>BSBK01000559.1:315000-1515000 GCA_027943335.1 Chamaecyparis obtusa
TTTCTTGTTGGAGATTTGCCAGCAAGATAGATTGCTGACTATATGTTTGTCATTGATGACAACATATGGTAAGCAACATGCGTGGAAGCCCGATGGAGAGAGATTTGAGCATATGTTGCATAGATATGTTATCAAAATGATATCATAGATGCAGAGGTTGATTTTGATTAAAGACAATAGTACAATTGTGTATATTAGTGTGTGTTTCTGATAGGTCCTAGGAACAGTTTTGTATATGATTTGCAGTACGGTTGCAGTAGAGCCTTGCACATTTATATTTATGTTCTAGACATATATATGATGTTATTTTTGTGTGCTAAAATGTTGACACACTTCTATGAGTCATTATATCCAAGATTGCTAAAAAATGAGGTCTCAAATAGTAGCTCATAGCTCTCTATTCATGGAGTGCAAAGGTTTGTGATGGAGGCCCTTAGATTAGACCTAGTTTGTGCCCATGCAAGTACACCATAAAATGAGAGATTAAAAGAGGAAAAATAAGAATGCTAGTCTCCATGATCATCAAGTATGCATGCAAATGAAAATAAAAACTATTCTATATGATAACAATGCATGAAAGCAAACTAATCTATGAAAGGAAATGCAAGATTATTCTATGGAAGGAAATATGAATCTAATCTAATATGCAAGTGCAAGATTAATCTAAATGGATTGCCATGGGGCATGAGAGAAGAAAGACAAGAAAATAGAAGTTGCAATATCCAAGCTCAAGTGCTCAAAACTCTTCTCCAAAATCATTCTCCAAACTTGCATAACAATAACATAAATCTTGATCTCTAAAATCTCCATGCATAAAATGAGAAGGAGAGGGCTCCTTATAAAGGATTTAGAAATGAATGGATGGTCAAGATTAAGAGG
Source organism: Chamaecyparis obtusa (assembly GCA_027943335.1). Lineage (NCBI taxonomy): Eukaryota > Viridiplantae > Streptophyta > Pinopsida > Cupressales > Cupressaceae > Chamaecyparis > Chamaecyparis obtusa. The sequence continues at coordinate 315,880 of BSBK01000559.1, forward strand.
CAAAAAGAAATGAGCAATGGTGGAGATTAAATCTTGGTTGATCCATGTGCTCAAGATTCTCAAGAGGCAAAATCAATGGACATGGTTAAGAGGCAAAAAGATGCGTGGAAGAGATTAAGAGGAAAAAAGATATTCCACTCATCTTGGAAAGTGTGCATTCAATGTGTAGGCAAAAATTCTTTTCTTTTTATTTTTATTTTATTATTTATTTATTATTTTTAGCAAAGTGTTTTCCATTATTTAATTAAAAGATTTTTTATTTATGTAAAAGAGATTTGTTCTTTTAATTAAATGTGGCTTAGGATAAAGTGATTTTATTATTTAATTAAAATATTTTTTTATTTAATTAAAAGAGATCTTTATTTAATTAAAAGGGAGCATGTTCTCTTAATTAAATAAAACTTAGGATAAAATGATCAAACCTTAGGAAATATTGAAATATTTGAATTAATTATGATTTGATCAAGGAAATTGATTTAAATTGAAAATATTGCAAGGTATTGATTTAGGAAATTGATAAATTGGTTCCATCATTTGATAAATTGAAGAATGGGGGCCCAAAGTCTAAGCAACCATTTTAGGGTGCATACATTTGCCCCTTTTTGACTAGTGTGTGATCTTCATGAGAACACATGTAGTCAAAGAATGAAGTTGAAATGTGAGATCAATTTTAGATCACAAAACAACCTAGACATGTGATTGATGAATGGGATTACATTAGGACAAAGATAAGCTAATTGAAAAAGACAAGGCCAACACCCTTGTAAATAGGTAATTGTCAAGTCGCAAGCAGGGTTTTCCCAAGTGAAGCAAATGATAGGATTGATAAAGTTGAATCAAAGATTGAAATTTGATATGTACTACCCCCTCATGATTGAAATCAAAATGAGATAGAGGAGAAATAGTAAATTGATAAATTTGATCAAATCAAACTAAAGAATAAGGTTCTCAATGTAAGATGAAAGATATAAGGATCACAGAACCAAGGTAGATCATTAAGCATGAAAAATTATGCCCCAAGGTTGAATTAGAAGAAAAGAAGTGGGGTGAAAGCGAATGGGAGGTAGAAGTTTGGAAGAAGTAAAAATAAATGAAGAGAAGAAAGAAGATTTGCCTCAAAAAAGAGAATGGCCCAAAATCAATCAATTGTTTAAGATAGAAAAATTCGATTGAGATCACAAAAGAAGATAAGGAAATGAAGATCAAAACGTGACCACAGTTGATTAAAAGTCAAAAAAAAAGATGAAGGAAAACCCTCTCAAACTCATAATGCAGCCTAAAAATGCAAATTAACATGAAGTCTAACAATGCAAGCTACATGAAAATGCAAAGGTGTACTTGCAATAGAGTAACTGTAAGATAGGATTTTGTGTTCATCATTCATTAGAGAATGTTAAGAAACTTATTTTCATCATTGGGCCATTATTAACAGACATCAGAAAATCACACAATCATCACTAGTCACAAGCGCAACTATGAAGATATGAATGTGATTTATATCGGATTGGAATGTGGAAAGATTCCAACATAAGAATCAAAGACATAAAGGTCAAGATGAATTTGATGTTAGCTTACCCAATTTAATGTAGCAAAACCACGCTCGCATCAAGGAATAGATGCCAGGATGACCATAAGAATGATTGTGCAAAAATGGTCAGGGATGATGCCTCAAATCTCCTAAGTGTTTCAAGGGAACAAAAAAAGACACTCCAGAGCTTCAAGACCACACCCACAAGTAGAAAGTAAATAAAAACATGCCCCATGCCCCAAGTCCTCTAGCTATGCATCCTACAGAAACTTATTAGACAAGGACACTCAACGAAAATCAATAACAGTAAACACACAGAGAAAATATCATGACATAGCTCAAGCATTAAATGTTGCATTTAAAAATTAAGTGTGTTCACTAATACTGAGTTCTGAGGATAAGGATTGAATGCTTGCAAGCAGGTAAGATCACATGACAAAACTAGGTAAGACCAAACCGAGAAGTATTGAGAAACACTCGATGCCAGGGGTCATGTTGAAAAACACAGTTGGGGTTGTGTTGAAAAACATAGTTTGTGAGCTGTCCTATAGATTAACACATCCAAGAGATCAAAGCTAACATAGTTATGCCCCCTAGACAAAGACAAAGACCAATTCCAAACCAAGGCAACAAGGTCAAGACATGATGGAGAAAGGCTAAGTGTCGAGGATGTGTGCTAAGAAATAGGGGTGCAAAGGCCTCAAGTAGCACCCGTTTTCAGGTTTTCACCACTTGGATTTTATTGCAAATTTTTTTTTCAGGACTTTTTATAATTTTTTTGTATTTTTGCTACCAATGTGCCTGTTTCCAGGTTTTCACCAAGGCACTTTTTCTAATTTTTTTGAATTTTTGATTTTTTCTAATTTTTTTAGTATTTTTGGAATATATAATTTTTTTGAAATACATCAAAGCACCTATTGCTAAGTTTTCACTAAGATGATCATTTTTTTAGGACATTTTTAGATTTTTAGAATTATTGACAATATACCATTTTTTTGAATTTTTTTAGGATCAATAATTATGTACAAAGGATGCCCCTAGACCAAATGGGCATCAGACTCCCAAGAAAGATCACATAGTGTAGTCCCAATGTCTAGAAAGGTGGAGAACAAGAGGGATTAGCAAGCTGGTGGAAGAGATGGAAGAAAAGAGAATACAGGAGAATGAAGGGAAGAAATCCTCAAGGGCAGACTCCTCAAGAGTACCCAAGCTAGGGAAAAATTATCATGTAAAGCACATTTGGACAAGCAATGAAAGGCCAGCATAGGATAAGTCACAAAAGCATAATGAAAAAGAAGGAAATGATGTAGTCTAAAGGAGTAGACATGTCAAGAGGCTTCATAGCATCGTGTTTTACTCTTTTTTATTAGATCAAGACCAAAGGGGAAAAGGATAGCGAAAGGCTAAAATGAATGGAGAAAAATAAATATGACGGCTAAATATGAATGGAATGAAAGTAATATCATCACAAGATAGCTCACAAGATAGCCAAATGTTCATGTATAGGTCAACATTGTCAAGATCAAAGAGAGAAGATGAAATGGATGAAATATGTAGAAGAACTACGCATGATGCTTGATTGCCAGGTTTTCATCATAGTACTTATCCAAGGTGCCACAAGGGAGTGGTTTTCACCATAGGATGAATTTATTTCTCTTTACTTTTGTTACCAAGGCACCTGTTTCCAAGTTTCCACCAAGGCACATTTTTCAAATTTTTATTTTTTTTTGTTTTCTTTTTGAATTTTTTATTTTATTTTTCGGAAGAAGGAAAGATTTTTAGATAATGATCCTTGAAAGGATAAACCATGATATGCCAAGGATTCAAAATGATATGCTCAAAGATGCTGATAGGGAAATGAAGATGGAAGAGAAAAATGGAGGATAAGGTTTTATGTAAAGCGAGTGAGGTTGGAAGATAGGAGGAATAGGCAAATGAGGAAAAATGATAGAAGGTAGAAGGATAATGAATGAAAGGATTGTGAAAGGGTAGATGGAAAGGAAGGCAAGATCAAAATCAACACACACCTTGAAGGGTGGCAAGAGGATGGAGGAAATGTGAATGAAGGAATACCTGAAGGAATATGGTGAATGGATAGCAGAGGTTGCGGTTTAGGTGCATGGAATGGAAGAATGTTTTTGGAAAAAGATGAAGTGGGAGCCTTTGGAAGCTTGAATGTCAAATTCACTTGTTTCTCAACATCAGACTCTTTCAAGAGAGACTTTGAAATCCATATAGCCATAGGATTTTCATTTCTTTTTGATGATTTAGAGAGAATATCTCCAATGATGGATTTTGGAACCCATACTTGTCTTGTAGTTTTCTTCTTAGATATCTCTTTTGACTTTATGCCTCCATGTCGATTAGAGAAGACATGGTGATCTTTTTTTTTTATGGATTCTTGTATTACTTCTTTTTTTAATATTGAACATTCAAGTTACTTCCAAAATACTTGGGACTTGTGGAAGAAGGAGGATATGACTAGTTTAGATGGGTGGGTGGATGAAAAGGATTCAAAGGTATGCATCTATGTTGATCTTGAGGAAAGATAGGAGGTGGAGGGACATAAGGACCCAAGATGGATGACAAATTAGGAGAGTTCAGAGGAGAAAGTGAAGGGACATAAGGGCCCAAGATGGAAGGAAGACATGAAGTCCTTAGTATTGGTGGAGGAGGTCCAAGGATGGATATGGAAGATAAAAAAGGATAATCAATAAGTTCATCAACATCTATATGACAACCAAGGACATCAACATCTTTAGAGTGAGCATTAGGATTCGTAATAGGATCATGAACATCTTGAATAGGAGAAACTTCTTTGATAGGATTATTCGGAGCTTGAAAAGACTTAGGAAGAGTAGAAAGTGGAAGTGAACATGAAGTGGTAGAACAAGAAGATGGAAGAATTTGATCTTGACAAGGAGCTTTGGATAGCATAAGCGTATAATTTTTCTCTTGATTTTCAATAGGCTTAACATTGGAAGTAACAACACTATTTTTAATAACCTTAATTTAAGTATCATCTTTGGAAAGTGCAAGTGTAGTAAGGTTATTTTGATTGTCAATAAGCTCAACGGTGTAAGTAGTAGCTTGATTTGCTTAGGAGAAGAATTAAGACATGGTGGAATGAATGAGAAAGGGTGTGCAGGATCAAAAAAACCATGAAATGGATAAGAGACATCATGAAAAGGATTGGATGACATGGAGGGTTATTGATCTTGATCTTTCTTTATGTTCTTTTCTTTATCATTTTTAGAGTCCTCTTAACATGGAGCCACTTCTAAGGACAAGGAAGCATGTTGGAATTATATGGAAGACTTTGGAAGAGATGGTGAAGGACTAGTTGAAGTAGGAATTATAGAGTATAAAGGCTTAGGCTCCTTAGGTTTAGCATTATTGAAAGTATCTGTAGCCAAGTGAAGGTTAGCTTCAGTTTCTTTAAGAGGTAGCCCTTGAGGACAACTATAGTGAACCACATGAAAATTATTAGGACCTTTGTTGGATGAAGGATTTGTGAAAGATTTGAAAGACTTGGAAGCTTTAGGAAATGTATGGGTATTGGAGGAACTAGAGGATGGAAGGGAACCATCACAAGAAAAAGGTATATCATTAACATAATCTTGCTTGAGAGTGTAATCTTTATTTTTAGCATGCAAGTTCTTAGAGGAGAGATTCTTATAGTATTTACGTTTATAATCAGCATGGTAAGCTTTCTCTTCCTCAAGTGAAGTAGATGTATCATCTAGGTATTGTTCACAAAAATCATCAAAGTCTCTTTCAAAATTAGAATCATATGGATCACCATCATGATCTATCCAATGTGATGACCCATTTCCAGTAAGCATGAGCACATGACTAGGATGATTCTTAGGAATAGAGGTGTCATATGTATCACTACATTGTCCACCATCATAGTCATCAAAGATGGGCATGTCACTCTTCGTGGAAGAGGTATCAAAAGAATTTTCATGTTGCTCATTATGTTATATCTTGAGAAGAGAAGTAAGACTCTTGGGAGAAGTAGAAGAGGAACGAGATCATGAAGAAGAGGAAAGTGAAGACCTAGTGGAGGAAGAAGACTTGGATAATGTGGAATGCGAATAATTTCTAGAAGAGTCATGGTAAGACTTGGAAGATGAGGAAGGATGAGAAGAATTATAAGATGAAATTTTTTTTGAAGAAGGAGGTCATGATAGGATCATGTTTATGATCCTAGCAAAGGCATTTGATTCATTCAACTTTTCTTTTATTTTTGTCTTAAGTTTATCATTCATGCAATATCTAGAAGGACTATTGGAGGAATAAAAATCTTCAAATTAAGCAATGAGTTCAAGATCATCTATTTTTAAGAGAGGTTCCATAACAAGATAGTTTAAATTCATGGTTCTGGAAGAGGAGGAATCAAGCATGGAAGTGATAGAAGAGATGAATAGAAGAAGGCAAGACTAGATAATAAGAGGAAAAGAATCAAGAGGATGTGAAGAATTTAAGAAGAAGAGAAAGGATGGAAATGGGAGACTAGGAAGACATGAGAGATGTGGAAGAAAGAAGATCAAGAGTCATTTTGTGCAACTTGATACCATTTAAGTTCATTTGAGCAACATGTCATAACACTTTTGGGGAGATCTTTGAAGTTTTTATCACTCGAGAACTCAGATTTGTTTGTTTAATGTGACCAACTAGATGCATCAACATATTCTTATCATTGTTCAAGACATAAAATAGCAATCAAGGAGTTCAAGAAAATAAATGTCTTCGAAAAATGAGCAAAGGACAAAGCAACCTTGCACATGAACAAGAATAGTGACTTAGTATGCTACTCCTTAAAGATTCTACTTGTGTATGATCTCAAAATATTTTTCAACCACACACATAGTCCTAGAAAATAAAAAGTTGGTTGCACTATGGTTCTTAGTAATGGTTTGACTCTGCAACTTTGGCAATCTCAAGAGGGTGAACTCCAATCTAGGTGCACCAGGGTTTTGACACATTTCAAGAATTTAATCAATCAGAGATGCTGAGGAGATCTGACAACCCAACAAGAAACTACACCTGTGGAAATTTTTTCCACAAGGACATTTATATAGTGGTTGTTGCTACCATAGAAAAAATGCCTATTACCACTTGAGGTTCCATCCATGTGGTTGACCCAATAAAGGGAATGTCCACTACGGTTAACCCTCTCTAACAAGGTGACTCACAAAAATGACCACATGGGGACTTGGTTTAGATTCAAGGATCTGAGTTTCTGGTACTATCCAAAAAGGGAGTAGAGCATAATCCTCTAGCCTCTTCACTTCACTCAAACATAGAAAACAAGTTCATTGACATGCTAAGATTGAAACCACTTCACCAAGGTTCATGATGTCAACAACAATGTCTATCATGATCTCTAAGTGGAACCAAGAGAGAACGTATCGATCAATGTTGAAGACTAAACCAAGTAAGACCGTGAGATAGTAACAATATCCTACCTACCTACAAGGGGTTCTATCATCAAGAAGAGATTCATAAGAAACCCACTCTCTCAAGAATGCCACAAATAGTGTTCATAGGGCCTAATTACTATATGAAACACATATGCAACAAAGTGAATCTATGTTCTTTTTTAGAGTCTAAATTTGAAGTGTGATCTATGAAAGCAATAAAAACTCAAGCTAGACACATGAGAGATTCATTTTATTCCCAAAATACAAATATTATAGAGATTCAAAAAAATACCTCAAGTCCAAAGCAACGCGCTTAGTAGATTTTTGTTAAGCTTTTTTGTGCAAGCAAGCCACGAACTCTCCAATAAGCAAACAAGAAAACAAGCATGCAATGTATATCCAAATTATGCAAACCCTAGGGTTAGAGTTGAAAATCAATTGTTAGGAGCAATAATAGCCAGCAAGTAATCTAAATGACAACTCATATTATGCATTGAACCATGAAAATAAGTGCATACTCATCACAAAATTTTATTTTTTTTGCATTTGACCTAGTCAACAAGATCTAATTTTTTTTTATATGATTTCGGCCATAAAAATAGAAATAAAAAATAGAGACCCCTACTAAAAAATAGAGAGATTTCCAAAAATGTAAAAATTTTAGAAAAATCTCTTCATTTGTGCCCTAGAGACCTATTTTACCAAAACAAACTAATTTTTATAAATCAATTATTTGAGATATGATATTGCATCCAAATTTCAAAACAAAAAGAATGGACCCCCTATAGAATTTAAATAGATTTTTGAAAATATAAAAATTTCCTAAAAATATGCTAATTTGCGCTAAAAATTAATTTTTTTTTGAAAAATCAAGAAAAAATTATTAAAAATTCAAAATACCTCCAAAAATTTTGAATTTTTTATTGAAGCTTCTCTGATATGTTGCCAACTTGGAAAAACAAATTTAGACCAAAACACCAAGCCGTTTGGGAGATATGATCAAATATTTGAAAATCTAGGGTTTTAGTCTCTAAGCAAATCTGCACAAGGGGGTTAGCTCTAAAAATAACTAAAAAAAGCATGTAAAGCTAGGTTGCACCATGGTGGGTACCAAAAATGTGTGCTAAAATGTTGAAACACTTCTATGAGTCATTATATCCAAGATTTCTCAAGAATGCGGTCTCAAATAGCGGCTCATAGGTCTCTATTCATAGAGTGCAAGGGTTTGTGATGGAGGCCCTTAGATTAGACCTAGTTTATGCCCATGCAAGTACACTATGAAATGAGAGATTTAAATAGGAAAAACAAGAATGATAGTCTCCATGATCATCAAGTATGCATGCAAATAAAAACTAAAACTATTCTATATGATAACAATGCATGAAAGCAAACTAATCTATGAAAGAAAATGCAAGATTATTCTATGGAAGGAAATATGAATCTAATCTAATATGCAAGTGCAAGATTAATCTAAATGAATTGCCATGGGGAATGAGAGAAGAAAGACAAGAAAATAGAAGTTGCAATATCCAAGCTCAAGTGCTCAAAACTCTTCTCCAAAATCATTCTCCAAACTTGTATAACAATAACATAAATCTTGATCTCTAAAATCTCCATGCATAAAATGAGGAGAGGGTTTGTTATAAATGATTTAGAAATGAATGGATGGTCAAGATTAAGAGGCAAAAAGAAATGAGCAATGGTGGAGATTAAATCTTGGTTGATCCATGTGCTCAAGATTCTCAAGAGGCAAAATAATAGACATGGTTAAGAGGCAAACAGATGTGTGGAAGAGATTAAGAGGCAAAATGAGATTCCACTCATTTTGGAAAGTGTGCATTTAATGTGTAGAAATTTTTTTTTTTTAAATTTTATTATTTATTTATTATTTTTAGCAAAGTGGTTTCCATTATTTAATTAAAAGATTTTTTATTTATTTAAAAAAGATTTGTTCTTTTAATTAAATGTGGCTTAAGATAAAGTGATTTTATTATTTAATTAAAATATTTTTTTATTTAATTAAAAGGGATATTTATTTAATTAAAATGGAGCATGTTCTCTTAATTAAATAAAACTTAGGATAAAATGATCAAACCTTAGGAAATATTGAAATATTTGAATTAATTATGATTTGATCAAGGAAATTGATTTAAATTGAAAATATTGCAAGACATTGATTCAGGAAATTGATAAATTGGTTCCATCATTTGATAAATTGAAGAATGGGGGCCCAAAGTCTAGGTGACCATTTTAGGGTGCATACAATGTTCATGGGCGTAGAGTCAGATATGCTGTACAAGTTGAGTTATGAAGTTTCTAGTTAATAGTCATGGTTTCCTAAGTCTGCCTGGAAGAGCTGACAGTGTTTATATGATTGAGGTAGTTGCACCTATCATCTCGGTATGTGCACTTAGATTTATGTTAAGAAGAGAGTTAAGGATGTTTGGTTAAGAGCGCATAACATAATTCAACATGAAGAGAAAGTATACATTAATTTGGTGGAGCCAATAGTATGAAGTAACATGTTCACTCATATTGAGTTAGATAGGTCCCAGTTGGCGTTGCATGCTTAGTAGAGCCGACAGAGATGTTATCGAAAAGTTTTATGATTTCTCTAATATGATTTCAAGGTGGTTCTAATAGGCCAACTTGATTATATCATTTAGAGGAAAGATATTTATAGGTAGTCACTTATGATTGCTAAGTATGGCTAAGAGTTGAAAGATAAGAGTAGAGCAAAGAGTGCAAAGTGATGAGCCATCAACAGAAGGTCTATGTGACATAGTAGAGAGTGTATGCTATTCATTGGAACTGATCAAGACAATAGATCTATGTGCAATTTGCCAAGATCCAGATATAGTGTGTATCTGTTAAATAAAAGGTTGCAACCTTCACCCCTTTGAGCAGTGTGCTCTCGGATAGTGTGTCCTCACCCCTAACAAGGTTAATTGTAAAAGAATCTTAACAGGGTTGATGCAGGAGCATCCTGGGTGTAAAAGAAATCTTGCATCACCCAAAAATATTTCTAGTTTATTTTTCAATAAGGGCTATCTTATGTAGAGCTTCTATTTATGGAAACTTACTATTTTTAGTAAGTTGGTCATATGATCTTGGAATGTTCTGATTTCATAGTTGGAGGTTCATCTCAGTCATTTCAGCCTACCAGTTGAGTTTCATTGCCACATCATTAGTATTGGTGAAGTTATTGAGGTTTTTGGGTACAAAATCTTTTAGGTCAATTTTGAAGGCCTTAGAGGATCCATATCGCGATCGACCCTTAGCTAACTAGCACTAGCGTGTGTCAAGCACTGTAGATCTCATCATGGCATTTCTAAAAAGTGGTTACAACAGAAAAATAGAGTTACAGTTAAAAAGTTATGGCCTCCGAAAGTTGGGTTACCTAAAATCATATTTTGTATTTCTTTTGAGCCAACCCTATTGTAATAATTGTGAAAATAAAATAATTCTATGTATAGTCAGCCTTAAGGGCTAAATTTCTGGAACCTTCTCGGGCGGTGGAAATTGTCTATATAAGGAAGGCCCGTAGTGTTGTCTTAAGCAGTTCGGAGTAGTTCAGAGTAGTTTTGGGTAATCATTTGAGGCTTTGTCCTACAGAATATTGTAAAGGGAATGCCCATGTGGCTTTGCATATTGTAATTGTGAAAGTTTGTAATTCCACATTTGTGGAGATAATAAGAAGCCCATTTTCTTTTTTTGCAAATTGTTGTTGTTCTCTATTTTTGTTGTGTGTTTGCAGTATTAAGGGGAGCACCCTTCATCAAGGGTCTGACCCTTGACCAGGTCATGTTGTACTTATTGCATTGTAAAGATCAAATCCTAATAGGGTTGTAAGGTCTTTTAACAGGGATCATAATACACTAGTGCAATTCTTAGTGGGTGTCAATTCCCACCGGAGTTTTTACCTATTTGAGTTTCCTCGTAACCAAAATTGTGGTGTTGTGTTAAGTGTTCTTTCATTATATTTATGGTTAAAGTTCTTATATACTTAATTGAATAAATAATTGAATCTTGTAGATAACTTATTCAACCACCCCCCCCCCCCCCACTCTTAGTTATCTCTTGGGACTATTCCTAACATTTCCTACCTCTTCTTATTCATCCAATTATATGTGCATTTGAGGATGGACCTTTCCCTCAACTTTATGTCATCTTCTTCTTCCTTGGTCCAATCAATCTCAGGAATTATTTTATCTAAACCTTCATAGCTAGGTTCAATGATATCATAGACATCCTCATTCAAACCTTCATAATTAAGTTTCAATTGTAAAGCCTTTATTTCAGGGATCAAGAACCTCAAATGATCTCTCTTTTCAATCTCCTTCTCATTGCCATACTCTTTCCATAAATCCTCAATGTGAGGAACCACCTTTGTTTGACTTTCCAAACCAAGGATTTGTTTTGCAAAACCCTTGTTGTCAAAGCCTTTCCTTTCTTTATAAAACTACATATTAAAACTCAATAGATCACTTCCATCCACTGAAGCATCAATCATGCTTTTACAGGCCAAAGCCCCAAGTTTGACAAGGAACATAGAGTCCAATTTTTCTTCAGGAAGGGTGTTTGTAATCACCATGAATAACTGTCTACAATTTTTTTCTAGACTAAAATAATCAAAGGTATATCTTGACAACTTGAGGGGTTCCCAATCAAACCCTCCTATTCTTATGTATGTGAACCTTAGGGATTAAATGAAGAAAATGCCATACCTTTGAATCAATTTCTACGTGTCTAAAGAGATCCTCTCCTTTGGAGTTCCATCCAGATCATAGCATAATTTCCCCAAAAACACATCATGAACCCTACGATAATTCTCCAGAACTTTGTCTCTTCTCAATAGGGGGCAATATTCATGACCATTGATGTCTTCATCTCATGGTTCTCGAGGAATCCCAAAAATCTTGTGGGTACATGCTAAACAATATATATCAGATACAAAGACATATAAAATTCCCTCTTAATCATATGTGTTTTCTTGAGTTGGTCTCTCATTGAACTACCAATTAATTCTACCCAATCTAGATACTTTATTCCATCCAAAATGATTTCAATACAATGACACATCTAGTCTTCAAAGAGGATCACTTGAGCTGAAACCTTCATTCTATGCAGTAGGAATACTAGGTCATGGATATGTGGTTTCATGTGGTCCTTTGTTAAAACCTTTGGTAGCCTAGAACCTCCTTTATAAAATATTTATGTCCTTTTCTTGGCAATATTACTATGATTTTTCTCAAACCATTCATGAAACTGGGTATAAGATTGGGTCAAACTAAAACTAGAGAAAGCTTCATTGGGTAGCTTGAAAACTGACATGATGGTTTCCCTAGTGATAGAGAATAGACTTTGGCCATCATTTGTCAATATAATTTTCAACTTCACATCATAGCGCTTAACAAACTTTTGAATCATCTCAAGGTTTATTATGGTAGGGGAAAATCGATAGCTTGAAAAAGGCCACTCAACATAATCTCTAGGGTGTGCTCTTTATCAACAATGTTATTAAAATTTTCCACCATTTTATCTACCTCTACTCCCATTAAATTAGTTTCTAAAAATAGTGGGGCTTGACACTCTAAACTAGTTGTATTGCCAAAGAAATACATATTGGACCTCATGTTTTCCCTCCAAAACAACACAACACTTTGTAGTCTTTCCAAAATCAAATAAACATGCAAAGAAGGAACATAGGAAAGTCTCTCAACGTTTACCTATAATTCATTGTCTTATGGACAATTATTTTCTTCTACAACCAAGCCTTCACAATCTCTTTCTATAAGAAAAATAAAGTAGCATGGCATGATTTGAAAATGTTCAAATACCTGTGAAGTATGGGGAATATTTGAGTATTAATTAAGGAGTGATACTAGAGTGGGACATACATCATGACATGACACTTCACAACCAATAGCCTTCATAAATGTTAATATGATTTAGAACAATAGAGAGGGGGGGTGAATCAGTTGTTCTCAAGTCCTGATGTATAAAACAATCTAAAAAACTTTTCTTTAAATCAGATCCAATAACCAAAAAAAACTCGGTCATCATTGATTCAGTACTAGAAACACACAACAATGCAGTCCACTACCTAACGATAACTTAATTTGTAAAACACATAAATGTTCAAACCAAAACATTCACAGAAGTATTAACACCAAGATTTATAGTGGAAACCCAATTTGGGAAAAACCACTTTGTAACATGCTACTATTATTTTCACTCTTCTGAAGTGAGCTCGGTAAAAAACCAACCCTGTCAAAGGTTACAATACACACTGTCAAGTGTGACCTGGTTAAAGGATTTCAATCACCCTGTTAAAAGTGAGCCTAGTCATAGGACTTACACTCCATTAGAATGCAACCTTGTTCAAAGGATTTAACATATGATTGTTAGGTCAACCTCTGTTAAAAAGATATTAACTGTTACAATGGTTAGAAAGTAGCAACAATATTTATCTAAAAAATATACAACTCACTTTGCAAATATTAGATCCGATTTCGTACACTAATGCTTGTTTACTAACCTTGAAACTTTTCCATCTCCATCTATGATCTGCTCGGAACTTTTCTTCAAGCAACCACCACAATTCTCCTTCAACCTTTTCTGATTGTTTAATCAATATAACTTTACTATTCTTCTAGCATTCTTTGTTCACCCATGCACTTGCATATCCAAATGCTTAGGTTCCCTTTATTCTTTCTTCAATTAGGTTAACTCATCTTTTGCCGCTCAATCTCATTCATAGATCTTAGGGTTAGGTCAGATTCATTGAATCTACTCGCTTCATGTTCTTCGACTCCTTTTCTAGAATCATCTCAAATCTCTTAAAGATTTACAATAAAACATTTTATAGTGCATTTAATGCTTTCAAACAACCAATAAATAAAGTCAACACATTTTACATAATCCAAGAATTCAACAATGTCAGCTCCAAAATTAAATTCTCTTCAAATATAAAATTGCTGATGCTCGATCAATACTGTGATCAACTACTCGGTCTTCATGTAGAAAGCTCGGTCATTACTAAAACTATTTACTCAGCTTACATTGTCTTCCTCGGTAATTAATTGATGCTCGGTCAACACTAGAATTTTGCTCGGCATATATTGACTTAGTCGACACTAACATTACTCAGCTTAAACATGATTTTTCCATTCTTTGCTTGGTCAAGCCTACCAGTTTAGTCTTTAGTCTTACTAAGATAAACAACACATTATCTCATCATTGTGTAACATAGTCAAGTACACTTTGTAGTATAAAGATAACTCAACCTTTCCCTTAGGTGCTATTATTACCAACCTTGCCTAGCCCCTCAGCAACAATTAAAGAGATATAGTACTTTCCTAAGTAGCAATAGTCTTACTAGTTAAGGTTTGACATCAATGACAATACAACAATTGTTTCAATTGTAGTTTCCAACAATCTCCCTCTTTGGCATTGATGACAACACCATATGATATTACCTGAATAACACATGGATTACCAACCAATCCAAAATTTATCTATCCATCAGAGAATTATTTATAATATCCTTAGCTTCATTCTGATTCAGAATTCTATAAGCCTCACTTCTGTGACCGTCAGAAGTATTCAGATCTCCCTCTATCTCGATCCTTCATTTCTGTTCATTTCCCTCTTACCTTTCAGTGTCATGTGTTATCATATCAGTTCATCTCCCTCTTTGACAAAAATACCCAAGCAACAACTAAAACATACATCCATCAGATGTAGATAATATCCATGCAGCTCAGTGTTTTTCCCTCTTTCATCTTTCTTATGACTGATTCCTTGTCTTTGCTTCTTTTCACAACCCTAGGCCAGCCCTAAAGTGTGACAATCTTCTACATCAATTTTTCAAATGTTCTGTTGTAGCACATTTGATGCAGTGCTCCTAGCTTGTCTAGGCAACCTCAGTTAGGGGAATGACCCCTAATTGACTTCTCATATACTCATGAGCTTCTCTGGGTAAAGCTTTAGTGAATATGCTTGCTAATTGTTCTTTTGTATTCACATATTCCATTCAGACTTCTTTATCTTGTATTAATTCTCTCAAGTAATGATACTTGATTGCAATGTGCTTGGTATTAGTGTGCATCACTGGATTCTTAGAAATATTGATAACACTTGTGTTGTCACAGAAAATAACAAAAGGTTCAGTGATTTCTTCTTTCATACCTATCAACAATTGTTTTATCCATACCAAATTTGAATAGTTTACTGCAGCAACAACATACTCAGCCTTGGCAGTATATTGGGAAATGCAATTTTGTTTCTTGCTTGTCTAGGAGACTAGTCTCTGTCCAAGAAAGAAAGCTCCACCACTAGTACTCTTTCTATCATCTACATTTCCTGCCCAATCAGCATCTGTATAAACTCTGATTTCAAATTTTTCATCCTTCTTATAATATAGACCATAGTCAGCAGTTGCTTTCAAGTATCTCATAATTATTTTCACGGCCATCATGTGTGTTTCCTTAGGATTGGCAGAGAATCTTGCCACAATCCCAACAACTAGTGCAATATCTGGTCTACTATATACAACATACTGTAATTTTTCAATCATGGATCTGAACAAAGTCTGATTCACTTCTGCAGCATCATCATTCTTAGATAACTTTTGTCTAGTAACCATAGGAGTTCCCACTGGTTTAGCATCTTCCATCTCAAAAGTTTTTAGTATTTCATTAACATACTTAGACTGTGTAATGAAAATTCCATTTTTCTTCTGATATAATTGTAAACCAACAAAGAATTTGATCTCACCAAACATACTCATTTCAAATTTAGTTTGCATTTCATTTGAAAAAATTTTACATAGTGCATCTTGTCCACCAAAAATAATGTTATCCACAAAATTTTTTGCTAATAGGATACCTTTACCTTCTTCATCCTTCATGTATAGATTACTTGTGTCATTTGTTCTTGAAAATCCAATCTGTATCAAGTAGTTATGCAACCTCTCATACCATGCTCTGGGAGCTTGCTTCAATCCATATAATGCTTTGTTTAGTTTGCACACCATGTGTCTTCTGTTTGGATCAATAAAGCCTTCTGGCTGTTCTATGTAAACTTCTTCTTCTAGTATACCATTAAAAAATGCAGACTTGACATCCCTTTGATATACCTTGAAATCCTTATAAGTAGCATATGCAAGCAGAGTTCTTACTCCTTCCAATCTAGCTATAGGGGCAAATGTCTCCCCATAATCTATTCCTTCTTCTTGTGTGTAGCCTTTGCATACCAGCCTAGCTTTGTTCCTAGGGATTTCACCATTTTCAATCATCTTATTCTGAAACACCCACTTTGTTCCTATAACATTTTTGTTTTAAGGTCTCAGCACCAGTGTCCAAGTATCATTCTTCTCTATCTAGTCAATCTCTTCATTCATTACTTGTATCTAGTCTTCATTCTCCAATGCCTCTCTAGTTGACTTGGGTTCAAATTCACACAGTAGGCATGTTGGATCCTTAGTCTTACTTCTGGTCTAAATTTTAGTAGTTTTATCTCCAATTATCTATTTAGGCTTGTGATGTCTTCTTACATATTTTGCCAAAATAGGTTCAGCTCCTCTCTCCTTTATTTCATCATGTTCCTCAACAAGATTGTCAGATTCAACTTCTGAATGCTCGACAACTTCTTCCTGATACTCAACAGTGTTTTCTTGTAGCTCGACATGTTCTTGTTCTCTCTTGGCACTATTTTCCTAATGCTCAACAGCATCTGTCTATCGCTTGGCGTTGCTTACCTGAGACTCGGTATCAGGTGCAAGTCTGTTACTTGCTTCTTCTTTTTCCTTAATGTACAAAAAAGATCTATAATCTTCTAGTTCTCTTTTACTGTCAGCTTCATTTCTTTTTGCATACTCATCAATTTTGACATTCACACTTTCCACAATTTTGTTAGTGTTAGAGTTCAAACACTTATAAGCTTTACTTTTTGTGGAGTACCCTAGGAATATGCCTTCATCACTCTTAGCATCAAACTTTCCATTCCTAGTGTCTTTTAATATATAGCACTTACTTCTAAAGATTCTAAAGTATTTAACACTCGGTGCATGCCCATGCCATAATTCATAGGGTGTCAAATATGTACCTTTCTTGATCTGTACCTGATTAAGAGTGTAGATAGCAGTGCTTATAGCTTCTTTCCAATATTTTTATGCCACATTTTTTTCAATCAATAATGTCCTTGCACAATCTAAGATAGATCTATTTCTGCTTTCTACTATACCATTATGTGGAGGTGTTCTAGGTGCAGACATCTATCTTTTAATTCCTCTATCATTGCAAAACATATTAAATTCATTTGATGTAAATTCTCCACCTCGGTCAGATCTAAGACATTTCAGGTTCCTACTTGTCTCCTTCTCAACCTTAGCCAAATAGCACTTAAAAAATTGAAAAGTTTCAGATTTTTCTTTTAGAAATATTACATGCATCATCCTATTATGTGTATGCACCCTAAAATGGTCACCTAGACTTTGGGCCCCCATTCAGCAATTTATCAAATCCCTGAATCAATATTTTCAAAAAATCAACATTTTTCAATTATATCAATTTCCTTGATCAAATCCTATTTTATCATTTTTGATTATTTTCTATGGGATAACTATTTTATCCTAAGTCTTTATTTAATTAAAAAGAATTTCCTCCCCTTTTAATAAATAAAAAGCCCCCACTTTTCCTCTTATCCTAAGTTGCACAAATAAAGTATTATTCTTTTTTTATAAAAAGAACAAAAACACTTTTTGTCCCATATGGACACAAAAGTCAACTCTTATTTTCTCATTGGAGGATATTTGTGCACATGGATTTCTCCTCTTTCAAGTTCCACCCTTGATTAAATCTTTTTCCTCTTAACCTCCATGGTCCATTCTTTCTCATTTCTTATAAAAGGAGAGCTCTCTTCTCATTTTAGGATCCATCTTTTGAATACTAACCTTATGCTGCATGATTGCTTGGAGACTTTAGAGCTTTTGGAGATCATTTCTTGCATTCTAATTTCTTTTTTGCATCATATTTTTCATGGCATCTAGCTTAGTTTCCTTTATGCTTTAGATTAGCTCACATAGCTTAATTAGCAATGATTTGTAATACTTTCCTTTCATAGCTTAGCTTGCATCTTTATTCTTAGCATAGCTTGCATTGCATTACATTTTCATTGATTCTTGAGGATATTGGCATTCTTGCCCTTGTCTCTTTGAATCTCCCATTGTGTGGTTTACTAGCAAGGTTGCATGCTTCAGTAGCTCTAGCTAAGAGCAATATTCAAACAATCTTGTGACTCCATGCCTAGGGAGCTCTAGGTTGCTTTCTCAAGGTTTCCCATTCATAGATTTTTTTGGAAGTAATGACTTAGAGAAGTGCACTATTTAGTGTGTATATTTTTGGCGCCCACCTTTTTAAGTCTCCATTTTATCCTAAGTCTTTATTTAATTAAAAGGAATTTCCTCCCCTTTTAATAAATAAAAAGCCCCCACTTTTCCTCTTATCCTAAGTTACACAAAGAAAACATTATTCTTATTTTATAAAAAGAAGAAAAGAATTTTTTGTCTCATATGGACACAAAAGTCAACTCTTATTTTCTCATTGGAGGATATTTGTGCACATGGATTTCTCCTCTTTCAAGTTCCACCCTTGATTAAATCCTTTGCCTCTTAATCTCCATGGTCCATTCTTTCTCATTTCTTATAAAATGAGAGCTCTCTTCTCATTTTAGGATCCATCTTTTGAATACTAACCTTATGTTGCAGGATTGCTTGGAGACTTTAGAGCTTTTGGAGATCATTTCTTGCATTCTAGTTTCTTTCTTGCATCATAGATTTCATGGCATCTAGCTTAGTTTCTTTTATGCTTTAGATTAGCTCACATAGCTTAATTAGCAAGGGTTTGTAATACTTTTCTTTCATAGCTTAGCTTGCATCTTCATTCTTAGCATAGCTTGCATTGCATTGCATTTTCATTAATTTTTGAGGATATTGGCATTCTTGCCCTTGTCTCTTTGAATCTCCCATTGTGTGGTTTACTAGCAAGGTTGCATGCTTCAATAGCTCTAGTTGAGAGCAATATTCAAACAATCTTGTGACTCTATGCCTAGGGAGCTCTAGGTCACTTTCTCAAGGTTTCCCATTCATGGATTTCCTTGGAAGTAATGACTTAGAGAAGTGCACTATTTAGTGTGTACATTTTTGGTGCCCACCATGGGGAAGAACACTCTTGTTTTGTTCTTCCTTTTATGCATTTTCACTAATTTTTCATTAATATTTGCTTGCTATTTTGTCAATATTTTTGTGTCTGGTTTTTTCTGACAGAAATATCATGCGATAGTTTTCCAGTATTGTATGATATTTTCTAACATACCAGTGTGATATTTTACCAGTTATAATATCGCACTCTTTAGCAGATTATATCGCACTATTATTCTATTTTCTGTCGCACGCAGGTAGCAGGAATTATCGTCTAGAGATATATTATCGTACCAGTATAGGATGGAATATCGCACGACTATTTCTCTAATAGAAATATCACCCAGGCCTGGCAGTGAGCAATTTCTGTCATTTCTTTGCAAGATCTACTTGGTTTTGATTCAGATTTTTGATTTGTTGTTATAGGACAGGGGTCTATTTGTAGGTTTCATTTAGTTTTTGATGTGTTAACCCTTGTAGGGCTAACAAGTGGTGCTTGTAGGTGCTCCTATTGCTTGATTATTTTCTTAAAAATGCATGCACAAGGGCTACTAATGGTTTTTGCAGGGCTACCCAAAGCATAAAAAAACAAATCAAGTGCTTGTTTAATTGCTTTCTTTTGAGTGTGACATATACTAGTTTTTTTATTTAGTAGGCACTTAATATCTTGTTGTAGGAATCTTTGGGTGGTAGAAGTATGCTCTTCACCCTTGTGGTGAACCAAAAAATCTTGACCCATCTTTAGATTTTGAAAGCAAGAGGGTAATTGAACCTTTTCTTAGTGTGTTTGGGAGATATTTTTGAGCTAGGAGGTTATGCTCTTCACCCTTGAGGTGAAACAGAAATCCTGACACTCAAAGATTGATCCACTCTTTATTTATCCTTTAGAATCCTTTAGTGGGCCTTCTCTTGAGTAATCAAGAGGAACAACCCAACTGGGAACAAGCTTTTCACCGGCTATTCCAACCCACTATAAACTTAAGGCTATCAAGGACACAAAACCTTGATAGATGTAGTACTTGTCTTCACTTGATGTGAGTACTTGTGGGATTGTGACCATGAGGAAAGTGTTGAGCAAGAATGCTTAAGGTACTCTTGTGGCCGTGAGGTCCATTACTTGTCACAAGGTAAGGAGTCCCTTTGGGGAGAAAGAGGGGTATTATGAATGGAAGCCCTTATTAAGAACCATAGATAGAAGCCACCCTATTTTTCTACTTAACTTCTTGGTGCAAGGATTGATCCTAGTGGACTAACTTGGATCACCCCAAGATTAGTCACCATCTGTGTTCCTTTGGTTGTGTCATTAGCACTTCCATGAGAAAGCCAATATCTATTATGGGCAACCACTTTGTGTGAGGCAATGGAGCATCAAGTGTGGGCCAAGTTGTTAAGTATTGAGCCATTGTCTTTTTAGGCTAGTAAGTGCTTGAAGTGTTCTCACTGTGATCTACCCATGTAAACATTCTCAAAATATCAAACATCACAGTAGCATTCATAGGATTTTATTGCTTTGATATCACAAATTTCTTGTCTTAATAGGTTGCTTTTGCCCTTGTGCAAGTGTTTTATGACATGTTTGATCACCTATTGTTTGCAAACCTGTCTATTTACTACTGTCACTATGTTTGAAATTGAAAAATCTAACCATCAAACTAAAACATTGATCAAATTGCCTTTAATATTGAAATTTTTACATTCACTGGTCAAGTACAATCTTGAAATACCATCGTACATTGTACTAAGATTTATCATGCGATAGTTCATTGCTGCACAACTATCGTGCCACTTGCCTGGAAAACATTGCACAAGCTGCTTGGAAATTGTCGCATTGCTGTGTGTGAAACATCATCCTACTACATTGTATCATCTTGTTGTTTTGAGAACTATCACATATGTCATTTTGTTGTCTCATTATTGTCTATCATTCAAAACTAATTTATGTCATCTTCCAGTCTTCCTTGGTCGGTCTAGGTCAGATCTTAGGTACTGTGACATATTGCTCAATATCCAAATGAACTCAAATGGTATCAATTTACACAAGATGACTCTTGGTCTTCTTTCTTCCACATCTCCCATGTCTTCCTAGTCTCTCATTTTCTTCTTCCTTCATGCTTCTTCCTCTTATTCATAAACTCCTCATGCCTTCTTGATTATTTTCCTCTTATTGTCTAGTCTACTTTCTTCTATTCATCTATTCATTTCTTTCATGCTTGGTACCTCCTCTTCTAGAACCATGAATTTCAACTATCTTGTTATGGAACCTCTCTTGAAAATAGATGATCTTGAACTCATTACTCAATTCGAAGAATTTTATTCCTCCAATAGTCCTTCTATATATCTCATGGGTGACAAATTAAGGCAAAAATAAAAGAAAAATTGATTGAACCGGACACCTTTGCTAGGATCATAGACATGATCATGTCATGATCTTCTTCTTCCAAACATTCTTCATCATCTAAGTCCTCTCATTCTTCTTCACCTTCCAAGTCTTACCATGACTCTTCTAGACATTATTCACATTCTTCATTATCCAAGTGTTCTTCCTCCACATGATCTTCAATTTCCTCTTCTTCACAATCTCATTCCTCTTCTACTTCTTCCAAGATTCTTACTTCTCTTCTTGAGACATACCATGATGAGAAACATGATAATCCTTATGATACCTCTTTCATGAAGAGTGACACACCTGTCTTTAATGACTATGATGGCTATGATGATGGACCATATAATGATACCTATGAAACCTCTATTCCTAAGAGTCATCCTAGTTGTGTGCTCATGCTTACTAAAAATGGGTCATCACATTGGATAGATCATGATGGTGATCCATATGACTCTAATTTTGAAAGAGACTATGATGCTTGTTGTGAACAATATGATACATCTACTTCTATTGAGGAAGATAAAGCTTTCCATGCTGATTATAAATGTAGATACTATGAGCATTTCTCCTCTAAGAACTCTCATGCTGAAAATAAAGATTACACTCTCGAGCAAGATCATGTTGATGATAGACCTTTGTCTTGTGATGGTTCCCCTCCATCCCCTACTTCCTCCAATAACCATACATTTCCTAAAGCTTCCAATTCTTTCAAACCTTTCACAAATCCTTCATCCAATAAAGATCCCAATGCTTTTCATGCAGTTCCCTATAGTTACCCTCAAGTGCTATCTCTTAAAGAAACTCAAGCTGACCTTCACTTGGCTGCAAATACTTTCAATAATGCTAAACTTAAAGAGCCTAAGCCTTTATGCACTACAATGCCTACTTCAGCTAGTCCTTCACTATCTCTCCCAAAGTCTTCCATACAGTTCCAACATGCTTCCTTGTCCTTAGAAGTGGCCCCATGTCAAGAGAAATCTAAAATGATAAAGAAAAGAACATAAAGAAAGATTAAGATCAAGAACCCTCCATGTCATCCAATCCTTTTCATGATGTCTCTCATCCATTTCATGGTTCTTTTGATCCTCTACACCCTTTCTCATCCATTCCACCATATCTTCAGTCTTCTTCTAAACAAGAGCAAGCTACTACTTCCAATGTTGAGCCTATTAAAATCAAGAGAAAAATGATATGTTTATGCTATCCAAAGCTCCTTGTCAAGATCATAGTCTTTCATCTTCTTGTTCTATCATTCCATGTTCGCTTCCGCTTCCAACTCTTCCTAAGTCTTTGCAAGCTCCGAACAATCCTATCAAAGAATTTTCTCATATTCAAGATGTTCATGATCCTATTGAAAATCCTAAGGCTCACTCTAAAGATGCTGATATCCTTGGTTGTCATATAGATGCTGATGAACTTATTGATTATCCTTTTGTATCTTCCGCATCCATTCTTGGACCTCCTCCACCAATACTAAGGGCTTCATGTCTTCCTTCCATCTTGGGTCTTTATGTCCCTTCACTTTCCCCTCCTAACTCTCCTAATTCATCATCCATTTTGGGTCCTTACATCCCTCCATCTCCTATCTTTCCTCAAGATCAACATGGATGCATACCCTTGAATCCTTTTCATCCACTCACCCATCTAAACCAGTCATATCCTCCTTTTTCCACAAGTCCCAAGTTTTTTGGAAGTAACTTGAATATTCAATACAAGAAAAATAAGCAATACAAGAATCCTTAAAAAAAAAAGATCACCATGTCTCCTCTAATCGACATGGAAGCATATAGTCAAAAGAGATATCTAAGAAGAAAATTGCAAGACAAGTATGGGTTCCAAAATCCATCATTGAAGATATTCTCTCTAAATCATCAAAAAGAAATGAAAAGCCTAAGGCTATATGGATTCCAAAGTCTCTCTTGAAAGAGTCTAATATTGAATAAAAATTAAGATTGACATTCAAGATTCCAAAGGCTTTCACCTCATCTTTTTCCAAAAACATTCTTCCATTCTAGGTCCCTGAACCACAACCTCTGCTAAACATTCACCATATTCCTTCTCGTATTTCTTCATTCACATTTCCTCCATCCTCTCACCACCCTTCAAGGTCTATGTTGACATTGATCTTTCCTTTCTTTCCATCTACCCTATCACAATTCTTTCATTCATTATCTTTCTACCTTCTATCATTTTTCCTCATTTGCCTATTCCTCCTATCTTCCAACCTCACTCGCTTTACATAAAACCTTATCCTCTATTTTTCTCTTACATCTTCCTTTCCCTATCAGCATCTTTGAGCATATCATGGTTTATCCTTTTAAGAAGCATTATCTAAAAAGCATGCCTTGTTCCAAAAAAAAAATGACAAAAAAAAAAAGAATGAAAAAATTGAAAATGTGCTTTGGTGAAAATTTAGAAACAGGCACCTTGGTAGCAAAAGTAAAGAGAAATAAATTCATCCTATGGTGAAAACCACTCCCTTGTGGTGCCTTGGATAAGTACCATGATGAAAATCTAGCAATCAAGCATCATGCGTAGTTCTTCTACATAATTCATCTATTCCATCTTCTCTTTTTGATCTTAAAAATGTTGACCTATGCATGAACATTTGTCTATCTTGTGAGCTATCTTACGATGATCTTGCTTTCATTCCATTCATGTATAACCTTCATATTTATTTTCCTCCATTCATTCTAGCCTTTCGCTATCCTTTTCCCCTTTGGTCTTGATCTAATAAAAAAGAGTAAAACATGATGCTATGAAGCCTCTTGACAAGTCTACTCCTTTTGACTGCATCTTTTCCTTCTTTTGCATTACACTTTTGTGATTTATCCTATGCTAGCCTTTCATTGCTTGTCCAAATGTGCTTTACATGACATTTTTTCCCCTAGGTTGGGTACTCTTGAGGAGTTTGCCTTTGAGGATTTCTTCCCTTAATTCTCCTTCATTCCCTTGTCTTCCATCTCTTCCACCAGCTTTCCAATCCCTCTTGTCCTCCACCTTACTAGATATTGGGACTTCACAATATGATCTTGCTTGGGAGTTTGATGCCCATTCTATTTGGGGGCATCCTTTGTACATACTTATTGATCCTGAAAAAATTTCAAAAAAATTTCATATATGATGCTGAAAAAATTTTAGAAAGCATATAAAGTCCTAAAAAAATACAAAAAAAAATTAAAAAATGCAAAAAATTCAAAAAAATAGAAAAAGTTCCTTGGTGAAAACTTGGAAATAGGTGCCTTGGTAGCAAAAATACAAAAAAATTTAAAAAATCAAAAAATTTGTCAAGTGGTGAAAACTTGGAAATAGGCGCTACTTGAGGTCGTTGCACCCTTGTTTCTTAGCATGCATCCTTGACACTTAGCCTTTCTCCATCATGCCTTGACCTTGTTGCCTTGGTTTGGAATTAGTCTTTTTCTTTGTCTAGGGGGCATAACTGTGTTAGTTTTGGTCTCTAGGATGCGTTGGTCTTTAGGACATCTCCCAAACGGTGTTTTTCAACACCAACCCCAACTGTGTTTTTCAACACTACCCTAGCGTCAAGTGTTTTTCAACACTTATCGGATATCTTACCCGTAGTCTAGCATGATATGGTATTTCTCACTAGCAGAAGTGATGCTCAAAGTTTGAATCTATGACCTACACACACACACTTAAACACTCGATTCACTGAGACTTGTTTGACTTTATTTCTTTGTGTGTTGTCTATGATGATTTTTTTGATGAGTGTTCTTCCCCTAATAGTTTTTGATGATGCTGAGCTAGAAGACTGGGGGCATGAGGACATGTTTTATTGCTTCTTCTTCTTGTGGGTATATTTTGTTGGTCCTAACTGTCATTAGCATTTATGCTTGTTCCACTTGACATTAGGGTCTACAAGGTATTATCCTTGACTATTTTTGCAAGTGCATAGTTATAGCCATCTTGACTTTCCTTGTGTCTCGATGCAAGTATAATATTTCTATATTAAACTTAGGTAATCTCATTACACTAGTCATCTTGACCTGTATGTCTTTGGTGCCTAGGTGAGATTCCCACATATCTATATAATATAGATCATATTCAGATTCACATAGTCATACTAGTGTGTATTGTATGATCTTGTGATGCTACTAATAACATTTGATGATGAATATTAGAGTCTAAAAACTTTATAACCTTTCAAGTAAACCAATTTTCATAGTAGCTTGCATTTCTAGGTTCATGTTAGATTAGTCTAGCATCTTACATATGGAGAGAGCTCTCCTTTCATCTTTCACGGACTTGTCGGTCAACTGTGCTCACCTTTCCTTTTCTTGATCATGTCTTTCACTCCTTGTCTTTCATCTCATCCTTTTCCTGTCATCACAATGGGTTAATCTTATCATCATATATAAAATGACCTTTTTTGCCCGTTATATAGTATTTTGACTTTTTGACCAAATTTTAAAACATCTTAAAATTTCATGAAAATTGCACCGCTAGCTAATTTCGATGTCTTGGATCCATTTTTGGGATCAAAATCAAAATCTGACTTCATCTTGATAGAGAAAATTGCATTTTAAAATTTCACCCTCTTCTACATAGTTGGCTGACCTTTTGAGGCCTAATCCTTCGATCTTTGTTGGGGCATCTTCATTTCTTCATCCCCATCTCTTTCAAACTTCTAGTCTTTCATTCATTTTAATTCAATCCATCTCTCTAAGGTTTGACTTTATTTTTATCCTATATCTTTCCCAGTCAAACCGGGGCATGTCTTCACTGCTTGATGGTTATCATATCATTTTTGACCTTTGATTATGATTTCTAGTGACTTGATCAAGTTCATCAATTTACTGTTTCTTCTCTACCTGATTTGAATTTTGATTCTGAGGGGGCAGTACCTATCAGCTTCAATCTTTGATTCATCTTATCAATTAAACCTTGAGATTCTTATCTCTGACTTGATTATCACGTAGCTATACAGGTGTTGGTCTTGTCTTTTAGCTTATCTTTGTTAGCTTTTGCTTATGCTTGTCTTGATGTGTTCCCATCCGTTGAACACACATCTGGATTATTTTGTGATCTCAAATTGATCTCACATTTCAATTCCATTCTTTGACCGCATGTGATCTCAAATCAATCTCACATTAGTCAAAGAGGGGCAAATGTATGCACCCTAAAATGGTCACCTAGACTTTGGGCCCCTATTCAACAATTTATCAAATCCTTGAATCAATATTTTTAAAAAATCAACATTTTTCAATTATATCAATTTCCTTGATCAAATCTTATTTTATCATTTTCGATTATTTTCTATGGGCTAACCATTTTATCCTAAGTCTTTATTTAATTAAAAAAAAATTTCTCCCCTTTTAATAAATAAAAATCTCCCATTTTTCCTCTTATCCTAAGTTGCACAAATAAAGCATTATTCTTATTTTATTAAAAGAAGAAAAACACTTTTTGTCTCATATGGACACAAAAGTCAACTCTTATTTTCTCATTGGAAGATATTTGTGCACATGGATTGCTCCTCTTTCAAGCTCCACCCTTGATTAAATCTTTTGCCTCTTAATTTCCATGGTCCATTCTTTCTCATTTCTTATAAAAAGAGAGCTTTCTTCTCATTTTAAGATCCTTTTTTTGAATACTAACCTTATGCTATAGAATTGCTTGGAGACTTTGGAGCTTTTGGAGATCATTTCTTGCATTATAGTTTCTTTCTTGCATCATAGCTTTCATGACATCTAGCTTAGTTTCCTTTATGCTTTAGATTAGCTCACATAACTTAATTAGCAATGGTTTGTAATACTTTCCTTTCATAGCTTAGCTTGCATCTTCATTCTTATCATAGCTTGCATTGCATTGCATTTTCATTGATTCTTGAGGATATTGGAATTCTTGCCCTTGTCTCTTTGAATCTCCCATTGTGTGGTTTACTAGCAAGGTTACATGCTTCAATAGCTCTAGCTGAGAGCAATATTCAAACAATCTTGTGACTCCCTAGGTCGCTTTCTCAAGGTTTCCCATTCATGAATTTCCTTGGAAGTAATGACTTAGAGAAGTGCACTATTTAGTGTGTACATTTTTGGCACCCACCTTTTCAAGTCTCCATTTTATCTCAAGTCTTTATTTAATTAAAAGGAATTTCCTCCCCTTTTAATAAATAAAAAGCCCCCACTTTTTCTCTTATCCTAAGTTGCACAAATAAAGCATTATTCTTATTTTACAAAAAGAAGAAAAGCACTTTTTGTCTCATATAGACACAAAAGTCAACTCTTATTTTCTCATTGAAAGATATTTGTGCATATAGATTGCTCCTCTTTCAAGCTCCACCCTTGATTAAATCTTTTGCCTCTTAATCTCCATGGTCCATTCTTTTTCATTTCTTATAAAATGAGAGCTCTCTTCTCATTTTAGGATCCATCTTTTGAATACTAGCCTTATGCTGCAGGATTGCTTGGAGACTTTGGAGCTTTTGGAAATAATTTTTTGCATTCTAGTTTCTTTCTTGCATCATAGCTTTCATGGCATCTAGCTTAGTTTCCTTTATGCTTTATATTAACTCACATAGCTTAATTAACAATGGTTTGTAATACTTTCCTTTCATAGCTTAGCTTGCATCTTCATTCTTAGCATAGCTTGCATTACATTGCATTTTCATTGATTCTTGAGGATATTGGCATTTTTTTCCTTGTCTCTTTGAATCTCCCATTGTGTGGTTTACTAGCAATGTTGCATGCTTCAATAGCTTTAGCTGAGAGCAATATTCAAACAATCTTGTGACTCCATTCCTAGGGAGCTCTAGGTCACTTTCTCAAGGTTTCCCATTCATGGATTTCCTTGAAAGTAGTGACTTAGAGAAGTGCACTATTTAGTGTGTACATTTTTGGCACCCTTGCAAGTAAACCACTTTTCATAGTAGCTTGCATGTTTAGGATCATGTTAGTTTTGCATCTTGCATATGGAGAGAGATCTCCTTTTTTATCTTTCATGGACCTTTCAGTCAACTGCGCTCACCTTTCCTTTTCTCGATCATGTCTTTCACTCGTCTTTCATCACATCCTTTTCCTGTCATCACAATGGGTTAATCTTATCATCATATATAAAATGACCCTTTTTGCCCCTTATATAGCATTTTGACTTTTTAACCAAATTTCAAAACATCTCAGAATTTCATGAAAATGTACACTCCAAAAATGTACACACTAAATAGTACACTTCTTTAAGTCATTACTTCTAAGGAAATCCATGAATGGGAAACCTTGAGAAAGTGACCTAGAGCTCCCTAGGTATGGAGTCACAAGATTTTTTGAATATTGCTCTCAGCTAGAGCTATTGAAGCATGCAACTTTGCTAGTAAACCACACAATGGAAGATTTAAAGAGACAAGGGCAAGAATGCCAATATCCTCAAGAATCAATGAAAATACAATGCAATGGAAGCTATGCTAAGAATGAAGATGCAAGCTAAGCTATGAAAGGAAAGTATTACAAATCATTGCTAATTAAGCTATGTGAGCTAATCTAAAATATAAAGGAAACTAAGCTAAATACCATGAAAGCTATGATGCAAGAAATAAACTAGAATGCAAGAAATGATCTTCAAAAGCTCCAAAGTCTCGAAACAATTTTGTAGCATAAGGTTAGTATTCAAAAGATGGATCCTAAAATGAGAAGAGAGCTCTCCTTTTATAATAAATGAGAAAGAGTGGACCATGGAGATTAAGAGGCAAAATATTTAATCAAGGGTGGAGCTTGAAAGAGGAGCAATCCATGTGCACAAATATCCTCCAATGAGAAAATAAGAGTTGAATTTTGTGTCTATATGAGATAAGAAGTGCTTTTCTTCTTTTTATAAAATAAGAATAATGCTTTATTTGTGCAACTTAGGATAAGAGGAAAAGTGGGGGCTTTTTATTTAATAAAAGGGGAGGAAATTTATTTTAAATAAATAAAGACTTAGGATAAAATGGTTAGCCCAAGGCAAATAATAAAAAATGATAAAATAGGATTTGATCAAGGAAATTGATATAATTGAAAAATATTAATTTTTTGAAAATATTGATTTAGGGATTTGATAAATTGCTGAATGGGGGCCCAAAATCTAGGCGACCATTTTAGGGTGCATACATTTTCCCCTCTTTGACTAATGTGAGATCGATTTGGGATCACATGCAGTCAAATAATAGAATTGAAATGTGAGATCGATTTGGGATAACAAAACAATCCAGATGTGTGTTCAACGGATGGGAACACATCAGGACAAGCATAAGTAAAAGCTGACAAAGATAAGCTGAAAGACAAGACCAACACCTATATAGCTAGGTGATAATCAAGTTAGAGATAAGAATCTCAAGGTTTAATTGATAAGTTGAATCAAAGATTGAAGCTGATAGGTACTAGCCCCCCGGAATTGAAATCAAAATCAGGTAGAGGAGAAACAATAAATTGATGAACTTGATCAAGTCACTAGAAATCATAATCGAAGGTGAAAAGATGATATGATAACCATCAAGCAGTGAATATATGCCCTAGTTTGACTAGGTTGACTGGGAAATATAGATTAAGGACTAAGTCAAACCTCAAAGAGATGGATCGAATGAAAATGAATGAAAGACTAGGAGTTTGAAAGAGATGGCGATGAAGAAATGAAGGTGCCTCAACAAAGATCAAAGGATCAGGCCTCAAATTGTCAGCCAACTGTGCAAAAGAGGGTGAAAGTTTGAAATAAAATTTTGACTATCAAGATGAACTCAGATTTTGATTTCAATCCTAAAAATGGATCCAAGACAACGAAATTAGCTAGGGGTGCAATTTTTGTGCAATTTTGAGGTGTTTTGAAAATTGGTCAAAAAGTCAAAATGCTATAAAAGGGGGTAAAAAGGTCATTTTCAAAATCATTTGTCTTTTAGTGATTTGAGAATCTTGAGAGTTTAGAGAGAGAAAATGGCCCAGCAAGCAATGATCCTAGTCCACAGGCATCGATTTGAGCGCGCTTGATTAAGATTTTAGATAGCAGTGCTTATAGCTTCTTTTCAGTATTTCTGTGCCACATTCTTTTCAATCAATAATGTCCTTATGTACCTTTCTTGATCTATACCCGATTAAGAATGTAGATAGTAGTGCTTATAGCTTATTTCTAGTATTTCTGTGCCACATTCTTTTCAATCAATAATGTCCTTGCACAATCCAAGATAGATATGTTTCTTCTTTCTGCTATACCATTCTGTGGAGGTGTTTTAGGTGTAGACATCTGTCTTTTAATTCCTCTATCATTGAAAACTAGATTAAATTCATTTGATGTAAATTATCCACCTCAGTTAGATCTAAGATATTTTAAGTTCCTACTTGTCTCCTTCTCAACCTTAGCCAAATACCACTTAAAGAATTGAAAAGTTTCAAATTTTTCTTTTAGAAACATTACATGCATCATGATAGTATGATCATCAACAAATAAGATAAAGTATCTAGCACCACAGTAGCTTTGTACACCCATAGGTTCACAAAGGTCAGTATGAACCAAATCTAAAATGTTTTCAGAAGTAAAGGATTTTCTATTAAAACTTGACTTTGTCATTTTTCCTAACTAGTATTCCTTGCACATCACATTCTTAGGTTTCTTCAATCTAGGTAGACCTCTTACCTTTTTCTTCTTACTTATCTCTACCAGATTGTAAAAATTAACATGACACAACATTTTATGCCATAACCAAATATCATCAAGTTGTGCAATTAAACATGTTTCTTCAGATAGGTCAAGATAGAACAAATTACCTCTAGTCTGATCTCCACTTCTAATCAGTTCTCTAGTAGCATCAAATATTTTAGCTTGCTTGTGATGAAATTCCACTCGGTAACCAGTTTTGTTAAGCTGAGCAACACTTAAAAAATTATAATTAAGACCTTCAACCCAATATGCATTTTTACAAGATATCTTATCAATCGGTTTAATCAAACCTCTTCCTCTAATAGGACATGGTGCATCATTACCAAATTTTACACTTTTACCTCTGTAATGATGTAAGGTCTCAAACTTATTTTTGTCACCAGTCATGTGATGTGAACAACCATTGTCAATAATCCATTTATCATTCTTGTTCACATAGGATATCAATGCAGTTTTCTCATCCTCATTAGATTCATCTTTGATTGCAACATAGACTACCTCAATTTCAAAATCATCACTATCAGTGTCAGTTTCTTTTTCAGCAATGTAACAAGATTTCTTACCTTTTCCTTTGTTGTCTTTGTTCCATCGGTAGCTTTTGTCATCTCTTCTGTCTTTGTGTTTTCTTTTCCTTTCATCATCTTTATCCTTCCTATCAGGACATCTAGCAGCTATATGACCAACTTTATTACATGCAAAACATATAATAGGGAGTTTACCTTTATACTTTACTTTTCCCCTTCTCAGTCTTCTATCCATAAGAGCTTCTAGATCTTCTAGTTCTTCATCAGAAGTGTCACTGTCACTTTCAATTTCATTATCACTTTCAATTTCACTGATGCATCTTTCTTTTTCTTTCTTTGGCTTGTTCAGAACTAGTTGTGACTTGAAAGTAGATTCAACATTACCAATGCTTCCAACAGTGAAATTATCATAGTTAGAGAGTTCAAAAGTAGTCAACTTACCAACCAAACTTTCCAAAGTGAGCACATTAGCACAGTTACATCTAGATTCTTGAATAGCTGAGATCTTAATAGCATATATAGGACGCAGGGTTCTTAGTACTTTCCCAATTATAGTTTCATCATCAATAGTCCCATTTGCTCCTCTAATAGCATTCACAACTTCTTTTATTCTACCACAATATTGTACAATGTTTTCACCTTCTTGCATTCTCATTTCATCAAACTTACGTCTAAGACTCTCGACCTTTGCTTTCAGCACATTTAGGTCACCACCATAGATCCTTGCAAGAGTGTCCCACATATCCTTAATAGTTGTGCAATCCTCGATGTCCTTAAATTCTGGATAGCTTAGGGTAGATGCAATTTCCAACATTGCCTGATTATGTTCTTTCTTAGCTCTCATTTCTTTGGCAGTCAAAGGTATGACAGGTGAGACATAGTTATTCTCAATGTAGTACTTTGCAGAGTCACCAATACTAGCCAGATGCAGCTTCATCAAGCTTTTCCATGCAGGGAAGTTTTTCTTGTTTAGCTTCGGTACCTCCTTCTTATACATCCTGATCATTTACTTCAAGCCCCTTTAAACTTGATTTTTGTCAACACTAATAATAACCAACAAAGCTCTGATACCAATTGTTAATATGATTTAGAACAACAAAGAGGGGGGGTGAATTAATTGTTCTCAGGTCCTGATGTATAAAACAATCTAAAAAACTTTTCTTTAAATCATATCCAATAACCAAAACAAACTTGGTCATCACTGATTCAGTAATAGAAACATACAACAATGCAGTCCACTACCCAACTGTAACTTAACTTGTAAAACATAGAAATGTTCAAGCCAAAACATTCACAGAAGTATTAACACTAGGATTTATAGTGGAAACCCACTTTGGGAAAAACCACTTTGTAACATGCTACTATTATTTTCACTCTTCTGAAGTGAGCTCGGTAAAAATCCAACCCTGTCAAAGGTTACAATACACACTGTCAAGTGTGACCCGGTTAAAGGATTCCAATCACCCTGTTAAAAGTTACCCTAGTCATAGGACTTACATACACTCCATTAGAATGCAACCTTGTTCAAAGGATTTAACATATGACTGTTAGGTTAACCTCTATTAAAAAGATTTTGATTATTACAATGGTTAGAAAGTAGCATCATTATTTATCTGAAAAATATACAACTCACTTTGCAAATATCAGATCTGATTCCATACACTAATACTAGTTTACTGACTTTGAAACTTTTCTATCTCTATCTCTGATCTGCTCAGAACTTTTCTTCAAGCAGCCACCACAATTCTCCTTCAACCTTTTCTGCTTCTTTAGTCAATAAAACTTTACTATTCTTCCAACATTCTCTGTTCACCCATGCACTTGCATATCCAAATGCTCAGGTTCCCTTTATTCTTTCTTCAATTAGGTTACTTCATATGTTGCGGCTCAATCTCATTTGTAGATCTTAGGGTTAGGTCAAATTCATTGAATCTACTTGCTTCATGTTCTTTAGCTCCTTTTCTAGAATGATTTTAAATCTCTTAAAGATTTACAATAAAATATTTTACAGTGCATTTAATGCTTTCAAACAACCAATAAATGAAGTCAACACATTTTACATAATCCAAGAATTCAACAATGTTGGCTCCAAAATTAAATTCTCTTCAAATATAAAATTGTTGATGCTCGGTCAATATTGTGATCAACTACTCGGTCTTCATGTAGAAAGCTCGGTCATTACTAAAAATGTTTACTCGGCTTACACTGTCTTCCTCAGCAATTAACTGATGCTTGGTCGAAACTAGAATTTTGCTCGACATACATTGACTCGGTCGACACTAACATTACTCAGCTTAAACATGATTTTTCCATTCTTTGCTCGGTCAAGCCTACCAGTTTAGTCTTCAGTCTTACTAAGATAAACAATACATTATCTCATCATTGTGCAACATAGTCAAGTACACTTTGTAGTATCAAGATAACTCAGCCTTTTCCTTAGGTGCTATTATTACCAACCTTGCCTAGCCCCTCAGCAACACTCAAATAGATATAGTACTTTCCTAAGTAGCAACAATCTTACTAGTTAATGTTTGACATCAATAACAATACAATAATTATTTCAATTGCAGTTTCCAATAATAAAACTATCCATGTCATCATTTATTTCCCTCTTCCACAATCACTTCACACATGTTGGGAGTTAATCCCATTAATTCACATTGCCATCTCAAACTACACTTTTAGCTGCTAGATTCCCAAGACACATCATACCATCATTATGGTGATTGCTTATCTAGCATGTCACATCAGCTGCCAATTCATTATGAGCACAAAAGAATTTCCTTGAACCTCTTTGAACTACTTTGAACTAAGGTACGAAGTGGCTCAAAGTGGTTCGACGTTATATCATAGCTCACCAAAAGATTTCACTTGCAAGTACAAAGATAGATAGAAATTCTTTATTGAACCTATTTGAAATACTTTGAATCGAGGTAGGAAGTGATTCAAAGTGGTTCAACAACAACTTAAGGCAATGAGCATTCAAAATGAGGAAGGCTAGTATATGAAATAGGTTCAAAGAAATGCAATGGACATCATAAGGAAGTAACCACGGACATGGGGCACGAACTAAGACTGGAAGAAAAGCTTGGGAAAATATTTTCAATACAAACACAAGAGTCAAAGACACTTATATAAGACAACTCATATGGATATCAACATTGACTCTGACTAGGGGACTGCTTGTTAAGAATAGGTAGAGAACTTAGATTGCTAGTTTCCTAGACCAAAAATAGGGGAAAGAACTGATGCACTTTCCTAAGCCTAAGGAAAGAAAAAGAAACAACCTAACTACTGTGTACAAAATGTTCTCAAATGAGATCAAAGCTTGAAAAACTTCAAATAATGCCCATTATAAGTGAAAGGCAAGATTGTAACATCTAGGTAAGATAGGTGAAATGCATTCAAACTAATTTATTATGAATTTTTTTATGAAAGGCCCCCTCCATAAGGATTCAACTTTCATGTGGGCTCCTTTGGGTTCTTTCCTCTTATCCCACAATAAGACTTCATCTCCCTTCATAAAGTTGTAGGTACGGGCTCTCATATCAAAAACTCCCTTCACCTTCATCTAGTGTTTTGTAATGTGATCCACTAACTTGTCGCTTTCATCCTCCAACTTTTTAAAGTACATGACTCTTTTTTCTAGAGAGCTCTGAAAATATTGATCTTCGATCACAAACTATAGCTTTGCAATAGATAACTCAAAGGGCAGTGAGACTTGTGCACCCACTCCATAGACCAGTTCAAAAGGAGCTATCCCTATAGCTCTCTTAGGGAAATTTTGATCAGCCCATAATGCTTCATATAATTTTCTATGCCAATCATGAAGGTTTTCACCCATTAACTTTTTCATTATAGCGACTAGATTTTTATTAGTGGACTTTTCCTGACAATTCCCCTAAGGAAAATAATTTGATGAATGAGCTAGTGATATTTCATGTTCATAGCAGAACATTGAGTTTTCTTCAGATGAGAAGTAGGTAGCATTATCAGCTACTATTTTATGTGGTATCTTGAACCTAACAAAAATATGATTCATTAGAAAATCACAAACCACTTGGCAATTTGCTTTCTTTGTGGGGATTTCCTCCACCCATTTTGTAAAATAGTCTGTAGCCGTCAAGATATACACATGCACTACACTAGATGGAGGATGTATAGGTCCTATAAAATCTATTCCCCATTGCCTGGAAGGTTTGTCTACCACCACTGGTTTGAGAGGTAGGGTTGCAAGCTATGGTTATCCTGTGAATAGTTTACATTTCTCACAATTTTTGACATAATGATATGCATCCTTAAACATCTCAAGACAATAAAAATATTTTATGAGCACCTTGAAAGTAGTAACCATTGAATAAAAATTCCCACCGCAAGATTTAGCATGGAATGTCCTAAGTAATTCCTTTTGTTGCTTAGTGTCCACACATCTGAGAAAGGTTCCATCAATCCCTCTTTTATATAGTACCCCTTGAGAAATGACATGCTTGGATGCTTTTGATCTTAGGTTGCATCTTTCACAAGAACTTAGGTGTGCATGGCACTCTCCATATGTAAGTTAATATGCCACATTCGAAAACCACATATTTGTCAAGCTTACCAATAGAAATGTAGGAGCTTCATTTACTTCTTCTAACGGCTCTTCATTTTCAGCTATCAGCTTACAAAGACCTCTCCCTCATACCAAATTGGTTGTCTTAATTTTCAAGTCATACTTTTGGATCTTGGCTACCCAAACTTATCTTTTATTCATTCCTATTTCCTATTATGTTAAGATGCTCTTTGTTGTTGTTTCTGGAACATATACAGTAGAATGTGAGTGCAAGATATAATACCTAAATTACTTTACTACTTTCACCACTACAAAGGCATGCTTTTTGACTTGGGAGTATTTGATCTCATGTTTCTTCAATGGTGTACTCATGAAGGCAATAGGTGCTTCCTAAACTTTGTCATCTTTCTATGTCAAAATGTCAGATAGGATATGTTTTGACGCGTAGCAATAAACAATGAAATCCTTTCTAAAATCTTGACTTGTCAACATAGGGGCCTGAGCTATAACATTTTTAATATCACTGAAAGCCTTTCATCCTGCATCATTCCACTTGAAGAGGTGTTTCTTTCTCATAATGTCCACCACATGTCTAGTGATCTCTGAGAATTCTGGAATGAAACTCCTAAAAAAGTTCACTTGACCAAGGAATAATTTCAAACTACTTCTACTGGAGGATAGGTTGAGTTGTTGGATAGCCTTAACCCTATCAAGATCAATTCTTATTCCTTCTTTGGAAATGATATGCCCCAAGAGTTTTCCTTCCTCAATGAAGAAGAATGACTTTTTAGGATTCATAGATATATTATGGTTCTTGCACCTTTGCAATACAGTTTCCAGGTCTCTTAGGTGATGTTTTCTTCTCTTTGAATAGATGGTCAAATCATCAAGGTAGATCACAATGATTGTATTTCTCAGATCTCTAAAAGAATATTTCATTGCTCGCTAAAATGTGGCACCAACATTAATCAAATTGAATGGCATTCAGTTATAGGAAAATGTACCCCACGGTGCTATAAAAGTTGTTTTATGTTGATCCTCCTTCACCATGCTAATTTGGTTATACTCGGAGTATCCAACATTGACATGGTTTTCAACCCTAACACAACCTAAAGAACATGTTCCATGACCTGCAACACATAATTATCCTTTAGGCTAGCTTGATTCAAGTTCTTGAAATCGACGTACATCCTGATTTCACCATTTTTCTTTCTTATCGACACTATATTAGCTATCTAGGTTGAATGATGGATGGGGTAAATAATTCTAGCCTTCATCATTTTCTGTACTTCTTTCAGTATAGCCTCAGATACCTTTGGGTTATAATTCCTAATCTTTTTGGGAAAAGGTGAGACACAAGGTTTCAAGGGAATATGATGTCTAAATTGGTCATCTCTAAAATCCTTGAGGTCTTCATATCCCTAGGCAAAAACCTCTTTTTACTTCAATAGTAATATTTTTCAGATTATCTCTTTCTTGCTAAGAACAGGTTTTGCCTATTGAAATATGCTTAAGACTACCTTCATCACGAATATTGATTTTATCATACTCTTTAGAGGTATCAGAATGTGGCACCTTCTCTTTAACTATTTTTTCATCTCTTCTACAAATTTTTTTTTCTAAGAACACTAACCCTTTTAGTATCTTGTTCCCCTTTAATTGCATTATTTCATCATCTTCCCCAACACCTTCACAAACTTCCTTGCATTCACTATCAGAACCTTCAAAATATATAGTGGAAATTTTTTGAACACAACCAATAAAATCTTGAAGATGAGAATTGCTATCAAATACGTGCTAATGCTCTACATTATCTAGTATTCTTTGTCTATAGATCATCTCCACCTTATAAGTATGTATTTTAAAATCAGGATGTGGTAAGAGTAGGGAGGCTGAGACTACTAAAGAATATGCTTTAGAATTTTGACTTCAAGGTATGAACTCAATGGAAAAAAAATCAAAAAAATTGATTTCATCCCATACCAAGTTTCTATAATGCTTTAACCTTTCATTTTTGATAGAAAACTAACCTCTTACTTGTTTTACAATAAGCTCGGCATCTCCCTTTGCCACTAGCTCCTTAATTCCTCTAGACTTTGCTTCCTCCAATCCTAATAGAAAAGCTTCATACTCATATGTGTTATTAGTATTTTTGAAGTCTAAATTAAAAGGTAGCAGGACACATTATTTAGAAGGGGGAATTAACACCACTCCAGCCCTCGATCCTGAATTTGAACAATTTTTGTCAAATTCCATACTTCGCAATGCCCCTTCATTTGAACTTTCAGTGACCAATTCAGTTTGTTCACCAGGAAGAATCACATAAATGCCAAATTAACACTCTTTGTAAAGGATTTGGGCCTTGGGATTATCAAAAGGAACCACTGTGCACTTGTTTTTAGGCTTTGGTTCAAGTTTTATCTTTTTTAATCCTACTGGGATAATCGCCTCCGACCAATCCATCTTTATATCTCCCCCCATATCTTTACAAAGGGTTCTATTGAGTAACCTTTCATAGCTAGTTGGGATGTATGCAACTAAAATGGTTAGCTTCAACCATTTATTAGGGCATACAACAATAACAACCTATACATGTTTAACTTGACCCATCATTGGTACTTATTTTCCATCCATGGAATAACAACAACCAAATTTTTTAGTGAGGGTAAGGCCAAGGGCCTTAGCAATAGGGGCATGCATGATATTATCAGATGCCCTAGAGTTTATAATATAGTTACTGATTTCTTGGCCATTTAAAAGCAAAGAAATATAGAAAAGTTCAGGTTTCTTCTCTTCCATTTCATTTTACACAGTATTCATACATGGAGTTTCTTCATAGGCATGTGAGGCAGCTTTGGATATAAAAATGGGAGGCTCTTGAATTGTTGTTGTTTCACCTATAAGTGTTTATTGAACTAGGCAAGTGAGATCGATTCTCCTTTCATATATTTGATTAGTTTGTCCAGTTTGTTAGGGTTCATCCTCAGGTATTCTGCAGGGGAAATTGAGATAGAAGTGGATTTACAAAATTTGACAATATCAAAAGTAGGAGAGGGCGACGCTGAGTTATTTCTTGACCAAAATTTTATTTCTAAGATTTTTAAATTGGAGGGAGTATCATTACTTACTTTCCCTTTACCGTTAGGGGATTATTAGATGTACTAGCTCCAAGAACAAACTTTTAGTTTCTCTGGTTCTGAGTAAGGATCGTACATGATGGGTCTTGCAAAGTTACTAGGATATCTTTTCCTCTCTCAGAATTGGACTTGTATTCCAAAAAGGAGCCTGAATTCTTAATTTTAATTGGAACCTTTTATTCCTGAATTTCTTCTTCTCCAAGAGTTTATTTTGTCACATTTATTTGGAAACATCTTAACCAATCAGGACAAGTTTCTCCATCATGATTAGTTGTTAGATGAAAATAACAAATTGTCTCTTTGGGGGTGGCTTCAATCTACAGTCTAGGCTATGATGTTGTTAAGAGGGGGGTTTTCCCATGAGGTTGGTTATATTTTCTGTGACTAATATCTTGATAAGGTGATTAATGTGGAGAATTGGACTTATTATGTTGTCTTTTGAGCATGGCTATATCATTCATCAGTCTCTGCATCAGAGGTTATGTTGGAGTGGAGGAAGAGGCACCTGAAGTTTGAACTTCCCTTTTCCATTTTCTTATTGTGATGAATGCATCTTCCAGTTCAATAGCTTGTCTTTGTGCAACATTTAGATTAGCCACCCCATCCTTTAGTAGATGAAAGCTTATATCTAGTGGCACAACATTTAGAAAGAATATCTTTTGATTCTTGTCACTGGGCCTAAAATTTGTAGGAATCCTTTGTAGCATCCTGTTAAAATTTTCCACAAACTCCTGCATTGATTCATGTAGTTCTTTTTTTAAATGACTCAATTGGAGCAACAATGACATTGTATCATCAAGCGTTTTAAATATCACCTCAAAATTATTTTTCATATCATTACAATTGGTTATGGAAAAATGAGGTAAGTGGTTGAACCAATCACTTGTGGCATCAGTTAAGGTTCTTACAAAAAGCCTAACAACAGCTTCTTGAGTTGATAGGCTGATAACACCACATGCATCTTACCGAGAACCAAGTTCTACTAAGCATCTAACCAAAAAGAGAACTCAGTTACCGAGTTAAAGAAAACATGTTATTGAGTAGAATAGGCCAACACCAAATGAATTCTAAGTATATTGAACCTAGACACTAATTAGAAAATGGTTTACCAATCTTGAGGAGATCGTATAATAGAAAATTGGACATTGAAATATAATGATTACACATGATTACAAGGTGTGATTAACCAATGAGAATTAAGGATGAAATATGCATTGGAAGTGTACCCAATGCTAGCACCACTTAAATTTTGTATATAAGATGATCAGAGCATGAAGATCAATAAGGTGGCATGTGTATGTGTGAGGATAAATTAGAGATTCTACATCAGAGAAGAAGGTAAATGAATAGTAAAGCTACCAAGTAACAGAGTATTAAGGAACCGTCAAAGATTCAGAGCTACCAAGTACTGAATTGATAGTGTAATGGATATACAATTTAAGGTAATGAATTGATGAGAATATAGAGTCTGAATAGCATTTTTTAATGCATATTTGAAAGATATTTTTTTATTACCTATTAAGGAGTAATCATAATTGTATAAGTCTCTTAACCAAGCAAATCCTAACAAATCTCAATTTTAAATCCTTTAACCGGGTACAATTCTTAGATTAGAGTTGTGAAATCTCTTAAGAGAGTAGATTTAGTAGTCTTTATAACTCTTAACTGGGTTAATACCTTTAATAGGGTAAGCTATCAGAAATAGCTAAGCATTGTATCTCTAACCGAGAAACTTTATTCTGCAGTAGTGAAGTATTGTGGGTGTCATCCCCACCACAATTTTTATCTGCTAACAAGGATTTATGCGATACCAAAATAATTATGTTATGTGTTGATTATCATATATTTTATTTATTTCTAGTGATGTGTGCAAATGTTAAGGAACTAGTAAATGAATGTGAAGATAATTTTAAAAGTGTTTTAGAGTATGGATTCACCCCTCCCCTCTTAATACTTACCTTTCCAAACTTGAATCCAACAAAGATGATGTACTTAGCTAAAATCACTATACCCTATTAGGAGTATTATAATAGGAATGC
This sequence comes from Chamaecyparis obtusa, assembly GCA_027943335.1. Taxonomy (NCBI): domain Eukaryota; kingdom Viridiplantae; phylum Streptophyta; class Pinopsida; order Cupressales; family Cupressaceae; genus Chamaecyparis; species Chamaecyparis obtusa. Next base: position 357,307 of record BSBK01000559.1, read on the forward strand.
ACATACATTCAGGAAGACTACCTAGAGATCACTAATCAAATACAAAAAGAATTCCTTCCTTGGGAAGGCTCACTACCTTAAAATAAATGCATATTGACAACAATCCACAAGTCATGAATTAGATAATAGCATCTTCAACATGCATGAATCAGCTCCATTGATATACATATACAACTTTCTTTTCCATGCCAGATCTCTACCTTTAAATAATGTATACTTTTAGCACATTAACATACTTTATCATCCACACTCTCCCACCTGCACACATGAACACAATTAGAGTTATACATCTCATCGACCTTGAAAGAATAAAAAAAGGTCGGCTAAAATCTCACCACCTAAATAGTAAAAATACATCCTCTTAATTAAAATATTCAATTATAACAAATGAATGTTGGCTAAGACATAGCACAGTCCAAAATTAAATGCCTTGAATATGAAACACCTCCAAGAATTATGTCTCGATCATCTACAAGACATAAAAACACCAAGTTGGCCAAGAACATGAAGAACACAAACTCACCAAGTGAAAATCACCAAATTCAAGCACCATAATTAATGTGAACCAGTAACACAATAGGAGCATGATCTAGAAATATCCACAAGCATCATGAATAACCATAGGAACATCCACATTAAATCAAATCAATGGAATCATTAGCATCAATATCCCAAACCTCTGAACACCAACAATAACCACTGTCAACCAAGAAAAATAGCTTACAAATCTCTAAATCATGAACCAATTAAGTTAACACACATCAATGTTCCAAACATGCTCAATAGATCAACAAAGAAAAATATTGTAATGCAGAGTACTATGGATCAAAATATTGTCACACTATCACCACTAAACAACTTAAAAACTTGTCTCAAAATAGAAACCCATAACTTACTCAAATATTTATGCAAAATCTGAAAGTTGAACTAAATCAACTAAAATCATTGCATAACACACTAATACCATCCATAGATTTTGATCTTATATACAAGCTACACTGGACCAATGAACTCACTGAACTTCTCAAGAACACTGTCACAGATAGAGAAATATGTCGACAATTATGAAAACACACTTCTTAAATATGTGAAAACACATCTAGTCATCAGAACATATTTGCACATTATTCCAACAATAATCCCTTTGGAATTATTTATAATATATGATGTATTTTTTTTTATCAATGTCAAAGAAATCAAATCAATAATACTACCAACAATATTCCAAAATAACTCTCCTTTTACTAAAAATTTATCTCCCTTATTTTTTCACATGAATCTCTTCTCCCCATTTGACAACAATGCCAAAGGCACATATTTGCACCATAAAAATGAAACTTTTCTCCCAAAAAAATCTAACTTAGAAGACTAAATACTTCACATGAGGAGTAGCCACCAAACACCAATCTAGCTAAAGGATATCTCTATGAAGTACACTAGACTAATGCAAAATAATGCACCTTAGCTCTGATTAGGGGGGAAATCACCCCTAGTTTACATCTGTGATACTCAAAAGTTTCCTTAGGAAAAGGCTTTGTGAAAATATCCACAATACTCTCCTTAGTAGGCACATACTCCAATCTGATTTCTTTATCATTAACCTTCTCTCTCATTCATCATCCTTTATCTAGTTGCATTCAGTCATCATAGGAGTACCAATTTGTTTTGAATCTTCCATACCAAATTTCTTCAACAACTCTTTTACATACTTGGATTGAGAAATAAATATTTGGTTATCTGATTGTGTGATTTGTAATCCTAGAAAGAATTTCATTTCTTTAATCATAAACATCTCAAATTAATTTTCCATCTTAGTAGAAAACTCTTTTCTCAACTTACCATTCCCACCAAAGATAATATCAACAACAAAAAATTCAATAGTCAGAAGATTATCATGATCAACCTTGAAATACAAATTATTATTAGTAGTACCTTTGTTAAATAAAATCTTTAGTAGATACTTATCTAATCTTTCATACCATTCCCTAGGGGCTTTCTTTGATCCATACAAAGATTTATTTAATCGGAAAACCATATTGCTCTGATTAGTCAATGTAAATCCATATGGTTGCTCAATGTACACTTCTTCTAATTCACCATTAAAAAATATAGAATTGACATCCATCTGATATACTTTGAAATCTCTATAAGCTGCATAAGAAATAAATAATATCACAAATTAAAGTCTAGCCACAGGAGCAAAAGTATCCTTAAATTCTATACCTTCTATTTGTGAATATCCTTTGCAAACTAGCCTTTCCTTATTTATGATGACTTCACCATCTTCATTAAAATTTGTTTCATAAAATCCATTTAGTTCCAATTACATTCTTATCCTTAGGTCTGAGAAAAAGAACCTATGTTTTCTTATTCTCAATCTAATTCAACTCTTTTTTCATTTCTTTCACCCAATGTTCCTCTTGACATGCTTCATTAACATCTTTAGGTTCAATCTTTGAAATCAAACAGTAATCAACTCTATCTTCAACAAATTTTCTTCTAGTAGTTTGAACACCCTTTTATTTGATTTTTTGAATGATTTAACCTTGTATACATGGGAGTCTTAGGATTTTCTTGTATTTTTGACATTTTTGTATCTAATTTATCATTTGCACTATCTTCCTCATCTTGATTTCCTTAAATAATCTGAACTTGATTCTGAGACTTTGGTTGATTACTTTGATTTTCACTACCATCCCGATCATCTAAATCATATCCACAATATCTAGACTATTGCTAATTGCATTCATCCACCATGATATTTTCACTGTCAACTATCTTTCTTGAAATGTTTTGATTAATTTTAAAAATAGGTTTTGAAGGGACCCAAAACCCTGTACAAAGAAAAAGCTTAAGATAGAGCATTAGGAGTACACCATACACAATATATTAGCCATTAAAAAAGGCCACCATCCCCAAGAAACCACCAAAAAGAACTCAACCAAAGAAGCACCCACACCGCTGCATAAGATTAAACATTGGAAATTCGTAGCAAAAGATAAACTAACTATCTTTTTGTCACCTTCAAATGAGAACACAGGGTCATGTCAAAATTCAGGGAGGATTTCTTAGAATTTTTTCCTTTAACTTTAATCCAACCTTCTTCAACACTAGCGGCCTTATCATGCTAGCACAATGATTCCAGAGCTAGAAAACTAGCCCCCAAAAGTGGGGTTGAGTCACCCAGAGAAATAGCCAGCGTAGGGCCACCATTAGATCCAGCCAAAGGGTGATCAAGATATGGAGTAGTAAGGTTAGATCCAACACCTAATAAAATACCATCCTTTCTAGCAAATCCAACACCCATCGAATCAACAAAAAATATGGTATCACCTAGCGGAGAAAGGGAAGGTTTAGGTCCAGCAACCAGGATAGGGAAAGAGCCAACATCCCCAGCAGACCCTTCAAGAACATTAATATCATGACATAAACTAACCTTCTCACTAATAGGCACAATATTTCCAACAGCAGGAGCAACCTACATCTCAGGATGGGATGAGCTTTTCAAGATAGTGTAATATTGGGTAGAAGCACCCTTCCACCAAGGAGAAGATTTCTTCTTCTTGGAAATGAAGCCACATTGGGATGATATATGACCAATCTTAAAACATTTTAGACATCTAAAAGGAATACCTTCGAAGTCAAGTTATTGGATCCAAGGTCCCAAGGATGATTCAATTTTAATTTCAATTGGGAGGCCCTTCGAGGTATCAATTTCTACCAAGATATGAGAAAAAGTAGAATGATACATATTATCAGAATCATTATCAATCAACAATAATTCCCCCAAAGCCCCACCCACTTCCTCAAGGATGGAACCATGCCACTGATGAAGGGGTAGATTGGGGATCCTGACCCATATAGGTATAGAACTAAATACTTCATTGGAAGGATTGAAATCAGGGTGCCACGACTTGATCGTGAGAAAAAAAATTTCATCCTCCCAACAAAAGAAGTAATCACATAGGATTGTAGCGCTATCCACAACATTATCAATTTTTCAATGAAAAAGCATTTTTCCATTAGATAGATGTTAACAGTACACGATAATTTTGGTTCCCTATCTTAGATGTTAACAATACCTGATAATTTAGAGAAGGGAACCATAATTACCTCTTTGAGATCTCAAGCTCTTCATCTTCAGTCCTATCTCTGTCTCAACCATAGCTTGGAAAATATTAAATTTCTCTAGGGCCTCATATTTCTCCCTCAATAAAGTTATCCACATCATTCTTGAATAATAATCAATCAACAACATGAAATATTTGGCACCTTGAAAACTTCTAGTTCTAGATGGACCACATAAATTAGTATACACAAGGTTTAACAATCCTTTAGAAGAATAATTTTTTCCGTTGAAAGTATATCTAGTTTGTTTACCCATTTGACATTCCTTACATGTATCATTAGTAGGTTTTAACATTTTAGGAAGATCTCTCACGACCTTAGTAGTACTTATCTTGACAATATTATGAAAATTTACATGAAACATCCTCTTATGCCATAACCAAATTTCATCAATTTGAGCAATAAAGCATATATTCTCAACACTATTAAAATGAAAGACATTACCTTTAGTTTTTGTACTTGATGCAATCTCAACACCGAAACTTCCCAAGATTCTACACTTTCCATTCTTGACTTGCAGATCATAACCCTTGTCAACTAATTGTCCAACCCTCAACAAGTTATGTTTTAAACCTTCAACATATAAAACATCATCAATATTATTCTTACCATCTAGTGTAATGGATCCTTTGCAATGGATCAGACAAGGAGTGTCATCACTGAATCTTACAACACCACCATCATAGCTTTCCAAACTCAAACTTTCTCTTATCACCTATCAAATGATGTGAACATCTATTGTTAATCACTCATTCAACCTTCTCTTCAACTTGCACAACCAAATATCTCTCCACATTCATGCAACTAGTAGAATTAGGATCATCTTCTTCCTTGATAGAAATAAATGCTCATTCATCATCTTTTGAACCACCTTCATCAGATTCATCATCTATTACACCTTCATCAGAAACATAGTAACATTTCTTCTAATATATAGATTGGAATTTTGTAGGTTTATGCTTTGGAACTCTTTCTGGACACCTGCAAGAAAAATGTTTTGATTATTGAGAGGGGGGTGAATCATTAATCAATGATTCTTCAAACCTTAAAAATTTCTTTGATTCAACTCGGTAACTACTCGGCCAGACAAACTTTAGTATTAATTGATAATAGTAAATTAACTTATCAATCAACAATAACATTCACAATAAACATTCAAAACATATAACACTAGTATTTAACATAGAAACCCAATTTGGGAAAAACCACTATGAGAATTATCACCCACCAAATAAATACTCTTCTGAAGTATGCTCGGTTAAAAGCCAATCTTGTTAAAGATTACAATGGACATTATTAAATGTGACCCTGTTAGGGGATTTGCCTTAGATCTGTTAGGACTTTCACCCTGTTAGGAGTGGTCTGGTTAAAGGTCTTTAGACACTCTTCTAGAATGTCACCTCTCTCAAGGTTTTACAATAAGACTATTAATTCCACTCGATTAAGAGGATTTTCTGCTACAAATGTTAATAAGAAACAATATAAAAATTGATTTGTAAATCTACAACTATGTCTTGCTTAGTCAGATCCCTTATGTGCTCCTTGTCATCACTTCTTTCCTTCACTTTCCACTAGCCTCAACACTACATCAATCTCTTCTTGCAAACTTGGATTTCAACCTTTTTATTCTTCACTACATCACTCAGTTACACATCCACCTTTCAACTTGCCAGCTCTCTTTCCATTCAATTTAATCTTTTATATACTCTTTTTTGCCTCTTAATCTCCTTTGTCAAATTTTCTAATTTTTATTCTCAACTGTCAAATCAATCTCATAAACTCATTAAATGAATTTAGAACTTTGTAAAACATTTTATCATCACCTTGAAACTTGAACATTTCTTGGAACTTGTACCTTCACTTTTTTCCACTTAGATCTTTACAATAGATCGTCACCTTAAATTTTCATGATCGCAGATCTCTCCAACTAACTCTTCCTCATCCTTATAATCGTCTAGATCATTGTGACTCATCATTAAATTTCATTTTGATCCTTGTATTTAATTTTTGTTCCTTTCTTTGTGGTTAACTTCTTTTCCTTCAACTGAAATTCTATTTTCTTCACTCGATAACTAAATCCATGTACTCGATGTCTTGATTTTCTTTCACTTTACCGAAACTTACTTTTCTTTTACCGAATGACTTCTCCCTACTCAGTAACCAAACTATTTTATTTACCAATTTGACCAATCTCTTTTACTGACTTGATATAATCAAATGTAAAGTAGAAAACAACTAAATCAATATAATCTTATCATTGTTTGATCTTGTTGGTAAATAGATTTGTCTTCTCAAAACACTTGCACAAAATGACTCCTAAACACCCAAGGCTGAAAGACAAACTTGCAACACAACAGTTGACTCACTTGCCACAATTATATACAAGTGCTCTCTGCTTATTTTTCAAGGCACAACTACCTTTGAATGATTTGAAAAGAATCAAATAACTTGTTATGCCTTTAACCCGCAGACAAAGAAGGTAAACTAACATTCATCCATCAACATGGGATGAATGTGATTACATATTTAATGAGTTTAAAGAAAACTAAATGAAAGACACAAAGGCCATTTGTCTAATCTTCCAACTTCAAGGAAACAAAAGAAAGATTGACATTTCATTTTAGATATATGAGTAATTAAAATTTAAATATTTTAACAAACACATACGCATTTCAAATGAATAGGACAACATCTAAAATGATTGGGATAAATCAAAGATCATCTCCAATCAAAGAAAATGTACTTAAACTCAAAGATTTAACATATGTTCTATCCTTTTTACAAATACCAAAAACATGGCTCAAAGACCATTCAATCTTGCAGAAAATCCATCCCTAAAAATAAAAATCCCCCCCTTCTTCTTTCCTTTGTTACAATATAGAAATCAAAATTAGTTTCTCCTCTCCTATCCTAGCACAAAGACTCCTCCAGAAAAAGAAGAACCTCTTTCCTCCAATGTTTTTTACAATAAATAATCTTTCCCAACCTTTTTTTCGTTGCTATAACTAATTCTTGAAAAGATTATTAATTAATCTTTTCTTTTTTCTTTTCTCTTCCATATTCCTTTCGATGACTTCTTCCTTTTATTATTTCTCTTTATTAAGCCCAATGTTTTTTTTTATAATCTACATTATAGCTATAAGGCTGATAATGAAGATATATAACATATCAAAATGTAGATGTAAATATCCTTTGATATGTGGCATATGAATACATTAGACATAAATAAAAATATTCTTGATGTTGGGCAAATTTTTCATGACAGTCAAATTGGGTCTCGGTGTGGGGTCCATAACTATTTATTCCATTGTTGGATTTCCTTCATTTTTGGATATGTTTTTTTATTCCTAATTTCACACAATTGCACCAGAGCGATTGAGAAAATTTTGCCCGAGGAAAAAGTTATGCATCTTTGAGTAGAGGTATAGAAAACTGCTAGAACAATCAAAATTGCTCTGTTAATGTTATCACTAATCTTTCACATCCTTTGCACTTGGTGATGAAAGAACTTTACCATTCTTATAAAAAGAATATCAAATAGGCCAAGATAATGTTTTTGAGCCTTGAATTTGGTTCACTATGCCTCTGAACTGAAATGAATCATGCTGAGCCCAAACGTACCTACATGCACTTTCCTATACTAATTTGAACCAATCTGAACCAGTGAACTGCACCTTTGAACCTGCGAACTTCCTGAACCATTTAGAACCTCTTGAACTAGTTTGAACCATTTTTAACTCTATTCAAAGTGGTTCAACAAAGTGAACTTGGCTGTATTTGAACTTACAAATACTTACCATGAAAATCAAAGATAGAAAGATTGATTTAAATTTTTTTAAAGGGATTTCCATATGAGGACTAATAGATCTCTATTAACTGCCCAATTAAGTTCTTCAACTTCACAACTTTTCACTTCTTTTTCCTAACTCACTCAACATATATCATACTCTAAATGATATGGCAACTCAATATAAACCATAAATCAATTTCTTGACATCAATGACAAAATAATCAACTGATCTAATCCTTCTACAATCTTGTATACCTCTGATCTTGGTCACTCTTTATCATCATCACCATTAGTTAAAAATCACCCTCTTTGGCATTGATGGCAACACTATTAATTGATGATGGAAAAACTATCGATTATAGCTCTTTGATTTTAGTCTCCTCGGTCACTGTATTTTGTCCTTTTCTACCTCTTAACTTTATCTTATTTCTTTTCTTCTAATTCAGTTCTCCATCTTCTCCTTCCTTTCTTATTCTCCCTCTTTCTCATTTCTCTATAATCATCAGTAGAAAATTCTCCCTTTGTGACAATAATGCCAAATATACATACTCCTAAAAAATTATTCAAGCTATAGATCATACCTAGCATGTACTAATTTCTCATTGCATACATAATCATTTTTCACAACTTCAAGAAGCACCTAGAAAGAGTGATCACTAGCATCAGCTCACAAAATAGATATTCTAATGAATACTTGAATTGATGTAGCATGCATCTTGCCTTAGTGAATATTGGATAGGAGTAGAAACCCTAATTTACCTCTTAGATACTCAAAAGAAACCTTCAATAGTGGCTTGGTAAATATATCTTCTATCCGCTCCTTTGAATTCACATACTCCAATAAATGTGCTTGGTCTTGGAATGCATCACCAAATTATTTGATATGTTGATAACACTTGTATTATCACACTAAATAGTAACTGTATCAGTAATCTCCTCTTGCATACCTTCAAGTAGTTGTTTGATCCATACAATATTTTCACAATTCATAGTTGTTGCTGCATACTTTGCCTCACCAATAGATTGTGATATACAAATTTGTTTCTTACTCAACCATGTCACTAGTTGTCTTTCTCCTAAAAAGAAATCTCCTCCACTTGTACTTTTCCTATCATCAATGTTTCCATCCCAATCAGCATCAGTGTAAACCTTTAGATCAAAATATCCTCCTTTCTTGTATAATAGACTGAAATCTTTAGTTCCTTTAAAATATCTAAATATTATTTTGACAGGTGACATACCTTTGGATCGGAAGAAAATATTGTAACAATACCTACTGCATGATAAATATCAGGTCTTCTATGTACAACATATTGTAACTTACCAATCATTAATCAGTAGATTGTAGCATTCACTTCCTTTGTCTAATCTTCTTTTGACAATTTGCAACTGGTAGCCATTGGTGTTCCAACTGATTTTGACTCTTCCATACCAAATGTCTTTAGGATCTCCTTCATGTAATTTGACTGCATGATGTAGATCCCATCTCTAACTTGTTAAATCTTTAGTCCAATAAAGAATTTTACCTCTTCAATCATGGACATCTCAAATTCCTTTCTCATCTCCTCAACAAAAGATTTGCATAATGTGTTATTTCCTCCAAAAATAATGTCATCAAAAAATATTTCAACAATCAAAATATTATCATTACTATCACATTTTAGAAACAAATTGATGTTTTCACTTGTCCTTTCAAATCCAATCTTGATTGAATGTGAATGTAACCTTTCATACCATCCTCGGGGTTCTTGTTTCAAACCATATAGTGCCTTGTGAAGTTTGCGTACCATGTCCTTGTTAGTGTTTTAAAAAAATCCTTCAAGTTGTTCAATATAAACTTATTCTTCAAGAATAGCATTAAGAAATGAAGACTTAACATCCATTTGATAAACTTTAAATCCTTTATAAGTTGTATATGCTAGTAGAATTATAACTCCTAATCTAGCAATAGGTGCAATTAAAGTATCACCATGGTCAATACCTTATTCTCATGCATACCCTTTGAAAACTAATCTTTCTTTGTTTCTGATTACATCTCCATGTTCATTTAGTTTGTTTCTAAAAATCCATGTAGTACCAATAACATTCTTATCTTTAGGTCTTGGTACCAAATTCCATGTGTTTTTCTTTTCAATTTGGTCTATCTCTTCTTTCATAGCTTTAACCCAATCTTCATTATCCAATGCATCATTTAATTTTCTTGGCTCCAACATTCTTGTCTTCAATAATTTTTCTTGGTGGATGGTGTCTTCTCACACACTTTGCTAAAATAGGCTCGGTAGATTGTGGAAGTTCTTCATTTTTAGAATTCGGTGGTGGCTCTCTCTATTAAGATTCATCAATTTGTACTGTTGATAAGGTGTCAGGAACTTCAGGTTGAACATATACAAATCTTTGATAGTCCTCAGGTTCCTTTTTGTTGTCTTCATCATTTTCCTCTGTAAATTCATCAATCCTTACACTTGCACTTTCTACAATTCTGTTAGTAGACTTGTTTAAGCACTTGTAAGCCTTGCTCTTTGTAGAATATCCTAAGAATATTCCTTCATCACCTTTATGATCAAAATTTCCATTTCTAGCATCCTTGAGAATATAAAACCTACTTCCAAATACTTTCAAATAACTTACATTCAGTTTGTGACCATACCTAATATCATATGGAGTCTTGTGTGTACCTTTCTTTAGTTGTACTCGGTTAAGAGTATAACCTGTAGTATTGACTGCTTCTCTCCAAAACTTTTGAGACACTCCCTTTTCAATCATCAGTGTTCTATGACAATCAATAATGGATCTATTTCTTCTCTCTTCTATACCATTTTGTTGTGGTGTCCTTAATGCAGAAATTTGTCTCTGTATTCCATGATCATTGTAGAAAAGTGTAAACTCATCAGATATAAACTCACCTCCTTTATCAGATCTCAGACACTTCAATTTTCTTCTAGTCTCCTTCTCAAATCTTGCCTTATACCACTTAAACATTTGAAAATCATAAGATTTATCCTTCAAAAGTATTACATACATCATTCTAGAGTAATCATCAAAAAATAAAATGAAATATCTATCACCATAATAGCTTTGTGTTCTCATAGGTCCACATAGGTCAGTGTTCACTAACTCCAAAATTTCTTATGTAGTGTAATATTTTCTTGTAAAACTTGACTTAGTCATTTTACCAACTTAACAACCTTTGCACATGACATTTCTAGGTTTGTTCAATCTTGGTAGACCTCTACTCTATTATTTTTTCTCACCTTAATTAAGTTGTCAAAATTCACATGACAAAATCTTTTGTGCCATAACCATACATCCTCAATTTTAGAAAATAAGAAACTTTTTGTAGTAGTATCAAGGTAGACTAAGTTACCTTTTGATTATTCACCAGTGGTAATCAGACCTCCATTCTAATCAAATAATTTTACCTTTCCATTTTGAAATTCCAGTCAGTGACTTGTGTTATTCAGTTGTGCCACAATCAATATATTATACTTTAGTCCTTCAACCCAATAGACATCATCACATTGTGTATTATCAAGTAGAATTATAGAGCCTTTACCTCTCATAGGATATGGAGCATCATTACCAAATATAACGTAGCCTCCATCAGGATCTTCCATAGTAATGAACTTATGTGTGTCACCAATCATATGATGTGAACATCCACTATCAATTATCCATGTATCATTCTTACTAACATGAGGGATTAGGGATTTTTCTTCTCCATACCTTTCTTCATCAGAATCATCCTTGATAGCAACATACACAACCTCTACACCTTCATCATTATCAAAATCATGATTGGTTATTCCTTCTTCAGCAATATAACATGACTTCTTATCTTGTTTCTTGAAATCTTGGTATCACCCTAATTTTTTCTCTTTTGTTGTTATCTCGGTTGTCTTTCTTCTCATCACTATTTTTGTCAGGATATCTAGATGCAATCTGGCCAATCTTATTGCAATTGAAACATTCCAAGGGTAATTTACCTCAATATTTTCCTTTTCCTCTTGGTAGCCTCCTTGCTAGTAAAGCTTAAAACTCTTCTTGTTGTCTTTCCTCTTCAAATAGACTTACTAGATCACTCTTACAACTTTGAAATCTTTCACTTGCATTGCTAGCATAACCATCACTAGATCTAGATTCTCTAGAATTTCCAATATTCAAAGATTACTTGAATGAAAACTCAATCTTGGAAGTGGCGGGTAAACTATTATCAAAATCATTTAGCTCAAAAGAAATAACTTACTAATTGTAGAATCCAGTGAAATAGGCATCTGAGGAATGGATCTCAGTTCTTCTATTATAGAAACTCAAATGGCATATATAGGCAACATTGCCCTCAAAAGTTTTCTTGTCACATCTTCTTCTTCAATATGTCCTCTAGTACCTCGGATAGCACTCACAACCTCCTTCAATCTTGTACTATATTGTATAAAATCTTCACCTTCTTTCATTCTCATAGAATCAAATTTACCTTTCAAACTCTCATATTTTTCCTTTTGAACATGCTAATCTCTATCATATACCAATGAAAGATTTTCCCACATTTATTTTGCAGTATCACAACCTTTTAGATCATTGAATTTCAGGTTGGTGAGGGCATAAGATATCTCAATCATAACTTGTGTGTAATATTTCCTTTATCTTACTTGTTTAATTTTCATAGGCCCAAATGGTGGTGGTGAGTATTCATTGTTAAGATAGTATATAGCATACTCTCCAATTCCAGATATGTGCAATCTCATCCTTCTTTTCCATGTAGAGAAGTTGTCTTTATTAAAATTTGGTGCCTCCCTCTTATACATCTTCAGATCTTTTACTCAAAACTTTCAAATTTATATATTTAGAGTACTTAGCTCTAATACCAATTGTTGGATTACTGATAGGGGGTGAGTCATAATCATTGATTCTTTAAACCCTAAAACTTTCTCTGATTCAATTTGGTAACTACTTGGTCAGACAAACTTTAGTATTAACCAATAACAATAAATTCACTTATCAATCGACAATAACATTCAAAATAAAAATTCAACTTATTTAACACTAATATTTAAGGTGGAAACCCAATTTGGGAAAAACCACTGTGGGAATTGTCACCCACCAAAGAAATATTCTTCTCAAGTATGCTTAGTTAAAAGCCAATCTTGTTAAATATTACAATGAACATTGTTAAATGTGGCCCTGTTAGGGGATTTGCCTCAGGTCTATTAGGATCTTCACCTTGTTAGGAGTGACCAAGTTAAAGGTCTTTAGACACTCTACTAGAATGTCACATCTCTCAAGGTTTTACAATAAGACTATTAATTCCACTCGGCTAAGATATTTTTCTTCTACAAATGATAATAAGCAACAGTATCAAAATTGATATGTAAATATGCAACTAACTCTTGCTTAGTCAGATCCTTTATACACTCTTTGTCATCACTTCTTTCCTTCAATTTCCACTGGCCTCAACACTTCATCAATCTCTTCTTGGAGACTTGGATTTCAACCTTTCTTCTTCACTACATCACTCGGTTACACATCCACCTTTCAACTTTCCATCTCTCTTTCCATTCAATTTCATCATTTATATAGACTTTGTTTTTCCTTTTAATCTCCTTTATTAAGTTTTCTTATGTTTATTATCAACCATCAGATCAACCTCATAAACTGATTCAATGAATTTGGAACTCGGTAAAATATTTTATCATCACCTCAGAACTTGAACATTTCTTGGAACTTGTACCTTCACTTTTTGCCACTTAGATCTTTACCATAGATCATCACCTTGAATTTTCTTGATCATAGATCTCTCCAAATAACTCTTCCCCATCCTTAGAATCTTACAGATCATTATGGCTCATCATTAAAAAAAATTATGATCCTTGTATTTAATTTTTGTTCCTTCCTCGATAGCTAACTTCTTTTCCTTCAACCGAGATTCTATTTTCTTCGCTCGATAACTAAATCTGTGTACTCGATGTCTTGAATTTCTTTCGCTTTACCAAAATTGACTTTATTTTTACTGAAGGACTTCTCCTTGCTCTATGACCAAATTTTTTTGTTTACTGACTTGACCAATCTCTTTTACCAACTTGATATAATCAAATATAAACAACTAAATCAATATAACCTTATCATTGTCCGAACTGTATTAGCTACCCAATTAAGTTCTTCAGCTTCACAAAATTTCACTTCTTCTTTTTCCTAACTCACTCAACTTATATCATACTCCAAATGATATGGAAACTCAATATAAACCAGAAATAAATTGCTTGACATCAATGACAAAATAATAAAATGATCTAATCCTTCTACTATCTTGTATACCTCTAATCTTAGTAATTCTTCATCATGATCAATGGCTAACTTCTTTTCCTTCAATTGAAATTCTATTTTCTTTGCTTGGTAACTAAATCTATGTACTCAGTGTCTTGGATTTCTTTCACTTTATGAAAACTTATTTTCCTTTTACCGAATGACTTCTCCCTACTCGGTAACCAAACTATTTTATTAACCGACTTGACCAATCTCTTTTATTGACTTGATATAATAAAATGTAAAGTAGAAAACAACTAAATAAATATAACCTTATCATTGTCTGATTAGTATTAGGTTCCCAATTAAGTTCTTTAGCTTCACAAATTTTCACTTCCTCTTTTCCCCAACTCACTCAACTTATATCATACTCTGAATGATATGGAAACTTAATATAAACCAGAAATCAATTGCTTGACATAAATGCCAAAATAATCAGCTGATATAATCCTTCTACATTCTTGTATACCTCTCATCTTGGTAAGTATTCATAATCATTTCCATCAGTTAACAAAAAATGACCTATCTTATTGCAAGAAAAATATTTAAGAGGGAATTTACCTTATACTTACCAACAACTTTAGGCAGCCTCTTAGTAGTAAAGCTCTACTAGATTAAGCTCTTCTTCCTCAATTACTTACATCTCTTTTTCATATCTATATACTCTTGGATAAATTTCTCTTAGATCATATATATGCTTATCCTTAGAAATATTGCTTTGATTGTGGTTTCAACTTTAGGAAGGGAATCACCAAATTCACTCATTTCAAAAGCCAAAATCTTACCAACTAGCATGTATCTTGTCACATTTGTCACAATTATGATATCCTCAATAGTAGAAAATTTGTGTTTATAGGAAAGTGATAAGGATCTAAGAACTTTAGCAATAATCTAAAGTTCATCCAGCTATCCATCGACACATCTAGTATCACAAAAAAGTTCATCTATCTTCTACATGTAAGTAGTAATGTTCTCATCTTCACTCATCTTTAATGTCTCATATTTTCCTTTTAGGCTCTATAACTTAGTAAGATTCACATAAGTATCACCTTAATACAATGTTTCCAACTTCTTCTAGATCTCATGAGGAGTCTTCAATTTCATAACATTTGTCCTCTCAATATTAGTGAAGGCACTCAACTTAGCTTTGATGTTATATTCAAACTTCTTCTTCTCATCAAGAGTAGAAGTAGAAATATTTTCATGAGGAAGATATGGATTCTTGGTAATATCTCAATATTCTTCTCTAATGCATATCAAATGACATTCCATGCAACCTTTCCAAAGAGCGTAATTTGTGTCATCAAATATCAAACTATCCTTCTTAAAATTTGTCATCCTAGATCATCTCAAGCAATTAAGCTTCCCAAAGAGGAACTATGGTCTGATACCAATCGATAGAAATATGTTAGCACACAACTGAGAGGGGGGGTGAATTAGTTGTGCCAAAACTTATGCAATTTTATCAAACTTGAACATTAAACCATAAATATGATAAATAAACATGCAAGCATAGATCCATAGCAAATCAAGAACATAAAACACAAAAGTTTTTTTGTATGGAAACTCAGTCAAGGGAAAAACCATGGTGGGGATGAACCCACCAGATGATTTCTTAGTTAAAAGAACAATAGGAATGCACATGAATTTAGGCACACTACCTAGAGCTCTCTACTCAAATATAAAAATGATTTCTACCTTGGGAAGGTTCACCGCCTTACAAATGCATATGGACAACAATCCAAAAGTCATGACCTAGATAATAGAATATTCAAAATGACTAAATTAGTTCCATTAAGGTACATATACAACTTCACTTTCTACACTATATCTTTGCCTTCAAATGATGAATTTAATTTGAGCACATTCAAATACTTTCTGGTCCACACTCTCCCACTTGAACACATGGACACAATTACATTTATACATCTCATCAACCTTGAAAGAATAAATAAGGTTGGCTAAAATCTCACCACCTAAATATTAAAAATATATCCTCTCAATTAAATATTCAACATGAACCAATGAATGTCAGCTAATAAATAGCACGGTTAAAATCAAATGGCTTGAACATGAAACACCACCAAAAATTATATCTTGATCATCAACAACACCAATTCGACCAAGAACATGAGCAACATGAACTCACCAACTAAAAATCACCAAATGTGAGCACCACAATCAATGCAAACTAGAAACATAATAGGAACACAATCTAGAAACATCCACAAGAATCATGAATAACCAAAGGAATATCCACATTAACTCAAATCACTGGAATCATTTGCATCAATATCTTGAACCTTTAAACATGAACAATAACCTCTATCTACCAAGAAAATTAGCTTTTGAATCCCAAAATCTTGAACCAATTGAGTTGAGGACACACATTAATGTCCCAAACATGCTCAGAAGATCCAAAAAGAAAAATATTACAATGCAGAGCACTATGGATCAAATTATTGCCACACTATCACCACTGAACAACTAAAAAACTTGTCTCAACATAGAAACCCATAACTTATTCAAATATTTATACGAATCTATGAAAGTTGAACTAAATCAACTACAGACATCCCATAACACACTGATACCATCCACAGATTCTGATTTTCAATATAAAAGCTACATAATACCAACAAACTCACTGAAATTCTTAGGAACACTTTCAGAGATAGAGAGATATGTTGATAGCAATGACAACACACTTCTCAAATATGTGACAACACATCTCATCAACACATATTTACACATTATTCCAACAAAAACAAGATAAGGTATAAATACTAAAGAAAAATATGAAAGCTTGTAGATTGAAGAATATGACAATATAAATACCTGTGTACAAAAGGTTGATGATGTGGTGAATGAGATTAGAAGTCTTGGTGGAAATATAGAAGAAAATGGTGTTGTACAAAAGGTACTTAGAACTCTTACCAAAACCTATAGTTCTAAGGTATCTCACAATGATCCTTTAAATCTAGAATTTTTTATCCACCTTCACAAAATTAGGTGAGTCTTGATAGATGGAGGAGAGGGTCTGAATATTTGTACACTAAAATTGGTACAAGCTTTGGGCTACTCTGAGAGATGTGTAGATTTTACCAAAAAGATCATAATAAGATCATATAATGATGAAGAAAATCCTTTTGATGGTGTCATTAGTCTCCCAATCAAATTGGGTCCAACAACACAAGACACTTCATTTCAAGTACTAGATCTAGAATTGGGTTACAAAATTATCTTTGGGAGACCATGGATCCATTCCATGCAAGATTTTCCATCTACTTATCATTAGTGTCTAAAATTTCCTTATGATAGAGTCAAAATTACCATACCTGATGATTGATATCCCTTTCTATATTGTTTGGTGATAGAAATACCTTCATAATATGGCTACTAAAATTATTAGGAACACTTTCACAGATAGAGAGATATGTTGATAGAAATGACAAAACACTTCTCAAATATGTGACAAAACATCTCATCATCATGTATTTACACATTATTCCAACACAAACAAGCTAAGCTATAAATACTAAAGAAAAATATGAAAGCTTGTAGATTGAAGAATATGACAATATAAATACCTACCTACAAAAGGTTGATGATGTGGTGAATGAGATTAGAATTCTTGGTGGAAATATAGAAGAAAATGATTTTGTACAAAAGCTACTTAGAACTCTTACCAAAACCTATAGTTCTAAGGTATCTGCTATAGAAGAATTACACAATTTGAATCAACATACCATAGAACATATGTATGTATCTTTTCTTGATTTTGAGATGAGATCATTTGGCATTACCAATACAAGGACAACAAATGCATTCAAGGATACCAAATCAAGAAAGGATGAAGATTCAGAAGAATATTTTGATGAGGTTGAGGTAAACTTTGTGAGAAGAATGAAGAAAGGAACTGGGAAATATAAAGGTAAGTTACCCTCAAATGTTTCAACTATGTAAAGATATGCTATTATGTATATAGATGACCTAAAAGAATCATAAGTCAAAATAATACAGAAAGAAAAGGAAAGTTCAATAGGAAAGCCTACTATGTTAGAGAAGATGCTAATATTTCTAATGATGAATCCAAATATGAAGAAGATGATCAATGCTTATTTCTAGCAATTAAAGAAGAATCTATTCCTACTATTTCTAACAAGACTCCATAAGTAAATACTGCCAATGTGTACTATGTGAAGATATTGAATCATAATCTCTTGAGTGTTGGACAGATGTGTGAGAATAGATATAACCTTGTTTTCAAGGAAGATGAGTGTGAGATAAGAAGTAAATCCATAACTATGATTATTTTTGGAAAGAAAACTGGAGGAAATATGTATCAATTCAAGATTTATTGTGGATACTTCTTAATGTCTCAAATCAATGAGAGATGGCTATGGAATTGAAGGATGTTTCATATCAATCTTGACAACATGATAAATATTAATGCAATACATGTTGTGATATATTTTCCAAGGCTCACAAGGCATATCAACAATATTTGCAGAGAATGTCAAGTTGGGAAACAAATAAGAAGACCTTTTAGAGGTAAGGAATAATTTACTACTAGACTATTGGAGTTGGTGTACAAATATTTGTGCAGTCCTACTAAGATAAGGATTCAACAAGGTTACATGTACTTTCTATTTTTTAATTGATTACTCTAGAATGACATGGGCTAATTTTCTAAAAGAAAAATTAGAATATTTTGACAAATTTAAGATATTCAAGGGTATAGTTGAAAATGAGGTAGAGAGAAGAATTAGATGTTTGATATCTAACAGAGGAGGAGAGTTTAATTCTAATGAGTTTAATACTTTTTGTGAGAATCATGGGATTACGAGACATTTGTCTACTCCTGTGAGGTATAGTATGGAAGAACCCCTTTTGTAAATTATTTTAAAATTTTTGGAATAAAATGTACCGTCAGAAGAGATGAAGAAACCCATACAAAGTTTGATTCTAGAGTTGATGAAGGTACATTTCTTGAGTATTCCACTCAAATCAAAGCTTATAGATGCTACAACAAAAACCTAGGAAGAATACTTGAAACTACATATGTGAAATTTGATGAAGACATTCCAAAGAATGTGGAAGTAAAAGATGGATATGCATCAGATGAATCAATTGGTAAATAAGAGGAAGAAAAAAGTGAAGAAAATGAAGAAAAAAATGATGCTAATATTTCTCTGACAATTTCTCCTAAAACCCCTAGATATGTGTAGAGGAGAATTAGATTATTGGATATATGAATAGTGTCATTACAAGAAGTAAAACTATTAAATAAATCAATATATGGTTAATCTTAGAAATTGAACCAAAGAATATAAATAGGAATGTATTAATCAAAGTTGGATGAAATCCATGCAAGAATAATTATATTAGATTATGAAAAATCAAACTTGGGGACTGGTCCCAAGATCGACAGATAAAAATGTAATTAGAACAAAATGGGTATTTCTAGAATAATTTGGATGAAGATGGAAACGTAATAAGAAAAAAGGCTAGACTTGAATGTAAAGGACATGCACAAGTGGAATAAATTGACTTTGAGGAGACTTATTCTCATGTGGAAAGAATCGAGGTGATAAAAATGTTTTTGGATTTTGCATCACACAAGGGGTTCAAAGTATATCAGATGGATGTCAAATATGCATTTCTGGATAGAGAACTATATAAAGAAGTAAGCATAGAAGAATTAAAAAAAATTAAGTTATCAGATGGTTTGAACATGGTTTACAAGTTGAATAAGGCATTATAAGAAAGCTCCCAAATCTTGGTATGCAAGACTTGACACGTATTTTTTGAAAAAAGGATTTCAAAAGGGTACAATTGATAGTAATCTCTACTTTAAGGAATTATATTATGATTCTAGTTGTGTATGTGGATGACATTATCTTTAGAGGAAATAATGGTATGTGTAAGAAATTTTTTGATGAAATAAAAAAATAATTTGAGATTTCCCTGACTGGGGAAATGAATTTTTTCCGGGATTACAAGTTAATCAGATGTGAAGGTATCTTTAATTCATAATTAAAATATATCATAGAGATGTTAAAGAAGTTTGGAATGGAAAATGCTAAACTAGTATGCACTCCTATGTTTACTAGTTGTAAGTTGAGTAAGGATGTTGAATATCCTAAGGTTGATGAGATAAAACATATATCAATTGTAATGACTCACTAAGGAACCCTCAACACGAGGACATAAAACTCATAAAGACATGAAGATGTTTTTAAAATAATAATGTACTACATTAAATTAAGAAACATATTACTATCCCATTTGATGTATCATAAAAAATAGAAAGCAAGAGAATAAAGATTATACTTACTGCTATGCTCAATCAACAACAATTATCCCAACATATCTGAACATTGCTACCTTATTTGTGCATTGTGATCACCATGTCGAATACCTATAAATGAAAACATGGCTATTCAACTAGATGCAAAACATTAGATACATGATCATAAATATGATCTCATCAATATCTTATCTAAAAAAATATGAATACGAAAAGATAAGCCCAAGGGGCCAAACCTAGGTCATAGGGGGTCATCATTAATGGCCTTACCTGCATTCATGCTTAGAGACTTCATAGTTCAACTCTTAGACTTCAACCATATTGTTCTAGGTTCACCATAGTAAGGGTACAATATATATAAAGGAATAAAATCAGCTGACACTTATTTACATAAAGCACACAATTTCATCTATATAATCATAATACAAAGTTTTGAATGTTCCAACACATGTTAATATATCTTTTGTATATTTAAAATATATATCTTCAACCAATTCTTCATGAAATAAAGAGTCGCCTTGTCATATTAAAAAGGTAAATAAGTATTATTGTTATGCTCATCATTATATACACAACCAGTAGACTATAAATTCCAAGGCACTAGAATTTCTATAAAATTAAATATTTTCTATTAATATGAAGGATACAATTATCCTAAAGAGATTCAATGATAGAACATATCTTCTTTAAAAATAAACCAATATTTTAGGTTAAGCGTCACAATTGTAATGTGGAAGATAACAATAGATTATCAGTATGTCTTTGCTAATATTACATTAGAGATTTTTTTATCCCCAATTATAACTTATAATGTCAATAGTAGTATTAATACAAAAACATAATAATTTTGTATTTCTTCTCACTAAGTATACATTAATCCTACAAACATTCTATAACAATCACCAATTATATTACCATCTAAACCCTTTCCACTAAAATATTTATTAATAGAGCTTATAGCACATTGATGGATTCATGTGTGGAAAGGTAAGTACTGACAGGGGAGGGATGAATCAGTACTTTAAACATATTTAAACTTATTTGAACTTTCTCCGCAATCATTTATTGATTCCTTAACATCTGCATGCATCACATGAAATAAATAAAACATGTAATAGTCAACACATAACACAAATATTTTGGTATCGCATAAATCCTTGTTAGAGGATAAAAAATATGGTGGGGATGTGATGAAGGGTGCTCCCCTTAATACCACAAACACATTATAGAAATAGAGCAACAACAACAATTTGCAAGAACAAAAAATGGGCTTCTTGTTATCTCCACAAGTGTGGAATTACAAATTTTAGAATTACAATATGCAAAGCCACATGGGCATTTTACTTACAATATTCTATAAGACAAAGCTTTGAATCACTACCCAGGACTACCCTAGAAAACACTACGGGCTTTCCTTATATAGGCAATTTTCCACCACTCGAGAAGGTTCCAAAAATTTAGCCCTTAAGGCTGACTATCCCTAGAATTATTTTATTTTTCATAATTATTACATTAGGGTTGGCTCAAAATAATTACAAATTATATTTTTAGGTAGCCCAACTTTTGGAGGCCATAAATTTTTAACCATAGCTCTGTTTGGCTATAATAACCACTTTTCAGAAATGGTAGGACCCGATCTATAGTACCTAATTAGTGCAAGCTCTAGTCAGCCAGGGATTGATCGTGATCTAGAGCCTCTGAGGCCTTCAAATTTGAGCTCAAATATTTTGTACCCAAAAACCTTAATAACTTCACCAATATAGATGATATGGCAATGAAACTCAATTGGAAAACTGTTATGACTAAGATGAACCTCCACCTATGAAATCATAACATTTTGAGCTTATATAACCAACTTACTAAAAATAGTAAGTTTCCATAAATAGTAGTTTTGCACAAGATAGCCCTTATTAAAAAGAAACCAAAAATATTTTTGGATGATGCAAGATTGCCCTTACACCCAGGATGCTCCTGCATCAAAATAGTTGCACCCAATCTAGTGGATGTGGTGTCATCAGTTGTTCCAAGTTTTGTTCCATCATCTTGAGACTTCCTTCTCCAAGTCTTGTTCATCTAATCTCTTATTTCATCAATATTAACTTGAGTCTTTTTCACTCAGTTGTTCCTTGGTTGGGGCTTTACCTCAGTACTTGCAATCTTTGGCTAGGTGACCAACCTTGTGAGAGTGGAAACAAGCAATTCCAGAGTTTCTCCATGATCTTCTAGTGTTCATACCATGAATCTAAAGCAATTTGTAGCAATGTGACCAAATCTTCCACATGCAGTACAAGTGATTCTTGTATTATAGACCCATGGTATAGTTGGTCCTTGTTTGTTTTTTGCAGTATTATGTCGGTTAGGGACCCATTTCTCACTCCTTCTTTGTGACTTGCATTCTTCATATTTATGACTGTATCTATTGCAATTGTTACAGTAGTCCTTGTAGCTTGGCTTCCTTGGATTGTTAAAAAATATTGATCTACATTCAAATGCCTTATGACCATACTTGTTATAGTTGTAACAATGACCATTAAACTTAGGTGTACTTGGAAGATTACCTATTTTTCTCTTGCAGACATTTGTTGTGTGTCCTAGTTTCCCACAGTGATAACATGTAGGATTCTCTGTCTTCGGTAGGGTAGCAGCATTATCTCAGTTGGTTGCCTGTTTGGAAGACTCACCCTTCTCGGTGGTGTTATTTTCATTATATCCAAGTCTAGTAGTATCTCTCGATTGTCTCTAACCTCTTAGTTGTTCATCCAATATTCTCAATTCTTCTTCATTTCTTTTCAAGACTTCATTAGCATCTTTCTCATATTTTAGTTCATTCTTAAGATGTTCATTTTCAAATCTTAGTTCAACAGTCTCTCCAACTTTCCTTGCAACATCCTAATTTGCACTTACTAGTTTGTCTATCAAGTTTTAGTGAATTTGTGTCAGCCTCAATATTTCCCCATCTTTCTCATTTAGCCTTGTATTCAATTGTCTTCTTTCATCTTCCACCATTCTTTTGTCATCTTCTTCTTTTCCTTTTTGTTCTAGGATTTCACACATCCTCACCGATTGGGCTTCATGTTAACTTTTCAATGCTTTCACCCGATCAGCTAGGTTTTTGTTCTTTTCAGATAGTTCTGATATTATAGCATCATATTCATCAGACATACTTCCCTCTAATTGTTCTTCAAGTTCTTCAACCTGATCTTGAGTGTCCTTTAATTAATGTGCTAGCTCCTTCCTCTTATTGATTGAATGTTTCAATTTCTTACTCAACTCCTTAATCTACTCATTGGCCATTCTTAGTTTTATTTCCATGTTATCAATAAACCTTTAATACCTATAGCTTTTCATTCCTCCAGATCTTTCCTCTCAAGTTATTAGACTTCTTAATAAGAGACTAGGCTTTGATACCAATTGTTGGATTACATATAGAAAGATGAGTAATGAGAGGGGAGGGGTGAATCAGTACTATAAAACACTTTTAACCTATTTGAAATTTCTACCTTAACCATTTACTGATTCCATAACTTTTACATGCATCACATAAAATATATAAAACATAACACATAACTCATAACATGTGCATTTTGGTATTGCATAAATCCTTGTCAGAGGACAAAAAATGTGGTGGGGATGACACCCACAAAACTTCACTACTATAGTAAAAAGTTTTCTCAGTTAGAGCTACACTATTAGCTATTTTTGATAGCTTTCTCTCTTAATATTATTAACCCGGTTAAGAGTTTTAAGACCTGTTAAGTCTACCTTGCTAAAGGATTTTACAATTCTAATCTAATAATTGTACTTGGTTAAAAGATTTACAATATAATATCTGTTAGGATCTACTCAGTTAAGAGACTTTACAATTATGATTTCTCTTTAATTAGTAACACAAACTTTTCTGTTAAACTTGAATCAATCATATGCATATCATACTATTTATGCTCACTAACTTAGTGCTTCATATTATATACCTCTTACAATAAAAATTCAGTGCTTGGTAGATTCAATTCTAAATCACAATCACTTTCTTCTCTTTAATGCTCTATTACTCAGTGGCTTCTCTCTTCATCACCCTCTCTACAATCTTTTCTTTTCACATGGAATCTCCTTCTCATTCACACATGCATACTGATCTTCACACTCTGATCCATTTATATACAATTCTAGAAGCAGTTGTAGATGTTCTAGAATCATATCTTCAAGTTGTGCTAGCATTGGTTACTCCTCCAATGCATATAACATACTTAATTCTCATATATAGATCTCACCTTGTATTCATGTATAATCATCATGTTTAAATCTCCAATGCTTTGTTATATAATCTCCTCAATATTTGTAAACTATTTTATGTTTGGTGTCCAAGTTCAATGTATCGAAAGATTCTCCTTGTGTCAGCCTGCTATACTTGGTAACACACTTTCCTCTTACTTGGTAACAATCTCATCTTCTCATTTACGTTGATTTAGCTCGGTATAACTCAATGCTTAGTTCTTCCTTTCTTGGTGTCTAAAATTGCTTTGCCTTTATCAAAATTACCTGTTCTCTTATTCCCTTTTACCAAATAGACTTTCCTTCTTTACCAAATGACTTTGACAATCAATGTGACTTCCTCATAACTAATGACAACAAAATAAGTCTTAGGAGTGTTAGGCCATTTTTCTACCATAGCAAAAATCCTATGGAAATGGCCTCTTCCCTACAAATGTTTTTGTAAAATGTCTTGCCCTATGTTCTTCATGTATCACCTTGCTCCAGTCCAAATTGCACATGCTGAATCGCAAAATCCAGAAAGTTATTCAAATTCTAAGGTCTGCAGGAAATAAATTTCAAAATCTGCCACAGTGTCAAAAACCCACAATGTTTTTGAAAATCCATGATGTTTTCGGTCTGTGTGAAAACCTTCATTGTTTTCAACCTTGTGCCTTCCAGCTTTTGTGCACTTTTCTTTTGGTGCCGAAAACTTTGTGTGTTTTCGATCCTCTTTCGTCAAAAACCCTGTGTGTTTTTGACCTCACAATTTCCTGTTTGCTGGCATTCCCTAACTGCGCAAGTGTGATGGATGGTGGGCTTGGGTCTTCAAAGGGTTTCAAATTATTAGTTATCACATGATCACATGTCAAGAATTTTTGACATGCGACCATGCGATTGGTTGACACATGTCCCAATGGGCCCGTCGGCTAGGGTCTGATAGATGTTTAACGGGTGACAAAGATCAGTGGTTGTCGCTATACCGTGAGGAAAAGATGCAAGCTTTTTAATCTCTGTGCTTTAATGAGAGTCATTGATGTGGTATGAAGGCCATTGGATTTTCTTGTAGGGGTGTGCAGTGGGACCTGTCTGCTTGGTGGCACTGATGTTTTAATTTTCTATTGGTTGTCTGCAATGAGTTGGATTTCATGTCAGTGGGGCCCAGTGTCAAAGATTTAGGATCTACAGTCAGTGTGTGATCGCAAGGAATATTCTTTCCCCTTGCGATAATGTGCCCACCATCTAATGGGATGCTGACGGGTTTTTTTGCAGTGGGCCCGCTATCAAAGGATGTTGAGGTGGCAAGGTTCTAGTGGATACAGGGTAGAGATGTGGGCCCGGTGGTCAGAGCCCTTTCAATCCTATGGTGGCCACATGACCGCAAGGAATATTCTTTCCCCTTGCAATCATGCGACAACCATTCGATCTTGTAGTGTTTAAAAGGGTTGACGGGTGGTGGGTCCTATGTCAGGTGACTCAGAGGTTACAGTGAATGGCATGATGACATGTGGAATCAGGCAGGCCTAGGTGGTGTCTGAGGTTTGGCGGAGTGGATAAAAATCTGGCGGTGCAGACAAAATTCAATGTGTTTGCATGTTCGTGCATAAAAAAGGTGATTCACTAGTTTGTTTGGCGATTTGGTGAACACTCGTCATTAAGTTGCTAAATTATTTAGCGAAGGAGTGAAGTGTTTCACGAATTGGTGAAGGTTCTTTGTCACCAATTCACTAAGTTTGACTGGGACCACTTTTAAGGAAAGTCATAAGGCCCGTGAAGGGAGATTGATCAGATGGCTACATTTTAAAGATTGGTAATGGTTTAAATTTTGGCCGTCGTTTCTCTGCAGGCGCCAAAGAAATAACCGTTGAGATTCAAATTTGAATTTTTGAGAGTTTCCAGTGATAGAGGGTACCATTTTCTGGAATTCAATGTAGAAATGACCCTGTTTGGTGAGAAGCGATTGGTTTTTCATGTGTTCTAGGATGTCTAGTGCTCATTTGCAGAGCATGTACGTTGCGGTTATGGCTCAAGGCATGTTGCAGGGTGTCCTTTTGAGCCTAGTTTTGTGATCCTTTCTACTTGCAAAGAAGACTTTCATAATTAAGGATCAGTTCAGGATTTCCCCTTTCCTGGATTGGATGTGTTTCCTACCCCTTAATTAAATTCATGATTGTTTCTGGTTGGTTGAGGTGGGTGAAACTTTGGCCCTAGCTGTCTGTAGCTTGTTGCAACCTGTTTTGGGTTTCCAAGGTAGCTAGTGGTATAAACTATCAAAATTTTGACTTTGTAAGGGTTCCAGCTGAGAGTTCCTTTCTAGTTCCAAGAAGGGTCATTTTCCTGTAGATTTTCTCCTTCTCTCTGCATATAGAGTGTTCTTCTTTCCTTGCTAGTTCAGAGAACATAATGCATATTGTAAGTGATTTGTCTTATGTGTGAGAAGTTAATATATTCTTACTATTGCCAAGCTATCTCCATTTGAGCTTTGAATTCATTGATCATACATTAAGGGTGTTTGATTTGTTTTCTCGTATTGTCTATGTGTTTGCAAGTGGAGTTATCTTCATAGAGATAACTGGTTCAGGGTTAGTGTTCATGTATGTATGGGCTAAAATATCAAGGATATGTCATCCTTGTCTTCTGGTGGATGCTGGTAAATGTATTATCTGATTCATAGGTCTCTTTTAAGGGGAGGGTTAAAATCCTTTGAATGGATAATAACATTCTTAAATGCATAGGTGGGTGTTAAGTTGAGGTTTGGTCATGGTGTGTGATTGATGTTAGGCATCGACACATTGGGTATATTATTTTCTTATTTCATAGCTGTCATTTGCAATAGGGTGTTTGACTCTATGGCCCATTGGATAAGGCACTGGTCTATCAGAGACTTAGGGCATCTCAGGGGTCATTTCAATCCATTCAAATCATTTCCTTTCAGTTCCACCTTTTCCCTTTCTTGTTGATAGGTAGGTCTCTGGTTTTCATACTCACTCCATGCAAGTTGGGCTATTGCATGAGATATTGGCTTCATTGAGGTACAGGATACCTAGTAGAGTTTGAGAACCATTCCATAGTCAGTTACCTATAGGCCTGTAGTGTGACACAAGTTAATATGTGTGTGCAAATGAGGTATACCTGCTTGAGTGATGTGGAGCTCAAAGTGTAGAAGGATCTCTCTTTGATCCTTGTCAGTTGGCCCTTTTTCTTGTCAGATTTGGAGTGTTGAGTGAATGTGACACTAGCCCTGTTAATCCTAATGTCAAGCTGACCTTTGGGGAAAAAGAACACCAACAAGATGGTGAATCTACTGGGGAGATTCTAGAATAGAGTCAGGAATAAAAATCAAGCATTTGCAAAATTTTCTCACCTAGTTGTGAGTGGCAGCTTTGAAATCTTTGTTTGATCAGTGCACTCCCTAATAAACAGTGTATAAATCCTGGTTAAGTTTTGGTTGACTGAAAGAAGAAACACAAAGACAAGTGAAACATTTTTCCTCTGCAAGGAGGTGGTGACTCTAAAAGAAAATAACTTGATGGAGCTGCATGGTGAGCTCTAGATCTACCTTGCTTTCCAGTCAATAGGTTTCAAGTTGCAAAACTTTTAGGTATTCTTTTGTTGAAAATGTTTCCCTATCAAGTGTGTAGCATTGCTGTAAAGGGATAAGTGGTGGGAAGTTCCTTATGGAGGAATATAGCCCCTTTTGTTTTGATGGCATTGAAGGTGCCCCTAATGAGTTCTCTGCTGAGGATGGGAAGTGTTTTCCAAGATTCATGGCTAGTGGATCTATTTCTGCAAGCCAACATGTTGATGTTGTCATGGGTATTTTTGGAGGTATGGATGTTGAACATGAAGATATTGCCATGAGGTTATTTGTGCACACATTTTCTGATGGTGCAAGGAAGTGGTTCTTGTCCTTGCCCTCATGTTCAATCCCTTCTTGGGATGTGTTGAGAGCTAAGTTTGTTGAGCATTTTGATAAAGTTGCTGCTCTCAAGAAGGAATTAGTGAGGTTGAAAATGGTGAACTGGTAGTTAGCAGAAGACATAAGATTGCTAAGACCGGTGGCTCCTGATGATGTTCATGAGGAGGCCAGTGTTTCTGATGTTGATTCTCACTATGCAGAGAGTGTTGACTATGAAGCTGAGTCTGAGATCAGTGCATATGAGGATGTTGAAGATGAATATGAGGATGGCAATATTCCCTTTTTTTCTGCAGATTTTTCTTCTTGTCAACATGAGAGGGTAGTCTTCTTGTCCTAATTTGATGATCTTTTGTGTGAGAGGCAAGAATATGATTATGATGCAGATGATGATTCCTGCATTGATTTCTTCACACAAGATGATCTAGGGCCAGAAATGTGTATCCTTATTCCTCACAAGGATGATATTTTCAGCACTAGGGGTGAGGCTGAGGAAAATGATATCAAGGCCCAAAGTCCATTGAGCAGTGAAAGGATTTCAGCACTCTTGGATGAAGAATTTCAGAGGTATGCCCCTGCTTTGGATTTTGATTTGCAGCTCCCCTATGATGTATCCTTTGACATTGATAATGAGGCCAGTGTTCAAAGTGATAGTGATGATCCTTTTTCCTCAGAGATCCCCTCATGTAATGACCTTGTAGAAGAAGAGGTAGAAGGACATGATAGTGTGTTTTCCTATCATCAAGATTGCAGTGATGAACAAGTCTATTGTTCAAGTCCTTTTCCTTCTCTTGCAAAGTATGATACTAAGTGTGAGAGTGTTGAGGACCCAGTCTTCAATAGTTGGGACAGAAATTCTTTTGGTGAAAATGATGATGCAATATTCCCCTGTAACAGAAGCTTTAAAGAAGATCTTCACTTGGTTCATGATCCAATTCATGAAGACATCATTGAAGAACCAAGTTGCTTAGTGGCTGAAGTAATGTATGAAGGTAAATCAAAGGATCTAATTCCTTCTTAGCCAGGTAATTTAATGGTAATGCATGATAGTTAATATGTTCCATTTTCTAATGCATTACAAGATCAAAATTTTGTTTCTAGCCATCAAAAAGAAGTAGACGATGTTCCCTAGTTCTTGGAATATGAATGTGATTGTGAATACGGTAGTCATGATTGGAAAAGCATGGGTAGTGATCAGTACATTTTTATTTTTTAGCCCATGATTATTCACATATGTTTGCAGTAGAATGGTGAAGAAATTATCAGACTTCGGGTCACATATGTGGATGAAAACCAGATTTTTGATGCAGGAGGGTCTCTGATTTTCTTTTGGTGGCCTGGGGCCATCAAGTAAAGTTGTAAATATTGTAAATTTTGTAAGTTTTCTTCCCTCTCTACTATGTGTTTCCTTTCCTTGTTCGGTTGCCAATTTTTGAGTTCCTTATTTTTGTCTAGTGGGTGGTCTGCTCTCCCAGAAATCCTGAATTCTCGCATGGGCACAAGTTACCCATCGTCCCCAGACAGAGCCACTGTTAGGCCATTTTTCTATCATAGCAAAAATCTTGTGGAAATGGCCTCTTCCTTGCAAATGTTTTTGTAAAATGTCCTAACTTGTGTTCTTCATGTATCACCTTGCTCCAGTCCAAATTGCATGTGCTGAATCGCAAAATCCAGAAAGTTATTCAAATTCTAAGGTCTACAGGAAACAAATTTCAAAATCTGCCACAGTGTTGAAAACCCATAGTGTTTTTGAAAATCCATGATGTTTTCAGTCTGTGTGAAAACCTTCATTGTTTTTGACCTTGTGCCTTCCAGCTTTTGTGCACTTGTCTTTTGGTGTCGAAAAATTTGTGTGTTTTTCATCCTCTTTCGTTGAAAACCCTGTGTGTTTTTGACCTCACAGTTTCTTGTTTGCTGGCATTCCCTAATTGTGCAAGTGTGATGGATGGTGGGCCCAGGTCTTCAAAGGGTTTCAAATGACTGGTTGTCTCATGATCGCATGTTAAGAATTTTTGACATGCGACCATGCAATCGGTTGACACATGTCCTAGAGGGCCCGTCGGCTAGGGTCTGATAGATGTTTAATAGGTGACAAAGATCGATGGTTGTCGCTGTACCATGAGGAAAAGATGCAAGCCTTTTAATCTCTATGCTTTAACAAGAGTCATTGATGTAGTATGAAGGCCGTTGGATTTTCTTGTAGGGGCGTGCAGTGGGACCTGTCTGCTCGGTGGCACTGATGTGTCAATTTTCTATTGGTTGTCTGTGATGAGTTGGATTTCATTTCAGCGGGGCTCGATGTCAGAGATTTAGGGTCTACAGTTGGCATGTGATCACAAGGAATATTCTTTCCCCTTGCGATCATGCACCCACCGTCCGATGGGATGCTGACAGGTTTGTTTGTAGTGGGCCCGCTGTCAAAGGATGTTGAGGTGGCAAGGTTCTAGTGGATATAGGGTAGAGATGTGGGCCTGGTGGTCAGAGCCCTTTCAATCCTATGGTGGCCACATGACCGCAAGGAATATTCTTTCCCCTTGCAATCATGTGACAACCATCTGATCTTGTAGTGTTTAAAAGGGTTGACGAGTGGTGGGTCTTGTGTCAAGTGACTCGGTGGTTACAGCGAATGGTGTGATGACATGTGGCATCAGGTGGGCCCAGGTGGGGTCTGAGGTTTGGCGGAGTGGACAAAAATCTGGTGGTGCTGACAAAATTCAATGTGTTCGCATGTTCACACATAAAAAAGGTGATTCGCTAGTTTGGTTGGTGATTTGGTGAACGGTAGTCGGGAAGTTGCTAAATTATTTAGCGAAGGAGTGAAGTGTTTCACGAATTGGTGAAGGTTCTTTGTCACCAATTCACTAAGTTTGACTGGGACCACTTTTAAGGAAAGTCATAAGGCCTGTGAAGGGAGATTGATTAGATGGCTACATTTTAAAGATTGGTAAAGGTTTAAATTTTGGCCATCGTTTCTCTGCAGGCGCCAAAGAAATAACTATTGAGATTCAAATTTAAATTTTTGAGAGTTTCCAGTGATAGAGGGTATCATTTTATGGAATTAAATGCAGAAATGACCTTGTTTGGTGAGAAGCGATTAGTTTTTCATGTGTTCCAGGATGTCTAGTGATCGTCTGCAGAGCATGTACATTGTGGTTGTGGCTCAAGGCATGTTGCAGGGTGTCCTTTTGAGCCTAGTTTTGTGATCCTTTCTACTTGCAAAGAAGACTTTCATAATTAAGGATCAGTTCAAGATTTCCTCTTTCCTAGATTGGATGTGTTTCCTGCCCCTAAATTAAATTCATGATTGTTTCTGGTTGGTTGAGGTGGGTGAAACTTTGGCCCTAGCTGTCCGTAGCTTGTTGCAACCTATTTTGTGTTTCCAAGGTAGCTAGTGGTATAAACTATTAAAATTTTGACTTTGTAAGGGTTCTAGCTGAGACTTCCTTTCTATTTCTAAGAAGGGTCCTTTTCCTATAGATTTTATCCTTCTCTCTACATATAGAGTGTTCTTCTTTCCTTGCTAGTTCGGAGAACATAATGCATATTGTAAGTGATTTGTCTTATGTGTGAGAAGTTAATATATTATTACTGTTACCAAGCTATCTCCATTTGAGCTTTGAATTCATTGATCATACATTAAGGGTGTTTGATTTGTCTACTTGTATTGCCTATGTGTTTGCAAGTGGAGTTGTCTTCACAGAGATAACTAGTTCAGGGTTAGTGTTCATGTATGTATGGGCTGAAATATCAAGGATATGTCATGCTTGTCTTCCGATGGATGCTGGTAAATGTATTGTCTGATTCATAGGTCTCTTCTAAGGGGAGGGTTAAAATCCTTTGAATGGATAATAACATGCTTGAATGCACAGGTGGGTGTTAAGTTGAGGTTTGGTCATGGTGTGTAATTGATGTCAGGCATCGACACATTGGGTATATTATTTTCTTGTTTCATAGCTGTCATTTGCAATAGGGTGTTTGACTATGTGGCCCATTGGATAAGGCACTGGTCTATCAGAGACTTAGGGCATCTTAGGGGTCCTTTAAATCCATTCAAATCATTTCCATTCAGTTCCACATTTTCCCTTTCTTGTTGATAGGTTAGGTCTCTGGTTTTCATACTCACTCCATGCAAGTTGGGCTATTGCATGAGATATTAGCTTCATTGAGGTACATGATACCTAGAAGAGTTTGAGAACCATTCCACAGTCAGTTACCTACAGGCCTATAGTGTGACACAAGTTAATATGTGTGTGCAGATGAGGTATACCCACCTGAGTGATGTGGAGCTCAAAGTGTAGAAGGATCTCTCTTTGATCCTTGTCAGTTGGCCCTTTTTCTTGTCAGATTTGGAGTGTTGAGTGAATGTGACACTAGCCCTATCAATCCTAATTCCAAGATAACCTTTGGGGAAAAAGAACACCAACAAGGAGTATCAATTTTATGAGTTTAAAATCATGGTAGGGTATCTATCCTCCTCGTATCCCATAGCCTTCACTGAAAAAGATCTTCTAGCACATAAACAATCTCACAATGATCCTTTACATCTAGAATTTTTCATCCACCTTCACAAAATTAGGTGAGTCTTGATAGATGGAGGAGAGGAATTGAATATTTGTACACTAAAATTGGTACAAGCTTTGGGCTACTCTAAGAGTTGTGTAGATGTTACCAAAAAGATCATAATAAGAGCCTATAATGATGAAGAACATCCTTCTAAGGGTGTCATTAGTCTCCCAATCAAATTGGGTCCAGCAACACAAGACACTGCATTTCAAGTACTAGATCTAGAGTTGGGTTACAAAATTCTCTTGGGGAGACCATGGATCCATTCCATGTAGGCTTTGCCATCTACTTATCATCGGTATCTAAAATTTCCTTATGATAGAGTCAAAATTACCGTACCTGATGATTGATATCCCTTTCTATATTTTTTTGTGATAGAAATACATTCATAATATGGCTACTCTGAGACCTATAAGTGGTTGCAGCTCTTGAGCTAGTGCATGAATGAGGTTCCCATGAATTTAATACTTTATGTGATTTTAGATAAACAAGTAAGCATCTTTTTCCATCGTAGGCCAATAATACCCAATTCTTAGAAGCTTCTTAGCTAAGGTCACCCCACTAGAGTGGACACCAAAAATACCTTCGTGGACTTATAATATAATTTCTTGTGCTTCCTCTGAGTTGAGACATCTTAAGATTGTACCATCTAGACTTTTTTTATAGAGTATATTGGAAAATATAGTGTAATGGGAGGCTTTCCTTATTAAGGACTTCTTTTGGTTATGTGATACTTCTGGGGGAATGGTTTGGCTAGTAAGATATTCATAAATATCTTGGTATCAAGTAGAATTGTGACCAATAATTTCACACACAACCTCATACTTTGGGACTTAAAAATAAGGAACCATAATTTATTCAACCATGAATTCATAGTGTGCCAATTCTATCCCTAACAAAGATCCTACAGTAGCCATAACATATTTTGCCTTTTTTTTTATCCTGTGGATTTACTTGAACCTTATCTACTTAAAGTATATCTTTATTTAATTTGTTAATTCTTTATATGGAATCATATTATCATCTTTGGTGTCGTAGATGTCATTGACCTGGTTGATGATCACCTGAGAATCTCCATATACTAAAATTTATTGGATATTCCATTGAAAAATGTTTTGAGACCTATGAGAAATGATTCATATCCTACTATGTTGTAGGTGTAATAAAACCTTAGTCTGTAAGATCTAGGAATAGAGTCTCCTTGAGGAGTCATGAAGACCATGTCGATGTCTAATCCTGTCAATGTATAGGAGCCATCAAAATAAAACTTACATTTTTTTTCCTCTTCTATAGAAAATATTCTTTTATCAAGGAATTCTATCAGCATCAGATGACTATAAGGTAGAGGTGCATCTACCACTTGGTTTACAATTACTTGGCCTTTGATTTTTTTTATGTCGACATAGTCTATATCAAACTCACTTAGTAACATGACCCATTTGGATAAGCACCATGTCAATGTTGTTTTTCTCATTAGATATTTTAGTGGATTGATCTAGCAATGAGGATTGTCTTGTGGCTCAACATGTAGTGTCTAAGTTTTTGTGAAGCAAAAAATAAGGCCAAACATGCTCTTTCAATAATAGTGTAGTTTAGTTCATAATCCACAAGCATTTGAATGATATAGTATATGGCCCTCTCTTTTCTATCTGAGTCATTATGTTCCATTAGTGCCCCCAATGAGTGCTTGGTTTCTGAGATATACAATAGTAATGGCTGATTTGGAATGGGTTTTACTAAGACCGGTGCTAATAGAAGGTAGTCTTTCTATATTTGGAAGCCCTTCTAGAAATATTTTGTCCATTCAAATTTTATATCTTTATGCAATAGGTGTTGGAATGGGTGGCACTTTTCTGCTAGTTGTGATATAAAAAATTCTTACTGTTTGTAACTTTCCCTATAAGCTTCTTAAGTTTTTCAGAGTTGATGAGGGAGGCATTGTAATTATACCTTGTACTTTTTCAGGGTCAATGTCTATTCCTCTCTGGGAGACAATATTTCCCAACAACTTTCCTGATGTGACTCCAAACACACATTTCTTTATATTTAGCCTAACCTTATATTCTTCAAGTCTACCAAATACTGGCGATAATATTGATAAGTGTAGATTTATTTATAGGGATTTTTCTAATATGTCATCAACATAATCTTCCACGGTGATATGCATCACGCCATGAAAAATGGTTTTCATTTCCCTCTAATATGTAGCTCCAACATTATTTATCCCAAATGGCATGACACACTAACAATAGGTGCCCAGGAACAAGTGAAAGTATTTTTATGTTGATCTTGAGGTGCAATTTTGATCTGGTTATATCTTTAGAAGTCATTCATGCGTGATAGCATCTTATATCCATAAGTGAGATATAATATCATGTCAATATTTGGAAAAGGATATTCATCATTTGGACATGACAAATTCAAGTCTCAAAATTCAATACAGATTCTTATGGCACCACTTTCTTTAGATAGTGGCACTATATTTTAGATCTAGATAGCATAGACCATTTGTTTGATGAAGCCTACATCAACTTCTTTAACTCTACTTTGAACAACAATGCAATCTTGGGATGCATCTTACAAATTTTTTGCTTGTATGGATTTCATTTGGATTGAGTGGAAGGTGGTGAAGTACTAACTCAGGATCTAACCTAGGTATGTCTGAGTATGAATAGGCAAAGTTATTTTGCTAGTCTTTAAATAACTGGATGAATTGCTCTCTTTCTTATTCTATTAAGGACTCTGCCAAGTGAACAAATTTTTGTATCTCTATAGTTCCAATATGTATTATATGAGTTTTCTCTCCTAGAAGAGGTTACTTCACTTTATTAATGTGGATTATATCAATCTCTCCATCCTCGGGTGCCTCAGAGAGGTTTTCACCCTTGGATACATCTTTTCTTGTTACTATTTTGCAGGAAGAGGGTACCTTTTGATTTTCACCCAAGAGCCTTATATTTTATTTTTCACTTTTCTGACTAGAGGATTGATATAACTCTCCAAAGTATGTTTTTCTATCTAGCTAAATGTTGAAACCTGCCTTGTGGTCTCCCATAGGTATGCTTTTTTTTAGTTCAAAGAATTCAGAAATAGATTCATCATTCTAAAAAATGTCTATGATTGGTGGATTTTGTTTTTCCCAATCTATAAGGTCATGATAAACTAAGGCTATTCTATCCTTGGTTAGGAAGGATTAAATGGGAATTTTTGTTATGGTATTGATACATGAATCAATTATTACTTCATGGGTCTCAAATGAAGAAAAATATGAACTTTCAAATCTATTCTAGAATTATGAAATCCATAGTTTGTGATCTATGGGTTTATCTTGTAAATATAGTTGAGCAATGGCTTTATCAAGATGTAGGGTATCTATGGTATGTAGGGGATCCCACTCATAATCATTTAATTACATGTCTTAATGGGACTCCTCAAATGTCTCAACTTAATTGTAAACACAAGAATTAATATTAGTGGGCAATGAGATATTCAAGATGCCCCTGCAGGTGTTTTGTAACCTAAACCTTGATGCTTTAATATTTGGGTAGGAGAAATTGGCTCCACTATTCCTTTCTCATTTATTCCTAGGCTTGAATGCCCATTATGCACCTACTTTTGGACTATGGTATATCCCATTCCATATTCATGTACTAGGATTATTTGTTCTGGAGGTTCCTCATCTGTATATAATGAGGAGGATAGATTGTCTTCAATGATCTCTTCGTGTATGTCTCTCCATCTAACAAAAAACATCGGTGGATAGAAAATTGTTAGTTATTTCTTTGTTACTAGAGGTTGCCTCAATTTTTCATATGACTAGGGTGAGATAGGTAACTTGTCTACCCAAAATAAGTCTGCATAGGTGTATTCTCCACATCCATTTTCTTGTACCTATATTTTTAGCTCTAATATTAGTTATAATATTGATTTTTCAAGACTTGCGGGATCTATCTTTTGAGAAGAGGAAATAGTTGATGCTTCCTAATTGTTGGGTACCTAATTAGAAATATCTCCCCTAAGATTTATGCACTATAGAAAGGGATCTTTATCACCAAGCATAGTGATTTTGACTCCATCATGAGGAAATTTTAGACACTAATGATAGGTAGATGGTACAACCTAAATGGAATGGATCTAATGTCTCCCCAAGAGCATGTTGTAACCTAGCTCTAGATCTAGCTCCTATTATAATATTTTTGGTAACATCTACACAAATCTTAGAGTAGCCCAAAGCTTGTACCAATTTCAGTGTACATATATTCAGACCTTCTCCTCCATCTATCAAGACTCACCTAATTTTGTGAAGGTGGATGAAAACTTATAGATGTAAAGGATCATTGTGAGATGGTTTATGTGCTGGAATATTTTTTCAATGAATGCTACATGATGTGGGGTAGATAGATACCCTACCATGGCTTGAAACTCATCAACTTATATATATTTTTGGATGGACAACTATTGTAGGCCTATGTCTAAGACTGTTTTGTGGTCAGGTGAAATATGCAGTAGTTCATAGATTGAGATTTGTGTTGGGGTCTTCTTTAGATGATCAAGTAGATTGTATTGACTTGATGGTGGACTGGAAAAATTACTTGGTATAGTGGCTCCTTGTACTATTATTTTGGTATGGTGGGTGGCAACATCACAACTTTTTTCTAGATCTTGGATGGTAATGGGGTTTATGGTAAAATTTGGATCTTCCTTGGTGTAGGTGAGGTTTTTCTAGTTGTGTGTTCTTGAGGTAGAGGCCTTAACTTTTTCATGATTCATCAATGGGGTTTGAAATACCTTGTGATATTAGCTGGTGGTGCCACAGTGACCACTTCAATCTCACCAGAGTTAATGAAATCTTGGATAATGTGTTTCAATTGCATACATCTAGATGTTTTGTATCCCTTTGTTCTAAGATAGTTACAATAACCATTGTCATCCCACCATGTGGGTTTTCTAGGACCTTTATATTTTCTTATCTCAGAGTATCCCTATTTTCAAAAAGTCAAAAAATACCAAGAAAAGAAAAAAAAAGAAAAAAACATTACCTTGGCAAAAACTTGGCAATTAGGTGTCTTTGTTGACACAAAAATAGAAATAAAAGAGAAATAAATCATTCTTATGGTGAAAACCATTTTGATGGTGCTTTGGGAAAGTACCATGGTGAAAACTAGGTAATCTAGTGCATGTATAGGTATCATGCTCTCTTATATATCATTTCTCCATCTTGATATAACATGTCATTGACGCCTCATTTTCTGTAATAAAATTAATGATCATCACCATCATGGCTTGAAATTTGTCAATTATCTTTGTCTTACCACATCCTGTCATATTTCACACTAAGTTAGTCTATCATGGTCATTCCCCAATAAAATGTCCACTCCATTCTAACTAGGGGCACCCCGATGTCGTGATTCATCAAGTCCTAAAAAAATACCAAAAACATTGCAAAAATCTCAAAAAAATACTAAAAACATTGAAAAAGTCCTTCATAACAAAAAATAATTAGCACAAAATCATCCTATAAACTACAAAAACATTTGCAAAAGACCTTCAAAAGATTCAAAAACATAAAAAACAAATAAAAAGATTTAAAAAACCAAGAAAATCCTACAAGAAAACTCGTTCACACATAAACCAATTCTTTAGCATTTTAAACAAGCATTGAATGATGCCATATAGAAAATATGAGCTTTAATAGAACCAAGTCAAAATAGTCAAGCTAGTCAATAGGTCCTCAACTACACAGATAAACTTGTCTCATCTAGCGAACCTAGCAAACAAAAAATCATTTTGTCAATAATCATGTTGTCTTAGACAAGGTAAGTAACACTCAAAATCATATGGAGTAGTCTTAGACAGGGTGCCATTTTTCTTCGAAGTAAATAGCATCAACAATATGTCAAAATTCATTGTCCAAACTACTACAAAAATATAGACACATAATCAATACGGTTGCAACTTGTTGAGTCAAGTTAGTCTTATTATGTCTTGATTTTCGCAAGTCATGTTCTTATGCATCTCTGAGATATCCACAAGTGATTAGAGATGCCATGATGGTTCATGACTTAGTTTTCTTGTCTGTTGTTTATGGAATGTTTTATATGAAGTCTTAAAGGAGCAATTTGGGTGTCTAAGATAAGAGCCTTCACATCCATATACAAATATCCAATTGACGTAGCATTGCAAATGATATTTTGTTTATGATACATTGCACATACCTCAATTCTAAATTTTTGACCTAGATGGATTGGCCCACATTCCTTATCTTTTCAACATGCCTATTTTAATTCAAGAGGATAATCATATCATTTGAATTGTGGCCAAGATCTAATACCACTTATTACAACTAGAAGTTGTCATTGCACCAAAAGATTGAGCTATTAATGCTCGATATAGCCACTAGACTTATAGAATACAGAGGAGGTTTTTAAACCATTTCATGATAATAATCCTAAGAGTTATTTTGATTTTCATTACTTATGATAAAGTCATAATGCTTGTCAAAGTCATTCGGTAGATAAGAGAAGACAAGTTGGTAAATCAAAAAAGCTATTTGGTAAAAGGAAATAAGGGAATAGGTAGTTTTGGTAAAGGCAAAGAAAGTTTAGACGTCAAGCAAGGTAGAACTAAGGACCGAGCACCAAGTTGTAATGAGCTACAACATCAACCAAACTAAGAAGATGAGATAATTACGTACCGAGATAGAGGAAAATGTGTTACCGAGCATAGTAGGCTGACATAAGGAGAATCTCTAGATTCATTAAAATTGGACACCGAATAGAAAATGGTTTACAAATCTTGAGGATATTGTATGACAGAACATTGGAGATGTAAACATGATGATTATGCAAGATTAAAAGGTGAAATATTCCAATGAGAATAAAGTATGATATATGTATTGGAGGAGTAACCAATGCTAGCACTGCTTGAATTAATGATTCTAGAATATTTAGCACCACTTCTAGAGTTTTATATAAATGGATCTAAGTGCAAAGATCAGAATGCATGCATGAGAGAATATTTCATATCTAAAGTGAAGATTGCAGAGAAGGTGATGAGAAGAGAAGCCACCAAGTAACAGAGCAGTAAAGAGTAGAAAGTGATTGTGATTCATAATTGAATCTATCGAGTATTGAATTGATATTGTGAGTAGTACATAGTATGAGGTAATAAGTTATTGAGAATAAAGAGTTTGATATGCATATGATTGATGCAATATTAACATACAAGTTTGTGTTGTTGATTAAACAGTAATCAGAATTGCAAAGTCTCTTAGATTAGAATTATAAAATCACCATACAAGGTATACTTAATAGGTCTTAAGACTATTATATGAGTTAATACTCTTAACAGGGTAAGCTATAAGAAATAGCTTATAGTGTATCTCTAACCGAGAAAACTTTTTACTCCAGTAGTGAAGTTTTGTGGGTGTCATCCCCACCGCAATTTTTATCCTCTAACAAGGACTTTTGCGATACCAAAATGAATGTGTTATGAGTTATATTTTATGTTTTATATGTTTAATGTGATGCATGAAAAAGATATGGATTCGGTAAATT
Source organism: Chamaecyparis obtusa (assembly GCA_027943335.1). Lineage (NCBI taxonomy): Eukaryota > Viridiplantae > Streptophyta > Pinopsida > Cupressales > Cupressaceae > Chamaecyparis > Chamaecyparis obtusa. The sequence continues at coordinate 398,118 of BSBK01000559.1, forward strand.
TTTAAGGAAGAAAGTTTAAATAGTTTAAAAGTATGTTATAGTACTGGTTCACCCCTCCCCTCTTAGTAATTACCTTTCCACACCTAATCCAACAATTGGTATCAGAGCTTAGTCTCTTATTAAGAAGTTTAATCACTTGAGAGGAAAGATCTTGAAAGATATAAAGTTACAAGTATGAAAGGGTGATTGATAACATGGAAATAGAATTGATAATGGCTAATGAGAAGATTGATGAATTGAGGAAGAAACTGAAACATTCAATCAACAAGTGGAAGGAGATAGCACATGAATTGAAAGACACTCAAGATCAGGTTGAAGAACTTGAAGAACAATTAGAGGGAAGTGTGTCTGATGAATTTGATGCTATAATATTAGAACTATCTGAAAAGAAAAAAAACCTAGTTGATCAGGTGAAAGCACTGAAAAGAGAACAAGAGGCCCAATTGTTAAGGATGTGTGAAGTCCTAGAATAGAAAGGAAAAGTTGAAGATGACAAAAGAATGGTGTAAGATGAAAGAAAAAAAATGAACACAATATTGGGTGAGAAAGATAGAGAAATACTGAGGATGACACAGATTCACTACAACTTGATAGACCAACTAGTTAGTGCAAATCAAGATGTTGCAAGGAAAGTTGGAGAGATTGTTGACTTGAGATCTGAGAATGAACATCTGAAGAATGATTTGAAATTTGAGAAAGATGCTAATTAATTCTTGAAAAGAAATGAAGAAGCACCAAAGATATTGGATGAATAGCTAAGAGGCCATAGACAACCAAGAGATACTAATGGACTTGGACACAATGCAAACAACACTACCGAGAAGGATGAGTCCTCCAAACAAGCATCCAATTGAGATAATGGTCCTTCCCCACCAAAGAAAAAGAACTCTACATTCTATCATTGTGGGAAATCAGGACACACGACAAATATCTGTAGGAGAAAAAGAGGTAATCCACCAAATACTCCTAAGTTTAATGGTCACTATTACAATTGCAATAAATTTGGTTGCGAGGTGTAGATTAAGGGTTGCAAACAATTCAAGGAATCCAAGCTTCAAGGGCTACTATAATAATTTTAATAGATATGGTCACATATCTGAAGAATTTGGGTCATAAAGAAGGAATGAGAAATAGGTCCCTAACTAATAGAATTCTGCAAACAACTGACAAGGACCAACTTTACCATGGGACTATAATACAAGAATCACTTGTACTACATGTGGAAGATTTGGTCATATTGCTGAAAATTTATTTAGGTTGCATGGTATGAATTATAGAAGATCATGGAGAAACTCTAGAATGGCTTGTTTCCACTATCACAAGGTCAGTCACCTAGCCAAAGACTATAGGTACCGAGGTAAAGCCCCAACAAAGGAACAATTGAGTGAAAAGGCACAAGTTAATATTGATGAAATGAGAGATTATATGAATAGGAATTGGAGAAGGAAGTCTCAAGATGATGGAACTGTTGGCATTAAGTATGTTTGTTATTAGTGAAAACACTTATTTAGACTCTAAGTGTTTACTAAGCAGATAGGGCAATGTTTACCGAGCAGACAGGACAGTGTTTACCGAGAAGATAGGATAGTGTTTACCGAGCAGACAGGATAGTGTTTACCGAGAAGATAGGATAGTGTTTACCGAGCAGATAGAATAGTGTTTATCGAACAGACCAAGATTTGCAGTGCTTACCGAGTTATCATTACCAAGTGATGAAATGAGCAGTGTTTACCGAGTGCCAGCATGGTAAATAGGGAATTCAGTTTCTATTGAGTGACACTATATCTACTGAGTCTCCAGTATATACCGAGTTTGAAACTACAACTAAGTGGTTAGTATGGACTGAGCCTCCACTTCTATCAAGAGCATGATGATGTCAAGTAACACAGTGGATGCCAAGTATCAAAAAGTCACCGAGTTAGTTTGCAGTAACCGAGTAACTATATTTGGGCCGATTCAGTAATATTTGTGTTATCTTGTTTAAGAGCTGACTTTGTAATTATTTTGTAATTTTTTTGGATTGATATATAAACAATGTTTTGTATCATATCCAAGGTGTGAAGTAGCAAAGTATGAAAAAGAGAGAAAGGTAGAGATAAGCGAATTACAAAGGGCTACAACAGTATAAGAAGTAGCAAAGATCTATCCATCATAGAAAGTGATCAGTACATCAGAGAATCTTAATCAGCAAGTACAGTTGCAAGTAAGAGATCTATTGTTTCATCCTAATAGGTGAATCAGCTTAAAATCCTTTAACCGTGTAGACTTAACAGTCTTTGTAAAATCTCTTAACCGAGTGCATACTTTATTGTATGTTTGTAAATCTTCTAACAAGGTGGACCTAGCAATCCTTATTGCTCCTAACAGGGCAGATCATCAGAAGTGATCATTGTAAGCCTTAACCGGCAAACTTTATAGTGCAGTATTGAAGTTTTGTGGGTATCATCCCCACCCCAGTTTTACTTTCTATTTGGAAGGTTTCTAGGTCACCAAATCTTTATGTTCAAAGTGTTATGAATGTTTTATTTTTTCTGTTACTCATGCATGTAGTCAGATTATCAATCTAATGTTATTTGAAATATGGTTAAGATCTAAATTTGTTAAAAGTTTTGAAATTACTGATTCACCCCTCCCCTCTCAGTAACCTAGATAGTCTTGAATATTTCCAACAATTGGTATCAGAGCTTTGTGGTTCTCAGGATAAAGTTTGACAGCTTGAGAAAAGATTCAGGACAATGGAGATATTCAGACTTAACAAAGTAATTGAGAATGAAAAGCTAGATTTGGAAATGGCCATAACTCAACTCCAGGAAGGAAAAGAGCATCTTTCCCAATCCCTAAAAAGAAGGAAGGAACTTGTAAATCAGATTAATGACCACTAGTATGTTGAAGAAAAGATTGAAGCCTTTTTCCCTTCAAGAAGCTCAGATGAAGCAAACAATGCAATCAAAGAACTTCTAGAAAAGAGTGGATCTCTGCAAGAAGAAGTAAGAAAATTGAAAAGAGAACAGGAAATTCAGTCAATAAGATTTTGTGAAATCTTGGAACAAAGAAACAAGATGAAAGATGAAATAGATGGAAAGAATAATGAAATCCAAAATCAAACCCTTTAGCTAGAAAACCTTATTGATCAAGTCTCCAATGCAAATGAAGAAATCTTGACTCTGAGATCAGAAAATGAAAATATAAGAGAGGAGCTAAGATCTGAAAAGAAAATCAATTTAAGATTGATGAATGACCTAGATACTGAAAGGAAAATCAATGAGAGAATGTTGAAATCTCAAGAAGATATGAATCAGGTGTATGAATGAAACCTTCATAAGAAAAAAGGAAAATTAGGACTTGGATACAAAGAGGAAGGTGAATCCTCCAAACAAGGTACTCAAAAGAATAAAAAACCCACTTGTAATCACTGTGGAAAAATTGGTCATACTTCAAACAAATGTTGGAACAATGGAAAAGCAAAATTCAATGGAAAATGCTACAATTGCAATCAGCATGGTCATAAAGAAAATGAATTCAAGGAGAAACCAAGATTTAAAGGCAAACGTCACAACTATAGCAAACAAGGTCATAAGGCATCAGAATGCAGAACTAAAACACCCAATCCAGCAGAACAAATTATGAAAGAAATGTTTGGTTGGGATTACAACACTTGGTTTAGATGTCATTATTGTGGAGAATATGGGCACATTGGCATGAATTGTGTAAGGCATCACTTGAGAAAAAGGGATACTATCATAAGATGTTATAAATGCACTAAGCTTGGTCACATAGCTAAAAACTGCATGAATTTAGGCAAAGTTGAAGATGAAAAGAAAGCAAAAGCAAATAGCATCAGGAAGTAGATGAGACAATAGTGGATTCCTAAACCTACCAAGAAAACCAGTCCAAGTAATGAAGTCACTCATGAAGAGAGTGGCTCTATCAACTCTAACTAAGTCTCCAAGAAAGCACTGGAACTATATCTTCATAGACATATTCCAAACAGTTCCTGAATTGAAAGGAAGAAAGATCCAAATCAGTATGCAAGATACAACAAGATCACAAGAAGGTCGATATCAGTTACCACTGAGCAAGGTCAGGAGTAACCTAATTTCATTTGGTTACCGAGTAAGGTCGGAGAAGTATGAATTCATATGTTCTCCGAGTTGCAGAATCTTCACCGAGCATTTAATGCATAGTGGATGACAGTCTGTCGAATTCAATACCCTAATTCCTACGAAGCATTAATGACAAAATTTTTAACAAAAAGAATGAAATCGAGTTCATTCTTCACCGCGAATATCAACATATTGAGCAGAGAAATTTCTAGTGCGATCAAGCGATTCGAAGCAAAATTTTGCAGCAGAAATTTCTTCAAAGAATTTTTCTTTTTTACCGAGCTAGCATGGCATCATCCAGCACCAAAGTAAAGAAAGGTTTAGAAATGTTAGTTCAAGGAGAATGGAAAGTGTTGGATTTCAAACTCGTGCTCGTGATTGCAGAAACCCTAGATCCGAGTGGAGCTCAATCTCAAATTCCTCCAAAGGTACTTCTTGTAAAAAACATTCGTAGTCTTTTTAAAGGTACAATTCAAGAGCTTGGAACCCTAGAGATAGATGTTGTTCATGATGAACTATGTGTTGATGGTGTTCTCAAACCGGAACATAAACATTTAGAAGATAAGGGTTTGACACATATCACCCACTTGCCTCGGAGTTTCCAAATAAAATGGATTAGATATATCCTAAGCCGAGTGCATGAAGTTAAAATTTGGCTTGAGCAACCAGTGGAAATAACAAAGAAGATGATTCACTGAATCACTGGTCTTCCCATGCTTGCCAAGGCTAAATCTACAAAAACCCTAGGTCGAGTAGAGCTAGAAAAGAAAACTCTAGCCGAATGGGATGGTAGAGGTATGAGAATAAATAGTATTACTGATGTAGAACTAAAATTTGGCACATATGTCATAGCTCACAAGATATACAGTTCAAGTTGGCAGAATAGTGTTCCGTGTGAAGCAGTTGACCTAGCTTATAAAATTGTGAAGAATAATCTGTCATTTGACCTAGTAGATTTATTGTTGAAACAGTTCAACAAGAATATGGAGAGCATCTAAACCTCAAAGAACAATCCATGTAAGTTTGGCTTGTTGTTGGTTTGTTTATTTTCTATGCTCAAAAGTTTTTCCCATCAAAAGGCACGGTAAAATGGAGAAAGGATGTGTCTGTTCTTTATCAGATAAATGAGTATATTGCATAAATGGGTGAAAATTTTGTAAGCATAATGGATAACTATTTTGAATCTTTTAAAGAAAAGATGAATAACAGATTCCGGATTCCACTAAAGCTAGTGGAAGATTATAAAGATGATGTTTGTTTCATGGTTGATTGTGATAGAGTATACATTTAGGCAGTAAGGCCTAGGATTGTATGGGTGAAACCTCTTCCTTATGAGGTAAACATTGATGAAACAAAGGATATAATTGAAGCCCTAGTAAATCAACCTGTTGATCCAAAGGCTCCATACTTTGGAACATATGATGAAGCTAAGGTAAGAATTGAGCTAAGCATAAAACTTCCATAGGCAGTTAACAAAGGTAGAAAGAGGATGGCCAAGATGCAATCTAGCACACCTCTAATGTTAACCAAGGGTAAAGGAGAGGATATTGTAGAAGAAGAAGAAAAGGATGAGAGTAAAGAAGAACAAGTGCTTGTAAAGAAGAAAGGAAAGGTAACTATCACCAAGGAACCCGAGCAATCCACTGCAGTATTCATAAGGAAAAGATCAAGGGGCAAGGTAGGTAAAGTCAATGATGATATGGTACTCAAAAGGCCTCCTCCCTCATTTGAACAAAAGATTAAGGATTTGAGAGAAGGATCTAGAATTGCAAATTTCAAATCTCTCAAATATGAAATTAGATTAGAGGTAGAGCAGCAAGAAATTGAAGATGCTGTTATTGAGAAAATGGGAAAATGGAAGTACTCACCTAATGATATGGCTTCTCAAATTCTAGGTGTTCTATTGGATAAAGTCAAGTTGAAATGGTCCAATGCAAGACAAACTGTCAAGGACATATATGCTCAAACCTTAAGACAATTGATGCCAAGTTTGAAAAATGATGAAATAAACAAGGCATTGATAGAAAATGAGTGCAAGGTGACACTAAAACTCAATGGTTGTTTGATTTTGATCAAAGATATAGAGTCGGTTGTGAAGAGTGCAAATTTTACTTGGAAAACCATCTATCATCTTCACAAACCGAGTACTGAAACTATGATAATAAAGATATTGAAGATGACAGTGATGAAGAAGAAGTAGAAGAAGTAGAGGAAGAAGTTACTGAGGAAGCTAAGAAGAATGTTGAGGAAGATGATCCAGTTTGGATAGCTACAGAGGTGATTGCCTCACTTCCTCACTCTCTAGTAAAAATTACTACATCTAGCCCAGAGAAAACTTCAAGTGTGATTGTGACAACTCCCTCAGATACATCAAATGTCCAATCATCACTAGCACAGCTCAATGTATCAATGAAAGAAGTGGCTACCACTTCATCCACTGAGCTTCAACCTCCTTCTTCCACTGAGTTGCAGTCTTCATTACCTTCTTCAATTTTGAGTTTTTCAGTAATAAGTACTTCATATTCTACAGTTGTAAATACTTTAGTTTTTGATTTATCAAGTATTCTAGTTAGCATCCCATCAGTTAGAAGTTTATCACTTTTCACTACAAGTCCTACTGTGTCTACAATAATTTCTACTACAAAGGCAATAAGTATAAAGACTCAATCGAGTACAAATTTTTTGAGTAAGAGTGTAGTAGAAGATATAGATTTAGATGAGGAGATAGAAATTCTCCAATTAGATTTTGCAAACCTCACAATAGACCAAATGCAAACAGTTGGTGAACTCCTCCAGAAGAAAGCAAAGAAAAAGAAACTAAAAGAATAAAGAGATAAGGAATATAAGATCATTGAGGATGCTAAGAACATTTTGGCAGAAACAATAGGTGTTGAAGTTGATTCCTCTCAACACATTTTGTTGCAATTGGAAAAGGCAGTAAAAAAGTTCAATGAGGATTCCTCTGGATCAGATAAGTTTCTTGAGAAGGCTAAGAAGAAGTTTGAAAATAAAGTGCTTGAGCACATTGCTCAACAAATAGCTATCAATCAGGCAGGGTTATCTTCAGTTTTGACTAGCATTGAGTCCTCCTATTCCAAGGTAACATCATTTTTTGTCAAAGTATGTAATGTTGCTGAGTTCTCAAAGGAGATTAAAGACAAAATAAATAAAATTAATGAGGATTTGAAGATCAGTGCACAGAAGTTGCAACTTGAACCTAGTTCAAGCTCTACACATCATATGACAGTCAGATTCCTATCTGATAAGTAGTCAGATTTATTGAAAGAAGATGAAAGGATCAGATCAACATTTATAGATATTCAGAACACGATCCTTCCCATCATGGATACAATGTAGAAGCATATTACATACTCAAAAACATTGATCCATGACAATCAGTTTTCAATTGCAGATCACATGATTGAACTCTCTGTAGAAGTCCAAGTTGCACTCCATACATGCAAGATTCTACAAGAGAATTGGGATAGAACTCTAGCACTAATTGGAAAGGTACATTCTGATTTTCTCTCACATATTGGTATCTTCGTGTAAAATATTTGTATATACACCTTTCACATTATTGTCAAAAAGGGGGAGAAAGTATATAAGATATATGAGATATGAAAGGGGGAGAAAGTATATGAGAGAAATAGGAAATATGAGTATGAGGTGAAATAAGATATTTGTATATATACTGTATGAGGGAGACATGAAATGTATATACAGCAGTACGACAAAGATAAATTTTTTGAAAAATCAAAACCAATATCAGCATGATTGTGTATTGTAGACTAGGCTTTTGAGGATACCTGTTTTGAAAGCTTCAAGACAAACAAACATTAGATCTTAACCTAGCATGAAATCAATTCAAAACAAAGAAAACACTAAACTAAGCCACCTCATATAGAGCTTAAACAGGTGCACCCAAGCACTGTTTGATTTGCTCTTGCTTAAGGGATGTGGGTGTGCTCTCTAAGAACTTGGAGCATGTTCTTAATACTTATTTGGAAGGATTGAGACTCACGAGAACCCCATAAGTGGCACAAAATAGGTATAGAACACCTAATTTTCCCCTAGGGCCTCAAGAATCCAAATGATGTTGAAATGAAGATTGAGCTACATGATGTTTATGCTAAGATTGATTTTAAACCAAATAGAGATGTGATGATGATGATATGCTATGCAAAATGATGAAGTAAACTAAGTTAATCCATTATTGGTAAGCTATGATGTGTTAGAAAGCTTGAAGAAAACAAAGAAATCTAACAATTAGGAATGATTATGCTAGAGCTAGAAGTAAAAGAGCATGATAACAATGCATGAAGATGAAAGACTAAGCTAATAAATTGCTCTTGGAAGAGGGTGTATTTATAGGATTTCTTAAGGGCTTGGGTTAGGAAGAAAGGTTAGAGTTTGGGGTAAGGTTAGGGTCTTGAGTCAAGGGGATAAGGATGAAGACTTTCTAGAAGAGTCTAGGCTTGGATGAGGATAAAGACTTTCTAGAAAAGTCTAGGCTTTCTAGGGATAAATATGGAATTTAGGAAATAAATAAAATTTTATTTATCTCAAAGGCTTTAATGAGTTTGAGGCTCATTAGGGGAAGGGTTTGACTAGGAGTCAAAGGGATAAGGATGAAGACTTTCTAGAAGAGTCTAGGCTTTGGATGAGGATAAAGACTTTCTAGAAAAGTCTAGGCTTTCTAAGGATAAATATGGAATTTAGGAAATAAATAAAATTTTATTTATCTCAAAAGCTTTAATGAGTTTGAGGCTCATTAAGGGTAGGGTTTGACTAGGAGTCAAAGGAGACTTAGATTAGCTTAGGGAAAGTAGGTAATTTCCCCTAAATGGGTTTAGGGAAGGATTAGGAAAGTTTTAGAAGAGTCTAGAGTTTTCCTAGGGTAAATTAGGAATTGAGGATTAATATTTAATCTTAATTAAATATTCTTGAGTTGGGATTAGGGTTAGGAAATGATGGGATTAGCCTTTAATCGAAATTAAAGAGGGATTACAAGATTCTAGAAGAGGTTAGTGGTCTTAAGGGAATTGGTCAAGTTTTGGGCAAAAAATAAATAAATTATTTATTTTGAAATTTTTGGTCAATTTATTAATTAAATAATTAATAAATAGGGGATTAATGTTTAAATAAGATTTAAACATTTTTGGGAGGGATTTCTTAATTAAATATTTTTAATTAAGATAAATGGATTTAATGGCATAAAAATAAATAAATAAATTAAATAATTAATTAATTAATAAATGATGATGTCATCAAGAATTTTTCAGAAAATAAAAATACTTTATTTTCTAAAGGATTTTTAGGTGTACATTTTTCCCCTCTTTGGTGCGATGCCGCAAGTGGCATGACGTCAAAGACAAGAAAATAAGATGTCCAAGGCTAGAATTTAGAGGAATGATGGGTTGTGCCCCCTCGAGAAAATAACGCAAAGAGTAAATGTTGTGAAATTTTCTCGAAAGGAAACAAAGAAGGAAGGACCTAGGAAGAAGGGGAGAATAAATAACCAAACTTCCAAGAACAAAGAGGGGTGAATGCAAGATGAGATGGAATGCAAAATGCAGGATGTAGCTACATGAGAGATGCAAGATGCAAGATTAATCTATATGATGCAGAATGCAGGGGATTTGGGGAAGCTCCATGCTTTGGATTTTTTAGAGAGCGCAACCTAGTTTGATATAGCAATGCTAGAGACCTGCCAAGGATACTGGGATCACGAGGCCTTGTCACCAGCATTGCAGAGGACTGACGCTAAAAAGACATGCAGGGTTGCCCCAGCATCATGCATGAACCCAAGAGGAAGCATGGTGGAAATGATGCTGAAGAAACCACAAACACACGACTGACTCACAGGCAGAAGCAAAAGATCAAAAGACCTTGCCCCAGATTATCCTCATTTGCAGCGCACCATGATATAAAGGATCATGGCGATCTTGAGCAGAGAACAATGAGAAGCCATAAAAGATTAACAAGATCCAAAGGACAAAATCCAAGACCAAAATGAGAACTCCAAAAAGACATCCTTTGCCAAGGAGAGAGATTTGATGTGATTGATTGATTAATGGTGGGAAGATTGGTCTGAACGTGTGGAAGGATACATCGACATGGACCTAGTGTGCTTGGTGGAAGATTGGGTCAGATAGGAAGGATATAACTAAGGGGACTCGTGATTAGGCTTAGGTCAGACAAAATAGAAGCATACATCTGTGCGGACCCTATGCTGATTGGGAGAATGTTGTGTTGCTGATTGGAAAATGATGCAGTTCAAAGATAGTCACATTGATCAAGGATAGTCGACAATTGATGTTGCTGAAGTGCGAGGTTGGGTAGGACAAGATTTTTGATCAAATACTGTTGCAGGACTGACAAGGATATGTACAATAAGACAATGACAAGGGATGACTGACATAAAGGATGGGACCTAAAGACACATATGTACAAATGAGCTGAGGTGGAGACACAACTAATGCTATGGTACAAGACTTAGGATTAGGATGTACAAAGAACTTGGGGATGAAGCTGAAAACTCCAAAGATACGCAAGACGATGCCCCAGTTGGGCTGGAAGGCCAAGATGGACTGGTGATGGATGATGTGTCCTGAAATGACACAGATTTGGGAAAGACATATCCCAATGATGATGATTGGATTGAGATCAAGGCTTGCTACAAGACTAAGGATGTGATTTGATCGGTTGGCTTGATCTTGGATGTTGGATTTTGGATAGCTAGAGGATGTGAAGAGGATTGGAAGATTGCTAGAAGACTGCTAGGAATAGTTGGATATGGATGAATGGCATTGGATTGCAATGAGGGTAGCCTATAGCTAGATACCAATGACAAGGGAAGATACAAGGTGATGGAAAGATGGAGGAAATGCTTAGGATGAGGATGATGGAACTGCTAGGAGATTTGGATGGAGGAAGATTTGGATTTGGATGGAAGAATGATTGAGGATTGGAAGATGGAATGCTGGAGGAATTGCTGAGGGATCTGGATAAAGGAATGCTTGGCGAGATTGGATGCTAGATTTGCTTAAGGATTGGATAGAGGAAGACTTGGGGAGATTGGATGGTGGATTTGCTTAAGGATTTGGGAGATGGAAGAGCTTTGGATGAAAGATAGTCTCCAAGGAATATGTCACCAAGGAATAAGATGCCCCCTGCTTAGGATAGTTCATTCATTCAGAGGCAGTAGAATGGGGTACAATTCGACAAAAGATATGCTGATAAGAGGATGAGGAAGGTAGACGGAAGATAGGATGAATGGATTGGATAGAGGATATGTAGCTGAAAGGTGTGATGGATGCTAAGAAGGTGCCCAAAAGTATGTATACCTAGTAGTCTTTGTTTTGTCATCAAGATCCAAAGGAGGATGAAGGAGGTGAGAGACAAATGGGATGGAGGAGATGTTGGATAAGAGGTGATAGAAGGGAATGGCCCCCAACTGTAGAAAGGAATTGGGGGGAGGGCATATGCATGATGCTTGTTTGCTAGGTTTTCATCATGGTACTTGTCCAAGGTGCTTGATTTTCCAAGTTTTCACCATAGGATGAATGTTTTTCTCTTTTCTTTTTTGATACTTTTCTCTTGATTTTTTCCAATTTTTATGGATTTTATGCTGACTAGATGTTGACCTTCTGATATTCTGATGTGTTGATGTCTTTCTTCACTGATCTTCTGATTTGTTGCTGACATTTTCTAATTTGTTGTTGCCTTTCTAATTTGTTGCTTCCTTTCTTATTTCTCTGGATGTTGGTACAACTTCGCTAGGATGGATGGATTTATGCAAAAGCATAGATTGGATGGGGTAGATGGGATATATAGTGGTAGAAAGTGTTTGGATGGAAAGATGGAAAGTGATCATGATAGGGGGATGTTGTCAAGATCAACATTGGCACATGTTGTGGGGGAGATGGATGAAGTGGATGGGTTTCAGAAGATAGAGGTAGATAGGATGGAGGATTTATGCTAGGAGATTTAGCATCTTTGGGATCCAAAATAGATTGAGGAGATGGAGGAGAAGACTGAGTAGCTGGGGGATTAGCAACTTTGGATGCCATTGTGGATGTTTCTTTTAGATGCATTATATCTTTTTGCTTTGGGATCCACATCATTTTTGCTTTAGCTTTGGTGGGACTTTGTGGCCATTGGTATGCATTAGATTTTGCTTTTGCTTTGCTGAGCCTTAGTGGCCATGTAGTATATTTTTCTTGTGCTTTGCTGGGCCTTTGTGGCCATAGGAATGCGTTAGATTGCTTGATTGGATTTTGCTTTGCTTGAGCATGTCGTTTAGACTGGACATGGCAATCCTCAGATCTTTGTGGATATTTCCCTTTATGCATATTTGATATGGCATCCAAATTGCAAGGAGCATTGGAATGCACATGAGGAGACGTGTGGGATGGAGGAAATAGAGATGGAGAGATGGAAGGAGATTGGTAGATATTATATGTGGGAATGTGCCTTTGTTGATCTTGACTAGGGATGCTTGGATTTTGGATGAAGGTCTGAGTAGGATAAGATGGGGGATGATATTTTGGGATGTAAGGTCCCAAAATGGAGTTAGCATGTGAAGGATATGTGCTAGTAGATTTTGGGACATAGGGACCCAAAATAGATTTGGAGGATGAAGGAGGAATGTGATAGGTTGTCCTGGGCTATAACGATGGAGGAGGAGGAATAGCATTGTATGCCTTGGAAGATGTGATGGTGGGTTTGGAAGGATGCTTGAATTTAGCTTTAGCTGTACCAACATTTCTGGAGGAAGTGTCTTCTTTTGATGTGTGACCAATTCCACATAACTTTGGATGTTTCTTGTCTTGGATAGGCTCCAGATTTCCTTGTTCATGGATGCCTAGGCCTTTGCCTTGATAATTCCATTTCTTGAGCATTTTATCCAAACAAGGATATTTTTGACTTGGGGAATATGATAAACATCCAATTTTTGGTTCCCTGATGGAAGACATGGAACTTATTTCTTCTACTTCAAGTGGGTTACCTTTGACAAATGTAAGTGATCCAAGAGGATATAATGATGGCAGTGGGACAGTTTGGTTTGGAAGATCCTTAAGAGGAGAGGATAGATGGTGGGATTTTGACTGGGATTGGGGGATAGTAATGAATCTTCAGATGGAGAAACTAGGATGATAGGATCTTGGATTGGAGGAATTAAGATTGTAGGATTTTGGATTGGGGGTGATGGAAGCAATAGAACATGTGATGGAGGAAGTGAAGGGATTGGATCTTGATTTTCTTCTGCGAGTATTTCAACATGCTTTTGGACAAGATCTTGACATGGCAGGATTTGTGTGGATAGAATGCTAGGGAATGTATGGATGGACTCTTTAGATGGGGTGGATGGAAGGATGGGATATTCTATGGCTATGATGTCTAGAAGAAGGAAGAACTCTTCAGATGGTATGGATGAAAGGATGAAAGATTCTACAGCTATGATGGTAGGAAGAAGGGTGAATTTTTCAGATGGTATGGATGAAAGGATGGAAGATTCTACAGCTGTGATGGTAGGAAGAAGGGTGAACTCATGGGGCTCACTGGATGTGCTTTGGATAATGATAGGAGGAGGTGATGTTGGTGGGGATTGGATGAAAAATTAAGATGGAAGGGACTCAATGATGCTAGGAGATGGAAGAGGATCAATGTATGAAAGATAGATGATAGATGGGAGTGATGGATGGGCCTCATCACTGATGGCTTCACATGAAGTTTTGAGATGGTTTGGCTCTTCAACTTTAGGAGTGGGATTTGTTGTTGGCTTCCTTGTGAAACTCCTTGGAGACTTTCGAATTGGAGGAGGTGAGGGATTAGAATGTGTAGAAGATGGGGAGCTTGGATGGTCCTCACATGAAGGTCGGGTGGAAGATTTTGAACTTTCTTGAGGGGATGATGGTGCTAAAGAGGTAGAGGTGATGGATCGAGGTATGGGATATGAAGTGGTTTGAAGGATGCACTCTGCTTGTGGGAGGGGATTTTTAGAAATGTGGTTTGGAATAGAAGATGGTGGATTGAGATAGGATGGAGGATTGGGGAAAAGGATTGGAAGACTTGGTTTTTGGTTTTGAGAATGATTTGGAGGATGAGTGGATGGAGGATTTGGATAAAGGATGGGAAGACTAGGATTTTGGATTTGGAAATAATTTGGAGGATGGGTGGATGGAGATTTTAGATAAGGGAAGTAGCGTGAAGTGTTTCGAGGGGATGGTGGTGATTGGGATATGACCAAAGCAGGAGATGGAGGTATGAAGGATGCATATGGAGGATGTGTAGGTTTAAGATAAGGATAAGTTGTGGATGGATAAGATAATGGATTTGCCTTGCCAAGGACATGAAAGGGAGTGCTAGTGGATAAGTGTGAAGGCATGATAGGATATTTTGGAGGAATGATTGGATACTGGGGGATGTTTGGAGAAAACTTGCTAAGATTTTCAAAATATGCATCATGATCTACAAGACTTTCATCATCTTTGGGATAGGATGGATTGGGGGGAGAGACATAATAACCAAACTCATCATAATAGTTTTGAGACATGCTGACTTGCAGATGAGTTGGATAAGGATGAAGGACGAAGATGGATTGGAAGATTAAGACTCAGATTGGAATGATTGACAGGATCAGACTAGGATTGGATTTGACTCAATTTTGGAAGAAGATTGACTTTAGAGGAAGATAGACAAGGGGATGGGGGATGACCGAGATGACTTTGCTAACCTAGGATAGGAGGAAAGGATGATAAGACTGGATTGAATATGACTGGAAGACCATGTTTTGAGATTCTGAAAGCTTTGGACATTTTCTGGATTTTGGGAGGATTTGGACTGACATGGCTATTCTGAGTATCGTGAACCAAGTTGTAGATCAGTTTGATGTTTTTCCAATGGCAAAGGATAGATTTCAACAAAGATTTTTTAGAAAAAAAATCTCCACAAGGGACAAAGAAACCTTGTGGGATACAAATAGGATAACTAACTCTGATAAAGCTTTGAAAAGTGTATGTTCCAACAATGTTTTCACAAAGTATTTGACTGTCAAGCACTTCAAGAAGATCTACCTAAGGAAGGTGAGTATCAAAATTGCTTGCCCACAGCTTGGTACCCCCTAGAAGAGAATACAAATGGTGAGTAATCTTGAGGCAACCCGGTAAACCCCTTGGAATCGGTCCTTGCACAAAGATTTTGATACTTTCAGATGTAGATAGGGTAGCCTCTATTTTATTAGGTTCTTTAATAGTTCTGTGGAGTCTCCATACCTGGTTATGTTGACTGCCTGTGACTCACTTAAGAGCCTAGCCAACAACACTGGAGGAAGAATATTTACCTATCCCTAGACATTTGCATTTGGCACAAAACACCCGTGGATTAGGAGATATAAGTGAGTACTTTTTGCCTTCACTTTATTTATATACCAGCTGGGGGGGATACCAATTTGAGGTCATTCTCCGAGGAGGAAGTGCTTTTCTCCCCTGGACAGGTCTCGCTAGATGTAGAACAAGTGAACTTGTCTGAGTTCAAATATTTTACGTCACTTACTCTAACAAGATTTTGCAAGAAAATATAAGCTCCTAGATGCACATCCAACAAGTTGTTCTTTTTCCCAATTTGATTAAGTGTGTTTGAACTTTTAAAACTTTTAAAGACAAGTGTTTAAGGTTTGATTTGTTCTTTTTCCAAAAAGTAAATGATTTTAGTGATTGCAAGTTCTTTCTTTGAGCATTCAAGATTGAAATTGGCGTGTTGTTTTAAGAACTTTGAAGTGCTTTGTTTTAATCTTTTAAGGCATTCAAGATTTGAGTTTGTTTGAATTGAAATTCAAAGAGGAAGGAATAGTGATGCTTTGTTTTTTCAATTTATTGCATTCAAGAGTGTGTTTGTTTTTGGAAATGAAAAATGACTCTTTTAGGACTCTAAAGTTTGATTTTAGGATGCTTCCTAAGATTAATTTTAGAACCCAAAATGAAGATGATCTAATGCAAATTTTTGGTTCTTTTTAGGCCTCAACATGAAGTGTGTTTATCTTTGCCTGAATGCATCTAAAACCTTGATGTTGCAAGGATGCAATTGATTTGATTAGTTTTGTCTTTGTTTGTTAGAAGATTTTGCAAGTTTTAGTCTTTAATGCTTTCAAGAGTGATTTGAGGATTCATTTTAAGCACTAAAATAAGATGTTTATGCCTTTGTTTTATTCATTTTTACCCCAAATTGAAATTATTTTTTTGTCACCCCTGATCCAAGATTTCTTTCCAAGATATTATTATAGACCTCTGAATCAGCTTTCCAATACTTTTTGAATCACCAAAAATGAAGTTCGTATGCAAAAGTTACAAGGTTTTTCGTGGAAGTGCCTTGTTATGGATTTTAAAGAGGAGAATATGCCAAAATCTCTTAAGAAGTAGAAGGAGTAGATAGAATGGAAGAATGATAAGACTAAGAAGAGGAAGAATATTTCCACAAGCTCCCTCAACCTTCAAGCTTCAAAATTTAGCAAAAACTCCAAAACAGATGAGATGTTGTCAAAAGACCCATGAAGTGGGTCCCACTGGGCGTGCAAGAATGTAGACTAGGCTTTTGAGCATACCTGTTTTGAAAGCTTCAAGCCAAACAAATATTAGATCCTAACCTAGCATGAAATCAATTCAAAATTAAAAAAACTCTAAACTAAGCCACCTCAGATAGAGCTTAAACAGGTGCACCCAAGCACTGTTTGATTTGCTCTTGCTTAAGGGATGTGGGTGTGCTCTCAAAGCACTTGGAGCATATTCCTAATGCTTATTTAGAAGGATTGAGACTCGAGAGAACCCCATAAGTGGCACAAAATAGGTATAAAACACCTGATTTGCCACTAAGGCCTCAAAGATCCAAATGATGCTGAAATGAAGATTAAGCTACATGATGTTTATGCTAAAATTGATTTTAAACCAAATAAAAATGTGATGATGATGATATGCTATGCAAAATAATGAAGTAAACTAAGTTAATCCATTATTGCTAAGCTATGATGTGTTAGAAAGCTTGAAGAAAACAAAGAAATCTAACAATTAGGAATGATTATGTTAGAGCTAGAAGTAAAAGAGCATGATAACAATGCATGAAGATGAAAGACTAAGCTAATAAATTTCTCTTGGAAGAGGGAGTATTTATAAGATTTCTTAAGGGCTTGGGTTAGGAAGAAAGGTTAGAGTTTGGGGTAAGGTTAGGGTCTTGAGTCAAGAGGATAAGGATGAAGACTTTCTAGAAGAGTCTAGGCTTTGGATGAGGATAAAGACTTTCTAGAAAAGTCTAAGCTTTCTAGGGATAAATATATAATTTATAAAATAAATAAAGTTTTATTTATCTCAAAAACTTTAATGAGTTTGAGGCTCATTAGGGGAAGGGTTTGACTAGTAGTCAAAGGGATAAAGATGAAGACTTTCTAGAAGAGTCTAGACTTTGGATGAGGATAAAAACTTTCTAGAAAAGTTTAAGCTTTCTAAGAATAAATATAAAATTTAAAAAATAAATAAAGTTTTATTTATCTCAAAGACTTTAATGAATTTGAGGCTCATTAGGGGTAGGGTTTGACTAGGAGTCAAAGGAGACTTGGATTAGCTTAGGGAAAGTAGGTAATTTTCTCTAAATGGGTTTAGGGAAGGATTAGGAAAGTTTTAGAAGAGTCTACAGTTTTCCTAGGGTAAATTAGGAATTGAGGATTAATATTTAATCTTAATTAAATATTCTTGAGTTGGGATTAGGGTAAAGAAATGAAGAGATTAGCTTTTAATCGAAATTAAAGAGGGATTAAAAGATTCTAGAAGAGGTTAGTGGTCTTAAGGGAATTGGCCAAGTTTTGGGCAAAAAATAAATAAATTATTTATTTTGAAATTTTTGGTCAATTTATTAATTAAATAATTAATAAATAGGGGATTAATATTTAAATAAGATTTAAACATTTTTGGGGGAGATTTCTTAATTAAATATTTTTAATTAAGATAAATAGATTTAATGACATAAAAATAAATAAATAAATTAAATAATTAATTAATTAATAAATGATGATGTCATCAAAGATTTTTCAGAAAATAAAAATACTTTATTTTATAAAAGATTTTTAGGTGTCTACATTTTGCCCCTCTTTGATGTGATGCCGCAAGTGGCATGACGTCAAAGACAAGAAAATAAGATGCCCAAGGCTAAAATTTAGCAAAAACTTCAAAACGGATGAGATGTTGTCAAAAGACCCATGAAGTGGGTCCCACCGGGCGTGCCAGAATGTAGACTAGGCTTTTGAGGATACCTATTTTGAAAGCTTCAAGCCAAACAAACATTAGATCTTAACCTAGCATGAAACTAATTCAAAACAAATAAAACTCTAAACTAAGCCACCTCAGATAGAGCTTAAACAGGTGCACCCAAGCACTGTTTGATTTTCTTTTGCTTAAGGGATGTGGGTGTGCTCTCTAAGCACTTGGAGCATGTTCCTAATGCTTATTTGGAATGATTGAGACTCATGAGAACCCCATAAGTGACACAAAATAGGTATAGAACACCTGATTTGCCCCTAAAACCTCAAAGATCCAAATGATGCTGAAATGAAGATTAAGATACATGATGTTTATACTAAGATTGATTTTAAACCAAATAAAGATGTGATGATGATGATATGCTATGCAAAACAATGAAGTAAACTAAATTAATCCATTATTGCTAAGCTATGATGTGTTAGAAAGCTTGAAGAAAACAAAAAAATCTAACAATTAAGAATGATTATGTTAGAGCTAGAAGTAAAAGAGCATGATAACAATGCATGAAAATGAAAGACTAAGCTAATAAATTGCTCTTGGAAGAGGAAGTATTTATAGGATTTTCTAAGGGCTTGGGTTAGGAAGAAAGGTTAGAGTTTGGGGTAAGGTTAGGGTCTTGAGTCAAGGGGATAAGGATGAAGACTTTTTAGAAGAGTCTAAGCTTTGGATGAGGATAAAGACTTTCTAGAAAAGTCTAAGTTTTTTAGGGATAAATATGGAATTTAGGAAATAAATAAAGTTTTATTTATCTCAAAGGCTTTAATGAGTCTGAGGCTCATTAGAGGAAGGGTTTGACTAGGAGTCAAAGGGATAAGGATGAAGACTTTCTAGAAGAGTCTAGGCTTTGTATGAGGATAAAGACTTTTTAGAAAAGTCTAGGCTTTGTAAGGATAAAAAAGAAATTTAAAAAATAAATAAAATTTTATTTATCTCAAAGACTTTAGGGGTAGGTTTTGACTAGGAGTCAAAAGAGACTTAGATTAGCTTAGGGAAAGTAGGTAATTTCCCCTAAATGGGTTTAGGGAAGGATTAGGAAAGTTCTAAAAGAGTCTAGAGTTTTCCTACGGTAAATTAAGAATTGAGGATTAATATTTAATCTTAATTAAATATTCTTGAGTTGGGATTAGGGTTAGAAAATGATGGGATTAGCCTTTAATCGAAATTAAAGATGGATTACAAGATTCTAGAAGAGGTTAGTGGTCTTAAGGGAATTGGCCAAGTTTTGGGCAAAAAATAAATAAATTATTTATTTTGAAATTTTTGGTCAATTTATTAATTAAATAATTAATAAATAGGGGATTAATGTTTAAATAAGATTTAAATATTTTTGGGAGATATTTCTTAATTAAATATTTTTAATTAAGATAAATGGATTTAATGGCATAAAAATAAATAAATAAATTAAATAATTAATTAATTAATAAATGATGATGTCATCAAAGATTTTTCAGAAAATAAAAATACTTTATTTTTTAAAGAATTTTTAGGTGTCTACATTTTGTCTCTATTTAATGCGATGCCACAAGTGCCATGATGTCAAAGACAAAAAAATAAGATGTCCAATGCTAAAATTTTGCAAAAACTTTAAAACGGATGAGATGTTGTCAAAAGATCCATGAAGTGGGTCCCACCAGACGTGCCATAATGTAGACTAGGATTTTGAGCATACCTGTTTTGAAAGCTTCAAGCCAAACAAACATAAGATCTTAACCTAGCATGAAATCAATTCAAAACAAATAAAACTCTAAACTAAGCCACCTTAGATAGAGCTTAAACAGGTGCACCCAAGCACTGTTTAATTTGCTCTTGCTTAAGGGATGTGGGTGTGCTCTCTAAGCACTTAGAGCATGTTCCTAATGCTTATTTGGAAAGATTGAGACTCATGAGAACCCCATAAGTGACACAAAATAGGTATAGAACACCTGATTTGCCTCTAAGGCCTCAAGAATTCAAATGATGCTGAAATGAAGATTAAGCTACATGATGTTTATGCTAAGATTGATTTTAAACCAAATAGAGATGTGATGATGATGATATGCTATGCAAAACAATGAAGTAAACTAAGTTAATCCATTATTGGTAAGCTATGATGTGTTAGAAAGTTGGAAGAAAACAAAGAAATTTAACAATTAGGAATGATTATGTTAGAGCTAAAAGTAAAAAAGCATGATAACAATGCATGAAGATGAAAGACTAAGCTAATAAATTGTTTTTGGAAGAGGGAGTATTTATAGGATTTCCTAAGGGCTTGGGTTAGAAAGAAAGGTTAGAGTTTGGGGTAAGGTTAGGGTCTTGAGTCAAGGGGATAAGGATGAAGACTTTCTAGAAGAGTCTAGGCTTTGGATGAGGATAAAGACTTTCTAGGGATAAATATGAAATTTAAGAAATAAATAAAGTTTTATTTATCTCAAAGGCTTTAATGAGTTTGAGGCTCATTAGGGGATGGGTTTAACTAGGAGTCAAAAGGATAAGGATGAAGACTTTCTAAAAAGAGTTTAGGTTTTGGACGAGGATAAAAACTTTTTATAAAAGTCTAAGCTTTGTAAAGATAAATATGGAATTTAGGAAATAAATAAAGTTTTATTTATCTCAAAGGCTTTAATGAGTTTGAGGCTCATTAGGGGTAGGGTTTGACTAGGAGTCAAAGGAAACTTAGATTAGCTTAGGGAAAGTAGGTAATTTCCTCTAAATGGGTTTAGGGAAGGATTAAGAAAGTTCTAGAAGAGTTTAGAGTTTTCCTAAGGTAAATTAGGAATTGATGATTAATATTTAATCTTAATTAAATATTCTTGAGTTGGGATTAAGGTTAGGAAATGATGGGATTAGCCTTTAATCGAAATTAAAGAGGGATTAGAAGATTCTAGAAGAGGTTAGTGGTCTTAAGGGAATTGGCCAAGTTTTGGGCAAAAAATAAATAAATTATTTATTTTAAAATTTTTGGTCAATTTATTAATTAAATAATTAATAAATAGGGGATTAATGTTTAAATAAGATTTAAACATTTTTGGGAGGAATTTCTTAATTAAATATTTTTAATTAAGATAAAGAGATTTAATGACATAAAAATAAACTAATTAATTAAATAAATAATTAATTAATAAATAATGATGTCATGAAGTATTTTTCAAAAAATAAAAATTCTTTATTTTCTAAAGAATTTTTAGATGTCTACATTTTGCCCCTCTTTGACGCGATGCCGCAAGTGGCATGATGTCAAAGACAAGAAAATAAGATGCCCAAGACTAGAATTTAGCAAAAACTCTAAAACGGATGAGATGTTGTCAAAAGACCCATGAAGTGGGTCCCACCGGGCATGCCAGAATGTAGATTAGGCTTTTGAGGATACTTGTTTTGAAAGCTTCAAGCCAAACAAACATTAGATCTTAACCTAGCATGAAATCAATTCAAAACAAAGAAAACTTTAAACTAAGCCACCTCAGATAGAGCTTAAACAAGTGCACCCAAGCAAAGTTTGATTTTCTCTTACTTAAGGGATGTGGGTGTGCTCTCTAAGCACTTGGAGCATGTTCCTAATGCTTATTTGGAAGGATTGAGACTCATGAGAACCCCATAAGTGGCACAAAATAGGTATAGAACACCTGATTTGCCCCTAAGGCCTCAAGGATCCAAATGATGCTGAAATGAAGATTAAGCTACATGATGTTTATGCTAAGATTGATTTTAAACCAAATAGAGATGTGATGATGATGATATGCTATGAAAAACAATGAAGTAAACTAAATTAATCCATTATTGCTAAGCTATGATGTGTTAGAAAGCTTGAAGAAAATAAAGAAATCTAACAATTATGAATGATTATGCTAGAGCTAGAAGTAAAAGAGCATGATAGCAATGCATGAAGATGAAAAACTAAGATAATAAATTTCTCTTGGAAGAGGGAGTATTTATAGGATTTCCTAAGGGCTTGGGTTAGGAAGAAAGGTTAGAGTTTGGGGTAAGGTTAGGGTCTTGAGTCAAGGGGATAAAGATGAAGACTTTCTAGAAGAGTCTAGGCTTTGGATGAGGATAAAGACTTTCTAGAAAAGTCTAGGCTTTCTAGGGATAAATATGGAATTTAGGAAATAAATAAAATTTTATTTATCTCAAAGGCTTTAATGAATTTGAGGCTCATTAGGGGAAGGGTTTGACTAGAAGTCAAAGGGATAAGGACGAAGACTTTCTAGAAGAGTCTAGGCTTTGGATGAGGATAAAGACTTTCTAGAAAAAGTCTAGGCTTTCTAAAGATAAATATGGAATTTAGGAAATAAATAAAGTTTTATTTATTTCAAAGGCTTTAATGAGTTTGAGGCTCATTAGGGGTAGGGTTTGACTAGGAGTCAAAGGAGACTTATATTAGCTTAGGGAAAGTAGGTAATTTCCCTTAAATGGGTTTAAGGAAGGATTAGGAAAGTTCTACAAGAGTCTAGAGTTTTCCTAGGGTAAATTAGGAATTGAGGATTAATATTTAATCTTAATTAAATATTCATGAGTTGGGATTAGGGTTAGGAAATGATGGGATTAGCCTTTAATCAAAATTAAAGAGGGATTAGATGATTCTAGAAGAAGTTAGTGGTATTAAGGGAATTGGCCAAGTTTTGGGCAAAAAATAAATAAATTATTTATTTTAGAATTTTTGGTCAATTTATTAATTAAATAATTAATAAATAGGGGATTAATGTTTAAATAAGATTTAAACATTTTTGGGAGGAATTTCTTAATTAAATATTTTTAATTAAGATAAAGGGATTTAATGGCATAAAAATAAATAAATAAATTAAATAAATAATTAATTAATAAATGATGCCAAGTAACACAGTGGATGCCAAGTATCACAAAGTCACCGAGTTAGTTTGCAGTAACCGAGTAACTATATTTGGGCCGATTCAGTAATATTTGTGTTAGCTTGTTTAAGAGCCGACTTTCTAATTATTTTATAATTATTTTGGATTGATATATAAATAATTTTTTGTATCATATCCAAGGTGTGAAGTAGCGAAGTATGAAAAAGAGAGAAAGACAGAGATAAGCGAATTACAAAGGGCTACAACAGTATAAGAAGCAACAAAGATCTATCAATCACAGAAGGTGATCAATACATCAGAGAATCTCAATCGGCAAGTACAGTTGCAAGTAAGAGATCTATTGTTTCATCCTAACAGGTGAATCAACTTAAAATCTTTTAACTGGGTAGACTTAACAGTCTTTGTAAAATCTCTTAACCGAGTGCATACTTTATTGTATGTTTGTAAATCTTCTAACAAGGTGGACCTAGCAGTCCTTATTTCTCCTAACAGGGCAGATCATCAGAAGTGATCATTGTAAGCCTTAACCGGAAAACTTTGTACTACAGTATTGAAGTTTTGTGGGTATCATCCCCACCCTAGTTTTACTTTCTATTTGGAAGGTTTCTGGGTCACCAAATCTCTATGTTCAAAGTGTTATGAATGTTTTATTCTTTCTATTACTCATGCATGTAGTTAGATTATCAATCTAATGTTATTTGAAATATGGTTAAGATCTGAATTTGTTAAAAGTTTTGAAATTACTGATTCACCCCTCCCCTCTTAGTAACCTGGATAGTCTTGAATATTTCCAACAGGAACATAACTAGGAACAACTGATGGCACCACATCCTCTAGATTGGGTGCACCTATCTTTATTTAATCAGTGAAAGGTATGTATAGGAGCTCATAACCTAAACTCTAACTTAAATTAGTGCAAAGATCCATATTATCATACTAAGATTCATTTGGATATAAGTTGTGAAGTTAATATTTCATATGTTGATCGATAAAGTGTATGATTTATTTTGTTCCATTCAGTGAAGGAAAGTGTATTTCGGTTATTGGTGACATGAAGTAGGCAAGAAGAACTTAATGCAAAAATTTATAGTCATTGGAAGCCCTAACCTAGGAAAAACTATAAATAGAGGTTGTGCTATTTCATTTCTACCTTACATTTTTGCAAGCATTTGAAGCATTTGATAGAGAAGTGACTATCGAGCGATTCCAAGTGATCTTTTGAGAATTTCAAATATTTCTAAAGCACATTCAAGGTATTTCTTGCATTTATCAAGTTTTGTTCATGAATTCAAAGTTATTGTTTAAGTTAAACCATAGTATTTAAAGATTATTTATGAGATCAATATGGCACCAAAAGATCAAAAACCAATCATTGTTGAGAAGATTGACCCTATCAATCCTAAGTAAAAGTTGCATCTCACCATTGTTATCAAAGTGGATAAAGTTGGAGCCATGTTATCAATTACACCAAAGGTTATACTAATTGAAGATGTTCGGGCCTTCATTCACTACAAGATTAAAGATATATGCCAAACTGAAATTGACTCATCCTACAAGAATCTATGTGTGAATGGAAAACTAAAAGATGAATACACACATTTGGAAACCAAGGGTTTGGTCCATGTTATGCATGTGTCAATAGTTTTCAACCATGAACAGATAAGGATGGTACTAAGTCGAGTACATGATCAATTCATGTGGCTTGATGCACTAGTAAAGATCACCAAGGATATTTTGCACATAGTCATAGGATTTTCGGTCAGTGATAGACTGAGGACATATAAGAAAACATACAAAAATAAGATATGTGAGCTTATTCAAGCTAAATGGGATGGAAAAGGATTTAATTTATCTACTATTGATGACCCTAGGTTAATATTTTCAAGTAATATCATATCTTACAGAATATTTTAGTCATCTCAGGTAGATAGTGTACCGTATGGATTAGTTGACATTGCACATAAAATTGTTAAGAAGGATATGAAAATAGACCTTTGTGAGATATTACTCAAGAAATTGGATGATAACATGATTACTACCAGGAAAGAAAAATCAAATACATTTAAGTTCAGACCACTTTTGGTTTGTATTTTCTTCTATTTTCAAAACTTCTTTCCTACAATCGGTGAAGTAATTTGGAAAGCATACAAACCGATCATATATCAGATTAATGAATACATTCAAAGCATAGGAGATAATTTTGATAGGATCAAGAATGACTATTTTGTTAAAATTCAAGCAAGAATGCATAAAAGATTCATAATTTCACCTCAGCTGGTGGAAGATTATAAATATGAGATATGTTTTGAAGTAGACAGTGATTCATGCATAATAAGAATTGTGGAGCCAAGAACTATGTGGTTGCCACCTATGGGATATGAGTTGAACATTGATGTTGCCTCTTTTAAAATAAAAGGACTTTTAGAAAAAACATTTGACAAAAGAGAAACTTGGTATGGAATCTTTGAAGAGGTTAAAGAGAAAATCAAACTAGGTATCTTGATACCTAAGGTTGTTAGGAAAGCAAGAAAAATGATTAACACTTTGTCTGAGAATCTAGGTATTTTTGTTGAAGAAGAAGAGGTTGTTGAACCATCAGATTTAAAGAGAAATAAATTAAGAATGAATAAATATACCCCTAGTTGAATTGGTGTTAGACCATCAATAAGGTCATCCTCCACACCAAGAGAAAAGAAGAAAGAAGAGGTAGAACCAATAAAGACTAAAACTTACATTAGAGAAAAGAAGGCTACTAGTAAGATGAGAAGGAAAATGAAATTGTAGTAAGACAGTGAAACAGAATCTGAGGACATATCACAATTCAAGGTTGTACAAAATCCCTTAGCAAAATTAAAAATCCTTGATGAATCCCTTACAACATTGAAGAAATATGGAGGGTATTCAAGTTTAAATTTTTTGAAATATGAGAAGAGAAATGATGAAGAGAAAAATAAAATAGAAGAGGTTATGTGTTCACCCTACACAAGTTTAGAACCACACCAATTGAGGTTGCACCGAATATTGAAGATGAACTATATCATAAAATTGATGCTAGATGGAAGTATGCTCTAGTAGCTAAGAAGGAAATGAGAGAGAGGTTTCTAGCAATCACAGTCCCAGACCTAACCAAGAGAGGAATCAAAGACACATTGCTAGAATATTAAAAAATATTATGAGTAAAAATCAGAGCACTAAGCATCATGGTCGGTAAGTTAGAAGAAGTGAATAATGACACTGATGATCTTTGGAGAAAGATCTTATCTATTGATCAACTGACTATTGAAGAGGTAAAAGAGAAAACAGGAAAGTCAGAACCAATTGAGTCGACAATAAATAAAGAAAAATTTATAATTAAGGACATAATAGATCAACACTCTAATGAAACAATAAAAGTTGATGAAGACATCATGGCAACTGAGGCCATAGAAATAGAAGAAATGGACATTGATGATTCTACTAAGGAAAGTTCAATGGCATAAGATCCTATAATTGAGTAGGTATTAAATTTTCTTGAGATTGAAGAAGTAATCTCAAAGGAAACAAGAGATGTACCAATTAAGGTTGATGCCCCCACTGAGCCATCACAAGAGACTGTAACAAAGGAGACCAAGGAAACCAAAGAGACTGAGTCTACACAAGGTCAGAATCAAGAATCAGTAACTCCTAATGAAACTACAGAACAACAAAAGGAACCATAAAAAGAACAAGTAAAGGTGGCAGGTGAAGAAAAGAAAGAAGTAAATAGGAGAAGAAGGAAGAGAAGAAACAAGAAGAGAAAAAGAAAGAAAAAGAAGACAAGATTGAGGATATAATTGCATAACTTGATGCAAAGAATGCATCTATTTTTAAAGGAAAATCTAAGAAGAGGAAGTATGAAAAAGAGGTTGATGTAAGCCAACCTATAGTTATTCCTAAAGTTGATATTTAAACCATGAGTCCAAAGGAACTCTTAGAGTTTGGAGATCTATTGAAGAGAAAAGCTGCACAAGACAAGCTAATTTCCAAGAAGCGGAAAATAGATGTTTTGGACCAAGTAAAAGATATATTAAGTGAGATTGTACTAGAGGCAAATATAAATGAAAAAGGAGACATTTATAGTCAGTTAAGAGAACTAATGAATCAAATAAACCAGCCTGGTACTTATACTACCAAGTACATGATGAAAATACACAAGAAGAACATGGAAACTAAAGTGATTGAAGAACTCCTTCAATCAGTTGCATTAGATAAGGTAACTCTTTCTAAGTTAATTAATGAATTGGAAAATGAGCTATAAACAATTCTTTCATTATTTCAACAAATTTTTTTACTTTCAAATTTTACCAAGGAGATCAAAGAGAAAGATGATAATGTGGAGAAGGAGCTCACCGAGCAATTATCAAAAGTTTTGACTGAGCCTAATTCTATCAAGGAATATTATGAAAGGATGAATCACTTTATGGGAGTGTAATATGAGCTAAGAAAAGAGGAGAATAAGATTAGAATGGATCTATTGGAACTCCAAACAATTTTGATTCCACATATTGAATCATTGCAAAAATAGGCACATAAGGCCAAAGACTTAGTTAACACACTGGATGTTAGTGCTATGGATAGCATGGTGAGTTTGACTGCTAAATTAAGTGAGAAAATAATGGTGTTATAGACACTAAAGGATACATGGAAGGCATCACTAAATGATTCTCGTGATAGGTATAAATCTATTTTTGACAAGATCCACACATTGGATAAGAAGTAAGTTCTTATTTTGGCATTTTTGTTAAAAAAGGGGAATATAGTATATGAAATATATTTTACAGATGAAAATATGTATAAAGGGAAATATAGTATGAAATAAGGAAGAAATTTTGATTCAGGAAGTAATACTTCAAGGGGAGTAATAAGTTTACCAAGGAATGGATATATGAGTGAATATATGGAAATTATGGACAAGGACAAAATTTTGAATTTTTGATGATCATGAAGTTTTTTAACAAAGATACCAAACTAATGCCAAAGGGGAAGATTGATACTCCTAAGTGTTATTTCTTTTGTCATTAGTTATGATAAAGTCATAATGTTTGTCAAATTCATTCGGTAAAGAAGGGAAGACAAGTCAGTAAAGCACATAAGCTATTTAGTAAAAGGAAATAAGGGAACATGTAATTTTGGTAAAGGTGAACCAATTTTAGACACTGAGCAAGGAAGAACTAAGTACTAAGCACCAAGTTGTACCAAGCTACAACATCAACCGAACTGAGAAGATGAGACAGTTACCGAGCTATAGGAAAATGTGTTACCGAGCATAGCAGGCTGACACAAGGAGAATCTCTATATTCATTGAACCTAGACACCGAACAGAAAATGGTTTACAAATCTAGAGGATATTATATGATAGAACATTGGAGATGTAAACATGATGATTATGTATTATTACAAGGTGAGATCTACCAATGAGAATAAAGTATGATATATACATTGGAGAAGTAACCAATGCTAGCACTGCTTGAATTGATGATTCTATAATATTTACCATTGCTTATAGAGTTGTATATAAATGGATCTAAGTGTGAAGATCAGAATGCATGCATGAGAGAAGATTGCATGTGTGAAGAAGAGATTGTAGAGAAGGTGATGAGCAGAGAAGCCATCGATTAATAGAGTAGTAAAGATAGAAAGTGATTATGATTCAGAATTGAATCTACCGAGTACTGAATTAATATTGTGAGTAGTACACAGTATGAGGAAATAAGTTATTGAGCATAAAGAGTCTTATATGCATATGATTGATGCAAGTTTAACAAACAAGTTTGTGTTGCTAATTAAAGAGTAATCATAATTGTAAAGTCTCTTAATCGAGCAGATCCTAATAGATCTTATATTGTAAATCTTTTAACTAGGTGTAGTTCTTAGATTAGAATTGTAAAATCCTCTTACAAGGTAGACTTAATAGGTCTTAAGACTCTTAACCAAGTTAATACTCTTAACAGGGTAAGCTATCAGAAATAGCTAACAATGTAGTTCTAACTGAGAAAACTTTTTACTGCAGTAGTGAAGTTTTGTGGGTGTCATCTCCAACATAGTTTTTATCCTCTAACAAGGATTTATGTGATACCAAAATGAATGTGTTATGAGTTATATATTATGTTTTATATGTTTTATGTGATGCATGCAAAAGCTATGGATTTAGTAAATGTTTAAGGAAGAAAATGTAAATAGTTTAAAAGTATTTTGCAGTACTGATTCACCCCTCCGGCCCTCTCAGTACTTACCTTTCCACACCTAATCCAACACATGAATCTTGAAGGGGGATGTCGACAATTAGTCCAAAATTTTAATAAAGGATTTATTCTCATTCTTTCATCCCCTAACTATCATCTTCTAAACATTTTCATTACTAACAATTCTCTATGCGAGTCCTAACAAGTCCTTGTTATAGAGTATCATGATACAACAAAAAGATTACATCCTGCATAAATATGTTAGTACATATAGCATAAACCATGCATTATAATTAGATATCATAACACCTCTATCCATCATAGAAATTCATTATAGCTAGTCACATCATAAAAAATTAAACATGAAAAATACAAAAATAGAAGTACGTAAGCATGACATCACCTCATATAGAAAATGCATGCATCTATCACATAGAAGCATACCATAACTTTTTTGCATCACATAAACATCATAGATACCATCATCTTATTTCAAGAGATCATTCATGCCTTTCTTGCACAAACAATCTATCTAGGGGGGCATCATTTACTTCGTCATCACATTGTTCTCACTAGGGCATACTGGGGCATAATTTTTATTTTCTTTAAAACAATGCCTAAAAAGAATTGTATCAAAGAGGGGCAAAATATAGACACTTAAAAATGGCCTATTTCTCTAAACATGACGATATTACTAACATTCCTCTTTAATTTATTTGATAATATTTATTATTTAATAAATTATGTCCATTTACCATATTCTTAACTCAAAAACCATCATTTCTCCTTAATTCCGTAATTAAGTAATTATAATTAATTACCTTAATTATTAATCATTGAATCAACTATTTTATCAATTATTCATATATACTATAATTAAATATTAAATGTTATTTAATTATACCCTATCTCATTATAATTAATTAAATAAATCATATTATTTAATTAATATTCCCTCTTTCTAATTATTACATTTATGTAATAATTAAACCAAATTCCTCTCACCAATTAAATAAATTATATTTAATTAATTAAATTAATTGTTCTTCTCTCATAAATCATGTTAATTATTTATTTATCAATTGTAACATGTGCAAGTAAATAATTTATTATTTATTTAATCATGATTTATTCCTCCAAAGCTAACTCATACTAACTTTCAGTTCACTCCGCAATTCCCTCTCCTAACTATTCAATCCACATTGTCAATTCCTCCCTCAACAATCAATGAACTCTCCATTCAATCCAGTCCTCTAATGCATGCAATCAGTTAACTCATCCATGCAATTGGTTAACTCACTAGTCTATTATGTTATCTCACCAGTCTATTCAAGTCACCTCTCAATCTATTTGCTAACAGATTAATCAATCCCCCAATCAAGGCAATCAAGCCAAGTTGAACTCCCACTCACTCTGAGTTCAACTCCTCAATCATAGTCAATCATCCCTTCAATCATGCAATCTTGGTTGAAATCCCTAAAATCTTATAAATAGAGAGTCAAACCTTTGATTTTGGTAGTTCCACAATTGCATTCAATTCTTATGTTGGTATTATCTTGAGCTCAATTCTGAGATCCCACATTACATAAGAAGGAGAACAACAAAGGAGGAATTATGGGTTTGCATATACTTTTATGTTATTTGATTTTAATATCTTGATTTATGTATGCAATCCTCTTGTTTCCTTCCCTCTTTTTCTATTGAAAATACTAATTTCTCTAACAATATCTTTGTGGTTGAGAGTTTTTATGTTATAGCAGGTTTTTAAAAATCCCATTATACTTGATTACAATAATGTACATTAAGGAAATGTTGAACTCAGTTCAAGTGATATTGAATTAAATAGTAACTTAGGAAATGAGAATCCATGTGAAACTTTGATACATGGATTTACTAAATCAAGATGTATACACAAAATGATAGATAAAATTATTTAGATTGCACCTACTTAAGGTTTTCACCTAATTAGAATATTCAAAGATGTTAGGAATAGTCCCAAGAGATAACTGAGAGGGGGGGGGGGGGGGGGGTGAGTCAGTTATCTACAAGTTTCAATTCTTTATCCAATTAAGTATACTTAAACATAAAGCATAAATATAATGAAAGAACACATGAACACAACACCAATATTTTGGTTACAGGGAAACCCAAATAGGTAAAAACCCTCGTGGGAATTGACACCCACTGATATTATGTACTAGTGTATTATGATCCTTGTTAGAAGATCCTTAAACTTGTTAGGAGTTTCTTTAAAATATATTTAGTACAGTAGACCTGGTCAAGGGTCAGACCCTATTAGGAGTCTTTTACAATTGTCCCTATTATGGGAGAGGATGCACTATTCAAGAGCTCACTGCTCAAAGGGGCAAAGGCTACAACCTTCTGAATAACAAATACACACTATATTTGGATCTTGGTGAACTACACTTAGACCTGCTATCTGGATTAGTTCCAATGAATAACACTAACACTTTACTTGGTCACATAGACCTTCCTCTGATGGTTCAACACTTCACACACTCTGCTCTGCTCTGCTTAATTCACTATGAAGCACACTCAAACAATCACAAATGACTACCTATAAATATATTTCCTCTAAATGATATAATCAAGTCGGTCTGTTAGAACCACCATGAAACCATATTAGAGAAACCATAACAAACTTAAATAAACATTCTGTCAGCTCTACTATGCGCACCACATTCTGGGACCTATCCAATAAGATAATTGTAGATGCACGCTACACACTGTCGACTCTACCAAAACAACTAGAACTTTATCCTCAAGCTTAATTACTTCATGTGCTCTTAATCAAACATCAATAATTCTTCTCTAAGCTTAACTCTAAGGGCACGCACCCAAAATATAGGTGCAACTCCAAAACTAATAAAATCTCTATCGGCTTTTCTGAAAAAACATAGGAAACTGCTACTGGTGAATAACGACTGTATACCTTCACTTCTACTAAATATCAAATTACACATCCATGACTGAAACATCACTAACATGTCTTTAACATATATCCAAGCGTGTAAGGCTCCATCAAAACTGTATGGACAACCATACATAGAACATTGTCTATTACTCTGTCAGGAACACTACTAACACAAGCTGCTATATAATTGTTTGTACTAATAGTTAACCTCTGTGCCCATGATATCATGCTGATATCATGTCCATGCTTATATACTAAAAGCTTACTACATAAGACTTCCATGTATGCTACTTTCCATATGTTATCATCAATGACAAACATATAGTTAGTACTGGCCTATTGGCAAATCTCCAACAATCTCCCCCTTTGGCATTGATGGCAACATATGGAATGAAAAAAAACCACCAACCCAAATGAACATTCCTTTTATAACATTCTCCATTTCCTCTTCAAAAATCCCCCAAAGATGAATTTTCCATCTGCTGTAATATTTTTCAACATTCTCCATTTTCTCAACTGCACTGTTGTCATAACTGAATACTGCTCCCCCTTAGTATATTACTCCTCCTTTTTTACTTCTTTTTTTTACAACTCTATATATTTTCCAACAATCTCCCCCTTTGGCATTGATGGAAACATGTGGAATGAAAAACCACCACCAACCCAAATGAATATTTTCTTTTATAACATTCTCCATTTCCTCTTCAAAACTCCCCCAAAGATGAATCCTCCATATGCTATAATATTTTTCAACATTCTCCATTTCCTCAATTGCACTGCTGTCATAACTGAATAATGCTCCCTCTTAGTATATTACTCCTTTTTTACTTCTATTTTTCATGACTCTGTATATTAGTCCCCCTTTGACATCAATGGAAAAGGGCACCATTCATTTTAAGCACTGGTACTACTCCCGAGGTAGAGTAGTCAACCTTCCATCAGTCCCTCAGGACTGATGCCTTTCCTTCTTTCTTTTAAGCAGAATCAGGGAAGGGAATTACTCCCAACTTCTCCTTGAGATACTCAAAAGTATCCTTTGGCAAGGGCTTTGTAAATATGTCTGCCAACTGATCTTTGGTACTCACATAGTCCAACTTGACTTCTTTCTCTACCACTTTCTCTCTTAGGAAGTGATACTTGATCTCAATATGCTTTATCTTTGCATGCATCATAGGGTTCTTTGACATATTGATAGTGCTAGTGTTATCATAGTGAATAAAAATAGGATAATCAATCTTAATTCCAAAATCTTTTATCATCTGCTTGATCCAAACAATTATAGAACAATTCAAGGCTGCTACAACATACTCCACTTCTGTTGTTGACTAAAAAATACAATTTTGTTTCTTGCTTGTCCAAGTGACAAGTCTATCACCAAGAAACACTACTCCACCTGATGTACTCTTTATGTCATCAACACATCCTACCCAATTTGCATTAGTGTACACATGAAGCTCAACATTTTTTGAATTAGGATACCATAGACCATAATCTATAGTACCTTTCAAGTATCTAAATATCCTTTTTACTACCATGAGGTGACTTTTCTTAGGTTTTGTTGCAAATCTTCCAACTATGCCAACTGCATTGGAAATATTAGGTCTAGTCTGAGTAAGATATATGAGTTTACCAATCATAGACTTGTACAATGTTGTATCCACTACTGGTGAGTCATCTTCTTTTTTAAGTTTGCATCTAGTGATCATAGGTGTTCCTACTGGCTTGCAATCATCCATCTTGAATTTCTTCAGTATCTCTTTCACATATTTGGACTGATTAATAAAAATTCATTTTTCTATCTACTGCAAATTTAGTCCCAAAAAGTATTTGATAGGACCAATCATTCTCATCTCAAACTCATTCTGCATTTCTTTGGCAAATTCTGCACTTAGTTTGTCATTACCTCCAAAGATAATGTCATCAACAAATATAGCTATAAGTAGTAGACCTTCAGATGTCTCTCTAATGAATAGATTACAATTTGTTGCTCCTTTCTTGAATCTAATCTTTTTTAGATATCCATCTATTCTCTCATACCATGCTCTAGGGGCTTTCTTAGGTTCATAGAGGGCCTTCTTCAATTCTCATACCATATCAGGTCTGTTTGATAAGGTGAATCCTTTTGGCTACTCAATGTATACTTCTTCTTTCAAATCTCCATTTAGGAATGCTGACTTGGCATCCATCTAATAAACTTTGAAGTTTTTTACTGTAGCATAAGCTAGAAACAATTTAATAGCTTCTAATATGCTCATAGGTGCAAATGTGTCTAAATAATCAATGCCTTCTCTTTGTGCATATCCTTTACATACTAACCTCACTTTATTTCTTACTATTGTACCATCTTCATTCATCTTGTTTTTGAATATCCACTTTGTTCCAATCACATTCTTATCACTAGGTCTTGGGACCAGTTCCCAAGTGTCATTCTTAATAATCTGATCAAGTTCTTCTTTCATAGCATCATGCCAATCTAAATCATTACATGCATCTTCAACACTTAAGGGTTCAATTTGAGATAGTAAACATACCACTCCATTGCTAGCTGAGTTCTTTGCTTGTGATCTTGTTAAGAATTTGCCGCTCTGATCACCAATGATATCTTTCTTGGAATGATTTCTAGATTTAAACTTTGGAACTTTAGGTGATTTTGACTCATCAACCTTAGGAGTACCTTCTTTACTTGTCTCAAGGTCATTGAATAACACATCAATACTATCAAACATTTCCTCGATAAATTTCTCACTAGTGGAGGGTCTGGGTTCTTCTTCAATCATGGATGAGTAATCATGATATCTTTCTTGAACCATAAACTTTTCATCAATCTTAACATGAGCACCTTCAATGATCTTTTTCAATCTTAAATTGAAACATCTATAAGCTTTACTTTTAGTAGAGTAACCAACGAAAACACCTTCATCACTTCTTGCATCAAACTTGCCTACTACTTCATCCCTATTGATGTAGCACTTGCTTCCAAAGATTTTGAAGTATTTTACTATGGGAACATTACCAAACCATAGCTCATATGGTGTTTTGTCAGCTCCTGGCCTCAATTGAATTCTATTGATGGTGTAGACTATTGTATTGACTGCATCTTTCCAATAGGTGTGTGCAACTTTTCCTTCTATCATAATGGTGCACGTTGTATCAAGGATGATCCTATTCCTTCTTTCTATAATTCCATTCTACTAAGGGGTTCTAGGTCACATAGACCTTGCTTTGATGGTTCAACACTTCGCACACCCTTCTTTTCTTTGCTTAATCAACTATAAACCACACTCAAACAATCACAAATGACTGCCTATAAATATCTTTCCTCTAAATGATATAATCAAGTTGGCCTCTTAGAACCACCTTGAAACCATATTAGAGAAACCATAACAAACTTTGGTAAACATTCTATTGGCTATACTATGCATGCAACACATTATAGGACCTGTCCAATATACAATTGTAGACGCACGCTACACACTGTCAGTTCTACCAAAACAACTAGAACTTTCTCCTCAAGCTAAATTACTTCATGCACTCTTAACTAAACATAAATAACTCTTCTCTAAGCTTAACTCCAAGGGTGCATACCCAAAAGATAGGCACAACTCCAGAACCAATAAAATCTCTGTCAGGTCTTCTGAACAAACACAAGAAACTGCTACTGGTGAATAATGACTGCATACCTTCACTTCTATTGAATATCAGACTGTGTCCATGACTAAAACATCACTAACATGTCTTCAACATATATCCAAGT
Source organism: Chamaecyparis obtusa (assembly GCA_027943335.1). Taxonomy (NCBI): domain Eukaryota; kingdom Viridiplantae; phylum Streptophyta; class Pinopsida; order Cupressales; family Cupressaceae; genus Chamaecyparis; species Chamaecyparis obtusa. Next base: position 434,218 of record BSBK01000559.1, read on the forward strand.
GCGTAAGGCTCCATCAAAACTATATGGACAACCATACACAGAACATTGTCTATTACTCTGTTAGAAACACTACTGACACAAGCTACTATATAACTGCCTGTACTAATCATTAACCTTTACGCCCATGATATCATGCTGATATCATGTCCATGCTACATATAATAAAATCTTACTGCATAAGACTTGAACACATGCTACTTTCCATATGTTGTCATCAATGACAAACATACAGTCAGTACTGGCCTACTGGCAAATCTCCAACAAAAGATAAATATGCAAGAGAAATGAATTTTCCCATGTTATTATTTGGTGAGCTACATAGTGATGACATATTTTAAAAATTTAGTTACCAAAAAATAGCATGACGGGAGCTACTACATTTGGAAAGACAATTTGCACTCCACCCAAAAAACCTATTTTTGAAAGCCATCAAGATCCTAATACAACAAGTATTGTCTACAATATGGATAAGAATATGGAAGGTCCAATTAAAAGTAAAAAATCTTTTGGAAAAGTATATCATTTACAAACCAAACTATAAATAATTATCAAGTCATACATTGGGAACATTGATTTCAAAAGAATTAGAATATCTCCATACTATACACAACAATTGAAGAAATTTTTTTTTGCAATGATCCACCCACTTCCTCCTATAGTTTCAGCCATAACCAAAGATAGATTGATTCCATGAGATTGAGATAATGAGATTCTTTCTATCAATAACATTTATTTCTCTTGGATAGAAAAGGGTGGGTCCTAGCACTTTCAAATATTGTCTTTTGGTATTTAAGGTTCCTAAGAATGATGAGATAATTAAGTAAATAATGACTACAAAAGATTAATACTCCCTTTGGTTCTTTGGAAACCCTCATATAATTGTAGGTCATCTCTTTCTAAACCACCTACAATGAGGTTGGGGTGGGTGGGAGGAGACATGATCAACCTCTATAACTTATTTTCCACCTGAATTAGTGAGTATTCTCACTAGTGGAAAGGTCAGCTTCCCTCTTCCATGACTCTTGGTTGGGAATAAACCATTGTATTCATTCTTCAATCAAATATATTACCCATATTGGATAGATTTTAATTTTGAAACTATAGTTATCTATAATGACCAAATGAAAATAATGATTCATTCTAGAACTAAATTGTAGGACACACCTTACAACAAGCAGGCCTCCTTCTTAGAGTTATCGTTAAAGAGGGCTAGACTATAGAGTGCATTGAATTACCTACACTCAATTATTATGGATTGGATGAGAAATATCATTACACCCCACCATTCCATTACCACCTAGGACAGTCACAAGCATGAAATTCTCACCTCCCACTTCTACCTCCTCTAATATTATGGGAGTTATAGATCCTATCCTTCATGAATAACCTTACCAATGAAAAGAATGATTCTATCCAATAGTCTCAAGCTATGTCTCCCACCCACCCTTTCAAACCCAATAGTCAGGCATCTCTACTCATCCATTAAAAAAGGAGTAGGTCTAGTATATCCAACCATTTTTGTCCTAACTACACAATATTTTCTTATTGTCTCTAGCTAGAAGATTGATTGAGAAAGAGCTTCAAGCACCAAAAGCCTATCCTCCAAAATTGAAACTCAGGGTCTTTTTTTGTAATCTCTAATGTAACCTGCATTCTTTCAATATTAAAAATATTGATTCTTATGGAAAATTGTGCCCTAAAAGGGAAAATTTTCAATATAATGAAAATTATATCATACAAAGATTGATATTTTAGACAACTAAAAAAAATTCAAATTAATTTATATTTAATCATAATTTCTTAGATATATTTTTAATCAACTTTATATAAAAATAACCATACAAAAAAATTTGCTAGCAAGTAAACCGTCAAATTTAGATCACTAGTTCACACTCATTTTTTCCCTTCTTTCAATATGTACATCACAAGTTCCTATTAGAATGATTTAGAATAATTGAGAGGGGGATGAATCAGTTATCCTCAAGTCAGATGTACCAATTTAAATTTTAAACACTTCAACCAACTTAGATCTACTTATCAATCCACTCAGTCTCTATAGAATATAATCAGTAAAATAAACTTGTAGTCCATTGTCCAAAAGTAATCAACATGCAAAATATAAAATCTTAACAATGTAACACATCAAATAACATTCATATAAGTATGACACCAAGATTTAATGTGGAAACCCAATTTGGGGAAAACCACCAGTAACATGCTACCAAATTTTCACTCTTCTAAGTGAGATCTGTGAAGAGCCAACCCTGTTAAAGGTTACAATACCATTGTTAGGTGTGACCCTGTCAAAGGATTTAATCACCATGTTAGGAGTGGCCTTGTTAGAGGACTTAAGAACATCCCATTAGAATGTCACCTTGATTAAAGGATTTACAAATTATTTTTAGGTCAACCTTGATTAAAGGATTTTAACTAATACAATAGTTAGAAAGTAATAGTGGGTTATGATCTGATACATACAACTGACTGGCCTTCATTATCATCTTCATCTCTGATCTGCTTGGAAATCCCTTCAAGCAATCACCACAACTATGTTCAGCTCTTCATAGCTCTTTTCATCATTTTTATTAGGTTTAACAATTAACATAATTAACCTCTTTCATAACCTACAATTAGGTCATCATTATATCTCCTCAATTAGATAGCTTAATCTTTTGTCACTTAATCATCTCTGTAGATCTTAGGTTTAGGACAGATTCATCGAATCCTTCCAACATTTCATTCTCCTTCTTCTCCTTCTAGATACTTCTCAAAACTTATTTTTGAATCCATGCATAAAAATGGTTTACCATGCATTAAATTTTCTAGGTCATTCATCCTTATCTTCAACACATCTTACATATTCCAAGAATTCAACTATGTCGGTTGGGAATCTCAATTCCTTCATAAACTACAAATTACTGGCACTCAGTCATCACTGTCTTCTGCTTGGTCATCACTTGATAACTTGGTCATCGCTAAAACTATTCTTCTTAGAAATTATTGTCTTTTCTTGGTTATTATTTGATACTCGGTAATTACTGATGCTCGTTCAACACTAAATTTTCTCATATTATATTGGTGCTTAGTCAACACTAGCATCACTCGGCTTACACTTAAGTTTCTTAATCTTCTTCTCTTTTGCTCGGTTAAGCCTAAGCTTTCAGAATTTATTTCCTCATTTCTTCTAAGCTTCAAATCAACTGACTTCTTCACTTAGTGTCATCGATAAACAACACATTACCTTTCCAATGTGCCAACTAATCAAGTACCTATTGTAGTTTCTCATAACTCAACCTTTCACTAGGTCTTCTTGTTATCTCCTCTTTTCAAATCCTCTTCATCAATCAAATGATATGGTACTCTACTAGATAGAAACTATCTTACCAGTTAAGGTTTGACATCAATGACAATATAAAAATTGTTTCAATTGTAGTTTCCAACAATGCCTAGCTTTAAAAAAGTATAACTCCATCATTTACTTACATAAAAATAAAAAAATAAAAGAGAAAATGATTCCAGTATTGCATTTCAATCTGACGTCAGTTCCAATTCTTGTGCCTCACATGGTCATTGTGCACCAATGGGAACCACCAATCTAATTTTTTTTAAAAACATATCCAATCCACAAACCAATTTAATGGGTGCAAAAGAATTATTATTATTAATATTTTAATAATTTTCCATTTTAAAAATCAAATGGCCCTTCAATATATTTATCAAAGCTTCAACAAAATTTACCATTGTATTAAGTCAATATTTTTAGAATATTTGGTTTTCTTATTTCACAATCTACATACTTCAATTGCACCCTACTAAATATATATTGCAAAAAAAGTAGCGCCCTTGTAAATTTCACAAAAAATATATTTGGTAGTTCCTCAACAAATTTACCTTTTTTAAAATTTTAATGTAAAACTAGAAGGTCACATCAACCTTGCATATAATATGTTATCCCCCTAAGATTATGTTTGGAAAAACTAAGAAAAACAATAACAACATTATTCAAGAGCAATGGATAATTGTTTCCCTAAAACAAAAGCAAAAATAAACACAACTTAGGCAAAATCATTGCTATATTATCTTCTCAATTTATACATAACATGTTCTCACCTTATAGTTCCCACCCACCAAGGTGGGAGGAGCTAATAGGTCAGGGTTGGGAACTTACTGAACCATCCAAAATTGAATTGCAAACCATCCACATTAGAATAGTAGGGCCACCATAAAATAGTTTCTAGTCTATAGAACAAATTAAAATATTCATTCAAAAAACCATCCAATAGAGATAAGGAAAGGGGCAGGATAGGGAATTATTTTTCCATCCAATCCCAGTCTATCTTAGTGTTTGTGTAATTAAATATTCTTAATTACACTTTAATTAAGCTTACTTAGTATAAGGCATACATATTAGTTTGCATATTAGACACCTAGGAGTTTGCATCTTATTCTTTCACATGGTGTGGGAGAAATTCCACTTTAGATGGTGATAGTTCTTATCTCATTCCACTTTATGTGTGAGATCCACCTCTAGTGCGCATACTTCATTGTACAATGGAGGATGATCCACCTTTGGTGAACATTTGATTCCACCTAGTGTGGGTAATAACTTATCCATTGTTTATCTCCTAGTTATCGTGCATTGCCTATATATGCAAGCATATCTAAATTGTACACATCAAGCATGTTATCTATTATTGAGCTTCTAGATCTTGTCATATTCTTTCATTGCCTTAGGCAAATTCTTACATGGTATTAGAGCCATAGGAGCATTCATTGCATAGCCTTTGGAGAGTTGTTGGTTCATTCATTGGAGGGCTTGACTCAAATCTGGAGGAACAAAAGCTTGTGGGAGCATCTAGAGAAAGATCTAACCTCACCATTATGCAATGCCCCACCAAGGAACCCTTGGAACAAAGGGTTAAGTATGCACTTAGTAATTATTTTTTTAAACAAAGAGTAAACATAACATATTGATGTGCATCTCATAACAATAATATAAGCAATAAAAAATAGGCCAAGGATAAACATGATGATCATTACATGATCACACACTAGCGAAAGACTTCACAAGCACTTCCAAAGGTTCCAAGGCAATAAAACCTACTCTCGGAATGAAGAATACACATTCCTGAGATTTCTCTACATAGATCTAGATAATGTCCATGGACCATGAGAGGATAAGCTAGCAATAACTCATTGCTCATAAAAGAGAGATTAAATCCAATCTCAATCCCATAGATAAATGTTCTTTTTTAGCCCAACGTAAATGTTCCTACATGATTAACAATACAAGTTCATTTCCTTTCTAACAATGATCATAAACAATAACATTATATATGACCCTTAACGATCAAGTACAAGGTCTGAATAACATCTGAGAAACCTTTGAAAACCAATATGAAAGCATACATCAAACACCCAATTTACAAAACCACTTAGAACACTAAACTGGGTGAAGACAATGAAAGTGGATAGAGACATTGATCAATGGTGTGGAGATGGTGATCAAAAGAGACTTTTATCCATGATTGATAAATTTTTGAGAAAAAAAGTCTCAGTCTAGAGAGGCATAGATTTTGGTTCATTCTATGGAGATGTTGATCTGCAGACATTGAACTACAAGCGTATACGTTGATTCATGAATTTTGGTCAAAAAAATAAGAAATGAAAGAAGAAACCTATGCTGACTCTAATGTATGGCTAGAAAACATCTAGATCCACATCAAAGAGTACTGAATAGCACATATCAAGGCCATATTAACTCAATTGCATCAATAATACATAAATAAAAGCATAATGGAAACTAGGCTATAATCAAGAACATCAATGTAAAAATAGAATATATATACAAATGCCATCACATGAAGTGAGCTCTCAAGCTCCAAGTATCTATAGCTGGAGGAATTCTGTCACCTATACATAGGTCCCTAGCAGTGGTAAATTACATCACCACCCTATCATGTGGAACCCTCAGGCCCACCCCACCATGCTCACGGAGATAGTAATTTTCTCACAATCACAAGGTCACCACACACACCAAGAAGGATACACTCATGCCAGTCAAATGCGTGACTCAAGTTTGATACAAAATTTTGAGTAAAAACACAATGCAAAGATCCTAGGGTCACTACTCAGATCTATAAAGGCTAATATGCAAGAACTCTAGTGAAGTGTCATTACTGGGCTCTTAATAGCCCAATTAGCATCAAGCCTTCGATCAACATTTGTAGATGTCCAGGATCAATATGTATCTTCAATCAACAACCTCAAGTGGGTAGATATTGTGTCTTTGATCAATACCCTCAAGTGGCCAAACACTAACTTACCTTCGATCAACACCCTTAGGTGGCCAGGTAGTTATTTACTTGTGTTATTAAGTTTTAATCCCAATTTAGTTTATTATATTTTCACTTATTAAGTACTTATCCATGTTATCAATTTGAGCCACTTACAATTTGAGTTACATGTGAGAAGCCACTCCACACCTCTACCCAAGAAATGAAACCCTCTCATTATACAATCAGACGCAAAGCAAAATGCAACAAGCCAAAAGTCATAAAATAAAAAATACACAAGGGACTCAATTAGTCTAAAACCAAAAGTGTGGATCTCTCAAGATCTCAACATGGAACACTTAATGTGATCGTGATGTGGTCTCAACACCTCTATCATGTACTTAAGATGCTATCCCAAGTTGAGCATCGAGTCACAATCCACAAGAAGGAAAATACAATTCAAACTTTCATGACAAACTCAACTGGGCACTTTTCTAGGAGTGTGGATTCGTCCATGAATCTAAAAGTCACAAATCAAAACCATAGAGTGGTTGAAAAAATGGAGGACAATCCACTCCAATATTCAAAATATGTTGATCATGCCAAACAACATATCTGGGCAGTATGCAAAATGAGGAAAACCTAACAACGCCAAAAAATCAAACATTACAAAAATAGATTAAATTAAATCCCATTTTCCCTTAGGCACCTAACATCTCATTTATCAAATAAAATAACATTTTTGGGCACTTCACGAAAATCTAACAGCATAACTATGTTAAAACCCCAAAACCCAAATGTGAAAATAATAAAATGATCACACCCTCCTAACCGAGTGATGAAATCTAACACAAACATGGGGGAATACTAATTATCATCCCACTCAACTATTGTAAAATATTTCATTCAAAAAGATGAAGTGATTTAGAAATGGTGAGATGCCCTACCTCACACCAAACAAAGAAAATTGAAATGAAGAGTAAAACTTGAAGCCTTCGCCAAATCGAACTGAATCTTTGGCAAAGAGGGGCAAACCTGACCCAAATCCAACGAGCCACTCTATGCAAGAATCCAAAAACCTTATTTTACCCAACAAGCATAAACGCGATTTCTCCAACGCAAATATAGAGTAAATCACCAAAATTCTCAAAAGCCAAAAGTGAAAAGTGATAAAAAAATGAACTCACTTAAAATATAAAGCACTTTTCCAAAAGTGAGTTTCAAATAGATTAATTTAAATAATTAAATAAATTATTTAACATTTTCCTAATTAAATAAAAACTTATTCCAAATATCTAGAATCCAACTGTGACAAATTAGTTGGTAAATAAATAAAATAATAAAATTCCCCAAATGCATTAAAATCAATGTTTTAATTAAATCATTCGCAACAGTTACAGGAACTTCTATATGCACAAACATTCACTAGTCTATCAAAAATTATAATGAATCCATATTTGCAAACATGTACTAGAGGGAATAGCATCATAATAATGGATACATCATCCATATAGGGATAACAATGGCTAGGTATGAAAGGCCAAAGCTACTATCTATTGTGCCACTATCAGGAGTATAGACACACTCAAATCCTATAGCTTAGGTAGAATGTGTCTAGTACCTGTTCACTAAAAGAAACAAACATCAAGTGTAGTTGCTCACAAAATAAATAGTCGAAGCACATAATATACATGATAGCAACAACGTAGGAGAGTGATACATCGTGTAGATCCCATGAATGAGTGACTACGACTTCATCTCACTTCATACAAGAACAAGGGGCATAATGCATAGAAATTGTGTGAATATAGTAGTGAACATTATCTTATTGAATTAATATTTCATTTTAATCTAAATATTTCATTTAAATATAAAGTATTTAAATAAATTATTTTATGGCAATATAACCATAATATTAGTGAAAGTAAGCAACTAAAATACCCAACAACATATATGAAACAATATATCAATGAGTCCAATAAAATCATCTTGATAATCATAATATATTATCTCGAATGTAAAATACACTAGATATCATCATAAGGCGTCATGTTACATCATTGACATCATCATGAAAATATGATCAAATTGTAAACAATAACACAATCTAACCATCGACCACAACCATGATACTGGTAGCCAAAATAATAAACTGTCATTAATGCATCTCATCATGTAGATAATCACAATATCAAACCAGGTGTATATCTGAAATCAAAATTGTCATGGAATAGAATGAAAATATAGGAGGCACTACACATTGCATCTAGGTGACTGTTCCGATAAATTTTGACTATAAATTATCCTCTATTGGGAAAAAGCCAAATTTGAGACAAAAAAAGATAATTACAAAATAGACCATATGACCTGATTTGTAGTGGGTATGACCTTTTTCCCATCACAAAATTATGACATCAACCCTTCTCTAATTTATCTTAATTGAGTGAGTGTTCATCCTTTCAATATGGGGTAGTTTGTGCCTTCAAACCTAGGATTGTCCTTCTTGTAATCTATCATATCGTATCTCCCTTAAGATTTGAGACTTCCTTCAAGGGTCCAAAGATGTGATACCAATTGTTGATAATATGGTAGTGAACAACTAAGAGGGGGGTGAATTAGTTGCTCCTAAAAATCTTAACTTCTAAACCCTTAGCCCTCAAAACCCTTGAATACCTTTAATTATGATCTAATTAAATAAAATATAAAACATGCATGCATCCACAAATTAGAATCACATCCACACAATTCACACAAGATTTTTATAACGGAAACCCTATTAGAGGAAAAACCATGAAGGGTTTGATTACCCACAATAATTAAATACCTTATTAGAAGTATAAACCTATTACAATTTATTGGGAATGCACATGCATTCAGGCTAAGTGCCTAGAGGTCACTTCTCAAATGAAAATCCTTTGGCTACATCCCTAAGGAAGGCTCTCTAGCTTACAATCTAATCACTAAAATGATCTAAAGTGATTTTAAACTTGATAACAACATCTACCTTATGCCAAAGTCAATTCTATTAAAGTACAATAAGAATCTATGATCTAATCCTCTCTAACTCCTTCAAATGAGAAAATTGGCCTTCAGGAGATCTCAACCATTTCTCTGTAAAAAATCTCTAGCGTGCACAACAAATCTTCCACTTTAGCACCTACAAATTTTTCCCTAATTTACCACCTTATATCAAGAACTAGGTCATCTAAACCAAATTCACCACCTCTTAATCGTACCAAATCTCTTGTTTCAAATTCATCTCTAACTAAAAATCTTAGCCACAACCTACAACAACCACCTCAAGATCATAAATCTCCTAGATTTCATTGTTTACCACTTGCACAACATGATTTACCAACCTAGTCAACCAAGAACATAAATAATAATAAAAATATTATTAGTAACTAAAATTTATACCAATTTGATCCTTCTGATCTATGTGTATTGCCAATTCATCAAGCACATACTTCAAGAACATCCTATAGTATCATGATAAACACATATCTACACAAATCCACCACAGCCATTGGATTTGCCAACCTGTTTTCACTTGAACCTCAAGAACATTGTCAACAAGGATCTAAGATTATAAAAATATGCTATGTGGACCTCTAAAGTATTAACTCTTTGAAGTCAAGACACCTGAGTATGTCCCAAACACACTCTTAAGTGCTCTCTGAGAGATTCCAAATTGATTTATCATACCAAACCTCTTTCTATCTTGTTGTTAATATTTTTTGTCACCCTATCTTCTAGTCACCAACTCTGACCTTGAATCATACCCAAATCTTCATGATATCCTCTAAAACTTGGAGTGAACTGATTATTGACCTTCTTCAACCATATCCTATGTGTGTGACTTCATACCTACAATACCTGAACCTCACTGGACCTCCAAACATCTTGTTCCACTAGCTAACCTACAATGGTTAGGTTAGCAACAAACAAATAGCTCTTCTAATCATTTCTTCTATTTTCTCTGACATGTCATAAATGACAGCACATCCAATATGCCAATATTCCAATAGTAGCTTCTCTTTCTCTTCTCAAATATGGAATTATTTTTTTATTTTGGTGCATTTATATTTCAAAAAATCATCTTCTCATAGCTATAGCTAAGTAATCCTTATTTTTGCAACTTCAGAGGCTTTATTTAGCTCATATTGACACATTCTTAGGTGCTTATTTTTTAAAAGTTCATAATTTTTTATCTACTTTTTAGATATGCTATCAGTTTATAGCATTGTTGGGGGAAAAAAATCACTTTCAGATCTAGGTCCTTTTTGGTCCATTTATGATCATTGTAATACTTTGATTTTTGTTTGATCCTTAGAAATATTGATGTGAGTCTGATTTGGCCTCATTGAGGTGGTTGTAATGATTAAAATCAGAAGTCCACTTAGCCCCATTTTAGCAAGTGGCAATTGTACATGCATTATATATAAAGTGCCAAAATCTTTTTTTTATTTGATTTAGTGCATTGTGGGAGTGTAATGGTTGAAGTGTATCACTGATGTAATCATGGGATATATATCACATCTTGATGTCATAACTTTGATTGGGGATAATTATGAGTCATGGCCAAACGGAATTGTCACATGTTGTAGATGGCTTAATATCTTACCTCATCTTTATGGATTTAATCTTGAGCCAAAGTTTGAGTGGAATCAAGAAATTTGGGAAGATAAGAATGATCATATCATATTATTTTTTATTAGCAACATAAATTTGTCTCTCTTCTATGACTTATGCCCCAAGTTCATAGGTATTAAGTGCCCACACACAATTTGGACAATTATTTGGAAGAATTTTGGAGATCCACATCTTCCTTCATTCATAGCTAATCCTATTGCAAATTGTCTCATCCCACTTGATGATTCAGATAATATGCCCTTTGATGATGATACCTTATAGCTGCTATCTCATTGGATTTATGATCTAGAGAGTGATGATGATTTAGAAACTCTACATGAAGCTTCTACTTCTCCAATTGAGATCATTTCTACTATTACTCTTGATGATGCTTGTATTCGTACAGCCATGGATTCTTTTGATTTAGTGAAATAGGATATTCCTTGTCTTCCAGACATGATTTCATGGGATGACTTCTTGATAGACATTGCAAGTTTGTTTTTGAAGTCCTACATTGTAAATTTTGGAGACATTATTGATGATATTCATCTTCTCTTTGATGAAGATGATCCTTCTTAAATTGTTGTAAGGGAACACTCTGACCCTCTTTTTCATTTTCCACTTGATCATTCTTTTGAGGTTAACATCATTGTGGATCCTTTGATACAATATTTGGAGCTCTCTTTATCTTTATAGAATACATTTGTGTCTTTGGAGATTGGCATTCATGAATCTTGTCCGTCACTTGAAATCTCATACTACTTGGTTTAGGTTGATCATGCCTATGTGTTGGATACTCCTATTCATGTTTAAAAGATGCCATACATTTTGAGGTTTCTTCCTACAAATTGGGGAGGCTTCATTCATACACCTATGGTAATATTTCTTCCTAAATGGGGGAACATTGTTTAATTTTTATGGAGAAATTTCTACATTGATCTTCAAGCATCTACCATTGGTTTACCTTCTACATTGTGTTAGATAACTAAGAGGGGGGGTGAATCAATTAAATCAATTATCCTACAGTCCCAAACTCTCATATGTACTTAATCAAACTTTTTCAACAAAATCAAACAACTTGGTAAGATAATATCAACTATCTTTTTGATCATTTACCGAATACCAGTAATTTCCAAAACTGTCTTTACCAATTAATCCAGATATGAAATATGTAAAGTATGATAGAAAAACAATCATAACAAATAACACATAACAAAAATATTTAACGTGGAAACCTTGCTAAGGGAAAAATCACCTGGGACCAGTAACCCAAAATATTTCACTCTTTTGAAGTGAGCTTGATTAGGAGCCAACCCTGTTAAAGGTAACAATGCACACTATTATGTGTGACTTGGTTAGAGGATTTATCACTAATAGTTCTCCTTTGACCAGCATTCACTATGGGGTCAACAAGAAAACAATTAACATTCATTGAATGTCAAATTGAAATACAATCAAGACTGTTAAGTCCACTCGATTAAGAGACTTAGTTGTAACAATGGGTAAACTGATATAGTAGTGATTTGTTTCAAATACAACTCAATTTGTAAGTATTTAGATCTATGATAAGATCATAAAAACTCATCTGATCAATAATCAATTCACTCCATCATATCCTCCAACTTACTTCATTCAGTGTATATATGTCTCTGACGCTCGGTTATGCCTGCAGTTCAGCTCAGTTCTTTCTATAACCAATTTGATCAGGTATGCATGAAAAATGTCTTCATGTGAATTCTCCTATAGTCTCTATTCATCCAACATGATTCAACAATGAATCCCATGTCTCTAAATAGACATGTAAATCATTTTCATATCATCCATTAGATTTTGCCTCTTAATCTCCATTGTTCATTTTGTCACTTCAAGCTTCCTTGGAAGATGTGTCAATAACACATTTCAATCTCTTCCCTTTGATCATCTTTGAATTTTATCAGTCATGGATCTTATAAAAAACTTCATCTCTTACCTCAGAATTATAAGCAATTGATAGCTCATCAATTTTAGTTGGTTGTAATAAAAATTTAATGTTTTCATCCATACTTAGTTAATATTGAATGCGTCAGTGAAAACTAACTCGGTTATTACTGTCACTCGGTATACACAAGATTGACTCAGTGTATATAGAAATCTTCAATTACCGACCACATTAATTTTTTCAATTCTAATCTCTTCTTCATAATAGAATAATGTAACATGCTCAAGTCAACAACATAATGCCATAGGCTTATCAATAAGTTACCAAATGTATACCTTATCCATATTTGTCATATCCATCTTGTCCTTATGTAGATATCTCATTTCTTCACCATTTCTTCCTTCTACAGATGTTCAGATGTTTGTAACTATCATGATAAGTATAGTCAAAACTAGTTAGCATCAATGATAACATATTGGCTGATTTAATCATCTTACATATCACTTTAACAAATTGGTGATCTCTAATCATTGTCTCATCAACTCATCAAGTTATTCAATTAGTTGTAGATCAGCAATCTCTCCCTTTGGCATTGGTGGCAACACAAACAATATGAAATATGCCATAGAATACCAAAAATTTATTCTACAACTATATAGATAAATGTTGTAGCTCGATAAGCTCTCCCTAGCTTGATATTTAATATTTTTAATCACTACATTACTACAACAACATTTCATGTAGACTCTCCTTGCGGATTTGATCTTCTCAGTTCTTTTTTTTATGTTCTTTCCAACAAATATTTCATTGAAATCTCTCTCCCTAATATTTCATAGAAATATCTCTCCCTTTGACAACAATGCCAAAAGAAAATAAATAACTCTTCAGTAGCCAAATAGTTTCTTTGTTGTTCGGTCTGATCAAGTACCTTCATGTATTGATATACACTTCTTTGTTCCAGCTTCTCCAATCTTTCATAACCTTCACAACCTTAGGAATCCTAAAGTGTGAGCTATATGCATCAACATGATTAGTTTTATGATAAAGTACAAGTTGATGCAACCTCCTAGTCACCTTAGTGACCAGTAGAAAGGGGATGGACCCCTAGTCTAGTCCTCAAGTACTCAAAAGTGTTCTTTGGTAAGGGCTTTGTAAATACATCTGCAAGTTGTTCTTTAGACTTTACAAATTCTAGCTTCACTTGCTTTTCTTGTACTTGTTCCCTCAAATAGTGATACTTAATATATATGTGCTTTATTTTTTAATGCATCACTAGATTATTGGAAATGTTTATAGCACTTGTGTTGTCACAATAAATAATCACTAGATCAATTATCACTTCATTCATGCCTTGCAACATTTGTTTTATCCATGCAATATATGAACAATTAGTAGCAGCAACAACATACTCTACTTCAGCAGTAGACTAAGAATTACATGCTTGTTTCTTACTTATCCATGTCACAAGTCTTTCTCCCAAAAATAATGCTCCACCAGTTGTTCTCTTCCGATCATCAATGTTTCCAGCCCAATCTGCATCAATGTAAAATTGCAGTTCAAATTTGCCTTCCTTCTTGTACCATAAACCATAATCTTCAATTTTCTTCAAATATCTTAGAATCCTTTTAACAATAGTTATATGTGATTCCTTAGGATTAGTAGAAAATATTGCTACAATCCCAACTGCATGTGCTATATCATGCCTACTGTGTACCACATACATCAATTTGTCAATTATTGATCTATGCAATGTCTGATTTACCTCGGTTGATTCATCATCTTTTGTCAATTTGCATCTGGTAACCATAGGTGTTCCAACTAGTTTAGAATCTTCCATTCTAAATGTCTTCAATACTTCCTTGATGTATTTTGATTGTGTGATGAATATACCTTCATTCTCTTGTAGAATTTGCAATCCGAGAAAGAATTTAATCTCTCCAAACATTGACATCTCAAACTCTTTTCTCATTTCATCAGCAAAAGATTTGCAAAGATTATCATGTCCTCCAAATATTATATCATCAACAAAAAATTTAGCAATAAGAATATTGTCATCTATAATCACCTGAAAATGGACAAGATTAATTCAAGTGAGCAACTAAGGCAAAATAAAAGCAATAAATTCAAATCAAGCTAAAATCAAAGTAAAATTGCAATCAAGCCATAATCCAAATTTAATTGAAAATCAAAAGCCATTAAATCAATTTGAATCTAATAAATCAATAAATTGTGTAATTAATCTAATTAATTATGTAGTTCATTTTAAATCAAATCAACCCATTTAAGGGGTACACATGGCTAAACAAATTAAATAAATGTAATTATTAAATTCCTATTTTCTTTCAACACCACATGGGAAGAAAATGCCTCAACCAATAGGATTTAAGGATCAAGCTCACATGGATCAAGCTCAAAATGAATCTCAATCACACATAAGGTGAGAGCATCTTGGCCACCCATTTTGTCTCTTTGTCCCAAGCTTTCAGGACAATCCATTTAAATTGTCTCCAAAGGTGGAACAATGATCAACTCAACTATGATCGACTCAAGTACACCCCCTACCCTTGCCAAAATCTATAAAAGCAAGGCTAAAATTAGTCAATTATCATCCACAAATATGAGAATAGCACAAAACCTCTTGCAATTTATAGCTAGAAAGACAAATTTAGTACTAATTAAGGCTAATTTCATTTGGAATTGAAATTTTTGGTTTCTTTATTATTCATTCTCATTTTAGGGTTGTCACTAATGGAAGCTTGCTAAGAGATTTGCATTAGCAAACCTAAATAGAGGTCCATAGAGTACTTAATTGTCAATTATTTGCTTAAATTAGATTTCTATTTATGGTAATTTAGTTCTTATATTCATTTATTTGCAATACTAATCCTATGAAGGTGCTTCTAATAGCACACAAAATGGCACCCACCATGGGGCATTACGCCTCATTCTTTTTAAATTTGGAGAAATTACTATATTCTATCATTTTCTTGCTTTATTCTTTGTTTTACAGGTTCTGCAGTGCATCTGAGAGTTTCTGTTGTGCTTACAAGCATTTTTGTAGCACTTCTGAGGCCTAAAATGGTGCATCTACAATGATTTTTTGCACCTTTGCATAGTGAAATGACATTTCCAATATTTCTTCTAATCTGTCTAAAATTCTTTTAGCACGTATACCCTAACTCTGTAGTGCTTACAATCCATTCTACAGTGCATTCCAAGTTTTATTTATGCGCATTTGATTCATTAAATAGCACATTTAAATTATGTTTCTGTGCATTTAAATTTTTATGTTGCACATTCAAGGTGTTAAATAGTGATTTTAATCATTTTTGTTGCGATTTTAATCATTTATGTAGCACATACAAGCATTTCTGTAGCACGTACAAGCATTTCTATAGTGCGTACAAACATTTTTGTAGCGCATACAACCATTTCTATAGCGCATACAAATTTTTTATTAATTTGAAAATTTTGATAGTAAATAATGTTTTCTCTATGTTTTTCTGATGCCAAGACATAAAAAAAAATCAGAAACCAGAGGCCAGAATCCATGGTGAGGATAAAAACATAACAAAAGGGTTGAAAAGAGAGAAAAATCTTCATCTTAACAATATTTTTGGGAGGATTCCAAGCAGGAAGGGGATGAATATGAAAAGCACTTGCATATAATTAAATTCTATAAATCTAAATTTGTTCATTGAATTGGATTTTACTCCTTAAGCTTGTCATTTTTTCTCAATTTTTAAAAGAATGGAGTAAAAGATAAATTTCTTGGATTTCTTCACTTTGTTTATTTGTGTTGGATTAACAATTTCAAAGGGATGAAAAGGAGCTGGAATGATCACCACTAGGTGAGTCAAAATCATGGAAAAATCTATTAAAAATGCCCCTAGCCTTTGCTAGCTTCAAATCAAGGTAAGCCTAAAACTTGGTCAATTTTTGCTTAAATTGTAGCCTTGTCATTTCTAAAATCTAGTAATTAAAGCAGCATAAGGGATAAATCAAGCATTTAATTCAAAAACCCCTTGTTTGTGGAGGAGAGTAGAAATACTCAATTCCCATTAGTTAGTGGGTTTGGTAAATTAAACATTGTTAATTGTGCTTGGGAGGAAAGAATAGTAGGGATATGCTCTTCACCTTTTTGGTGAATCAAACTCCTAAACCTATCTCTTAAATCCATTTATCACTTTACAAATGAACATGCTAGATATTTAGTGGGCTCACCTCCCGAGATTTTCCTTAACAAGGCCGGTGAGAGGGACAACCCAAAGTGGGATACAATTGCCTTTGCTGCAATAATCCGACCCACTATAAAAAGAAGTTCATTCATCCTTAATGGGGTGTATGAAAAAAGGATATTAAGTCTCAAACTTCCTCTAGTAGTCCTTTGGGATTGCACAAAACTCTGACATGTTGGTGGTGGGAAGCCCCTTTTTTGGGGGGGATGAAACTTGATATCTCTTTTGAATGGAATCCATACTAAATCCTTGATAAATTAGCAAGCCTACCTCATTAGAGCCATTTAAAAGCCAAATTTGACCTTAGGTAGATTGCTTGGAAGGATTTCTTGTGATAATTGATGAAATCATTGTGTTTTGCTTGAAGGTCTATGATTACAAAAATAAAACATCCATTAAGATCCAAAAATCAATTAACAACAAAGATTCAAAAGAATATTCTATTAACAGGAATTCAAGATATGGAAAAAGAAATGGAGACATCATCTAACAAATTCTCATTAAGAACAATGTTTCCTTACCCCTATGATCCTAATATTACATCCATGTCTACATATTCTTCAGACAAAAGGGCTATTCCAAAATCTTGCATCAATTCAACCTTTGATCAAAAAGAAAATCATGAATACCCTATATTTGATCAAGAACATCCTAATGGTAACCCAATCTTTGATGACGAACCTATTTCAAAATATCAAGAGAATCTCATTTTTGATTAAGGAAATCAAGAGGAATTAGTCATATCTCAACAATATTCATCACATGACAACTCTTTAATCAACATGTATACATTTAAATATCCATGCAATAGATCATTTACTCCTTTGGGAATTTCATACGAATCAGCTTTGGAAAAAATCCTTGAAACTAATCTCATCATGTTTCCTAAAATCACTTCATGTGGTTTTATATTTTTGAGTAACTATTGTGCATATCATAGACATAATGAAGATGAAACTTTAGATTGCATGGAGTTGAAGCATAAAATCCAAAATCTTATTGATGATGACTTAATCAAAATTGAAGATGCTAATGAATCATCTAATGAAGATACTACTCTCAAGAAAGATCAAACTTATGAACACATGTATAGCAATGGTCTTCTTATAACTTCCACCTCTTCAAACATTCCTCCATCTCATAAAGAATCAAAGCTATCCAATATTCCTCCATCAGAAAAAGATCCAAACACTTTTTATGATAACTATGTGATGCAGGAGCATCTTGGGTGTAAGAGCAATCTTGCATCACCCAAAAATATTTCTTGTGTAGAGTTGCTATTTATGGAAACTTGCTGTTTTTAGTAAGTTGGTCATAAATCTTGGAATGTTTTGATTTTACATGTGGAGGTTCATCTCAGTCATATTAGCCTGCCAGTAAAGTTTCATGGCTAGATCAAGTCTAGTTTTGAAGATATTGAAGATTTTTGGTATTGGCAACAGGGTACAGAAACTTTGAACTCAGTTTTGAAGGCTTTAGAGGCCTTGGATGAGGTCAAAAATTTGGGTGACAGGCACTTGCACTAGTCAAGCCTGTAGAGCACTTTGTGGCCTTTCCAAAATGGGGTTATAATAGTCCATCAGGTCAACTGGTGATGACTTATGGTCTCCGAAAGTCAGGTCACCTAAAATGGTGGAATATAATTTTCCTTCAAAATTTCTATTCAGGTTTCAAAAGTTATTTTGAGCTAACTTTGATGTAATAAATTGAAAAATAAAATAATTCTAAGTTTGGTCGGCCCTTAGGGTTAAATTTCTGGAACCTTCTCGGGCGGTGGAAATTGCCCATATAAAAAAGGCACGTAGTGTTGTCTAGGGCAGTTCTAGGTAGTAGATCTGGGTATTGATTCGAGGCTTTGTCCTATAGAATATTGTAAGGGAATGTACATGAGGCTTTGCATATTGTAATTCTGAAAGTTTGTAATTCTACATTTGTGGAGATAATAAGAAGCTAATTTTTTGTTCTTGCATATTGTTGTTGTTTCTCTATTTATGTTATGTGTTTGTGGTATTAAGTAGAGCACCCTTCATCAAGTGGTAAGTAGAGGAAAAGCTGAACAAGAAGTTCAAGAGCAGACAAAATGGAAGAGGTCGCGGTGGATGATCTGGTGGATGGTCATATGGAGGTCAAAATGAAGATCCAAAAAAGAAGGATGAGGCCAGTAGCAGTTAAAATCAGAGAGGAAACAATTCCAATCATTTCCAAGATCAGAATAATAGAGATCAGAGAGGAAGAGGAAGAGGACAAGGTTCAGGAAGAGGAGGCTTTCGTGGAACATGTTTTCACTATGGAGAAGAAGGTCATAGGGCATTTGAATGTCCTCAACACCAAAGAATGATGAATAGGATGAATGAAGGCTAAGCCAGAGTTGCGCATGTAGATGAAGATGCCAGATCATCAAATTTCAAAGATGCTGAAAGAGGAGAAACACTGATTAATAGAAGATTCTTGTTGAGTGGTGAGAATGAACTTGAGCAAAGGAGGAGCCTATTTCACACTAGATTCAAGTGTGAGGGTAAATGTTGTGATGTGATTATTGATAGTGGAAGCACTGACAATTTGGTGTCAGAAGAGATGGTGAAAAAGTTGAAGCTCAAGAGATAGAAACACCCACATCCATATTGGATTGCTTGGGTGCAGGATGACCACAAGGTCATGGTCAGTGAACAGTGCCTAGTAAAGTTCAAGATCGGCATGTACCAAGATGAGGTACTATATGATATCATATCTATGGATGCATGTCATATGTTTTTGGGTAGACTATGGCAGTTTGACAGATGTGCTATATACGATGGTTGTGCGAATACCTATTCCCTGACAAAGGATGGAGTGCGACATAAGCTAAAGTCATTGAAGGAGACCGAAGAAAAGGTATGTGGTAATGCAAGAATAAAATTTGTTGATGGAAGAAAATTTCTAGATGGTATGAGGCATGAGCATGTGTGTTTTGCTTTAATTTCAAAAGTTGGTAAAGAGGAAGTATAAGATGTACCTGTAGAGGTTGCAGATTTGTTGAATGAGTTTTAGGATATTGTATCTGATAATGTACCTGATGGATTACCACTAGTAAGGAAGATCAGTCATCAGATGGATTTGATTCCAGGAGCTAGTTTTCCGAACAAGGTAGCACATAGAATGACACCAATAGAAAGTGAAGAGTTGAACAAACAAGTACATGAGTTGTTATAGAAGGGATTGATTTAGGAGAGCTTGATTCCATGTGTTGTACCAGCATTATTAGCACCAAAGAAGAATGGAGAATGGTGGATGTGTATAGATTCCAGAGCAATAAACAAGATCACAATCAAGTATAGGTTTCCATTGCCATGAATGGATGATATTATGGATTGTTTGAGTGGAGCTGTGTATTTCTCAAAGATAGATCTGAAGAGTGGATATCACCAAATTCAGATCAGAGAAGGAGATGAATGGAAGACTACCTTCAAGACAAAGGAAGGACTGTATGAGTGGTTAGTCATGCCTTTTGGGCTAACCAATGCACCGAGCACTTTTATGTGGCTCATGAACGAGGTTGTGAAATAATTTTTGGGTAAGTTTGTCATTGTGTACTTAAATGATATTTTGATCTTTAGTAAGACATTGAAAGAGCATATGATGCATATTCGTATGGTGTTTGAGAAGTTAAGAGATGAGAAATTATTGATTAATTTGAAGAAGTGCAGTTTTGTGAAGAAAGAGTTAGTGTATTTGGGATTTGTAGTTTCAGTAGAAGGTCTAAAAATAGTCCTAGAGAAGGTACAAGCTATCCTTGAATGGCCTACTCCAAGGAGTGCTACTGAGGTAAGATCTTTTCATGGTTTGGCTAGTTTTTACAAAAAGTTTATCAAAAATTTTAGCAGTATTTGTGGTCCCTTGACTGAAACAATGAGAGGTGATAGAAAAGAGTTTAAGTGGACTAATGGGGCAGAAAAGAGTTTTCAATTGTTGAAACAAAAAGTTACAGAACAACCTGTTTTAGCACTTCTAGATTTTAATAAGGTGTTTCAAGTAGATTGTGATGCTAGTGGTACTACAATAGGAGCTGTTATGAGCCAAGAAGGTAAACCTATTCCTTATTTCAGTGAGAAGTTAAATGATGCCAAGAGAAAATATTATGTTTATGATCAAGAATTTTATGCTATAGTTTAGGCATTGAAGAAGTGGAGACACTATCTGCTTCCTAAAGAGTTTGTTTTGTATACTGATCATCAAGCTTTGCAATATCTGAATAGTCAAGGAAAGTTGAATCAAAGGCATTTGAAATTGGTTGAGTTTTTGCAGAGTTATACATTTGTTTTGAAACACAGAAGTAGAAAGTCTAACAAGGTTGTAGATGTGCTTAGCAAAAGGCAACTATTGCTGACAGAGATGCAGATTGAGGTGGTTGGGTTTAAAGAACTCAAGAATTTGTATCTAGAGGATCCTGATTTTGGTGAAGCTTGGAAAGCTTGTAAAGAACTTGTTACTCTAGACGGAATAAAGTGGCTAGATTTCATCATTCAGGATGATATGCTATTCAGAGAGAGTCAGTTGTGCATTCCAAGAAGTTCTATGAGGGAGAATCTCATCAAGGAGAAGCATAGCAGAGGATTGGCTGGACATTTTGGTCATGATAAAACCCTTGCTTTGGTTAGTGAGAATTATTATTGGCCATAGTTGCAGTAAGATGTCAAGAAGCTTGTACAGTGTTGTAGAGTATGTCAAACGGTGAAAGGAGTGAAGCAGAATACAGGGTTGTATCAGCCATTACTTGTACTAGAGAAACCTTGGGAGGATATCAGTATGGACTTTGTTCTTGGTTTACCAAAGACACAATGGAGACATGATTCAATTTTTGTGGTAGTTGATAGATTTTCAAAGATGGCACATTTTATTCCCTGCAAGAAGACTAATGATGTTGTTCATGTAGCAGAATTGTTTTTCAGAGAAGTAGTGTGACTACATGGTTTGCCAAAGACCATAGTTTCAAATTGAGACACTAATTTTGTTGGATATTTCTGGCATACATTGTGGAAGAAGTTGAAGATAGATTTGAAATTTAGTTCATCACATCATCCATAGACTGATGGACAGACAGAGGTGGTGATTAGGAGTTTGAGAAATTTGCTGAGATGTTTGGTTGGGGATAAGCCAATAGGATGGGATTTGATTTTACCACAGGCAGAATTTGCATACAATAATTCTATCAACAGGAGCACTGGTAAATCACCATTCCAGATTGTATACGGGAGTAGTCCAAGAAATGCATCTGAGTTGAGAAAGATAGATAAAGGAGAAATAAGTAGTGTTGAAGGTGAGGATTTTGTAGAACATTTGAAGAACATCCATGAGGAGGTGAGGAAGCATATTACCAAGATGAATGCACAGTATAAGGCTAAGGCAGATGTGAAAAGGAGGTATAAGGAATTTTAGGTTGGAGATGAAGTCATGGTTCATTTGCAGAAGGAGCAATTTTTGGTTGGTACATATAACAAGTTGAAAATAAAGAAGTTTGGGCCATGTAAGATACTGAAGAAGCATGATTCAGGAAATGCATATGAGGTAGAATTGCCTACTGAGCTAAATATTTCACTAGTGTTTAACATTTTAGATTTGACAAAGTATCATGAAGGAGGTTTTGAAGATGAGGTTACAGTAGCACAATGGAGTATTCCAGCAACCAGTTTAGATATCAAGGAGATTGAAGACATACTGGATAGTCATTTTGGCAAAAGCACAAGGAACATGACATATGAAGAGTATTTGGTCAAATGGAAAGGATGACTTGTTGAAGATTCATCATGGCTAACAAAGGAGGAGGTTAATCATCTTGGTTTTCCTCTACACACCTGAGTCATGATGGGGTCACTTCTCAAATTACCCTGGGTGTTTGATGCAGGAGCATCCTAGGTGTAAGAGCAATCTTGCATCACCCAAAAATATTTTTGTTTTTGTATTCAATAAGGGCTATCTTGTGCAAAG
Source organism: Chamaecyparis obtusa (assembly GCA_027943335.1). NCBI lineage: Eukaryota > Viridiplantae > Streptophyta > Pinopsida > Cupressales > Cupressaceae > Chamaecyparis > Chamaecyparis obtusa. The sequence goes on from BSBK01000559.1 coordinate 457,242, forward strand.
CTGCTATTTATGGAAACTTGTTGTTTTTAGTAAGTTTGTCATAAATCTTGGAATGTTCTAATTTTACATGTGGAGGTTCATCTCAGTCATATTAGCCTGCCAGTAAAGTTTCATGGCTAGATCAGGTCCAGTTTTGAAGATATTGAAGATTTTCGATATTGGCAGCAGGGTATATAAACTTTGAACTCAATTTTGAAGGCTTTAGAGGCCTCGGATGAGGTCAAAAATTTTGATGACAAGTGCTTGCACCAGTTAAGCTTGTAGAGCACTTCGTGGCCTTTCTGAAATGGGGTTATAATAGTCCATCAAGTCAACTGGTGATGACTTATGGTCTCCGGAAGTCGGGTCACCTGAAATGGTGGAATATAATTTTCCTTCAAAATTTTTGTTCAGGTTTCAAAAGTTATTTTGAGCCAAATTTGATGTAATAAATTGAAAAATAAAATAATGCTAAGTTTGGTCAGCCCTTAGGGTTAAATTTTTGGAACCTTCTTGGGTGGTGGAAATTGCCTATATAAAGAAGGCCCGTAGTGTTGTCTAGGGAAGTTCTAGGTAGTAGATCTGGGTATTCATTCAAGGCTTTGTCCTACAAAATATTGTAAGGGAATTCCCATGAGGCTTTGCATATTGTAATTCTGAAAGTTTGTAATTCCACATTTGTGGAGATAATAAGAAGCCAATTTTTTGTTCTTGCATATTGTTTTTGTTTCTCTATTTCTGTTATGTGTTTGTGGTATTAAGTGGAGCACCCTTCATCACTATGTATACCCTCAAGGGCTACCTCTAAAAGAGATCCAACCTAACCTACATCTTTCTACAAAATTATTCCATGCTTCAAAGCTTATAGACCCCAAGCCTTCATGTGCTACAATTCCTATCATACCTATTTCAAATGAACATCCATCATCCCTTGAAGACTCCATCATACAGATCCAAACTCCTACCTTATCCTTAGAAGTGGCTCCATGTCAAGAGACTAATCCAAAGTGAAAATAAACAAGTATTATTAAGGATCAAAATCATGATAATATCCCTTCTTGTCCTATAGTTGACCAAAGTTCCATATCCAAGAGTCCCATGATGATCCCTTCATACCCTTCCATTTCTTTCAAGAAGATATCATTCCATCTCAAATAACCCATATTCCTTCACCTCCTATATCATACCCATCTCCTAAGCAATATCAAGGTATTCCTTCCATCTCTAATAAACTTATTGAAAATCAAAAGAAAAGTATTCTTCCTAGGCTATCAAAAGATCCTTGTCAAGATCAAAGTACCCCAACATCCACTTTTCATAAGCCTCCATTTCTACCTCAAAATTCTCCCATTATTCCTAATCCATTGCATAAGAATAAATCATGTCAAGCTTCAAATGCTCCTATCAAAGTTGCTCCTATCAAAGCTATTCATAAACCTATTGGTATAAAGATAAATCTAAAAGATTAAAGCCTTGGCCATGTAGCTCAAAATAAAGATGTTGATATCCCTCCCACATCTCATTTACCTCCATTTGTGTATAAGCATATTCTTTCTACATCCTCCAAATCCATCCTTGGTCCCTATATCCCAAATTTGAAACCTTATACATCCTCCAAATCCATATTGGGTCCCTATATCCCTCCATCAACCTTTCCTACCATCCCTAGCCTAGAATCCATTTACCCAATATCTTATAAAGATCGACAAAGACATACATACTTGAGAAACCAAACACCCATCCATATCAACCTTATTCATCCACCAATACCAAGTCTTTTTGAAACAATTTGCATGTGCAACATAAGAATAAAAAAATCAAGAATCCACTTATGTATGAAGATCACTATGTCCAATCTAATTGACATGTGAATGCAAGAAAAAAATAAATATTCAAGAGACCATAAAGGTCCATCAAGAAGAAAGAAAAATCAAAGAAAATGTGGGTTCCTAAATCCCTCATTGAAGAAATTCATTCTAAAGCATCGAAAGGGAAAGAAAAATAAAAGAAAGTTTGGATTCCCAAGTCACTTTTGAAGGACTTGCACATGAAAGAGAAATCAAATTTGACATTGAAGCTTACAAAGGATTCCACTACATATTCTCCCAAAAACATTCCATCTTATCCATCCATTTTGGCTCCTTGTGTCTCAAGATCCATATCCTCTTTTACATCAAGGTCTCAATCTATCTCACCCATTTTTCTTCCATCATTCCACTACCCTTCAAGGTGTGTTTCAACATTGATCTTGATAATACTTCTTATCCTCCTATTCCTTATTCTTCCATTCTCTTTTTCACACCCACACATGGAAAGACTTATTATCCTCTCATTCATTATCCTTCCATTTCCCTTATCCAATCCATTGCATAAATCTTTAGCCACCCTTTACCTTATCCACCATATCATCTTTCCATCACCCTATCAACATCTTTGAGCATACCTTTCAGCAACCTTGGATCATCATATCATACCTTTTCAAGGAGTATCCAAAGAGCATGAGGCTTTAGTTCCTCCAAAAGTCAAAAGTCAAAAAGAAAAGAAAAATAAAAGTAAAGAGAAATAAATCCATCCTATGGTGAAAACCACTTCTTGTGGCATCTTGGACAAGTACCATGATGAAAACCTGGCAAACAGGTGTCATGTGTAATTCCTCTGTTTTGCACTCTACACTTGGGAGAAAGTTTCATCCATCATATCCTCCATCTTTCTACCATTTATCTCACTTATATCCGTATTCCATCTTTCACCTTTGATCTTGACAAGGTTGAACAAATCCATGAGCATTAAGTATCTTGACATGTGATATCCTTGTATGCACCCTAAAATGGTTGCCTAGACTTTGGGCCCCCATTCATCAATTTATTAATTTCCTAAATCAATGCTTTGCAATATTTTCAATTCAAATCAATTTCCTTGATCAAATTTTAATTAATTTAATTATTTAATATCCCTTTTAATATTTCCTAAGGTTTGATCATTTTATCCTAAGCCTCATTTAATTAAAAGAAAACTTCCCTTTTAATTAAATAAATCATCTTTAAAAAAAATTCCTCTTTTAATAAAATCCCCACTTAAATCTCTCTTTCTGTTGAATAAGGAAATAAAATAAATCAATAAATAAATAAAAATCCCTTTTTCTCTCCACTTTTAATGCACATACTTTTAAATGGTGGACCTTTTTCATCTTTTTGCTTTTTAAAGAATCTTGAGCACATGGATCAACCAAGATTTAATCTCCACCATTGCTCATTTTTTTTTTCCTCTTAATCTTGACCATCCAAGATTCTTTATAAGGAGTCCTCTCCTTCTCATTTAGGATGATATAAGATTTTTTTTATTGTTATGCTGCGAGTTTGGAGAGCAACTTTGGAAAAGATTCTTGAGCACTTGAGCTTGGATATTGCAACTTCTCTTTTCTTGTCTTCTTCTCTCATGCCTCCATGGCAATCCATTTAGATTAATCTTACACTTGCATATTAGATTAGATTCATATTTTCTTTCATAGAATAATCTTGCATAAGAATTTCCTTTCATAGATTAATTTTCTTTCATGCATTGTTATCATTTAGAATAGCTTTCATTTTCATTTGCACACATACTTGATGATCATGGAGACTAGCATTATTTCTTTTCCTCTTTGAATCTCTCATTTTATGGTGTACTTGCATGGGCACAAACTAGGTATAAGATGAGGGCCTTCATCACAAACCCTTGCACTCCATGAATAGAGAGCTATGAGTCACCATTCGAGACCTCATTCTTGATCAATCTTGGATTTAATGACTCATAGAAGTAGAATACTATGTCACTATTCTTGTTCATGCACAAGGTTTTGTCCCTTGCTCATTGTTTGAAGACAATTGTTTGCTTGAAATCCCTAATTGTTTTCTTGCGTGCCTGATTAGTGATAAAAATCTATTAATGCATCTAGTTGGTCACATTAAACAAACAAATATGAGTTCCCAAGTGATAAAAACTTTAAAGATCTCCCCAAAAGTGCTATGACATGTTGCTCAACATCCAAATGAACTTAAATGGTAACAAGTTGCACAAAATGACTCTTGGTCTTCTTTCTTCCACATCTCCCATGTCTTCCTAGTCTCCCATTTCCATCCTTTCTCTTCTTCCTTCACGCTTCTAACTCTTCTTCCTAAACTCTTCATGCCTTCTTGATTCTTTTCCTCTTATTATCTAGTCTACCTTCTATTCATCTCTTTTGTCACTTCCATGCTTGATTCCTCCTCTTCCAGAACCATGAATTTCAACTATCTTGTTATAGAACCTCTCTTGAAAATAGATGATCTTGAACTCATTGCTCAATTCAAAGAGTTTTATTCTTCCAATAGTCCTTCTAGATATTGCACGGGTGATAAACATAAGACAAAAATAAAAGAAAAATTGATTGAATCAGACACCTTTGCTAGGATCATACGCATGATCCTGTCACTGTCGGAAACTAAAATTGAAATAATTGTTGTATTGTCATTGATGTCAAACCTTAATTGGTAAGACTGTTGCTACTTAGGAAAGTACTATATCTATTGTATTGTTGTGAAGGATTGGGGCAAGGTTGGTAACAATAGCACCTAGGGAAAGGTTGAGTTATCTTGATAATACAAAATGTACTTGACTATGTTGTACAATGATGAGACAATGTATTGTTTATCCTAGTAAGACTGAAGACTAAACTGGTAGGCTTGAATGAGAAAAAATGGAGAAATCATGTTTAAGCTGAGTAATGTTAGTGTCAACTAAGTTAGTGTATGCCAAGCAAAATTCTAGTGTTGACCGAACAACAGTTAATTGCCAAGGAAGATAGTATAAGCGGAGGAAACATTTTTAGTAATGATCGAGCTTTCTACATGAAGATCGAGTAGTTGTTCACAGTATTGACCGAGCATCAGCATTTTTATATTTGAAGAGAATTTAGTTTTGGAGCTAACATTGTTGAATTCTTGGATTATGTAAAATGTGTTGACTTTATTTATTGATTGTTTGAAAGCATTAAATGCACTATAAAAATTTTTATTGTAAATCTTTAAGAGATTTGAGGTGATTCTAGAAATGAAGCCGAAGAACATGAAGTGGGTAGATTCAATGAATCTAACCTAACCCTAAGATCTAAAAATGAGATTGAGCAGCATAAGATGAGTTAACCTAATTGAAGAAAGTATTAAGGGAACTTGAGCATTGGATATGTGTGTGCATGGGTGAAAAAGGAATGCTAGAAGATCAGTAAAGTTTTATTGACTGTATAAACAGAAAAGGCTGAAGGAGAATTGTGGTGGTTGCTTGAAGAAATTTTTTGAGAAGATCAGAGATGGAGATGGAAAAGTTTCAAAGTCAGTAAACCATCATTAGTGTATGGAATCAGATCTGATATTTGCAAAGTGAGTTGTATGTTTTTCAGATCAATATTGCTACTACTTTCTAACCATTGTAACAGTCAAAATCCTTTTAACAGAGGTTGACCTAATAGTCATATGTTAAATCCTTTGAACAAGGTTGCATTCTAATCAGGTGTATGTAAGTCCTATAACAAGGCTCACTTTTAATAGGGTGATTGAAATCCTTTAACTGGGTCACATCTAACAGTGTGTATTGTAACCTTTGACAGCTGGCTAGTGGACTGCATTGTTATATGTTTCTATTATTGAATCAGTGATGACCGAGTTTGTTTTGGTTATTGGATCTGATTTAAGGAAAAAAATTTAAGTTTGTCTTATACATCAAGACCTAAGAACAACTGATTCACCCCCCTATCTATTGTTCTAAATCATATTAACAATTGGTATCAGAGCTTTGTTGTTTATTATTAGTGTTTACAGAAATCAAGTTTAAAGGGAATTGAAGGAAATGATCAGGATGTATAAGAAGGAGGTACCAAAGTTTAATAAGGAAAACTTCCCTACATGGAAAATCTTGATGAAGCTGCATCTAGCTGGTATTGGTGACCCTACAAAGTACTACATTGAGAATGGCTATGTCTCATCTATCGCACCTTTGGCTGCAAAAGAAATGAGAGCTAAGCAAGAACATAATCAAGTAATACTGGAAATTGCATTTGCCCTAAGCTATCTAGAATTTGAGGACATTAAGGATTGCACAACTACTAAGGAGATGTGGGACACTCTTGCAAGGATCTATGGTGATGACTTAAATGTACTAAAAGCAAAGGCTGAGAGTCTTAGAGGTAAGTTTGATGAAATGAGAATGCAAGAAGGTGAAAACATTGCACAATATTGTGGTAGAATAAAAGAATTTGTGAATGCTATTAGAGGAGCAAATGGGATTATTGATGATGAAATTATAATTGGGAAAGTACTAAGAACCCTGCATCCTATATATGCTATTAAGATCTCAGCTATTCAAGAATCTAGATGCAACTCTGCTAATGTGCTTACTTTGGAAAGTTTGGTTGGTAAGTTGAGTACTTTTGAACTCTCTAACTATGATAATTTAACTGTTGGTAGCATTGGTAATGTTGAATCTGCTTTCAAGTCACAACTAGTTTTGAACAAGCCAAAGAAAGAAAAAGAAAGATGCATCAATGAAAGTGAAAGTGATAGTGACACTTCTGATGAAGAACTGGAAGATCTAGAAGCTCTTATGGCTAGAAGACTGAGAAGAGGAAAATGAAAGTATAAAGGTAAACTCCCTATTATATGTTTTGCATGTAATAAAGTTGGTCATATAGCTACTAGATGTCCTGACAAGAAGGATAAAGATCATGAAAGAAAAAGAAAACACAAAGATAGAAGAGATGACAGAAGCTACCGAAGGAACAATGACTACAAAGGAAAAGGTAAGAAATCTTGTTACAATGCTGAAGAAGAAACTGACACTGATAGTGATGATTTTGAAATTGAGGTAGTCTATGTTGCAATAAAAGATGAATCTGATGAGGATGAGAAAACTGCATTGATATCCTATGTGAGCAAGAATGATAAATAGATTATTGACAGTGGTTGTTCACATCACATGACTGGTGACAAAAATAAGTTTGAGACCTTATATCATTATAGAGGTAAAAGTGTAACAATTGGTAATGATGCACTATGTCTTGTTAGAGGAAAAGGTTTGATTAAACTAACTGATAAGATATCTTGTGAAAATGCATATTGGGTTGAAGGTCTTAATTATAATTTGTTAAGTGTTGCTCATCTCAATAGAACTAGTTACCGAGTGGAATTTCATCACAAGAAAGCTAAACTATTTGATGCTACTGGAGAACTAATTGGAATTGGAGATCAAACTAGAGGTAATTTGTTCTATCTTGACCTATCTGAAGAAACATTTATAATTGCACAACTTGATGATATTTGGTTATGGCATAAAAGGCTATGTCATGTTAACTTTGACAATCTGGTAGAGATAAGTAAGAAGAAAAAGGTAAGAGGTCTACCTAGATTGAAGAAACCTATGAATGTGATGTGCAAGGAATGCCAGTTAGGAAAAATGACAAAGTCAAGTTTTAAGAGAAAATCCTTTACTTCTGAAAACATTTTAGATTTGGTTCATACTGACCTTTGTGGACCTATGGGTATATAAAGTTACTGTAGTGCTAGATATTTTATCTTGTTTGTTGATGATCATACTAGGATGATACATGTAATGTTTCTAAAAGAAAAATCTGAAGCTTTTCAATTCTTTGAGTGGTATTTGGCTAAGGTTGAGAAGGAGACAGGTAGGAACCTGAAATGTCTTAGATCTAACTGAGGTGGAGAATTTACATCAAATGAATTCAATTTGTTTTGCAATGATAGAGGAATTAAAAGACAAATGTCTACACCCAGAACACCTCGACAAAATGGTATAGCAAAAAGAAGAAATAGATCTATCTTGGATTGTGCAAGGACATTGTTGATTGAAAAGAATGTGGCACAAAAATACTGGAAAGAAGCTATAAGCACTGCTATCTACACTATTAACCGGGTATAGATCAAGAAAGGTACAAATCTAACACCCTATGAATTATGGCATGGGCATGCACCGAGTGTTAAATACTTTAGAATCTTTGGAAGTAAGTGCTATATATTAAAAGACACTAGGAATGGAAAGTTTGATACTAAGAGTGATGAAGGCATATTCCTAGGTTATTCCACAAAAAGTAAAGCTTATAAGTGTTTGAACTCTAACACTAACAAAATTGTGGAAAGTGTGAATGTCAAAATTGATGAGTGTGCAGAAAGAAATGAAGCTGACAGCAAAAGAGAACCAGAAGATTATAGATCTTTTGTGTACATTGAGGAAGAATAAGAGGCAAGTAATAGACTTGCACCTGATGCCAAGTCTCGGGTAAGAAATGTCAAGTGACAGACAGAAGTTGTCGAACATCAGTAAAATAGTTCTAAAAGAGAACAAGAACATGTCAAGCTATAAGAAAATGATGCTGAGTATCAGGAAGAGGTTGCCGAGCATTCAGAAGCTGAATCTGACAATCTTGTTGGAGAACTTGATGAAATAGAGGAGAGAAGAGCTGAACCTATTTTGGCAAAATATGTAAGAAGACATCACAAGCCTAAAAAAATAATTGGAGACAAAAATACTTGAATTTAGACCAGAGGTAAGACTAAGGATCCAACATGCCTACTGTGTGAATTTGAAGCCAAGTCAACTAGAGAGGCATTGGAGAATGAAGACTGGATACAAGTAATGAATAAAGAGATTGACTAGATTGAGAAGAATGATACTTGGACTTTGGTGCCAAGACCTTAAAACAAAAATGTTATAGGAACAAAGTGGGTGTTTCAGAATAAGATGAATGAAAATGGTGAAATAACTAGGAACAAAGCTAGGCTGGTATGCAAAGGCTACGCACAAGAAGAAGGAATAGATTATGGGGTGACATTTTCCCCTATAGCTAGATTGGAAGGAGTAAGAACTCTGCTTGCATATGATGCTTATAAAGATTTTAAGGTATCAAATGGATGTCAAGTCTACATTTTTAAATGGTATACTAGAAGAAGAAGTTTACATAGAACAACCAAAAGGTTTTATTGATCCAAACAGAAGACACATGGTGTGCAAACTGAACAAAGCACTATATGGATTGAAACAAGCTCCCAGAGCATGGTATGAGAGGTTGCACAACTACTTGATATAGATTGGATTTTCAAGAACAAATGAAACAAGCAATCTATACATGAAAGATGAAGAAGGTAAAGGTATCCTATTGGCAAAAAATTTTGTGGATGACATTATTTTTGGTGGACAAGATGCATTGTGTAAAAGATTTTCAAATGAAATGCAAACTAAATTTGAAATGAGCATGTTTGGTGAGATCAAATTCTTTGTTGGTTTACAAGTATATTAGATGAAGAAAGGAATTTTCATTACACAGTCTAAGTATGTTAATGAAATATTGAAAACTTTTGGGATGGAAGATGCTAGACCAGTGAGTACTCCTATAGTTACTAGACAAAAGTTATCTAAGAATGATGATGTTTTAGAAGTGAATCAGACTTTGTATAGATCCATGATTGGAAAATTGTAGTATTTTGTACATAGTAAACCAGATATTGCACTAGCTATTGGGATTGTGGCAAGATTCTCTGCCAATCCTAAGGAAACACACATGATGGTGGTGAAAAGAATTATGAGATACTTGAAAGGAACTGCTGACTATGGTCTATATTATAAGAAGGATGACAAATTTGACCTCAAAGTTTATATAGATGTTGATTGGGTAGGAAATGTAGATGAAAAAAAGAGTACTAGTGGTGGAGCTTTCTTTCTTGGATAGAGATTATTCTCCTGGATGAGAAAGAAACAAAATTGCATTTCCCAATCTACTGCTGAGGCTAAGTATGTTGCTGCTGCAATAAACTATTCAAATTTGGTATGGATAAAACAATTGTTGATAGGCATGAAAGAAGAAATCACTGAACCTTTTGTTATTTTCTGTGACAACACAAGTGCTATCAATATTTCTAAGAATCCAGTGATGCAAACTAAGACCAAGCACATAGCAATCAAGTATCACTACTTGAGAGAATTAGTACAAGATAAAGAAGTCTAAATGGAATATGTGAATACAAAAGAACAATTAGCAGACATATTCACTAAATCTTTACCCAGGGAAGCTCATGAGTATTTGAGAAGTCAATTAGGGGTCCTTCCCCTAACTGAGGCTACCTAGTCAAGCTAGGAGCACTACATCAAATATGCTACAACAGACTATTTGACAAATTGATGCAGAAGACTCTCACACTTTAGGGATGGCCTAGAGTTGTGAAAAGGAGAAAAGACAAGGAATCATTCATAAGAAAGATGATAGCAGGAGAAACACTGAGCTACATAGATATTATCTACATCTAATGGATGTATGTTTTAGTTGCTACTTTGGCATTTTTGTCAAAGAGGGAGATGAACTAATATGATAACACATGACATTGAAAAGTAAGGGTGATGAACTAAAATGAAGGATCAAGATAGAGGGAGATCTGAATACTTCTGACAGTCATAAAAGTGAGGTTTATAGGATTCTAAATCAGAATGAATCTAAGGATATTATAAATAATTCGCTGATGAATAGATAAGTTTTTGGATTGGTTGGTAATCCATCTATTATTCAGGTGATATCATATGGTGTTGCCATCCATGCCAAAGAGGGAGATTGTTGGAAACTAAAATTGAAACAATTGTTGTATTGTCATTGATGTCAAACATTAATTGGTAAGACTATTGCTACTTAGGAAAGTACTATATCTATTGTATTGTTGTGAAGGATTGGGGCAAGGTTGGTAATAATAGCACCTAGGGAAAGGTTGAGTTATCTTGATACTACAAAGTGTACTTGACTATGTTGTACAATGATGAGATAATGTATTGTTTATCCCAGTAAGACTGAAGACTAAACTAGTAGGCTTAACTGAGCAAAAATGGAGAAATCATGTTTAAGCCGAGTAATGTTAGTGTCAACTGAGTCAGTGTATGCTGAGAAAAATTCTAGTGTTGACCGAACAACAGTTAATTGCCAAGGAAGATAGTATAAGCCGAGGAAATATTTTTAGTAATGACTGAGCTTTCTACATGAAGACCGAGTAGTTGTTCACAGTATTGACTGAGCATCAGCATTTTTATATTTGAAGAGAATTTAGTTTTGGAGGTGACATTATTGAATTCTTGGATTATGTAAAACATGTTGACTTTATTTATTGATTGTTTGAAAGCATTAAATGCACTATAAAATTTTTTATTGTAAATCTTTAAGAGATTTGAGATGATTCTAGAAATGAAGCCGAAGAACATGAAGCGGGTAGATTCAATGAATCTAACCTAACCCTAAGATCTATGAATGAGATTAAGCAGCATAAGATGAGTTAACCTAATTGAGGAAAGTATTAAGGGAACCTAAGCATTGGATATGCGTGTGCATGGGTGAAAAAGTAATGCTGGAAGATCGGTAAAGTTTTATTGACTGTATAAGTAGAAAAGGCTGAAGGAGAATTGTGGTGGTTGCTTGAAGAAAAGTTTCGAGCAGATCAGAGATGGAGATGGAAAAGTTTCAAAGTCAGTAAACCATCATTAGTGTACAGAATTGGATTTGATATTTGCAAAGTGAGTTGTATGTTTTTCAGATCAATATTGCTACTACTTTCTAACCATTGTAACAGTCAAAATCCTTTTAATAGAGGTTGACCTAATAGTCATATGTTAAATCCTTTGAACAAGGTTGCATTCTAATCAAGTGTATGTAAGTCCTATAACAAGGGTCACTTTTAATAGGGTGATTGAAATCCTTTAACTGGGTCACACCTAACAGTGTGTATTGTAACCTTTGACAGGGTTGGCTTTTAACCGAGCTCACTCCAGAAGAGTGAAAATAATAGTAGCATGTTACAAAGTGGTTTTTCTCACATTGGGTTTCCACTATAAATCTTAGTGTTAATACTTGTGTGAATGTTTTGGTTTGAACATTTCTATGTTTTACAAGTTAAGTTACAACTGGGTAGTGGACTGCATTGTTATATGTTTTGACTATTATTGAATCAATGATAACCGAGTTTGTTTTGGATATTGGATCTGATTTAAGGAAAAGTTTTTAAGTTTGTCTTATACATCAAGACCTAAGAACAACTGATTCACCCCCCCTCTCTATTTTTCTAAATCATATTAACAGTCATGACCTCCTTCTTCCAAACATTTTTCATCTTCTAATTCTTCTCATCCTTCCTCATCTTCCAAGTCTCACCATGACTCTTCTAGACATTATTCACATTCCTCATTATCTAGGTCTTCTTCCTCCACTAGGTCTTCACTTTCCTCTTCTTCACGATCTTGTTCCTCTTCTACTTCTCCCAAGAGTCTTACTTCTCTTCTCAAGACATACCATAATGAGCAACATGAAAATCCTTGTGATACCTCTTTCATGAAGAGTGACATGCCCATCTTTCATGACTATGATGATGGACAATGTAGTGATACCAATGACTCCTCTATTCCTAAGAGTCCTCCTAGTCATGTGCTCATGCTTACTAGAAATGGGTCGTCACATTGGATAGATCATGATGGTGATCCATATGATTATAATTCTAAAAGAGACTTTGATTATTTTTTTGAACAATGCCTAGATGACACATCTACTTCTATTGAGGAAGAGAAAGCTTTCCGTACTGATTATAAACATAAATACTATAAGAATCTCTCCTCTAAGAACTCTCATGCTGAAAATAAAGATTACACTCTCAAGAAAGATTATTTTAATGATGGACCTTTGTCTTTTGATGGTTCCCTTCCATCCCCTACTTCCTCCAATACCCATACATTTCCTAAAGCTTCCAAGTCTTTCAAATCTTTCAAAAATATTTCATCCAACAAAGGTCCTAATACTTTTCATGCGGTTCCCTATAGTTGTCCTCAAGGGCTACCTCTTAAAGAAACTCAAGCTAACCTTCACTTGGCTACAAATACATTCAATAATGCTAAACCTAAAGAGCCTAGCCTTTATACGCTATAATTCCTACTTTAGCTAGTTCTTCACCATCTCTTACAAAGTCTTCCATACAATTCCAATATGCTTCCTTGTCCTTAGAAGTGGCTCCATGTCAAGAGGACTCTAAAAATGATAAAGAAAAGAGCATAAAGAAAGACCAAGATCAAGAACCCTCCATGTCATCCAATCCTTTTCATGATGTCTCTTATCTTCTTCATGGTTTTTTTTATCCTAGATGCCCTTTCTCATTCATTCCACCATGTCTTAAGTCTTCTCCTAAGAAAGATCAAGCTATTACTTACACCATTTAGCTTATTGACAATCAAAATAACCTTACTACATTTGTGATTTCCAAAGATGATACTTCCATTAAGGTTATTAAAAATAGTTTCATTACTTCCAATGTTAAGCCTATTGAAAATCAAGAGAAAAATTATATGCTTATGTTATCCAAAGCTCCTTGTCAAGATCAAAGTCTTCCATCTTCTTGTTCTACTACTCCATGTTCACTTCCACTTTCTAATCTTCCTAAGTCTTTTCAAGCTCTAAGCAATCCTATCAAAGAAGTTACTCCTAATCAAGATGTTCATGATCCTATTACAAATCCTAATGCTCACTCTAAAGATGCCGATGTCCTTGGTTGTCATATAGATATTGATGAACTTATTGATTATTCTTTTGTATCTTCCAAGTCCATCCTTGGACCTCCTCCACAAATACTAAGGGCTTCACGTCTTCCTTCCATCTTTGGCCCTTATGTCCCTTCACTTTCCCCTCATAACTCTGTAATGTCCCTGCCAGGGAACCCATAAGGAATCAGGTCTATGACCTAAAATTACAACTAAATTTTTTTTTAACATTCTAACATATTGTCATTACCATTCACAAGTACATTCCTTAAGGTTCCCTTAATGAATTCATTTACCATTATCAAGCATTGAATTTTACTACTTAATTAAATGAAGTTCATTCCCTTATTTGTTTACTCCTTAACCTTATCTACACACAACTCAATTGCATTAACAATACATAAATAAGCTTTCCATTAAAAGACCTCACTATCCATTTTCTCTTAAGATCATAATAGGAGTGTAAATTACTTAACCATATATTGATAACTAGCACAAACCATTCAACGAATCTTTCTTTTTCCATAAGTTTCCACAAATCATCATCTATAACCTTGTATAAGTCTAGTTAAGAATTGAGCTTAAAACCTTGTTTGAATAATCATACATTACACACATTGAACTATACATTTAACAAGTCACATCTCCTTACTACTTTAAATAACATACATGTTTCCTTTTTCCCTTATTATTTCACCTAAAGATACCCTTGAACTCTTAGCATATCTTTTCACTAACCATATATCAAGACAAGTTTCCCTTTAAAGAAGTTTACATCCATAAATAATTACATTACCATTACTTCCAATTTACATTTAAAAATTTGCAAGAGATATAAGGTAGGAATTACTCATTGATTTAACCATATTCAATCCCCTTTTCAAATTCATAATTCTACCCTTCCCTCATACATAACTTATTTCTTACAATTTCCTTTTGCAAACATAATTATAGTTACTGCACATTTCCCGAAGGCACATAAAAAGATAATTACATCAAGTTGCCCAAGGGATTACATTACATCTTTACATCTTGATAAAAGATAGAGATACATGATATAAGAACAAAATCTTCACAATTGAACAACTCAGAATCCAATCCACGACACGAACCATGAACCATACCTCGAAAGAGATTTTCCACCCAACCATGTGAAACTGATAAAGTTCCACCCCCCATGCTAGGAGATAGAACCAAAGTACTCTCAAGACCTTAAGGCAATCTAAGTCTTAAATACCAAGAAATCCCAGACTCAAATAAAAGGAATAAGGCACATACAAATATCATCATATTATAACACCGAGGTTAAAGTTCTAGGAGACCACCTAAGTGAGTGTCATCACACAACCTGTATATTGGGATCCTTCCTGGCAACCATGTAACCCCGGTCCCCCCTTTATGAATAGGGATCCATCTTGGTAGTTATCCCTGGTCCCGGTACTCCAATCAGGTCTGTGTGGCCATTATTATATGTTCTTTCATTATCTTTTGAATCCCCCCCTTCCCAGGTTACACAAATACAAGATAACACTTCCAAGTCTTGATTCATAGGTTTAGGAAACTCCCCTACACACTCAAGCACTCAGATTGAGTCCTAACCTTAGCCATATACATAACAGGAACCACTAGAAGAATGTCTATCACAAGACATCTCAAAAAGAAACATAAAACCTTTCTCATGCACTAGTAAAACTTTCCAAGGCTCATTTATAGGTCTAACGAACCCTCCCATGCACACAGGCCATCGAGATGAGTCCTAGCCTCATAAACTAAACTCAAGTCTATGCCAAGTGAAAAATCATCATAAGTAAACCATATAACCTCCACAAAATAAGTGAAAAATGTACATAGGTGATACAAACTTCACACATCATAAATAAAATGCATCATAAACACTTTCAACAACTAGAATCAAAGCATAGAAAAGAATAGGAAAGTTTAGGAACATTTGGGGAACATTTAGGAGGCCTTAGAGCAGTTCTAGTCCATTAGACAATCCTAACCCTAAATTTGATCCCTAAAGCACATCCTAAACCTTATTCAAGCATCTAAATGCACCATATAATCCCAATAAAATAAGCAATGAACATATTTAAAGTTTACACAAAATTTCATATGCCAAAACACCATGCTCTGCAAAATCTCACGTGCTTGAATTATAACTAAGTCTGATTTTTTTTAAGAAATCTCAAAATTAGAAGTTGCATCTTAACTCCTATGAATCTGGAACCTATCTCAATCATCTTAGAAGGTACCTAAACCCTTTATACAAGTATAACTTAAAGTATAAGAAATTAAAGTACGTAAAACTATACTTAAATATAAAGCCTATTTTACCTATCTAGCCCTGTTCACACTAGCATTCCTGTCTTGCTCAGTTAACACTAACATTCCTATCTTGCTCCGTTAACACTACACTGACCTGCCTTGGTTATCACTAAACTGACCTAGCTCGGTCAACACTTAACCAACCTAGCTCGGTCAACACTAAACTGACCTAGCTCAGTCAACACTAAACTGACCTTGCTTGGCTAATACTAGACCTACCTGCTTGGCTAATACTAGACCAACCTACTTGGCTAATACTAGACCGACCTGCTCGGCTAATACTAAACCGACAGAAACTACAAACACAACTGTCAACTATGTCTTGCGGGTAAAAATGGGCATTATGGGGACCACGATTTCCTAATCTAAGCATGACCCATTTGAGATCTCCCAATTTCCCTTTAGAAAAGGCTCATCAATCCATCCTATCTACTTAACAAATCTGTTCTAGATGTGGACAAAGAAAGGTGGTGCATAAACCGACATGAACTAGTAAGGTTTGAAATAATAGTTCTAAATTCTAGAAGCACTCATAATACATTCATTAACAATATAATACACTATCTTATAGGATTAAAACCACTTCTACCCTCCCAGGAAGATTTCACCACAGTGAACATACAAGCATTCATAAAAATCACTTCTCGAAAACATATTTCAAATACATAGAAAAAAAAAACATATATATCTAGTTCTCATTTTCAAACAAAAGTAAACAAATATATTCTTATCAAGTAACATATCATTCATATACATCAGCATGCACATGGGAAGAATGGAGATTCATCCCAGTTAGACCCTACCTGGGGTCCTATGGAGAATTGTCTTCCCTTGGTTGGAGACTCTCTGCAAAATTTTCAGCCTTGAGTAGATATTATCCTAAAAATATTCCTCTAGCATTCAAACTTTAAACAATCCACACACGCTTCCCTTCCAAACTGAAGAACTCTCAAACTCACAGAAAAAATCTAATAAATTTTCCAAAGAAATCACTGCAAAAATCCTCCCAAATTTTTCCTAAAAAAAAACTCTCTTGCCTTCGCACAAAAGAAGCAAATATTTATCATACAACTATGTGGTTGGAGTAGTTTCTTTACAGGAAGCAACTTCTCCAACTTCCGTAGTTGGTTGAATGATCAATACATCATTCCTGTAAAAAACTTAATCAAGGTTTTAATAATTTTAATAAAAATAGTCTCAAAATAAAACCATAAGAAGAAAACTCCACAAATAACTTTCAAGAAAAACCATAGCACATATGGAAACCAACTAACCTAACTCCTAGGAGGTCTCGACTTCAACTCCCTCCTAAATAGCTAGTTTTTGCTACAAGAGCATTTCTTTTATTAATTATTATTATTATTATTATTTTCATTTTTTATTTAATACATTTATTGAATTCACTCTATTTATTTATCATAAATAACATACCATTACACAATTAATGAAAAACATACAATTATTATTATTTATATAAGCATGGGTGTATGCATGTGCACCCACATATACACATACCTATATAACATAAAATTAATATAACACATATATATAATAAATATATATACATATACTTATAAGGATAAATCTAACTCACATCATTAATCACATAACCACATCAAATCACAAGGCCACATCACATGCTGCATTCAGATCCCCTAGCTAGGCCTAAACAGAAATCTAAGTCCACGGGTAACCTTGAGAGTAATCTTTGTAATATCTCCACACAACAATAGTTCAAGGATTTTGAAGGCATGCTCAGACCTATGTAGCCAGGTAGAGTCGATGCCTGGTACCTGCATCTTGCAACACCAACCAACATGCATATATACATATATATAAACAAATAATGGCAACAAGGAGGGAGAGTGCGACATCATGTGGACCTCCTATAGGAGTAACTACGACTGCCTCTCCTCATCCTACACTCACACCAAACAATGACATAAACAAAGCATAATTGGATTAGTATGGTTAATACCAGAATAATCTCTTTTCCATGTTGTATAAAAGAATGCATCATAACATAATCATGTGAATATAAATCATCTATTAACTTTCAAAAACCCATTTAACCATCAAGCATGTACTCAAAATGTCCCATTATCAAATCAAGATAAATAAATAATATAACCCTAAATGCATTAGTCATGTATAATCCCAAGTAACATTATAAGATAAGGTAACACATCTAACCCTTAAGTGATTATAATCAATTAACCAAAGGTACACATGAATAATAATAATGAGCATTTCGCATAAAAGCATATAAGTCTATCAGATGATCCTTTTAGTATTAAGGTCCTTAACTATTTTTGACACACAAGAAGATGTATAGGAACATACCTATGCAATTATTATTATTTCCCATATTAAAATATGAAGTTAGGGTGAGTTGTAAGCGGTTTGGTCTAAGAAACCATCACAAGAAGGATCATTCTCACATGTAGTCCTTCCTAATTTCAAGAGATCATAACCAAGACTTGATAGGGTTGGAGGGGCATTACAAACTCTCCTAATTAATCATCCATCTTGGGTCCTTACGTCCCTCCATCTCTTTTCTTTCCTCAAGATCAACATAGATGCATACCCTTGGATCCTTTTCATCCACCCACCCATCTAAACCAATCATATCCTCCTTCTTCCACAAGTCCCAAGTCTTTTGGAAGTAACTTGAATGTTCAATACAAGAAAAAGAAGCAATACAAGAATTCATCAAAAAAAGAAGATCACCATGTCTCCTCTAATCAACATGGAGGCATAAAGTCAAAAGAGATACCTAATAAGAAAACTACAAGACAAGTATGGGTTCCAAAATCAATCATTGAAGATATTCTCTCTAAATCATCAAAAAGAAATGAAAATCCTATGACTATATGGATTCCAAAGTCTCTCTTGAAAGAGTCTGATGTTGAGCAACAAGTGAAGTTGAAATTCAAGCTTCCAAAGGCTTCCACTTAATCTTCTTCCAAAAATATTCTTCCATTCCATGCGCCTAAACTGCAACCTCTGCTATCCATTTACCATATTCCTTCACATTTCCTCCATCCTCTCGCCACCCTTCAATGTGTGTGTTGATGTTGACCTTGCCTTCCTTTCCATCTACCCTTTCACAATCCTTCCATTCATTATCTTTCTATCTTCTATCCTTTTTCCTCATTTTCCTATTCCTCCTATCTTCCAACCTCACTCGCTTTACATAAACCTTATCCTCCATTTTTTTCTTCCATCTTCCTTTCCTTATCAGCATCTTTGACAATATCATTTTGAATCCTTGGCATATCATGGTTTATCCTTTCAAGGAGCATTATCTAAAAAGCTTGCCTTCTTCCAAAAAAAAAATTTAAAAAAATAGAAAAGTTCAAAAAATAAAACAAAAAAAAAAATTCAAAAAATAGAAAAATTCAAAAAGAAAATAAAAAAAATGAAAAAATTGAAAATGTGCCTTGGTGGAAACCTAGAAACAGGCACATTGGTAGCAAAAGTAAAGATAAATAAATTCATCCTATGGTGAAAACCACTCCCTTGTGGTGCCTTGGATAAGTACCGTGATGAAAATTTGGCAATTAGACATCATGCGTAGTTCTTCTACATATTTCATCAATTCCATCTTCTCTCTTTGATCTTGACAATGTTGACCTATACATGAACATTTGGCTATCTTTTGAGCTATCTTACGATGATCTTGCTTCATTCCATTCATGTTTATCCTTCATATTTATTTTCCTCCATTCATTCTAGCCTTTCGCTATCCTTTTCCCCTTTGGTCTTGATCTAATAAAAAAGAGTAATACACAATGCTATGAAGCCTCTTGACATGTCTACTCTTTTGGACTGCATCTTTTCCTTCTTTTGCATTACGCTTTTGTGACTTATCCTATGTTGGCCTTTCATTGCTTGTCCAAATGTGCTTTACATGACAATTTTTCCCTAGCTTGGGTACTCTTGAGGATTTTTCCCTTAAGGATTTCTTCCCTTCATTCTCCTTCATTCTCTTGTCTTCCATCTTCTCCACCAACTTGCTAATCCCTCTTGTTCTCCACCTTGCTAGACATTGGGACTACATGATATGATCTTGCTTGGGAGTTTGATGCCCATTCTATCTGGGGGCATCCTTTGTACATACTTATTGATCCTGAAAAAATCCCCAAAAATGGTATATTGTCAAAAATTCTAAAAAATTTGAAAATATCCTGAAAAAATGATCATCTTAGTGAAAACCTATCAATAGGCACTTTGATGTATCTCAAAAAAATTATATATTCCAAAAATACAAAAAAAATTTTAAAAAATAGAAAAAGTGCCTTTGTGAAAACTTGGAAGTAGGCGCCTTGGTAGAAAAAATACAAAAAAATAATAAAAAGTCCTAAAAAAAAAATTGCAATAAAATTCAAGTGGTGAAAACCTGGAAACATGTGCTACTTGAGGCCTTTGCACCCCTGTTTCTTAGCACTCATCCTTGACACAGCCTTTCTCCATCATGCCTTGTCCTTGTTGCCTTGATTTGGAATTGGTCTTTGTCTTTTTCTAGGGGCCATAACTATGTTTTTCAACACAACCCCTAACATTGAGTGTTTCTCAACACTTATCGGTTTGGTCTTACCTAGTTTTGTCATGTGATTTTACCTACTAGCAAGCATTTGATCCTTATCCTCAGAACTTAGTATCAGTTAACACACTTAAGTTTTTAAACACAACACTTAATGCTTGAGATATGTCATGATATATTCTTTGTGTGCTGACTGTTATTGATTTTCATTGTGTCCTTGTCTAATAAGTCTCTCTGGGATGCATAGCTAGAGGACTTGGGGCATGGGGCATGTTTTTATTTGCTTTCTACTTGTGGGTGTGGTCTTGAAGCTCTTAAGTGTCTCTTGTTGTTCCCTTGACATACTTAAGAGATTTGAGGCATCATACTTGACTATTTTTGCACAACTGTTCTTATGGTCATCTTGGCATCTATGCCTTGATGAGAGCATGGTTTTGCTACATTAAATTGGGTAAGCTAACATCGAAGTCATCTTGACTTTTATGTCTTTGATGCTTTTATTAGAATCTTTCCACATTCCAATCTGATATCAATCACATTCATATCTTCATAGTTGCGCTTGTGACTAGTGATGATTGTGTGATTTTTTGATGTCCATTAATAATTCCCCAATGATGAAAATAAGTTCCTTAACATTCTCTAATGAATGATGAACACAAAATCCTATGTTACAGTTTTTCTATTGCAAGTACACCTTTGCATTTTCATGTAGCTTGCATTGTTAGACTTCATGTTAATTTGCATTTTTAGGTTGCATTAGGAGTTTGAGAAGGTTTTCCTTCATCTTTCTTTTTAGACTTTTAATCAACTATGGTCACATTTTGATCTTCATTTCCTTATCTTCTTTTGTGATCTCAATCAAAATTTTCTATCTTAAACAATTGATTGATTTTGGGGCATTCTCTTTCTTGAGGTAATTCTCTTTCTTCTCTTCATTTCTTTTCACCCCTTCCAAACTTTGATCTTCCATTTTCTTTCACCTCACTTATTTTCTTCTAATTCAACCTTGGGGCATAATCTTTCCTGTTTGATGATCTACCTTGATTTTTTGATCCTTATATCTTTCATCTTACATCAAGAACCTTATCTTTAATTCGATTTGATCAAATTTATCAATTCACTATTTCTCCTCTATCTCATTTCAATTTCAATCACGAGGGGGCAGTACCTATCAAAATCCAATCCTTGATTCAGCTTTATCAAATCTATCAATTAAACCTTGCTTGAGACTTGGCAATTACCTATTTATAGGGGTGTTGGCCTTGTCTTTTTCAATCATCTTATCTTTGTCCTGATGTGTTCCCATCCATCGATCACACTTCTGGGTTGTTTTGTGATCCCAAATCCATCTCACACTTCAACTTCATTCTTTGACTACATGTGTTCCCATGAAGATCACACATTAGTCAAAGAGGGGCAAATGTATGCAACCTAAAATGGTCGCCTAGACTTTGGGGCCCCATTCATCAATTTATCAATTTCCTGAATCAATGCTTTGCAATATTTTCAATTCAAATCAATTTCCTTGATCAAATCATAATTAATTTAATTATTTAATATCCCTTTTAATATTTCCTAAGGTTTGATCATTTTATCCTAAGCCTCATTTAATTAAAATAAAACTTCCCTTTTAATTAAATAAATCATCTTAAAATAAAATTACTCTTTTAATAAAATTCCCACTTAAATCTCTCTTTGTGTTGAAAAAGAAAATAAAATAAATAAAAAGCCCTTTTTCTCTCCACTTTGAATGCACATACTTTTAAGTGGTGGACCTTTTTCATCTTTTTTCCTCTTAAAGAATCTTGAGCACATGGATCAACCAAAATTTAATCTCCACCATTGCTCATTTCTTTTTGCCTCTTAATCTTGACCATCCAAAAAAATTTTATAAGGAGTCATCTCCTTCTCATTTAGGATGATAGAATATTTTTGTATTGTTATGCTGCAGGTTTTTGAGAGAAAATTTGGAGAAGATTCTTGAGCACTTGAGCTTGGATATTGAAACTTCTCATTTCTTGTCTTCTTCTCTCATGCCTCCATGGCAATCCATTTAGATTAATCTTGCACTTTCATATTAGATTAGATTCATATTTCCTTTCATAGAATAATCTTGCATAAACATTTCCTTTCATAGATTAGTTTTCTTTCATGCATTGTTATCATTTAGAATAGCTTTCATTTTCATTTGCATGCATACTTGATGATCATGGAGACTAGCATTCTTGCTTTCCCTCTTTGAATCTCTCATTTTATGGTGTACTTACATGGGCACAAACTAGGTCTAAGCTGAGGGTCTTCATCACAAACCCTTGCACTCCATGAATAGAGAGCTATGAGTCACCATTTGAGACCTCATTCTTGAGCAATCTTGGATTTAATGACTCATAGAAGCGTGTCAAAATTTTAGCACACAATCCTATCCATCATCCTATTCAATTATTGCATTCATGCTACCTTATTATGGTCTTGCTTATCCTGAATCCACCTTCATTATTCCTAAGCAACCTTCTGATAATCCCAAACTGTCACTCATAGCCTCCATCACCCCTTTATCATGATTGTGTGATCCTATCCACATTGATCCCTTGATCTTGATCCAAATGAAGAATAAAAGAAATGGAAAATATGTTATAGAAAGTCTCTTTATATGTCCACTCATTTGGACCATTGTCATGACACCAAGTCATTATTCCATATGTTATCCAACACCACATCATTGGCCTATATTGAGATATTAATTTTCCCTAGCTTGGATAATCTTGAGGAGATGGTCCTATGGGTAACACACTTGCTTCATCCATCATTGCTTATTCATTGGTGAATCATCAGTTTGCAAATCCATCTTTCATGTCCTATACCTTGCTAGACATTGGGCGAAATTCAATGTGATCTTGTTTGAGAACTAGTGATCTCTAAAAATCTAAAAAAGTGAAAATGTTCCTCAAATAATCCAAAAAACATCAAAAATCCTAACATAATCCAAAAAAATAAAAAATCTCTAAAAATAAAAAAAATAAAAATCTCTAAAAATAAAAAAAACCAAAATCTCTAAAAATCCAAAAACATAAAAAATATCTAAAATCCAAAAACATAAAAAATCTAAAATTCAAAAACATTAAAAATCTCTAGAAATCCAAAAAAAATTAAAAAATCTTTTAAAAATCCAAAAATCATAATTAAACTCTCAAAAGTCGCATTGCCCAACAAAGCATTATCTTTTCCAAATCAAACTGGGGGGCACTAATCCAAACTCAACAAGCTTTTGTAAAACATACATCAGTTGGCTCCAAATCATCGCATCAAAATTGAAAAATGGCTACACTTGAAATTATTGATCAATATTACATTTCAAATATCCAAACACTTGATCTAAACAACAACATTTGACACATTAAATCTTCACGCGAACAATCAAATCAAAATCTAAAAAGGCTTAAACATAACCAAGGATCAAAGTGGATGAAGTTTTTGAAATATGGATCTACAAACAAAAAGAAAAAAATGTTCAAAGTGTTACATTATTTTTGGAATCATGTCTTTTTAGCAAATCAATGAAGTTTGACTAGATGAGCGATGATGAAGACATGATATTTTCTTGATTTTTGCTTGAGTGCTTGCTAGATTGATTCATAGCAGTATGTGAATCCGTCTAATGACATGATCATCAAAGAATCATTGAGGATATTTGTATATGAAAGGGATTAATTCTTTGTCTGTTTACTTGCAATTGTTAAAATCCAAGGAAAGAGGTATTCATATCATCATGGTTGAACCAGTTAGGGTTGTACCAATTTCATGTTCTAAAAGCTCGATGATGAAAATAAGCATCCAAATTTTGAATAGTGATAGCTAGCTGCATCCATGTTAGATTAATTTCATATTATCTTGCATGTGGATCCTTTTTCTCAAAATATGTAAGGAAAGCTAAAGGGGGTAGAGTTATTATCATCAAAGGACCATATCAAGATACATCAATATCTATATTATAATGAATCAAGGTATATCATCAAATGTCCATCAATGTATAATAAAAGTCTTGATCAACATCATCATTGCTTAAGTATCCATCATAAAAGATCATGCTCAATCTGATCATCAAAGGTACATCAACATCATCAAGATACAAGTACATGTAAATCATGATCCATGCTACATTGAGGACATCATCAATAATCAATCATATTGATCAACAATGGGCAACTTGACTCTATCCATTACTTATATATGCATCTACACTAGTAGATGACCCTTCTATTCTCCAATCCTTATTTTTGCATCATGAGAACATCCAATCAACCCCATATCATCAAAACATCTAACTAAGCGTATCAAATATCAATCATTCAAATCATCCATTTGATCATCTAACGTCAATCAAGTTATCCTATCATAAATTTTCTCGTCTTGAGTGCATCAAATCTCCTAACTCTAGATCTTGAGGAAGGAAAATCATTGTTTTGTCTCTCTAGATCTTGAGAGAGAAATATTAACCCATCAACTTATCCTATCATATTAACATCAACTTCAACCAAGTGATTTTGACTGACATCAAATGATATCAAAACATCATCAACTCATTCACAACATCAACAACATTTTATCAATCAAATCTCTTCTCATGAAATTCTCTCATGATCGGGGCATTTTCAATTTTCTATATCAGGAAAAAAATCAAAATTTCCCAATCTCAACCAAATCAGCCACAATCATTTTGATTCATTTCCCAAGGGGGCATGCAATCACATCATCATTTCAAATTAGAGAACTTTTTTCAAATCATTGAACATGAAATTTTTTTCGCTTATCAATCAATTGGGGCATCAAACATCAAATCAGATTGAATCAGGCATCATATCGGTGACCTATCATTAGAATGATCATCAAGGACTTCAAATCAATCAAAATTATATCAACTTTGTCATCAAGATCTACATCTTTTATCAAATATTAAATCGAGCATCAATCTAATTAGGAATTCACATCAAAACAATCAGGGCATTCTTTGAACCGATATGCTTTGCACATCAATTCAAAGAGGGGAATTTGTAATCACCTGAAAATGGACAAGATTAATTCAAGTGAGTAACTAAGGCAAAATCAAAGCAATAAATTCAAATCAAGCTAAAATCAAAGTAAAATTGCAATCAAGGCATAATCCAAATTTAATTGAAAATCAAAAGCCATTAAATCAATTTAAATCAATTTAAATCTAATAAATCAATAAATTGTGCAATTAATCTAATTAATTCTATAGTTCATTTTAGAGAAAATCAACTCATTTAAGGGGTACACATGGCTAAACAAATTAAATAAATTCAATTATTAAATCCCTATTTTCCTTCAACACCACATGGGAGGAAAATGCCTCAACCAATAGGATTTAAGGATCAAGCTCACATGAATCAAGCTCAAAATGAATATCAATCACACATAAGGTGAGAGCATCTTGGCCACCCATTTTGTCTCTTTGTCCAAAGCTTTGAGGACAATCCATTTAAATTGTCTCCAAAGGTGGAACCATGGACTGAACCTCAACTCAACTATGATCAACTCAACTACACCCCCTACCCTTTCCAAAATCTATAAAAGCAAGGCTAAAATCAATCAATTATCATCCACAAATCTGAGAATAGCACAAAACTTCTTGTAATTTATAGCTAGAAAGGCAAATTTAGTACTAATTAAAGCTAATTTCATTTGGAATTGAACTTTTTAGTTGCTTTATCATTCATTCTCATTTTAGGGCTATCACTAATGGAAGCTTACTGAGAGCTTTACTTTAGCAAACCTAAATAGAGGTCCATAGAGTGCTTCATTGTCAATTATTTTCTTAAATTAGATTTCTATTTGTGGTAATTTAGTTCTTATATTCATTTATTTGTAATACTAACCCTATGAAGGTGTTTCTCATAGCATACATCATCAGTCCCATCTTTCAAATACAAATTGCTATTGTCACTTATCCTCACAAAGCCAATACTAATAAGATAAGCATGCAGTCTTTCATACCATGCTCTCAGTGCTTGTTTCATTCTATACAATACTTTGTGCAGTCTACATACCATGTTCTTCTAATTTGTATCAACAAAACCTTGAGGTTGTTCTATGTAGACCTCTTCCTCAAGTATCCCATTCAAAAATGTTAATTTAACATCCATTTGATAAACCTTAAATCCTTTATAAACAGCATATGCAAGTAATATTCTGACTCCTTCAAGTCTTGCAACTGGTGCAAAAGTTTCACCATAGTCAATTCATTTTTCTTGTGCATATCCCTTACAAACAAGTCTTTCTTTGTTTCTAGTCACTTCACCATTCTCATTCAACTTGTTTCTAAAGATCCACTTAGTACCAATCACATTTTTATCACTCAGTCTCAGTACCAATATCCATGTTTTTTTTTCTCTATCTATTCAATTTCTTCATTCATGGCCTTAATTCATTCTTCATTCTCAAGTGCATCTCTAACATTCTTAGGCTCAAATTCACAAACTAAACATGTGATGTGTCTTAACTTACTTCATGTCATCATGTCAGCTTGCTTGTCTCCAATAATTTGGTTTTGTTGATGGTGTCTTCTAACAAATATCACCAGTACTTGCTCTCTTCTTTTCTCATCATTTTGTTCAGGCTCAATTTCTTCCTCGATAGCATCTTCCCGGTTCTCAGTTTGTATTTTCTAATTCTTAGTAGCATTTTCCTATCGCTTAGTAGGTTCAGCCTATAGTTTGGATAGATAGTCTGGATGCTCAATATATGTAAATCTACCATAGTCTTATGGTTCCTTCCTTCTTTCTTCATCATTTTTCTCAGCAAACTCATCAACTTTCACATTAGCACTTTCAATTATTTTGTTAGTAGCCTTGTTCAAACATTTATAATCTTTTCTCTTAGTAGAATATCCTAGAAATATTCCTTCATCACCTTTAGAATCAAATTTACCATTTCTATCATCTTTCAAGAATGTAACATCTACTTCCAAAAATTTTGAAATAACTCATAAGGTGTCTTATTTGTGTCTTTCTTCAATTGAACTCAGTTCAAGGTGTATATAGTAGTGCTAACAGCTTCTCTCCAGTACATTTCTGCAACATCCTTTTCAATCATCGGTGTTCTAGCATAGTCAACTATAAATCGATTCCTTCTTTCTGCAATACCATTATGCTATGGTGTCCTCGGTGTAGAAACTTGTATTTTAATTCCATGCTCATTACATAATTTAATGAATTCATCAGAAATAAACTCACCCCCTCTATCAAATCTTAAGCATTTTAAATCTTTCCCAGTTTCCTTTTCAACTTTATCTTAATACCACTTAAACAATTTGAAAGCTTTAGATTTCTCTTTCAAAAACATAATTGTCATCATCCTAGAGTAGTCATCAACAAATAAAATAAAATATTTGTCACCATAATAGCTCTAAGTTCTCATAGGACCACATAAGTCGGTATGTACCAACTCCAAAATACCTTTAGAAGAATAGTCTTTTCTTTTAAAACTAGATTTAGTCATTTTCCCTTTCTGACATTGATTGCACATGACATGGTCAGGTTTAGTTAGACTCGGTAAACCTCTAACTCTTCTCTTTTTACTAATCTTAACCATGTCATCAAAATTCACATGACATAGTCTCTTATGCCACAACCACACATCTTCATTTCTAGCCAATAAACAAGAAGTTTCAACATTGTCAAGATAAAATAGATTATCTTTGGATTGTTCACCAGTACCGACCAACTTTCTAGTTTCATCATAGATCTTCACCTTTCTACTTTCAAATACAACTCAGTGACCTGAATTATTCAATTGTGCCACACTCAACAAATTATAGTTAATTCCTTTCACCCAATATGAATTATCACATCTAATCTTATTGTTCAACAAGATAGATCCCTTTCCTTTCACTAAACAAGGTGTATCATTTCCCATTTTAACTGATCCTCCATTGTAATATTCAATATATTCAAATGTTTCCTCATCACCATTCATATGATGTGTACAACCACTATCAATAATACATGTATCATTCTTGCTAACTTTAGATATAAGTGATGTTTTAACATACCTTTATTCTTTTTTTGAACCTCTTTCATTGCTAAAAACACTACCTCAATGTTTTCATCAATGTCAGTGTTAGTATCAACATCATCATCTCCAACAAGGTAACATGCCTTCTTTCCTTTGTCTTTGTAGTCTTGGTTGTTTCTTCTATCATACTGTCAGTTTCCTTTGTGTTCTCGGTGATCTCTTCTGTTAGACTTTCTTTCTCCAGATCGGTCATTGTCTTTATCTTCATCTTTCCCTTTAGGACATCTAGCAGCAATATGGCCAATTTATTTATAGTTAAAACATGGTAGAGGTAACTTTGATTTATACTTTTCTATAGCCTCCTAGCCATAAGAGCTTCAATCTCATCAAGCCCATCTTCACTATCACTGTCACTTTCATTTCATATGTTATGTTTACTACTAGACTTACCAATCTTCAAGGATGACATAAATATAGACTCAACACTCTGTACAATACTATTATCATAGTTATTAATGTCAAAAGTAGTTAATTTACCAATTAGACTATCAAGTGTAAGAACACTACCCAGTGTAGATTTCATTTGATGAATAGCAGATATTCAAATAGCATAGATAGGAATCAAGATTCTAATAATTTTACTCACAACAGTGTCTTCATCAATAACACCTCCTACTCCTCTGATAGCATTGACCACTTCCTGGATTTGGTTAGAGTATTGTATAATGTTTTCACCTTCTTTCATCTTCATATCATCAAATCTTCCTCTAAGGCTTTCAGCTCTAGTTGTCATCACATTTTCATCTCCTCCATGAACTAGTGCAAGCTTGTCCCACATTTCTTTTGATGTCATGCATGCTTTGATATCTTCAAATTCTGCATCAAACAGAGTAGTAGCAATATCTATCATTTTTATGTTGTGTTCATGTCTATCTCTTGGCTGATCAATTGTCAAAGGTCCAATAGTCAGTTGTATGTAGCCATTATCTAGGAGTTGAATAGATGATTCTCCAATTCTAGATATGTGTAGTCTCATCCTGTGTTTCCATGTCGAGAAGTTATCTTTGTTCAACTTAGACACCTCCCTTGTATACATCTTGTGATCTTTAGCTCAAGTCCTTGAAAATTTCCTCCAAGCAACCAATATGATCTGATACCAATTGATAGATAACTGAGAGGGGGTGAATCAGTTAAATCAGTTATCCTACAGTCCCAAACTCTCAAATGTACTTAATCAAACTTTTTCAACAAAATCAAACAACTCGATAAGATAATATAAACTATCTTTCTGTTCATTTACTAAATATGAGTAATTTCCAAAAGTGTCTTTACCAATTAATCTAGATATAAAATATGTAAAATATGATAGCAAAACAATCATAACAAATAACACAACACAAAAATTTAACATGGAAACCCTGCTAAGGGAAAAACCACCTAGGACCAGTAACCCAAAATATTTCACTCTTCTGAAGTGAGCTCAGTTAGGAGCCAACCCTATTAAAGGTTACAATGCACATTGTTAGGTGTGACCTGCTTAGAGGATTTATCACTCATAGTTCTTTGACCAGCATTCACTATGGGGTCAACAAGAAAACAATTAACATTCTTTGAATGTCATATTGAAATACAATCAAGACTGTTAAGTCCACTCGGTTAAGAGATTTAGCTGTAACAATGGTTAAACTGATACAATAGTGATCTAATTCAAATAAAACTCAATTTGCAAGTATTCAGATCTATATTAAGCTCATAAAACTATTCTAGTAAATAATCAATTCACTCCATCATATCCTCCAACTTACTTCACTCGATGTATATATCTTTGATGCTCGGCTCTTTCTGTAACCAATTTGATCAAGTATGCATGAGAAATGTCTTCACGCAAATTCTCCTATAGTCTCTATTCATCTAGCATTATTCAACAATGAATCACATGTCTCTTAAATAGATGTGTAAACCATTTTCATATCATCCATTAGATTTTGCCTCTTACTCTCCATCGTTCATTTTTTTGCTTCAAGTTTCCTCGACAAATGTGTCAATAACATGTTTCAATCTCTTCCCTTCAATCATCTCTAAATTTTGTGAGTCATGGATCTTATAAAAAACTTCATCTCTTACATCAAAATCATAAGAAATTTCTAGCTCATCAATTTTAGTCGGCTGTAATAAACATTTAATGTTTTCATCCATATTCGGTAAATGCATAGAAAGATAGTTGATATTATCTTACCGAGTTGATTAATTTGTTGAAAAAGTTTGAAGAAGTACATCTAAGATTTTGGGACTGTAGGATAACTAATTTAATTGACTCACCCCCCCTCTCAATTATATAACACATTGAGGGTGGGATTATTTGTCTCTATTTCTATTTCCTATTTAGAGGATACATCTTTGTCTTTAGAGCTTGTTCACAATATTTTATGATTGGTTTCTTTTTTGTCACCTTCTCTTATGATTGGGCATGTTCTTGATTGGTTCATTAAATCTTCATCATCCAAGGATATGGCAACACATGAGCATATTTCAAAGGTATCATCTTCATACTTAATTTGGATCCTCCTTCATAATTCCTATCAAGAATGGGAAGTATTCTTGCATCTATAGTTGGTCTATCTTATTCCCAGGGGGAGAAATTTCTTTTGTAGGCATTTAATTGATCATATCATTGTGTCTCTCTTATTTGTGCTATTCATTGAGCTTCTATATCTTTTCATATTCTTTCATTTCCTTAGGAAAATTACTACATGGTATCAGAGGAAAATTATTACACTTAGGAAACCTCCCTCTTTCACCAGATTAATATATGTAACATGCCAACTAATCTCATCCTTATGGCTTATTGAAAACTATCCATCCCTTCCTAAAGTGGTTACCTAGGGTAGCTAATGAGAAAATAGATTGATTGGGAGTTAAAGAAAGTCTTCTCTTGAACTCCTGCATAGTATACATGGTCACCCTTAAAATAAATTTTGTTTCACTTACCAAAGAAAAATCATCCCACCTAGAAGTTTTGTACAAGATTTAGTACCTTCATAGAATTAGTATCATACAATAAATCAAATAGAGACTAAATAAACCACAATTAATACTCTATTTAGCAAATAAAGCACAATTAAGCATCCTATGGCTCTCTATCTAAGAGTGTTAATGTGAAGCTCTCACCAAGATACCATTAATGACAGTCCTAGAATGAGAAATGATTATGATAAAGAAAATGCTAACAATTAATTCAGATTGAAATACTAAATTTCTCCTAAATTGCCTTTCTAGCTATAAAATACAAGAGGTTCTATGCAATTCTTAGATGTGTGGTTATGAATTATGATTGATTTTGGTCTTCCTTTTATAGATTTATGCAAGGGTAGGAGTTGTGGTTGTGTTGATCATGATTAAGCTTGAGTTGAGTCTTTGGTTCCACCTATTGGTGTTTGAAAATGCTTATGCCAACTAGGGCTGCCAATATGCCTTGAGACTAGTATTAGGAATGGTTAGTTCCAAGTATGAGAGCCCTGCAAGACAACTAGACCAACTATAGGGACAAGACTACCCTCTGCACTTCTGGCTCTGCAAAACCAAGGTGGGTGTACCTAATCTAGTATCTTATGGAATTTTAGGACTTTAAACTGGATTGAATAAAGTAGATGATAACAAGAGACTACTAAATGTTAACCAAGCATTCATTGAATCTCCATTGCTATGAAGGGTATTACTACTATCAACCAAACAATAATTAAAACTTGAAACGGTGTTGATATATGAAGATGGAAAGAAGTAAACAAGAGCCAATCAAACATTGAACTCAACTGAATATACTAATCCCTGATCAGTGCCATTATCCATTGGGCAGATCTCAAATACAGACATTGAAATATGAACCAACTACTGTCAAAGACTCATAGCCATAAACATAAACATTCCATCTCATCCACTACTTATAGTATCCTTCTATAGATAAATCAAAATGAATCTATGCCCTATCTAAAGTATATTTCACTCGATCCTAGATCAAGAA
This sequence comes from Chamaecyparis obtusa, assembly GCA_027943335.1. Taxonomy (NCBI): domain Eukaryota; kingdom Viridiplantae; phylum Streptophyta; class Pinopsida; order Cupressales; family Cupressaceae; genus Chamaecyparis; species Chamaecyparis obtusa. The sequence goes on from BSBK01000559.1 coordinate 489,713, forward strand.
CTAAAGAATATAACATATACAAAGGTAACCCTATGCAATGGTTCAGAAAATCCAGAATTCACAAGATTGACACCAAGGAGAGACTTGAAAGCTTGAAATAATTATATTAAGTATGATGAGTCATGTACATGTTCAAAGTAGAAAAGAGAGAAAACCACTTCAATAACTTGCAAAATACTACAAGGAAATTCTATTCAATCTACCTACAATATGATACAGCCTACTACAACCCCCTGGAACCAACCGAAATCAGAACCCTTCTAAATTATCTAGAAAATCCTTTTATAGGAACAAGGATTGCAATAAGCAAAGGATCATTTAGGGCAAAATTAGGTCTGCAACAACCTCACCAACCAGATTGAACAAGAAATAAAGAAATGCAGGAAAAGCCTAGAATCTTGGGAAAATCAGATCAAATCTGAAGTAAAAAAATTTAGTTTTATATCCTAGGTACACTGCATATGCAAATTCAACCAATTTCTTGTTGCAGGAAGAACAAAATTAATGCTAGAGAAAGCCTGCAGGAAACTTGCGTGTGCATAACATGGAGATCTCTGACATCAATCAAAACCCTAGCCGCCCGTGTCAAATAATAGTCCTCTGTATTTGCTTGGCATGGCACCCCAAGATGGAAAAATCAAATCTACGTGGAAACCTATGTCCTCTTCATCATTCTCCAACTGCAAATGTCCTGGCACAATTAAATCTAAACCACCGCTTCATCCTATATGGCTCACTGTATCAAACCCTAGCAAAAACTTTGTAGAAGACTTGAATTTGAAATAAAATGGCTAACAGGCTCAGGTTTAAAACACAACCGTTGATCCATTTATTTCTCAGCAAATCGGGTGGTCACATTTATCTCCATAACAGTCACGAACCCTTTGAAAATTCTTCGGCCATGTTAGCAGTGAATAACCAATGAAAACAAGCAACTCAGCAACACATGGCAGCAAAGGACCCACCACAAAGTATTCTCTCTATAAATGAGATCAATGGTCATCATTACATTGTACACTTAACCATCGTACATCTTACCCCAATGGTATAACGACAACCACAAGATCTCGTAGTGCTTTAACTCCTTTGGAGAAACCGGCCCCACTAACAACCACCAAGTCACAAACTTGCCGACCAATCAAAGCAATACAAATTAGCATACCTAGCAACACGATCCCATGACATCTTCATCACTTTCACCAATGAAAATTGTGCATGTTAGCTCTAACTGTCAGAGGACCCACCCCTCCCTAAGAAAAAGTAAGATCGACGGCTGGCGTAAGATCTCATAACTTTGACAAAACCCATGAGAACTTACACCAACTGTAGATCCTCTGCAGATGTTAGGACCCTCAAGGACATGCTGACATCTAGGTCCCACTGAAAAGCTCCAAATCACACTCAGCAACCAATAAGAAACTGCCACTTCTGCAACACCTGGCACCAGACCCACTGGCACCACCCCCAGTCAGATTTGAAATCAATGGATGTCACATGATCTCATGGGGTAGGAATATTCTTTGAGATCATGCACCAACCGTAGATTTAAAAATCTTCACTATAGGCCCCACTGATAGGATACACATCACAATCCACCTCAACCAATGAAAAGCTACCAAGTCAAGATGATTGGGCAAACAAGGACCCACTGCACATAGGTCGCAACATGTTGGAAGATCGAGCAGTTGTCGCATGAGCTCATGGGGAAGGAATATTCCATGAGATCATGCGCCCACCATTAGATTGAAAATAACTGTGATGCCGGGCCCACTGACCATGTGAACATGCGACCAAAGAAAATGAAACCACCAGTGGAGTCACAAAATGTTAAGGGTTAAACCGTTGGGAACAGGAGACTTCGCGACCACTACAGTCGCTAAATCACTGAAAAGAAATGCTAACCGCTAGAGGACTATGCAAACTGGTGACAAACCAGGAAAGATAAAGCACATTTGCATTTTTTAGTCACTTAATTGGCCCAAAAAGGTAATGAAGAAATATAACAGGGCCAGAATAAAAAGGTTTTTCCACCCTAATGGCTAGATTTATGAATTTTTGAACTCAGGGTTTAAGGGCAGAGACCTAGAAAACACTTGCAGAGACCAGAGAAAATCTACAGAGTCATGAAAAATATTTCAAGTGCTAACAATGGCTCTATCTGGGGATGTATGCCTCTTGCAGGCATGGCAAGAATCCAAAAAATCTGGGAGAAGCAGACCACCCACTGGAAAAGAGACAGGGACCTCAAAAACTGGCAACCGAACCAAGGAAACACACAACTGAAAGGGAAATATTTACATAATTTACATGCTTTGAAACTTTACTTGATGGCCTCGGGCCACCAAAGGAAAATCAAAACCCTCTTGAATCAAAGGTCTGATTCTCATCCACATATACAATCAAACACCTAAAAGTATCTTAACCATCTTGATGCCAACATATGTGAATAACCATGGGCTGAAGAATAAAATTGTACTGATCACTACCCATGTTTTTCCAGTCATAATCATTACATTCATACTCCAAGAAGTAAGGAACATCATTTACTTCTTCTTGATGACTGGAAACAAAAAATTGATCAAGTAATGCATCAGAATATAAAACATGTTGAGCATCATGCATTACAACATAATTACCTGGTTGAGGAGGACTTGGATCCTCGGATTTATCTTCATACATTGCATAAGCCAATAAACAACTTGGTTCCTCTATGATATCTTCATGAACTGGGTCATGAACCAAGTGAAGGTCTTCTTCATAAATATTGTGACAGGGGAATAACTGATCTGCATCATCATTTTCACCAAGAGAAATTTAGTCCCAATTATTGAAGACAAGGTCCTCAATATTGTCACCATCACTATCATATTTGGTAGAAGAAGGGAAAGGATATGAACAAGAAACTTGCTCATCACTGGAATATTTATGACAGGAGAAGACACGGTCATGGCCTTCAACCTCTTCTTCTACAGAATCACTACATGAGGGGAACTCTGGCATAGATGGATCATCTTCATCACTGTGAACACCTACCTCATTATCAATTTCAAAGGATATATCAACAGGATCCAATATTTGCTGACAATATAGATGTGTACATTTGTTATATTCATCTCTCAACAAATCAAATATCTCATCACTATTGAGAGAAGGGGAAACCAACTCATCCCTAGTATCTTCATCAGAATCCTCACTTGAATAACCTTGGCTATCACATTCAGATATCTCTGAACAAGAAGGAGATCCTGGATACAATGATTATGATCCATGCTCACTGCTGCAATCTGAATACTCCTCTGACAAAACTTCATCATGAGAAATATCCTCAGCATTAGGTATGGATTTCTCTGAGATACAACTTGTATTCCTTTTTTGCCGATGATCCTTTTGCAACTTATTACATTCATCGTCATCAGCAAACTCTTCTAAGAACAATGACTTGAACTCAGTCAATGAAGAGATGCATTTTGGGGGTAATCTTAAATACCAATCAGATGCAACCCCTTTGAGGGATCTCCCAAAAAACATGATATTAACATCTTCCTCAAAAATCTGATATTTTACAATAAATCTAAAGAATGCTAGGACATGCTCTACTGCTAAATTAGACTGACAAACTCAAACCGGAATCAGATCCATAAGCTCACTAGGAAAAAAATGAGGGGAGCTTGGAAGAGCATAACTTAAAGCTCTATCCAACTTGAGAAAACACAATCGCCTAGACTGGGTTTTCCCTTGATTATCCATCTGGAAGTGCTGCAGTTGAAATCTGTCAATTGGAAAGTAGGGTAGATCTAGAGCTCTCCTTGGAACTCCAGCAAGTCCTTTTCTTGTAGAGTCATCACTGCCTTGAAGAGGAAAATATTGTATTGATTTTGTATTTTCTTCCAATCAACTAAAAACTTCACCAGGATTTACAAACATACTATTTATCAGAGACTACTGATCAAACAGAGAAGTCAAAGTCACCACTCACACTTGGTGAGAAGATTTTAGCAAATGCTTTGTTTTCACTTTTGACTCTATAATCTTTCAACCAAGACTCTAGGATGATCCATCCAAGCAAGGAAGCTTGATGTCTTTTACTTCTTCCCCAATAGAGTCACCATCTTGTTGGTGTTTGAAAATGCTTATGCCAACTAGGGCTACCAATATGCCTTGAGACTAGTATTAGGAATGGTTAGTTCCAAGTATGAGAGCCCTGCAAGACAACTGGACCAACTATAGGGACAAGACTACCCTCTGCACTTCTGGCTCTACAAAACCAAGGTGGGTGTACCTAATCCAGTATCTTATGGCATTTTAGGACTTTAAACCAGATTGAACAAAGCAGATGATAACAAGAGACTACTAAATGTTAGCCAAGCATTCATTGAATCTCCATTGCTATGAAGGATATTACTACTATCTATATGCACCCTAAAATGGTCACCTAAACTATGGGCCCCATTTATTCAATTATCAAAAATCAATCCCTGAATCAATGCTTTACAATACCTTTGAATCAATCTTTTTGATCAAATCATAATTATTTTCAACTATCCCAATACTCCCTAAGGTTGGATATTTCATTAATTTTATTTAATTAAATAAATCCCTTTTAAACAAATAAAATAATATTATTTAATTGAAATTAATATTCCTTAAATAAAACAATATTATTTAATTAAAATCCATTTTTAATTAAATGATTTTATTTTATTTAATTAATATTCATATTTAAACTATATAATCTTATTTTATTTTGTTAAAAGAGATATTATTCTTTTAAATAAAATAAAATATCTTCTCAAAATATCTTTGTGATGGAAAAGGAAACAAATCAATTAATAAAAAATGAAATAAATGAAATTCTATTTTCCTACAAACCTTCTAAAAATGACATTTGTTTCCTCTTTTCCATTTATCCCACATTGCTTCTAGATTTGCATTCAAATCCACATTTTGCTATAAAATGAGCCCTCTCGCTCTCAGTTGAGGACCCCAAATTTTCACATCATACTTATATTACAATTTTCATCAGAGCTTTTCATTTAGTTTGCACATTTCCATTTGATGGCATATAGTTTAATATTGCACTTTAGTTTAATCTTCATAGTAGATCAATTTGCAAAGTAGTTCATTTATTGCATAGCAATCATAGTTTAAAATAATTTAGTTCTTGCAAATCATATAGTTTAAATTAGTTTATTTTGCATTTACAATCATACTTAATCTAGTTTTCATTTACATGCATGGATTAGATTCAATAGAGATTAGCATTCTTGCTATCAATCTGTGAATCTCTCGTTCTGAATGTGTACTTGTATGGGTAAGTTAGTTGATCTGAGGGCCTCACAATATTGATCCCTGCACATATTCGGATAGAGAGTTGTGACTCGGTTTGCAAGGACTCATTATTGAGTCTCCTTGCATGCAAGGATTCACAGAAGTGTACCACATCCAAGTAGCCCCCAAAATCCAAGTAGTGATATTTGAATAAAAAAATGACACTGTGAGAATATTTGAATTGGTAAAAGGCATGGATAATTAAAAACATATCATGAAAACCAGCGCAAGAGACTTACCTCGAAATTGAGTTTTCAATATGCTGATTCTAAAAAAGAAAAGAGGCACCCACTAACATTAGCAAATTTCAAAAGGAAAATTAGCATTTAATTCCATTAACGTTAGCAAATTTCAAAAAGAAAAATTTCCTTAGTTTTTTAAGTTTTAGTCTTTTAGATTTTATGTAGATTTAGTTTTTTTAATTGTTTTTAATTAGATTTTGTTAAAACTTCTAATTTAGATTACATCTTTTTACTTTTTAAATTTTAATTAGATTTTTTTTTAATTTTGGTTAAATTAGATTAGTTTTTTTTTTTTAGTTTTTAAAACTTAAATTAGATTTTTTTTTAATCTTGTTTAATTAGAGTAGATTTTTTTTTAAATTGTTAATTTAGATTAGATTTTTTAATTTTGTTAATTTAGATTAGATTTTTTTGTTTCTTTAATTTAGATTAGTTTTTTTTAAAAAAAAATTTAGCTTAGTGCTAGATTAATTTAATTTTGATTTTAGTTTTGTTAATTAATTTTTTATTTTTTTAGATTCAATTTTGTTTAATTAGATTAGATGTTAATTAGACTAATTTCTAATTTTAGTTGTGCTTCCTCTTTTTAGATAGTTGATTTTTTGCCTTTTGTGCAGGGAGGAGGCATCTATTTTGTTCGATTGCAGATTTTTGGACCTAAGGTACATTCACACAATCCCTATAACATTTCGTTTGGGCATAAAAATCAACCTCTTACGTGTCTGGCTTGAGTGTTTATATGCTTTTCATAGAACACATTTTTTTATGCTCTTAATGGAAAATGAATGAACCTAGATTTGATTTCATGCAAGTTTGTGTTTAAATGCATGCTTGTCTTTTAACATTAAGTAATTCTTGGTTTCAAATATCAAAATAGTCTTATTGATTAGCAGTCTTAGATTACTTGTGATTGATCTAGATTTCTATCTTGGGTTATTGGACTCGCTAATCCATCGGCCCCTCATTCCACCCCATGGTTGCAAGGTCAGCGCCACATTAAAGGGGAGGGGTCTATAGGAAAGAAGCGTTAATTGTTCCACTAGGAAACCCTTTTGTGCTTTCTGGAACTCACTTGTTTTCTAGGTTGTGGACTCGTTTGTAGCTTGTGTGAGGTGTTAAGTGTTCCACCTTGTCGACTCACCTCATATTTTCTCTAAGCGTTAAGTGTTCCACCTTTAGTGCTTTCCAATACTTTTTGATAGAGAATTACTTACTTTTTCATTTTTAGAAGGCCTGCTTGGGGATTTCATCACCCCAAGGGATGACCTTAACTCCCGTGTTCCGGTGGAGTATAAATATCAGGAGGTGAATCCAAAGACACCTCTCTTGAGGATGAGTTAGATTTCACTCTTGGCTAAGCCTCAAAGAACTTTATACCTTTGAGAAGTGAAGGAGGGGATTTGGGTTACCATCTCCCCCTGGCTGTGTGATTTTTGATTCTTCTCATCTATAGATTTGGGCCTCACGTACCTTGCGTATATCGAGGACACCCTTTAGAAAAGCCATGTATATCCTTGTAGACAGCTTACTAGGATGTTGTTGTGTTCTAAGTACCTTCTAAAACATTCTCAAGAACATACACATGTAGCATCTTTAAGGAGTAGCATACTAAGTCACTATTCTTGTTCATGTGCAAGGTTGCTTTGCCCCTCGCTCATTGTTTGAAGACAATTGATTGCTTGAACTCCTTGATTGTTGTCTTATGTGCTTGATCAATGCTAAAAATCTGTTGATATACTTCATCTTTGAAAATGAACAACAAACTGAAATACTGAGTTCTTCAATTAGGTGACTTGTCCCAATTCTAGAGACCTATTCTATATTTAGGGTTCTTGTGTCCTCAACCTTTTGGAGTTAGTGATCCTTGATCTCATAAGCAATTTTTCTTGAGATTGGCAAATCAGGAACTGTTCCTATCAAATAGACAAATTTTTAGACTCTTTGATAACACACTTGGACAGTGCTAGTAATCTCTTCGTCCACCCATTTTCATACAATTCAAACTCAGTATACTTTGTGTAAGTCATCCTCTTGATCCATACGTGCTAGGGTATTCACCCAAGAATTGAGCACCCCTATGGCAATGTTGGTTTACACCTATTTGCAAGAGTTCTATTTCACCATCTCTCTCAAACAAGAGAAAACTTTTACTATCCTAGTCTGATATTGATGTTTCCTAGAATTGTCTATTTGCCTGAACTCTCCCTTTCATGTCAGTAACAACAAGATATCAAGTGAGCCAAGGAAAGCAACCTTAGATAGTCTTTAGCCAACTACCCCTAGTTTAGACTCGTCAAAAGAGGAAGGAAAAGGAACCAATATTTAACCAGTCACCTAGGAGAAAGTTTGAAACCTAGTTTGACCCAAAGAGCCATTTTAGTGATTTGAGTACCCCCTCAGCACCTTCCCACTCAGGTATGGATATGAGTTATACCATGACTCAGCGGGAGAGGGAAGCTATGGATCAAACCCTTGATGATATCTATGAAAGACATAGAGACAAGATGTTGTTTGGTAATTCCTCTCATGATGTTTAACCTAGTTCACCCCCCATCAGCACTAGGTACCTAGATGCGCATCAACGAGCTGAAAGGCATGAGAGATGAGCTCACCCAGAACAATGGTCACAACACGAAGACCAAGACAATGAACTTGGTGATGCTCATGTCAATGCAACATATACCAATGATTTGTACAAATGTTCAAGACCAAATTCTCCACTTTGAACAACCTCAAGGCATACAAGTGAGAGGCTAAAAAGAATTGAGTGAGAAAAATAGGCTACAAAAAATGAACGAGCTGCAAAAGATGAAAAACTTAGGCTTCTAGAAGAGGAACAACGAGCCTTGTTGGATATAGAGAGAAAAGCATTCCAAGAGGAGCAAGATAGGCTATTAGCCCAACAATTAAACACTCAATTCAACAACAAGGGTGCTAGCAGTGGAAATAATTCTCCTCCCTCCACCCCTTCCAGAACACCAAGAAGTAGAAGGCGGTCACGAACCCCTTCTAGATCTCCTAGTCCTAGAGGAAGAAGGGCCTCTCAATATGCTCACTATAGGAGGCAAATGCCTCCCAGAAACTCAAGACCACACTCCCAACATGTACATCATGGTTCCCAACATGGAGGTGGTAACTCACATTATGACCTTGATACTCAAGACTTCATGCGAATGCAATAAGAGCCTATCTTCTAACAGTATGTGGAGAGGTATTTGGAACAAAACAAAGATAAGTTCTTGGAAAGTCTAATCAATAAGGGTGCCAAAGTCCCTTATAATTTTGATGTGGACAACAAAATACAAAAGAAAAATCCCTCTCAAGAGGAAGAAATCTGCCAAATGAAGCAAATGATGCAACCTAAGAGCTCATTCTCACTAGACTCGATCTGTCCTAATCCATTCGACAAGAGTGTGAGTATGAAGGATTTTCCAAGGAGGGTGGAATTCCCTCAATACAATAAATATGATGGAAGTGGTGATCCACATGACCATGTGCACCAGTTCTATACTATGAGCTTTGAATTCCATCAGGATGACTCCTATTTGATGAGGTTGTTCCCTAGAAGTCTTAAAGAACAAGCAATGGAATGGTTTACCAATATCACTCCCCCTGTCAAGACTTTTAGAGAACTTGTTCATAGATTCACTCAACACTTTGCATATAATCTGTCAAGATCTGTTACTATGTTGGACCTATGCAACTTGAAACAAAATCAGGGGGAACCCTTTGTTACCTTCTTGCAAAGGTGGAGGAGACAGTGCTCTTGGTACCCTAGGATGATCCATGAGGATGAAAAGATTGACATACTTGTCAGTAACTTGGTGCCTGAAATGAGATATGAGATAAAAAAGATAGTCTTCAATTCCTTTGATACCATGATTGAAACTGCATGCCACATTGAGGATGTTCTAAAAGAACAAGGCATTTTGACCAAACATAGAAACAATGGCAACAATGGTCAACACAACAACAAGGATAAAGGGAAGAACAAAAATTGGAACAAGAACAAACAAGTTGTCAATGACAGAGTTGTAGACTCTCCCCAAGCTAAAGATCAAGGTGTCCTTCACTTGTCTAGTGCAATTCAAGCTATGAAGCTCAATGCACCTCCTCCACAAGAGAGCAAGCCATGGTATCAAGAGAAGCCCAAGAAGGAAAAACATCAATTTTCCAAGCTTGGTGATTCTTACGAGGATGTTTTCAAAATGTTCATTGCCAATAATCTTGTGCATCCACAAGATCCCACAAAACATTACATCCCTGACATTAAGCCACATTGGTGGGATGAGAAAGCTTTCTGCACATTTCATAATGGCATTGGGCATACCATTGAGAATTGTTGGAAACTCAAGCACATTATCCAAGATCTCATTGAGAATGGAAAGCTTAAGATGGATGGACTAAACACCAATGCTAATCACAAAGCATTTAAAGAGCCGTTACCTAAGTATGACAAGGGGGAAACCTCTAAACCAAAGGGTAGCAAGGCTGCAATCAACTACACTTACACAGTGGCAAAAAATGTGGTAAACATGCTTGAAGTTGTGGGGCCAAGTGTTAATATGATGAGGATTAAGGACCTGCATGGTTATGACTCTCCCCCTATCTTTGACAAAGAACTTGTTGTGGTGCTGAGAGGTCCTCATTCTAGGTTATCTTCTCAAGCCCTTAATGTTGTTACCAGGAGTCAAGGCCCTATTGTTCTTAGAGGTCCTAGTTCAGGTCCATCCAACAAACCCAAGCAAGTGGCATCCAAGAATGTCACCAAGTCCTCCACTACTCCCAAACCAAACTACAATCTTGTAGATCAGTTACAGAAAACTCCAGCACAAATATCAATCTTGGAGCTTCTAGAGTTGTCCCCTAGACATAAATAGATCCTTAAGGACGCTTTGTGCATAGAAAATGTCCCCAACAACATCGATATAGACCAATTCCAAGGCATGGTGAATCACATTACTAGCCCACATTACCTCTCTTTCTTGGAAGATGATGACAAATCCCTAAGCCATCCACACAATCTTTCCCTTCACATTGAAGTAATGATTCATAAAACTCATGTCAGTCACATGTTGATAGATGGGAGTGCTGGGCTAAATATTTGTACTTTAAGTTTGTTAAAAACTTTGGGCTATTTATAGGAAGTGATTGACACTAAAAAGATCACTATAAAGGCCTATGATGAGGTAGAATGAAGTTCTAAGGGGTTGGCTGTCCTTCCTATTAGGATTGGCCCAGTTGAAAAAGATATCTTGTTCCAAATTATTGATACTGGACCCCTTGCATACAACATCTTATTGGGTAGACCATGGATTCATGACATGAAGGTAGTGCCATCTACCTACCACCAATGTGTTAAGTTCCCCTACAATGGAGTAGAAATTTTCATACCAGGGGATAACACCTTATCAGTTAATTCAATCTCAGCTAATGTTCATGTCCCTCTTAATCGAGAACCAGAGGATTATCAAGCAACTTTAGCAGACTGTTAAGACAAGTTTAAATCAGTAGACCTTGGCATGGGAGGGTATCAACTTGACTCTTTTGCAAAGATGCCTATTTCCCCTAGGTCCTATGGAAAGCCTTCACAGGTGATGAAACTATCTTCTTCAGCAATGACACTATTTGACAAGTTTGTTGAATCCTCAGTACCAATACAAGATGAAAAAGAGGAAGTATCTATTTGAGATTGGATATACAAAGAGGAGAAGTACTAGCATAATGAAAATTTCTCCCCCTCTCCTAAGTCCTATGGGAGAGGATATACTTTTGTCAAGAAGATGGGTTATCCAAGATATGGCCCTCTTAGTCACAAGTTAGATGATAGAGCTAAACCACTTAATCATGATCTTTTTGGACGTAAGTCTAAGAAACTGGTTGGTCTAGGCTTTATGAAGAATAACAAGTCCACTATCCACATTCCTAATAGGTGGGATAGTGAAGATGACATAGAATATGTACCAGATTTGACAAATCAACAAGGCATGATGGATGATTGGGTACCTTCAACAAATCTCCTTTGGGGAGATTCTAGAGATTTAACAATTGATAGTCCTCCTATCCTAGCTATGATAGATAGTGACTATATGAATGCAAGATTGACTATGGATAGTGTCTCCATCCCAGCTACAATGGATGGTGATAATTCAAATAATTTTGTGATTGAGAAAATTGTTAGAGGAGGGGAAACTCGTCCAAATCTTGAGACTTCTACATCACAAGGCCCCAACAATAATTCAGAAATAGACTCTTATGAGTTTGAATGGGATTCACTCTTAGACACAATAGTTGACTTGGATATGGATTTTGTCCACGCTTATAGTTCTCAACCTAATGTAGCTGATGAGTCGTGTGTCAGATTAGAAGATTAGAACCCACATGTTGCATTAGTAGATGATTCTTCACTCGATAGGGTAAATTCTAATTTAGACACCTTAGAGGGATACTTAATAGACTCCAATTCTACAGTCACCAGAGATGACACCACCTATATCCTTAATATTGAACCAATCATTAACTACCCCTTATCGACCCCAACCTTATTGATTGGTCTCAACATTATCAAGAGCCTCAACTCTTGACATTTCACAATGACTATGAGATCACCTGCTATCTAAATGCCATTGAATCTGTAGTCTCTTCCACCAATGAACTGGCTACCAATATGATAGAACCTAACATCAAGTACCTTAGTCACAAGATAAAAAGAAAAGAAAAAAAGAATAAGAGTTATGATGGCGAAAACCACTATGTGGCAGTGTCAGAACCAAAAAAAGTAAAAATAAAAGACGTATCCAAAGGTGAAAACCTCTCTGAGGCACCTACAGATGAGGTACTTGATAGTCTCCCAAGCTACTTTTAGGATAGATCATCAGTATTGGTTGAACCTACAGAAGCTGTTAATTTGGGCATAGAAGAGGCTCCAAAAATTGTACACTTGGCTAAATCTTTATCACCTCAAGAAAAGAAAGCCTACACTGAGTTCCTCCAAAAGAAGAAAATTAATTTTGCATGGACATATTCAGACATGCCAGGTTTGGACACTAATCTCAATATGCATCATTTGTCCATAGCTACAGGTGTGAAACCAGTCAAACAAAAGTTGAGAAAAATGCACCCTCATATAGCTCTTTTAGTGAAAACTGAATTAGAAAAGCTCCTTGGTGCAGGATTCATTAGAGCCATAGACTATGCTACTGGATTTCCAACATTCTACCTATTTCTAAACATGATAAATCCATTTGAATCTACACAAATTTTAGACATTTTAATAGAGCATGCCCAAAGGATGATTTTTCACTTCCTAACATAGACATGATAGTGGACATGACAACAGGCTATGAGATCTATTCCTTGATGGATGGTTTTTCTAGGTATAATCAGATCAAGATTGCTCCTGAGGATCAGGAAAAGACTGCATTCACATGTGCATGGGGTACTTATTGTTGGAATGTCATGCCCTTTGGATTAAAAAAAGTAGGAGCTACTTATCAAAGAGCTATGACAACCATCTTTCATGATATGATGCATAAGAATATGGAAGATTATGTGGATGACACCCTAGCTAAGTCTAAGAAAAGAGGAACACATCTAGCTGATTTAGAAGTAATTCTAGATTGCATGGAACAATTTCAACTAAGATTAAACCCAAAAAGTGTGCATTTGGTGTTACTTCTGGCAAATTATTGGGATTCATCATTTCAGCCAAAGGGATAAAAGTGGACCTTGAAAAGGTTCAAGCCATTATAAACATGCCACCTCCCAAAAATGTCAGTCAAATGAGGAGTCTTCAAGGATGCCTTCAATCCATAAGGAGGTTTATTTCACAATTGGCAAATAGAGTGCAACCCTTTAACAAAAACTTGCATAAAGGTGTTCAATGTGTCTAGAATGAGGATTGCCAAAAGAGCATGGACAAATTAAAGAATACTTGGCAAGTCCTCCCATCTTAATGCCTCCCATTCCAAGAAAACCCCTCATTTTATATGTCTTAGCTACTGAATCTTCACTGGGGGCATTGTTGGCTCAATTAGATGAACAAGGGAAAGAAAGGGCCATATATTATATTAGCCGCACTCTTGTTGCTTATGAGGTCAATTATACTAGCATTGAAAAAGCTTGCCTTGCAGTAGTTTTTGCCTCTCAAAAATTGTGACACTGTATGCTTGCGCACACCATACACCTCATCGCAAAAATTGATCCTCTCAAATACTTTCTTGGCAAAGCTTCTCTCATAGGTAGACTTGCTAAATGGATGATGATTCTCTTTGAATTTTACATAGAGTATATTGAGTGCAAGGAAATCAAAGGCCAGGCTATTGCAAATCAACTGACTAATTTCCCAATTCAAGATAATATGCCTATTCAAGTCAATTTCCCAGATGAATATCTTATGTACATGACTGAGAAATCCTGGAAACTGTTCTTTGACGGTTCCTACATGCAAAATGGTTTTGGAGCTGGTGTGTTGTTTGTCTCTCCACATGGGTACACTATTCCCAAATCTTACAAGTTACTCTTCCCATGCACAAACAACATAGTTGAATATGAGGCTTTAACAAGTGGACTAAAAATGGCTATAGAGTGGAATGTCACAAAACTACATATCTATGGGGATTCTTAGCTGATCATCAATCAAGTCAATGAGCAATACCAAAAAAAAGATGACAAGTTGATACCTTACAAAAAAATGGTTGATTCATTAAGACGGTACTTTACTTTTGTCACCTTTCAGCAAATCCCTAGGGCTGAGAACAAAGTAGCTGATGCTATGGCCACCCTTGCTTCACTTCAGTTGGAGGAACATGAGTCCAAATATGAATTCCTAGTGGAAGAGCTACACCATCCCATATTTGACTCACTTGAAAACCATGTCATTTGCACCCTTTTCAATCATGAATCCTCTCGCTATGGTGCTATTTACTCATATCTCTATGATGGCATCATCCCCAACACATTTAACCAATCTGAAAGAAGAAACATTTTTCATAACACCTCTCACCATTCCCTCATCTCTGGTGATTTGTATAGGAGGGGTCTAGATGGGACACTTCTTAGGTGCTTAGAAAAGGAGGAATCCGATCAAGTGCTAGTTGACACCCACAAGGGCATATGTGGGGGACATTCTAATGGTCTTTCCATGGCTAGAAGGTTGCTTAGGGTGGGGTACTATTAGCCTACAATGCAGATAGATGCAGTAGCTTTTGCCAAGTCTTGTGAAAAATGTCAGAAACATGGACACCTAATACATGCTCTAGGTAGGGAGCTAATTCCTTCTATATCTCACTGGCCATTTCAGCAATGGACCTTTGACCTTGTTGGGTAGATTCATCCCAACTCATTAGGTGGACATAATTTCATTATCACTGCTACTGACTACTTCATAAAATGGGTAGAGGTTGTTCCACTTTTTGTTGCCTCAGGCAAGATCATGTCTTTATTCATTTTAAACCATATCATTTGTCGATATGGAGTGCCATCTGAGATCATCACTGACAATGGAGGTCAGTTTAAAAATAAGGACCTTACACAACTCTACCAAAGATTTAAGATAAAGCAACATTGGTCCTCCATTTACTTCCCACAAGGAAATGGTCAGGCAGAGGCTTCAAATAAAACCATTCTCAAGATTTTACATAGAATAGTTCATAAGAATGGTAGAGACTAGCACCTATAGATAAACTCGGTCGTGGGCCTATAGAATGAGTATTCGTACTCCAACTAGGGCTACTCCTTTTGCCCTCACATACGGTGCTGAAGCAGTGTTACCTTTAGAGGTTGAGATTCCGTCACTTAGAGTCTCTCTCAAAGGTCTAGTTACAGATGAAGATTATCGTGCCATGAGATTACAAGAATTGGAACTTCTGGATGAAAAGTGTAAAGCACCATTTGACCATATGAGGGTCTACCAAAAGCAGATGTCCAAAGCATTCAACAAAAAGGTTCACCCTAGAGAATTCCAAGTAGGAGATCTTGTCCTGTGAGAGAATCCTAAGAACCAACAAAATAGAGAAAAAAAGGGCAAATTCAAACCTAATTGGCTTGGACCCTACATTATCACAGCAGCTTTTGGTACAAGTTCTTATTTACTATCTACTAAAGAGGGGGAGCAGCTCCCTGAGCCTATCAATGTTTTGCACCTGAAGAAGTTCTATCCTTGATGCCCATTCTGTCTAGGGCCATCCTTTGTATATAATTATTGATTCTAAAAAAATACCAAAAAAATTCATATATGATGCTGAAAAAATACAAAAAAAAAAAATACAAAAAGTGCCTTGGTGAAAACCTGGAAACAGGCACCTTGGTAGCAAAAATACAAAAAAAATATAAAAAGTCCTGAAAAAATTCTTCCAAGTGGTGAAAACCTAGAAACAGGCGCTACTTGAGACCTTTGCACCCCTATTTCTTAGCATGCGTCCTCAATACTTAGCCTTTTTCCATCATGCCTTGTCCTTGTTGCCTTGGTTTGGAATTGGTCTTTGTCTAGGGGGCATCACTATGTTAACTTTGGTCTCTTGGATATGCTTTTCTTTAGGACACCTCGCAAATGGTGTTTTTCAACACCAACCCAATTGTGTTTTTCAACACAACCCCCGACATCGAATGTTTTTCAACACTTATCAGTTTGGTCTAATCCAGTTTGGTCATGTGATCTTACCTGCTAGCAAGCATTCGATCCTTATCCTCGGAACTCAGTATCAGTTTACACACTTAAATTTTTAAATGCAACACTTAATGCTTGATATATGTCATGATCTTTTCTTTGTGTGCCGACTGTTATTGATTTTCGTTGAGTGTCCCTGTCTAATAAGTCTCTCCGTGATGCATAGCTAGAGGACTTGGGGCATGGGGCATGTTTTTATTTGCTTTCTACTTGTGGGTGTTGTCTTGAACCTCTTCAATGTCTCTTGTTGTCTCCTTGACACACTTAGGAGATTTAAGGCATCATCCTTGACTTTTTTTTTTTTTGCACAATTGTTCTTATGGTCATCCTGGTGTTTATGCCTTGATGCGAGCATGGTTTTGCTACATTAAATTGGGTAAGTTAACATTGCAGTCATATTGACCTTTATGTCTTTGATGCTCATGTTAGAATCTTTCCACATTCCAATCTGATATCAATCACATTCATATCTTCATAGTTGCATTTGTGACTAGTGATGATTGTGTGATCGTCTGATGTCTGGTAATAATGGCCCAATGATGAAAAAAAGTTCCTTACATTCTCTAATGAATGATGAACACAAAAAACCTATGTTACCCATGCTAGTACACCTTTGCACTTTCATGTAGCTTGCATTATTTAGACTTTATGTTAAATTTGCACTTTTAGGCTGCATTATGAGTTTGAGAGGGTTTCCTTCATCTTTCTTGTGAACTTTCAGTCAACTGTGGTCAAGATTTGATCTTCATTTCCTTATCTTCCTTTTTGATCTCAATCAAAATTTTCTATCTTAAATAGTTGATTGATTTTGATGCATCATCTTTCTTGAGGCAAATTCTCTTTCTTCTCTCCATTTCTTTCCATTTCTTCCAAACTTCTATCTTCCATTCACTTTCACCCCACTTCTTTCTTCTAATTCAACCTTGGGGCATAATCTTTCTTGGTAAGCTACCTTAGTTCTGTGATTTATCTATTTTTCATCTTACATCAAGAACCTTATCTTTAGTTTGATTTGATCAAATTTATCAATTTACTGTTTCTCCTTTATCTCATTTCAATTTCGATCATGAGGGGGTAGTACCTATCAAACTTCAATCCTTCATTCAGCTTTATCAATTGCTTCTCTTGGGGCAACCTTGTTTGAGATTCTTATCTCCTATTTTGGACTTGATTCAGCTATGTCTCATCCTTCAACTTTAGCTTATGCTTGTCCTGATGTGTTCCCATCTGTCGAACACACATATGGGTTGTTTTGTGATCCCAAATTGATCTCACACTGCAATTTCATTCTTTGACTGCATGTGATCCCGAGTCGACCTCACATTAGTCAAAGAGGGGCAAATGTATGCACCCTAAAATGGTCACCTAAACTATGGGCCCCATTTATTCAATTATCAAAAATCAATCCTTGAATCAATGCTTTACAATACCTTCAAATCAATCTTTTTGATCAAATCATAATTATTTTCAACTATCCCAATACTCCCTAAGGTTGGATATTTCATTAATTTTATTTAATTAAATAAATCCCTTTTAAACAAATAAAATAATATTATTTAATTGAAATTAATATTCCTTAAATAAAATAATATTATTTAATTAAAATCCATTTTTAATTAAATGATTTTATTTTATTTAATTAATATTCATATTTAAATTATATAATCTTATTTTATTTTGTTAAAAGAGATATTATTCTTTTAAATAAAATAAAATATCTTCTCAAAATATCTTTGTGATGGAAAAGGAAACAAATCAATTAATAAAAAATGAAATAAATGAAATTCTATTTTCCTACAAACCTTCTAAAAATGACATTTGTTTCCTCTTTTCCATTTATCCCACATTGCTTCTAGATTTGCATTCAAATCCACATTTCGCTATAAAATGAGCCCTCTCGCTCTTAGTTGAGGACCCCAAATTTTCACATCATACTTATGCTGCAATTTTCATCAGAGCTTTTCATTTAGTTTGCACATTTCCATTTGATGGCATATAGTTTAATATTGCACTTTAGTTTAATCTCCATAGTAGATCAATTTGCAAAGTAGTTCATTTATTGCATAGCAATCATAGTTTAAAATAGTTTAGTTCTTGCAAATCATATAGTTTAAATTAGTTTATTTTGCATTTACAATCATACTTAATCTAGTTTTCATTTACATGCATGGATTAGATTCAATAGAGATTAGCATTCTTGTTGTTCATCTGTGAATCTCTCATTCCAAATGTGTACTTGCATGGGTAAGTTAGTTGATCTAAGGGCCTCACAATATTGATCCCTGCACATATTCGGATAGAGAGCTATGAGTCAGTTTGCGAGGACTCATTATTGAGTCTCCTTGCATGCAAGGATTCACAAAAGTCTACCACATCTTGGTGTACACACTATCAACCAAACAATAATTAAAACTTGAAACAATGTTGATATATGAAGATGGAAAGAAGTAAACAAGAGTCAATCAAACATTGAACTCAATTGAATATACTAATCCCTGATCAGTGCCATTATCCATTGGGTAGATCTCAAATACAGACATTGAAACATGAACCAACTATTGTCAAAGACTCATAGCCATAAACATAAACATTCTAGCCCATCCACTACTTATAGTATCCTTCTATAGACAAATCAAAATGAATCTATGCCCTATCTAAAGTATATTTCACTTGATCTTAGATCAAGAACTAAAGAATAGAACATATACAAAGGTAACCCTATGCAATGGATCAGAAAATCCAAAATTCACAAGATTGACACCAAGGAGAGACTTGACAGCTTGAAATAATTATATTAAGTATGATGAGTCATGTACATGTTCAAAGCAGAAAAGAGAGAAAACCACTTCAATAACCTGCAAAAGACTACAAGGAAATTCTATTCAATCTACCTACAATATGATACAACCTACTACAACCCCCTGGAACCAACTAAAATCAGAACCCTTCTAAATGATCTAGAAAATCCTTTTATATGAACAAGGATTGCAACAAGCAAAGGATCATTTAGGGAAAAATTAGGTCTGCAACAACCTCACCAACCAGACTAAACAAGAAATAAAGAAATGCAGGAAAAGCCTAGAATCTTGGGAAAATTAGATCAAATTTGAAGTACAAAAATTTAGTTTCATATCCTAGGTACACTGCATATGCAAATTCAACCAATTTCTTGTTGCAAGAAGAACAAAATTAATGCTAGAGGAAGCCTGCAGGAAACTTGCATGTGCATAACATGGAGATCTCTGACATCAATCAAAACCCTAGCCACCCATGTCAAATAATAGTCCTCTATATTTACTTGGCATGGCACCCCAGGATGGTAAAATCAAATCTGCATGGCAACCTATGTCCTCTTCATCATTCTCCAACTGCAAATATCCTGGCGTAATTAAATCTGAATCACCGCTTCATCCTATATGGCTCACTATATCAAACCCTAGCAAAAACTCTATAGAAGACTTTAATTTGAAATAAAATGGCTAACAGGCTCAGGTTTAAAACATGACCATCGATCCATTTATTTTCCAGCAAATCGGGTGGTCACATTTATCTCCATAACAGTCGCGAACCATTTGAAAATTCTTCGGCCATGTCAGCAGTCAATAACCAATAAAAACAAGCAACTCAGCAATGTGTGGCAGCAAAGGACCCACCACAAAGTATTTTCTCTATAGACAAGATCAATGATCATCATTACACTATGCACTTAACCATCGTGCATCTTACCCCAGTGGTATAACGATAACTACAAGATCTCATAGTGCTTTAGCCCCTTTGGAGAAACTGGCCCCACTAACAATCGTGAAGTCATAAACGTACCAACCAATCAAAGCAATACAAATTAGCACACCTAGAAACATGATCCCACTACATCTTCATCTCTTTCACCAATGAAAAATGTGCACGTCAGCTCTAACTATCAGAGGACCCACCCCTCCTTGAGAAAAAGTAAGATCTCATAACTTTGACAAAACCCATGAGAACTTACGCCAACCGTAGATCCTCTGTGAATGTCAAGACCCTCAAGGACATGCCGACAACTAGATCCCATTGAAAAGCTCCAAATCACACTCAGCAACCAATAAGAAACTTCCACTTCCACAACACTTGGCACCGGACCCACTGGCACCACCCCCGGTTAGATTCAAAATCAATGGATGTCGCATGATCTCATGGGGTAGGAATATTCCTTGAGATCATGCGCCAGCCGTAGATTTAAAAATCTTCATTGCAGGCCCCATTGATAGGATACACATCACAATCCACCTCGGCCAATGAAAAGCTGCCAATTCAAGATGACTAGGCAAACAAGGACCCACCACGCACAGGCCACAACATGTTGGAAGATCAGGTGGTTGTCGCATGATCTCATGGGGAAGGAATATTCCATGAGATCATGTGCCCACCATTAGATTGAAAATAATCATGATGTCGGGCCCCACTGACCATGCAAACACATGACCAAAGAAAATGAAACCACCAGCGGAGTCACAAAATGTTAAGGGTTAAACCACCGGGAACAGGAGACTTTGTGACCACTGCAGTCGCTGAATCACCGAAAAGAAATGCTAACCACCGGAGGACTATGCAAACTGGTGACAGACCGGGAAAGATAAATCACATGTGCATTTTCTAGTCACCTCAGTGGCCCGAAAAGGTAATGAAGAAATAAAACAGGGCTAGAATAAAAAGGTTTTTCCACCCTAACAGCTAGATTTATGAATTTTTGAACTCAGGGTTTAAGGGCAGAGACCTAGAAAACACTTGCAGAGACCAGAGAAAATCTACAAAGTCATCAAAAATATTTTAGGTGCTAACACCACCTTTTGAAGATAATGCAAAGCTTATGTCCTCAAAGCTTGGGACAAGTAGACAAGATGAATGGACAAGATGTTCTTTCACTTTGAGTGATTGAGATTGAATTTGGCTTGATCCATGTGAATGCATTTTCTTAAATCCTATTGGTTGATTGAATTTCCTCCCCTTTTGGGTTGTTGAGAGAAATTAGGATTTATTAATTGATTTAAATTCATTTATTTAGCCATGTACCCCTTGAATGGGTTGAATTTGATTTAATTCAAAATTATACAATTAATAGAATTAATTGCACTTTGATTTGATTTTACTTGATTAAAATGCTCTCAATTTTGATTTATCTTGAATTAAGACTTGATTTTAATTTTGATTGGTTAAATGTTTGATTTGATTCAATTACTTTGATCTTGTCCTTGATTTGCTTTGATTTTCCTTGATTTAGTAGTTAATTGTCTTTGTCCATTTTCAGGTGATTACAAATGCCCCTCTTTGAGTTGATGTGTGAAGCATGTTGACTCAAAGAATACTCTATTTTTTCTGATGATAGGTCTTGATTCTATTGATAGTCGATCTTTGATGTTCATTTGATGTCTTTCAATGATCAATTCTTGATATCTGATATGAGATTGATGCAGTTTTTTATGGTGTTCATTCAATTCTTGTTGTTCTTTGATGGTCGTTCTAATGATTGATCCTTGATATGATGATTGATTCGATGAAAGATTATGGTGTGATACCTGATTTGATGATTGATTTGATGTGATGCCCCATTCGATTGATTTATGAAAAAAAAATTGATAAAAGGTTTCACTTTGATTTGATGGTCATTCTCTTGTTTCGATGATGATGCTACTGATGTTGATTATCTAATGGTATGCCCTCTCAAAAATGAAATAAAATTTGATTGATGATTGAAAATTTTGACATTTTAGGTCAAGTTACATTGATTTTGTTCAATTTATAATGAATTTTAATTTCATTTTCGATATTGTTTTTACATCTGTTTGATTACAAATGCCCCTGATTTGGTAGATTTGATGACAAATTCAAGTTATTAGGTCAATTTTAGTAAAAGATTCCTCTTTTAGGTCAAATATACCCTTTTTAGGTCAAACGGTCTATAAAAAGGGGTAAAAATTCCTTTTCACTATTCATTTTCACTTTTTCCTCTCTGACTTCTATTGACTTTTGATGATGTCGATCCCCATTCATGAGCATAGATTCAAGTGATATCATTGATATCAGTGTCTACCTGGCTTTGGACCTCTAGTGAGTGCCTATACTTCCTCATTTTGTCATTTCATGCATTTAATTTCAAGATATTTAAATTTTTCATGTAGAAACCCTCTTTTTTTCCTTTTCTAAATCCAAATAGCACTTTTGCATAATTAAACTACACTTTCACCCTCCAAGTTGCACTTCCATGACTTTAAGTTACGCTTCCATAGTCCAAAACTACGCTTATACTCACTAGTTTTAGGCCCTAATCCGCCTTTGCCATGTTAATGAGCACTTTTTCTCTGATTTTCATTGTTGCCAATTTAAACAGTGCTTCTGATCTTTTTAATTGCACTTTTAAATTCTTTTAACGCTTTTGCCCCAAAATGTGCTTTTGATCCATTAAGTAGCTCTTTTAAACATTTTAACAGTGCTTTCACGTTTGTGTGCTTTTAAAGCCTGAAATAGCGCTTTCACCCTACCAGAAATGATTTCAAATTTTTGAAGTCCACTTTGCAATTTTCTTGATGTCGTTGATCAAATGATAGGTTAAGGTTACGAACTTGATGTTTTTAGCAAGTTGTAAGATGTCATTATGAGTCAGTCATGATTTGAATATTTTTTTTCAATCTAGATTCAGATGATGGATGATGATAAATTTTCCATTCTATCTGAGTAGAAACATGAAAATTGATTGTGGTTTGATATTTTGAAAATTTTTGATTGACTTAGAATGATCCAAATAATAATTGATTTGAATTTTGATGTAATTGAACTTGCTTTTTGCAAGTGGTCCTTGGGTCCTTTCATGTTCGTGGTGCTTATCCTTTATCATGGAGCATGATTCTTGATCTGAGTGCGATGGATCATCGCTATATTAGTCTATGTGGCCTATCTTTCCTTCTACACCTTCCTCGATTCTGAGTGAATTGGGGTCTTCTCACTGCTATGGCTAAGCATTGGCACTCAGACCATAATACTTTCCATTTGCCACTAGGGGAGATGACCATTACCCCTGAGGATGTATATCGGATCCTCTATTTACCGACTCATGGTGAGCAGGCACTACTACATTTGGGGTCAAATTTTGACGGCCATTTGTCAGATTTGCAATGCTAATTTGTCAGCATTTCGACAGATGAGTCCATCACCATTTTTGCATAGAAAATTGTGACAGAAGACATATCTGTTGGTTTACTGACACCATATCACATCAAAAAATTGCACATGGCAACAACTTCATTATGGCATTTTCTATGATTCATCCATCAAAATTCTGACACAATGACCTATCAGAAATATACAATCTCTGTTAGAAATTAACTGTCGAAAACATATCCTTTCCGACATTATAACTATTGGAATAGTGACAGTTGCCACCTAATTTTGATAGATCTACCTATTGGTGATATGGCATTAATGTTGAAGTTTCTATCAAAAAAATTTTATTTGCGACACTTAAACTATCGAAAGAGCGACATTCCTTTAGCATTTCTCCGACAGGTTCCTTGTCGAATGTATAGTATTACTATCAGAACTATTGTCGTAAATTATTTTACTCTGACATTTTATCTGTCGAATGAGTAGCACTTCTATCTGAATTAATTATTAAGTGTCAAAAAATTGAAAAATATGCACATTAAAGATAAAACAACTCAAGAGATCATCATAGGTTCTCTCATTCTTCAGTCTATATTATTGACAAAATGTTTTACCTTTCATTAGCTCATCAAAACTGGGGATTTGAAAGAATTTAATAGAATATTTTCATGACAATGTATATTATTTAAGTTGACGTTGCATGAATTTATCTACTTCACACACTTGTAGACTATGAGGATGTTGATAAAGAAGCATGGCCATGGGAGGAGATGCTTCTTTATCGTTATCTTCATAGTATACAAGTGTGCGAAGTAGATAAATTCGTGCAACGTCAACTTAAATAATATATGTTGTCATGAAAATATTCTATTAAATTCTTTCAAATCCCTGGATTTGATGACCTGATGAAAGGTAAAACATTATGTCAATAATATAGACCGAAGAAAGAGACAACCTATGATGGTCTCTTGAGCTGTGTTATCTTTAGTCCTAGCTACTGTCCTAGCTACCTATCAATCATCGAGAATAATCATTGCCTTGCATTTATGTACACTTGACAAATTGATCCCAGTCTCGCAAAAACATTTTACACTTGTACATCTCATCAATACTGGAGGCCTAAAGTAATTTTATATGATCACTAGCACATTTCATGCATGGATTAGAAATAGTATCCAAAGTTTCTAGATAACCATTTTTTAGAAGAGGAATGAGTGCAGGCCAAAGAAGGGATAATTCCACAATAGAAAGGAAGACATCTTTTTAGCCTAGGTCTGGATCCTACCCCAATTGTCAAAGGATCCAGGGCCAGTCTAGAAAGATGTCTTCCCATTATGTCTACAACATTGTGTCCATCCATGATCTCAGGAATATCATCATCTTTCTACTCTTCATTTGCCAAAATATATCACTTCTTCAAGCTTGCAGAGTAATCTTATTAATAAAAGAACTCTTGCCAACATTAGGGTACCCACAAATCAAAATAGTTGATGTTATTGGTGCTTGTGATCAAGGATATCGATTCACTATTTTGAAATTGCCAAATCATTTTTATTTCAATTGTAGAGAAAAGGAGTGGGAGAAAACAAGCGGATGAAAGTTCATCGAGTGTGAGAGAAGGCATTGCATTTTATTTGATCATGAATGCTCTCTAAAATGACCAATCATGTTTTCTATTCAATTTTTTTTGGTGTTTTTTTTTCCCATATTCAGTAGATAAAAATCATGGTGGCAGCCACTTAGCCATCTTTTTGATGTTCCAGGTATTTTACAAAGATACAGGTATGTGGATTTATCATTAGTTGCTTGTAGTTATTGCTCAAATGCAAATATTTTGTCAAGTTGAAAGGGCAAGATATTAGTTTGGTGTTTTCAGTTTATGTTAAAAGTTGATTTGGTAAAATCCTCAAAAAACACACTACATGTTCTAAAATGTAAAGAAGTTTAATGTTAAATGTAAGATATATATCTCATCCATAGTAATCAAAAGAAAGGACATGAAACTTATAAGGAGATTTACCAATCCAAAAATATAAGCGAATAGAAAACATGATTGGTACCTTATGAATTGGTTTTTGAGGTGCACACTCTTCATCAATCTCCTAAGAACAAGACCTCTCCTCATGAAAAATGCATTTAACAAATTAAACAAATCTACAAAACTGAACCAATGGCATGTTTAGAACAAAGAAATAGATTGATAATAATATGCTGAAAATTCTATTATGTTTAATACACGCAAAAGGACCAGTCCCAACAATTCTTAAACATACTTTATCTGATATGATAATAACATGCTAATTAAACTGATAAAGGTGTTATCTACATTTAATCTACCAATTACTAATTACACAAAAAACAAATTACAAAACTGAACCAATGGCATGTTCTTCATGTGGTACAAGGAAGATTTGGCTATGAAAAAAAAAAGTGAAATAGCCTCATCATTTTTATTTCGATTGGATAGAGGAGAGAAAGCTGAGTGCTTGAGAAGGTATGTGATTTCTTCATCTTTCAAGCATCTGGCATCATATTCAACTGTAAATTTCAAATGCAATGCATTTTATTTGATCATGAATGCTCTCTAAAATGATTGCATTCTACTGGTGTCATGCCCTAGCCCGTGCTTTATCTCCATTATTTGATATTATTGGTGCTTGTGCTCAAGGATATCAATTCACTATTTTCAAATGTTTGGATCATTTAGACAGTTACATTTGCTGACTGTTCCTCTAGTACACAGTCAGGAAATGTAACTGTCTAATGATTATATGTAATGTTGAATGGATTAAATGCTTTATTCTTGGTAGAAGTGAATGGAAGGAATAGTGTGTATTAAATACAATCTAGTCACTTATTGAATGCTTTGGAGACTATTGGTTTGACTGTCCATGTACTACCAGTGACTGAGATTCATTAAAGGATACAAAACCCTTCATTTTGGGGTTATTGTGTGTGGATTCAAATGTAGGTTTGATTTGGTTAATGTTTAGAAGAGACCAATAAAGTATTTAAAGACAATCTTACATGTTTGGAGAGGTTTGAGAGGCACTTATCATGACTGTACCCTCACAAACATCGGCATAGACTAGTTTTACTAAGTTTTCTTTCTCTATTTTGAGGTTTCATTTCTCTGCCACAGGGGTACAATCAGAGGGTTCATTGAAAAAATGATCCTTCAAATGGTTACTATGAATATGAATGATTTGATATAGCATATTGCTCATTTTACTTGAAGTTTGGAATAGCTTTTGCAAGGGTGAAAGTAGTTTTGATTGTTTTGGTCATGACTATTCCTCTACACAGTCAGGAATTGTAACTGTCTAATGATTATATGTAATGTTGAATGGATTAAATTCTTTATTCTTGGTAGAAGTGAATGGAAGGAATAGTGTTGGTGTTAGGTTTCATTTATTATTGAATTCAATGGTTTCCAATATGTGTTGAGGAGGTTTCTCCTTGTTTAATGTTAATTGTTCCTGCAAAATCAACTCATACAACAGTGAAGTTACAAAATTGAACCAATGGCATGTTTACAACAAAGAAATAGAATGATAATAATATGCTGAAAATTCTATTCTATTTAATACACACCAAAGGACCGCATTCTAAATTGTTGTCACTGAAATGACCGCATTCTACTAGTGTCATGCCCTAGCCCGTGCTTTAACTCCATTATTTGATGTTATTGGTGCTTGTGCTCAAGGATATCCATTTTTTTGAAATGTTGACTGTGGTTATCAAATGGACAGCCCATGAGCTTCTAGCTAGGTGCCATTAGTATTGATAGCTTAGGGCATCAAATGTATTGTATCATTGATAGCTGATACTTTGTTAAAAGGAAATAGGACAAAGAACAATTTTTATTTAGTTTCTCTATTTTGATCCCTAAGTGGCTTACAACCCTTGAGAAGTATATGCAGATTTACGGATGTAGTTGTAGGATACATAGTAGCTGATAATTCACAATAAATCCATGCATCTAATTTGAATAGCAATTAATACAAAGAACTAGGGTCCTCCAATGGCCCAATCATCCAGACCTTGACTATCCCCTCAACCAATGAACCTTCAAAACCGGGTTATCATGCAATCAATGAGTGATCCTTCATTCTCCTGGTGAGCTTCTAGGTAGGTGCCATTTGTATATTTGATAGCTTAGGGCATCAAATGTATATTGTATCATTGATAGTTGAGACTTTGTTAAAAGGAAATAGGACAAAGAATGATTTTGATTTATTTTCTCTATTTTGATCTCTAAGTGGCTTACTGGTGCAGGGCACCCACACTAATGCTAGTTTATTTTCTTGTTTAATTGAATGTAATAAAGGGGAAAATGGTTTGTTTATTTTCTCATTTTGGGAATGATCCATTCTGTATGGTCATGGTTCCTTAAGTGTGTTTATGAGCTTAGGGAACATTAGTCCATTTGGATCTTGGTGTTTTCTTTTACAATTTTGTTTGTTCTAGTTTTGTGTTTTTTGGCTGTGTCAAATTAG
The DNA here is from genome assembly GCA_027943335.1 of Chamaecyparis obtusa. NCBI lineage: Eukaryota > Viridiplantae > Streptophyta > Pinopsida > Cupressales > Cupressaceae > Chamaecyparis > Chamaecyparis obtusa. The sequence goes on from BSBK01000559.1 coordinate 517,582, forward strand.
TATGTTTAGTTGACACATTTTGTTAAAATCAAAACTAGTCCATATGCAGTTGATTTCCAGCGGTTATCACTGGTTTGATACTAGTTTGTTGCATCTATTTGAATGTCCAATCGATGGGATTGGAATAGATCTTTGAAGCAGAATTGAATACAAGGAATCACATTTTCTGAGTATATTTTCGGTGATGCATTTCCATTAAGGAAGATTGTGGTGACCAAACTCTGCTATAAGTTCTTTAATGTGTTCCTGAGTTTGTTTGATTTGAAGTGGTACCAAGTTTTGTTGTTTATTTTTTATCAATTTTTTTTATTATGTTACAACAATTGTATGTTAAGAAATAGATAGTCGATTGTCAACAATACCAAAAGGGGCATCAAATTGTTTACGATGTATATGGTTCTGATTTCTTAAACTCTATGTGTCAATAAATGAAGTAACAGATGTAAATACCATTGTAAATGCATAGTCGAGGGTTAAAAGTATTTATAGTTTTGATTTGATTGGAAAGTAGTTGTTCATGGGCAGTCCACTTCTAGGTAGCTAACATTGATAGTATATTCGTTTGGCACTAATATGGGGTTTCAACCTTAGCTTGCAAGTCTTCCATGGGAATTTAATGCCAATGGGAAGAAAGAAAGTTAAGGTAAAACAAATAAAGCTTAAACATGCTCAGAATTGGGAGGACTGAGGAACTGCTTCAAGATAGAAGCCCTAAATGGATTATGTATTGTGTCCATTCAAAGAATGAGTTAAGAAATACCTGCAAACCGTGCCCTAGGTAAAATTTGAAATGGGTATTGGAAATCCTTAGAAATCTTCAACATCAACCATTGTGTATGCCCATTCTCAATCCATCTGTTGACCCTAGCTAATTTGATCACCTAGTCTAGGAGAGTCTCGATGAAGCTTGAGAGTGCTGGAACAGGGTGTTGAGCCTGTACAGAGGAATCAAGGAGTTGAGTGAAACAACATGATTAATAGTGAACATTCACTTAAATATTTGTCTAGTGTTTAGGCTGAGAAAAAGGCACTATTGCAGAATAATAGAAAATTGTTTGAAACTCAATATACTATTGTGATCCATTAAATGTAATCAGAGAACCCAAAGCAAATTTTAGTTGGTTGAAAGAAACAAAGTTTGTGGGCACTGTTTACTAGTGTAGTGAAGAACATGGTGTTTTTAATATTCTGTTGAAGTTTTCTAAAGTCATTGTAAGTCAACAGGGTAATACCAGAATAGAAAATTACAAATTTAGGAAGTTCCACAGTGTGTGGCAAGTTTGTCTACAAAGACTATTTATGTAAAACTTTTGAAGGACTATTGTGAATTCTAAATAGCAAAACAAAGTTGTAAGAACAGTTGCTAATGCTTGAAGAGGTGTCAAAAGAATTAGAAGTTAGAACTTGTTTTAAATCTCAATCAAAGTTTAAAAATTCCATTCAGTAATTTAATAACTATAACAATAGCTAGCTATATAAAATAGTGTTGATCAAACCCACAGTTCATGGTTTGCATTGACCACATCACAGTGTTTTGATTGGGCTTATTCTAGTTTCTGTTGTGAATGCTTTGCATCAAGTGGTATCAAAGCCACAAGATACCTTTTTGGGAGAAAACAAGATGGTGGATGGAGATGAAATCCCCATTAGAATCACCAATGTAGAATTGGCTAAGATAGTCAAGGAGAAAATGGTAGAGAGTAGGGCTGTCGGAGAGGAGAATAAAGCAATGAAGAGAGAGGTAAAGAAGTTGAAAGGTCAAGTATGGAGAGGAGAGAATGAGGAGTCAGGTGATGAAGAAGAAGAAGAGAAAGATCAAACTAGTAATAACAACATACTAGAGGATCAAAGGGAAATGCTTGCAGCCCTAGAAAGGGTAGGAGTAAAAGATAGGAATGATATACCCTTGTTCCATGGCAAATTGGAACCGGAAGAGTGTATGGATTGGATAGAAGCTTTGGAGAATTACTTTGAATGTGAGGGAGTACCTCCTAGCCAAAAGGTGAAGATGGAAAAATCAAAATTGAAGGGACCAGCCCTTAGTTGGTGGAATTTTCTACAAAATGAGAGATTAGAAGAGGGAAAAGAAGTCATTTCCACTTGGACTAGAATGAAGGCAGAATTGAAAAGGTAGTTTGTACTAGAAGATTATGAAGTGACTCTTCATAAGAAACTTCAAAATTTGAAACAAAAAGATCTTGATGTGAGTACTTATACTCAAGAGTTTCACAATTTGACCTTAAAGGTCAAAATATATGAGACTGAGAAACAAAAACTAGCAAGGTATATCAATGGGCTAAAATATAGCATACAAGATGAATTAATGTTGGTCACTATGGAATCAGTCCATAAGTGTTTCCAACTTGCACTCAATATTGAGGAAAAAAAGAAAAGAAGAGGAGAACAAAATAAGGGAAGAGGAAACTCATTCCGTGGAAGAGGTAGATTCAATGGGAGAGGAACTTTTCCTAAATCCCAAGGAGAAAGCAACAATCAAAGTGTTGATCATGATGCTGGTGGTAGAGGTTCATTCAGAGGAAGAGGATCAAACAATGGTAGGGGCAAATCAAGAGGAAGAGGCCCTAATGTATTCATGGGAAGGTGCTTCTCATGCAACCAAGTTGGACATCAATCTTTCAAATGCCCTGAAAAGAATGGTAGCAGCAATCAAGGAGATAGAAGAGTGCAATTAATTCATGAAGAAGATGATTGCCAAAGCAACTCATCTTACCACATAGCCTCATCCAAACATGCTGATCCAGTACAAGGAGAGACTTTCATGTTCAATAGATCGCTATTGGTACCACTCAACAAGGAGCCAACCCAATAGAAATCTTTATTCCGGACTACTTGCAAGGCAAAGGGTAAAGTATGCAAGGTAATTGTTGATTTCGGTTCTACTAAAAATTTGGTTTCTTTGAAAATGGTTACCAAGTTAAATCTGAAATGAATCCCACATCCTACTCCTTATAAAGTTTCTTGGTTAAGTAAGGATCAACAAACTATTGTGAATGAGCAATGCTTGGTAGAGTTTGAAATAGGTGATTATAAGGATAAAGTTTTGTGTGAGATAGTTGAAATGGATGCATGCCATCTCCTTTTAGGAAGAACATGGAAATATGATACTAATGCCCAGCATAATGGGAAAACAAATGTGTTTAATATAACAAATAATGGGGAAACTTTCATAATGACACCTTTACCGGATGTTCCAAATGATTCAGCCTTGCCTAGTAGTGTTATGGTGGTAAAAGAAAAAGAATTTTTAGAAGTTCTTAAAGAGGAAAATACTCCATGCTTTGTTGTTGTAATCAAACCTAAAGAAAATCATCATGAGGGTAGGGAATTGTATTTAGAAACCAAGGAAAGTACTTGTCCAAAGGTTGTGGTAGATTTGCTGGATAAATACCATGGTGTTGTTACTGATAGTACTAATGAGTCCCTTCCACCTAAGAGGTCAATTATTCATTGTATTGATTTAATTTTGGGGGCTACTTTACCAAACAAGGCAGCCTATAAACTCACTCCCGAACAAAATGCTGAAGTTGCAAGACAAATTCAAGGGTTGTTAGAAAAGGGTTACATAAGGAAAAGTATTAGCCCATGTGCTATACCAGCAATCTTGGCCCCTAAAAAATAAGGTACTTGGAGGTTATGTATGGATTCTAGAGCCATTAACAAGATCACCATCAGATATTAGTTTCCAATGCCTAGAATGGAAGATCTCATGGATTGTTTAGGTGGGGCAAAGTACTACTCAAAAATTGATCTCAAAAGTGGTTATCATCAAATCCAGATATGTGAAGGGGATGAATGGAAAGCCACTTTCAAAACTAATGAGGGTTTTTTTGAATGGATAGTCATGCCATTTGGCTTATCCAATGCTCCTAGTACTTTTATGTGTTTAATGAATGAAGTATTGAAGCCTTATCTTCATAAATTTGTTGTTGTTTATTTGGATGACATAATGATTTTTAGTGGTAGCAAAGAGGAGCATTTGCAACATTTAGACCAAGTCTTGAGGAAGCTTCATGAAGAAGGTTTGAGGATAAACTTGGAAAAGTGTTCATTCTTGCAGGAAGAACTTGTGTTCTTGGGTTTTGTGATTTCAAAAGGTAGTCTAAAAATGGATCCTTCAAAGGTAGAAGCCATCCTAAATTGGCCATCACCTAAATCAGCCACGGAGGTAAAAAATTTTCATGGTTTATGCAGTTTCTATAAGAAGTTTATCAAAAACTTTAGTGGCATTTGTACTCCTATTATCAATACTATTAAAGGTGGTAGAAAATGTGTTTTTGAATGGACTAAGGAAGCCAATGAATCCTTTGAATTGCTGAAAAAAAAAATATCATAACAGCCAGTGCTTGTGTTACTAGATTTTCATAAAATTTTTGTGGTAGAATGTGATGCTAGTAATAAGGCTATTGGTGGGGTTCTTAGTCAAGAAGGAAGACCTGTAGCCTTCTTTAGTGAAAAATTAAATGAGGCAAAACAAAAATATTCTACTTATGATCTTGAGCTTTATGCTATGGTTCAGTCTTTAAGGAAATGGAGGCATTATCTTTTGCCAAAAGAATTCATTGTATTTACAGATAATCATGCACTTAGTTTTCTGAATGGGCAAGAAAAACTTAATCATAGACATGTCAAGTGGATGGAGTTCTTGTAGGCCTATACTTTCAGCATTAAACACAAGAAAGGGGTTGCTAATAAAGTGATGGATGCTTTGAGTAGAAGGACACTCACTATTCAATCTATGCAATTGGAAAGTGCTGGTTTAGAGGCTATGGCAACTATGTATGCCATGGATGAAGATTTCAAGGATGTTTATAAGGTTTGCTTAGACATGACAGCAAGGTATCATACTGAATTTTTTGATTATTTGATTCAGAATGGGCTTCTTTTTAAGGGTGGTTTACTTTGTATTCCGAGGGGCTCTATGAGAGAAAATATTATTAAAGAAAAACATTGTGGCAACTTAGCAGGGCATTTTGGTTTGGATAAAACTTTAGAGTCAGTTAAGAGATTTTAATATTGGCCTAAGTTGCAAACAAATGTCAGGAAGTTTGTTGAAACTTGTTTGGTTTGTCAAAAATCTAAAGGTCATACCTCTAATGCTGGTCTTTACACACCCTTACCCATTCCATCTAAGCCATGGGATTCTGTTAGTATGGATTTTGTGCTTAGGTTGCCTAGAACCAAGTCCAGTTATGATAGCATATTTGTAGTAGTGGATTGGTTTTCTAAAATGGCTCATTTTATTCCATGTAAGACCACTCATGATGCATCCCATGTGTCTGGATTGTTCTTTAAGGAGGTAGTTCATTTGCATGGTTTGCCTTTGTCCATCATCTCAGATAGAGATCCTAAGTTCTTAGGTCACTTTTGGAGGACCTTGTGGAAGAAATTGGGTACTAATGTTTGTCTATCTTCAGCATATCATCCTCAATCTGATGGGTAGACTGAGGTCATTAATAGATCTCTTGGTAATCTTTTGAGGTGTTTGACACAAGAGCATGGTACAAGTTGGGATTCAATTTTGGCTCAGGCAGAATTTTCCTATAATGATTCAGTGAATCATAGTACCAGGAAGACTCCATTTCAAATTGTGTATGGTTTTCATCCACGGGGTATTTTGGAGTTGAGGGATGTTCATAGTTTGGAGAAGCCTAGAGCCTTGGCTAATGATTTTGCTACTATTGTAAAGGATACTCAGGATCAAGTTAAACAAAAGCTTTAGTGTTCTAATTCCAATTATAAGGCTCATGCAGATAAACGGAGGAAAGATGTGACTTTCAATGTTGGGGATTTGGTCATGGTACATTTGAAGAAGGAGAGATTGCCCAAGGGTCACTATACTAAGCTCATGGCCAAGAAGATTGGACCTTTTAAGGTTCTGAAACACAGCGGTCCTAATGCCTATCATATTGATCTTCCCCCTGAGATTCATTTGTCACCTATATTTAATGTTGCTCATTTATATCTCTATAAAGGTGTTGTTGCTATTGATGTGGTTGCAGGTGATGTTGGTTCTCTACTAGAGGCACAACTTCCAGCCCTTCCTAACACAAAACCTTTGGAGATTATCGTATCTTAGACACTCGAGTTGCACGGAAGACCTGAAGGCACACTTATTATGAGTATTTGGTTCAGTGGAAAGATAAACCACATGAAGATGCTACATGGGTTACTCCTGATGTTCTCAAGGAGTTTGGATTTCCTGTCCTAGCATTTTCAACTCAAGGGACTTGAGTTTTTCTTCCCTGTGGAGCCTGGTGCAGGGCACCCACACTAATGCTAGTTTATTTTCTTGTTTAATTGAATGTAATAAAGGGGAAAATGGTTTGTTTATTTTCTCATTTTGGGAATGATCCATTCTGTATGGTCATGGTTCCTTAAGCATGTTTATGAGCTTAGGGAACCTTAGTCCATTTGGATCTTCGTGTTTTCTTTTACAGTTTTGTTTGTTCTAGTTTTGTGTTTTTTGGTGGTGTCAAATTAGTATGTTTAGTTGACACATTTTGTTAAAATCAAAACTGGTCCATATGCAGTTGATTTCTAGTGGTTATCACTAGTTTGATACTAGTTTTTTGCATCTATTTGAATGTCCAATCGATGGGATTGGAATAGATCTTCGAAGCAAAATTGAATAAAAGGAATCACATTTTCTGAGTATATTTTCAGTGATGCATTTCCATTAAGGAAGATTGTGGTGACCAAACTCTGCTATAAGTTCTTTAATGTGTTCCTGAGTTTGTTTGATTTGAAGTGGTACTGAGTTTCATTGTTTATTTTTTATCAGTTTCTTTTTATTATGTTACAATAGTCATATGTTAAGAAATAGATAGTCGACTGTCAACAATACCAAAAGGGGCATCAAATTGTTTACAGTGTATATGGTTCTAATTTCTTAAACTCTGTGTGTCCATAAATAAAGTAACAGATGTAAATACCATTGTAAATGCATAGTTGAGGGTTAAAAGTATTTATAGTTTTGATTTGATTGGAAAGAAGTTGTTCACAAGCAGTCCACTTCTGGGTAGCCGACATTGACAATATATCCGTTTGGCACTAATATGGGGTTTCAACCTTAGCTTGCAAGTCTTCCATGGGAATTTAATGCCAATGGGAAGAAAGCAAGTTAAGGTAAAATAAATAAAGCTTAAACATGCTTAGAATCAGGAGGACTGAGGAACTGCTTCAAGATAGAAGCCCTAAATGGATTATGTATTGTGTCCATTCAAAGAATGAGTTAAGAAATACCTACAAACCGTGCCCTAGGTAAAGCCTGAAATGGGTATTGGAAATCCTTAGAAATCTTCAACAGCAACCACCATGTACGCCCATTCTCAATCCATCTGTTGACCCTAGCTAATTTGATCACCTAGTCTAGGAGAGTCTCAATGAAGCTTGAGAGTGCTGGAATAGGGTATTGAGCCTATACAGAGGAATCGAGGAGTTGAGTGAAACAACATGATTAATAGTGAACATTCACTTAAATATTTTTCTAGTGTTTAGGTTGAGAAAAAGGCACTGTTGCAGAATAATAGACAATTGTTTGAAACTCAATATACTATTGTGATCCATTAAATGTAATCAGAGAACCCAAAGAAAATTTTAGTTGGTTGAAAGAAAAAAAGCTTGTGGGCACTGTTTACTGGTGTAGTGAAGAACAGGGTGTTTTTAATATTCTATTGAAGTTTTCTAAAGTCATTGTAACTCAACAGGGTAATACTAGAATAGCAAATTACAAATTTAGGAAGTTCCACAGTGTGTGGCAAGTCTATCTACAAAGACTATTTATGTAAAAATTTTGAAGGACTATTGTGAATTCTAAATAGCAAAACAAAGTTGTAAGAATAGTTGCTAATGCTTGAAGAGGTGTCAAAAGAATTAGAAGTCAGAACTTGTTTTAAATCTCATTCAAAGTCTGCAAATTCCATTTAGCAATTGAATAACTATAACAATAGCCGGTTGTATAAAATAATGTTGATCAAACCCACAGTTCATGGTTTGCATTGACCACATCACATTATTTTGATTGGGCTTATTCTAGTTTCTGTTGTGAACGCCCTACATCACTTACAACTATAGAGAAGTATATGCAAATTTATGGATGCAGTTCCAGAATACATAGCAGTGGATAATTCACAAGAAATCCATGCATCCAATTTGAATAGCAATTACTACAAAGAAATAGGGTCCTCCAATGGCCCAATCATCTAGACTTTGATTGTCCCCTCAACTAGTGACCCTTCAAAACTATGTTATCATGCAATCGGTGAGTGATCCTTCATTCTCTCAGTCTGCCCTACAACCAAACATATTGGAAATACACAATACAATAATAACAAGTCTTTCACAATCCCCCTTCCCTCAAGGAACACTATCAACCATCCCTTCCACATAGCATTTCACTGTTGTATGAGTGGATTGTGCAGGAACAGTTAACATTAAACAAGGAGAAAACTCCTCAACACATCTTGGAAACCATTGAATTCAATAATAAATGAAACCTAGCACCAACACTATTCCTTCCATAGTTGCAGGATACATAGCAGTCGATAATTCACAAGAAATCCATGCATCAAATTTTTATAAGGATATCCTACTAATCAATAGGAATTTTCTTGAGATGACCAATGATTATGCATTTTGATAGCAGTGTGCTAGTTCAAAAGGATAATATAAATCTAAAACATTTTTTTCTAATTTTCTCAATCTATAAATGTGGTTAAAGGGAAATATTATGTGGAAAACCCACAAACCAAGCTAGAAAATGATTGTACATCAAATTATTTATATATTCATTCAAGTATTGCTATGCTTCAGCTACCTGACCTTTGAGCTTCATCTAGAGGAATGTGCAGTTTTAAGATAGATTTACTTCTTGGGCCTTACAATAGGGTGGAATATGATCAAGATTTGTTTAGGTTGTATCTTTGTTAGTCCCATTGTTAGGTTCTTATAGTTCATGGTTTGAATCTATTATGGTTGTGTAAGGGATTTGTAGATACTTTTTCTAACATAATTATTGGACACCATGATTGGAATAACTGGTTGTTGGCTTTTGTACACATGAATCATATTTGTCAATGGGTCTTTGTGTTCAAGAACTCGTTGATCAATCTTTGAGATTCATTGTCCCAGCTTTAAAAGAGTGATAAAAGATATAGTGAGTGCTATCTTTTCCAAGTGTTTTGTGGGTGCCATTATCTTTTAGGAGTAATTGCTGGAACCAAATTATGTTCTTTGGCTCTAGTAAATATTGCAGACACAACCATCTTCTTGGTGAAGGGTTTCTTCCATCCCCATGAGGCACTATTGCATGGTTTCCATTCCCTTGTAGTATACTAAACCTAATTTAATACAAGTGTGCACTATTTTGGGTTCCATAATTTATGCCCCCTACACTGTGGTTGTTAGCCTAATTAAGATAAGCCTGCCTTTGCATATAATAAGAGGCCAACATGAAACAAACTTCCAGAGGTTAGGGGGTTGTTCCCTGTCCATAATTTATTATTTAAGTGTTAAGTGATGATGGGTATATCATGTAATTCATACCTAGTGTGTCTCTTTCTTTCTCTCCACATTTCACATTGGGAGTATATGTTATAAAATACTAATGAAATCAACTATAGGTCAAATCTAATCAAAATTGCAATATAAAGATTAAAATAGATCTTGAAGAAATATGGGAACCATTTTTTACAGATATTGTACAAATGAAGAAAATACTCCAAAGAGGAAATGCTTCAATGTGGAACAATTGAAGGACAATATTTTACTTTTATATGCAGATCTGCAATGTTTTTGATATATTTCTGAGATAACAAAACCATAGAAAGAATAGCATATAGAATAAAGTAAAGAATAATGATCATATTTTGAGATATTATGGAAAATTAAAAGAAAGAATGATTGGTGGGGTTATCATGCAATCAGTGAGTGATCCTTCATTCTCCTGGTCTACCCTACATTCGAACATATTGGAAATACACAATACAATGATAACAAGTCTTTCAAAATCCCCCTTCCCTCAAGGAACACTATCAACCATCCCTTCCACATAGCATTTCCTTATTGTATGAGTGGATTTTGTAGGAACAATTAACATTAAACAAGGAGCAAACTCCTCAACACATATTTGTTGTAAACATGCCATTGGTTCAATTTTGTAAAAAAAATTTTATGTTAAATTCATTTAAATGGAACATTAATCATAGTAATAATATGCTTAGTCTATTAGTAATTACAGATTAAATGCCCATAACACCTTTATCAGTTTAGCATGTTATTATAAGATACTAAAGAAGACCTGCTATTTGTCAGAGGAATCTTCACTGTCCCCCACAATGAAGACAATGAAGATTGACCTCTTGCCCCACAACAAAGAGCATTGTAATAAGAATAAGATAGTGCCAAGAAACATTTTCACAAATATGAAATGTGAGGAAAAGTAATAACATTAACAATGCCAAGATTCATAGCATTAAATTTCACCTACGGATGAGTTTCTGCAGTGGGTTGCCCAGCATCAAAAATATGTTGAGTTGCATTTGAGTTGTAACTAAGAGTATCATGTAGAACAGACCCTAAACTTTGAAAGCACTCTCCAGCCTGGCAATTCAAAATTCAATCTAGGCAAGCATCGGTAAGTAAAATAAATTATAGACATCAACATCAACATCATCATAATCATTAGACATAAATTATAGACATCAACATCAACATAATCATAATCATTTGGAGGGTATTCATTTTGGTCCTTGGATAGTACTATGTTTCTTGAAAGTTCTTGTGATGCTTCTAAACTTTAAAAACATATTTTATGGCTTAATGATAATATAGGTTAGTGTTTTTTTTCTAATGGAATGTTGTTGATCATTCATGGTCTTGAAGAAACTTTTGATTGTTTTGATTCTCGAGTCTTGACATTGTTTCTCAATGTGATATAGACTGACCACAAGATGGTTTAGTTGGTCGTCTCTTTCTATTTAATCATTTGTCTTCTTCACGGTGTAAGTGTCAATATGTTATAATCCAACCAGCATGTCATACCCCCACTTCTAACAAACCTCACAGCATGCAAATCATAGAAAAAGACTTGGGTGATTAGCATACACAAACAATAATTACCCTTAGGAAATAATGATCATTAATATTCATTAATGGAAGGCGATGATTCCTTGGTAATAAAGGCATTGCCAACATTCATCATCTTAACCAAGTCATGGGTGGTGATCCTTGAAATAGCACAATTAGTAAAAGGAAATAACAACATAAGTCATGGGTGGTGATCCTTGAATTTGGAGCGAGGAAGAAGGAAAATTGGAAAACAAAATATGGAATAATTAGGTTGGAATTGGAGAAGAATTCAGAAATAAACTTGAATTAGAAAAAATCCAAGTTATCTGGTTCTTTGTTTGAGGCTGGGTTCTGATTCTACTTTTGTTCTCCTCTGGGTTTGACTTGGGCTCCTTTGGTAGGAACTTGGGTGCCTGGGCCAATCCCAGGTGCACCTGCAGTATTATAAATATGATACATAAGGTATTTTATTCATAATTTTATAGGCTAACTCATTATTATGGTAACATGGGTATGACCACACTCCATGCCTTATAATGGTACCCGACATGAAGTGTGGTTGAAATGAAGTTGAACCAAATGCTAATCATGATGGCTATGATCATGATGAAGATAAATATGAATATTAAATCTAAAATATGGCTTGTAATTTGAATTTTCATTGTGAATGAAGAAACTATAGATTCAAGTTGACTCATTCTATGTTGTAGTATATTTGTTCCCTAGATCTACCATATTATATATGTGTAGCCTGTAAGGGACATCTTCTGCTCATCCATGTATCATAGCTTGATGAGAGTTCTTAGGAGAAAGACAAGATGTCAGTGGGAGATGGAGAAACCAATATCACTAGAACACCACTTGAAGCCTTGCAATGTTGAGAGTGGGATAAAAGCTACACTTGAGACCCTATATAAGGAACAAACTTATTGAGGTTCACTTTGTTTCAAGAATAGTTTTATATTCTATACTAAACAGGGCCAACCACGTGAAGGTGGAAGCTCATTTGGCCCCACCCCCCCCCCCCCCAACATCACTCTAAATTCCCTGTTAACATCTAACATTCATTCATTATTTCATCCATTAATAAAATGTAACATTCATTAATTATCACATGATAACATTCATTCACACATTAATAAAATGTGACATTTATTAATTATCACATGATAATAGTCATTAACACATTATAAAATTTATGAACATTCACTACCACATAATTAAATTCATTGGCATATAAAAATTAGTCATTATCAATTAAGGTGCATAGATGACAATCATTTCTTTTTTTTCTTTTGATTTCTAATTTTTAAGATATAATTGTTAAAATGAGTATCAATATCATCATCATGATCATCTACCCTCTCATTAGATCTCAATGCACACCTAGTTCTCTATTGATGCAAAGGGGGGTCATCTGCAATAACATATAAAAGGGTTAATTTAAAAACATTTTATTATAATTAAAAACATTTTAAACATTTTAAAGTATGTCAGTACTTTATAGGCCATAATCGTATAGCTCTTTACCTAATCTAGTCACATCATCAACATCGAGGTCAGTTTGTCAATCCATGAGACTATGTGGGATGCTCGTGAAAGGAGTCTAGGTACCTACATATGTAATTCAATTATCTAATGTTAGCTAAAAAACTCATGATACATATACTCAAAATCACATAGTAAGTACATTAAAAACCATATGCATCCCATAGTAAGTACATCATGAATTAATTAGATTAAGCATTGATTGCATAACTACACATTTCTATCAAGAAATCAATATTAAATAGATTAAGTAGTGATCATGTAACTATACATTTCATTCATGTCATTCATCTTCTTCTTCATCCAACTAATTGCCATGATCATCATTGACGTCGGCATCATCACCACCACCATCATTGTCTTCATCTTTGTCATCGTCATCATCATCAACATCAGCATTATCATCATCATCATCATCATCAGCAGCAGCAGCAACATCATCATCATCAGTAGCAATAGCATCATCAGTAGCATCATCATCGTCATCATCTTCTTCTTCTTCAAGAATAGTTGTGTCAAGAACATCATCGACTAACTATTGTTCGTGATCATCATCTACATCATCTTCTAGTTGTTCACAATCTTCCTCCATCACATTATACCTCATCGGCCTTCCTCTTGGATCATGTCTAACAACAAATGACCAACCTGATTTATGCGGAACCTCTGAGTGAAATACTTTCTCACATTGGCTTGGAAGAACATAGGGTTCATCCCCAATACGCTCAAACCACCTTGTATTAATCATTGGAAATCCATTGTCATGTTCAATAATAGTTCTATCAAGATCATTTTGATTAAGTCATAGCCTATACCATCTAATGATGAAGAGAAATAATCTAGAGGAATTAAAGTCACACTCAATTATATCATCCAAAATGCCATAGTATCAATTTTTGGACTCTCGAGGACGTAAGTCATTTTTAGATGAAATATTAGTCACCCGAAAGACTGCACTTATCCCAGAATCATAAGTTTTCTTTGTGTCATCCAACTTTTTGATGCAAAATTTATGACCATTTCAAAACATAGCCTTGTGGTGTTTGACCTACAAAAATATGAAAAACATGTATAAATTAATGTATCGAGAGTTCATAAATGTACGAGTGATTAACAAATTTATATGTACCTAGAAATCTTTTAAACCATGTGCTAAATCTATTTCCCTTTGGGTAACATTTAGATCTCTGTTATGATGAGCTTCATTAACCAATGAAGACACAACTTCCCATGTTAATGTGTGACCTAAATGATGTCATCATTCAATCCATTTTGTCATCCAATCTTGATTGTTTGCAATATACAAATGTATTGCATCCCACTCTTGAGCAGTTGTACAAAAAATAAATAGATGACTTACAATCGATTAATTTTGAAGATTAAGAATTAATTAACAGCTATAATAACATCTTATAATTTATTACCTCTCACTTTCCTCATTCTGCCTTCCCCCACCAAGTACTCCCCTTCAAATTTTCTAATGGTGTCGAGATCCCAAATGCGATCTATATGGATCTTTGTTGCAAGCTTAGGAAGATATTCAGTAACATACACCATAGTCTGGTATACCATATATCCCTCCACCATAGAACCCTCAGGACGTGCTCTTTGCCAAACCAAAGCCTTCAAAAATTTCAAGTGCCTCTCAACCATCCACATTGACCAAGTGTGTATGGGTCTACATATTTCAATCTCCTCAACTTGGTGTATGAGGTATTATTCTTGTGCATTGAAAAAGGTTGAAGGTAGACACTTTTGCATTTCACACATTAGAAGAGGAATTCTTCTCTTCTAGTATTTTATATCTACTCTATGGATTTCTTTAGATAACAACCACCTACAAGACATTCAAGACACAAAAATATATAAACACGAGACTTTACAATATATATATATATATATACAACAAATTGAACAGATATCATTGCTTACCTCATGTATTTTCCAAGATCATATATCATTTGTTTGATGTTATTGTTGAAGTTCTCTAGGAGAGATAGGGGTAGCACGTACTGCAATAATTATAAAAATAATCATGTCATTCTTTTCTCATATAATACAATGAGAAGTGCATGCAGTTTACAAATATCTTTTAAATACAAAAGAACATGACTTGCCTTGATGAAGGTATGCCAATCATGCATTTTCAACCCTAACCCAAATTCACATTTCTTTGATATGGTACTACTTATGTTTGCAACAAATCTTGTGGGAAATCAAATTTTTCGTATGACTTCTTTTATGGCATCACCTTGTTGTTCTGTTAATAACCAAGGAAGGACACTTGTATTAATCCATTCTCCATTTCTATTTGATTCAATGAAATTTTTCATTGCATGATTGGATTCATGAATGTCGCTACAAATTTTGACAATTTTTTCTTTGTCATGCCTTCCATCTAATATCTTCCACAATGTCTCCGTTACATTCTTTCCAATATGCATAGTATCAAACAAATGCACATTAAGTAGCTACTCGTAGTAGGGCAACCTACTAAATTGTCTGGGATAACTCTTTACTCCCTTTGGAAGGTGCTCAATAGTGTTTCCTTGACGACATTCATGATCATCAATCACATAATCAGCAAACAAAACACAATAAAAATATACAAATTCCAAACATAAACCGTTAGGTAGAATGGTAGTACCTTGACGATTAATTCTATTATATTCCAACTTCCATAAGTGAGGTGTCATTCTCCATGGCTTAGATGTAGTCTCTTCTTTCCCATTGAAAAGATGTTTTTCAGTAATTTGATAATTATGATTTTTGTGGAGAAAGTGTCTATACTCATCAAACACCTGCTTTCCTAAACTTTTTGAATAACGAGATTTCATCTTTGGAACACAAACTAGACATGCAAATTTTCCCTTTGTTTGAAGACCTACAAGGTAATGATACAATTGGATTAAATATGTTAATTTTTATTTTTAGAATTATCATGTGCAACTTGAATTCACCATAACATACCAGAAAAATGTGTTAGCCTTGCGGCATCATGTATTGTCCATACAAGCATTGCATGGAATTGAAATTGTCTATCTCCTATTGGTCTAGAGATGTCATACATAGTGACACCTTTCCATAACTCCACCAACTCGTCAATAAGAGGCTCAATATAAACATTCATATCTTTAACTCAGTATTTACTTGGTTGAATGAACAACAACATTACATAATTATTGTGACCATTTTACTATAAGATTTATAATTACATGCATATAACTATTAAATGATCAAATACTTGGAACAATCATTGCCAACATAATGTGATCCCTCTTTATTGACATCCATGGAGGAATGTTATTGTTGATGACAAAAATAGGCCAAATAGTGCAAATAGATCTTAGCTCTCCAAATGGATTAACACCGTTTGCTACCACTGAAAGCTTGAGATTTAGAGGTTCTTCGATAAAGTGTGACCACTTTTCCTCTATGTCCTTAAATATAGAACCATTCGTAGGCATTCAAATAATTTCATCTTGACTCCTATTACATGCATGATAATCCATAAATTGTGCCAAGCTACTACACCTAAATAATCTTTGCAAATGTGGTCTAATGGGGATGTAACGAAGAACCTTGTGAGACACTTTTTTTGTTATTTGATTTGTTCAATATCTACTCCTATGACATTCAGGGCATTCTATTGCAAATTCATGTTCTTTATGATAAATAATATGATCATTGGGACAAGCATCTATTGCTTGATACTCTATTCCAATATCTTTCATAGTGGCACATAATTCTTGGTATGAGCGAGGGAGAATATTTGATGGTGGTAACAAAAACTCACCTATCAATCTGTAGAAAAAAATATATGCTGTTAATATTAACAATATTTATGGTACATGTTTCACTATTTAATTACTATAATGACATATATGACATACCGTAGCATACGTGATATTATTGTGTTGGATAAACCATTCATAACCTTCAAGTTCAACAACAACAATACAACAGAGAGAAGAGTTGTTTGGGAGCCTTTGTAAAGAGGCGTGGCTACCTTCTCAAGTAGAGGTATATCATAGATGACATCAACATCATCTTGATCATCATCATCAGTTGTGCTAATACCAAATGTGTCATAGATCAATGTATTAGTACCATCATTTGGCGCATCATTGTCATCTTCCATGGGATCATAATCTTTAGCTTCAATATTTGCACCTCCATGATCCTCCACTTCCAAAGCCATATTCTCAATATTCACACCTCCATGGTCCATATCACATACTCCCTTAGGGAGGTTGACCTATATTAAAATGATGAACACAAATAAACCATGATAATGATCTCATCATCAGGTGTATTTCATATATATATTAATTGTTAAATAAATATAATGAAAAACTTACCAATTCATGATAATCAAAACCTCCTTCAATGTGACCATTATCCCTACAATGTCTCTTAGCTATGTTGATTAGCAATCTTCTAATATTTAAGCCCTTAAAATTATTGCAAGGACAATAACATTTTCCATTGCCTTTTCTTTTCAAGTTCGACCACAATCTATTGATTGCATCCCCATTACCTTCTTCACTTGGATTGTCTGACACGATGCTTCTTCACTTAGATTATCTATAACCTAATTATATATAGAAATTAAAAACTTAGTTATGAAATGATGTTGTAGTATAGTATACCAAATTGAAACACTTCTATTATTGTAGTCTTCCACCTCAAACTCTTTCCTATTGTGGCAAGAAAGAAAGATATTCAAATAATATAGTAGTCTGTAAATCAAAATAAAATGGAGGCAAGTTGTTGATTGAGGGTGCAGGGAACAACACCCGTCAGTACTTTTATCAAATTGTAAATTTCAATTTTGAACCATTCTATGAATATAGAACGTGGATGTAATCTCAAAAAATAACAAAATGTAGACACGACAGATTACTTATTTTGTTATTCTACATTACTTACTATTTGAGTGCACGTTCCGCCTGCAACTTGATCAAGTCTTGTTTGATGCTTCAATTTTGTGTTAACTGTCCTATAGAAGTACACAATTTTGTATTTGCCCAATATGTTATTCAAAAAACAACAATAGAATAAAATACTTGTTGAGAAAGATCATCATAGGAGTATCAAAAACTTGAGATTTAAGGTAACACAACATTATAAGACTCTTACATTCAACCTTCAACTCATGCACCTAATAAATAGGAGAAAAAATACATGAAATTGAAAAATTTAACTAATGAATTGTGTTTTTCTTCTCATCTTAATCGGCCAAATTTATATGAGATTCTAAAGAAGGCCTCACTCTTAATCAGCCAAATCTTCCTTGTACCACACAAAAAAACTATGTGATAACTATGTCTACTCCAACCTTAATTGTTTAAGAATTCATCATATCAGATAAAGTATGTTTAATTGTTGGGACTGGTCCTTTGGCATGTATTAAATAGAATACAATTTTCAGCATATTATTATCACTCTATTTCTTTGTTGTAAACATGCCATTGGTTTAGTTTTGTAAAAAAAAATTGTGTTAGATGCATTTAAAATTATCTTCATTGTCTTCCGATTGTCTAAATGCTTCTTTATTTGTCAACCAATTAATACATGCTACTATATAAAGAAGACAATGAAGATTTGTTTGACAAAAATGAATACACTAAACTGAACCAATGACATGTTTACAAAAATTATCATAACTCGCAAGCAAAACTAAAACAATGCAATGTTTATAACTAATTAAGAGTGAGGAATAGCTTGTGCAAGGGTGAAAGTAGTTTTGATCATTTTGGTCGTGACTGTTCCTCTACATAGTCAGGAAATGTAACTATCTAATGATTATATGTAATGTTGAATGGAAGGAATAGTGTTGGTGTTAGGTTTCATTTACTATTGAATTCAATGGTTTCCAAGATGTGTTGAGGAGTTTGCTCCTTGTTTAATGTTAATTGTTCCTGCACAATCCACTCATACAACAGTGAAATGCTATGTGGAAGGGATGGTTGATAGTATTCCTTGAGGGAAGGGGGATTTTGAAAGACTTGTTATCATTGTATTGTGTATTTCCAATATGTTTGGATGCAGGGCAGACCGGGAGAATGAAGGATCACTCACCGATTGCATGATAACCCAGTTTTGAAGGGTCACTAGTTGAGGGGACAGTTAAGGTCTGGATGATTGGGCCATTGGAGGACCCTATTTGTTTGTATTAATTGCTATTCAAATTGGATGCATAGATTTCTTGTGAATTATCAGCTGATATGTATCCTATAATTGCATCCGTAAATCTACATATACTTCTCTATGACTGTAAGCCACTTAGAGATCAACATAGAGAAACTAAATCAAAATCATTCTTTTTCCTCTTTCCTTTTAAAAAAGTCTCAAATATCAATGATACAATATACATTTGATGCCAAAAGCTATCAAATATACAAATGGTGCCTACCTAGAAGCTCACTAGGAGAATGAAGGATCAAATCAGTGATTGCATGATAACCTAGTTTTGAAGGGTCACTAGTTGAGGGGACAGTCAAGGTCTGGATGATTAGGCCATTGGAGGACCCTAGTTCTTTGTATTAATTGCTATTTAAATTAGATGCATGGATTTATTGTGAATTATCAGTTGATATGTATCCTACAACTGCATCCGTAAATCTGCATATACTTCTCTAGGGTTGTAAGCCACTTAGGGATCAAAATAGAGAAACTAAATAAAAACCCAATTTTGAAGGGTCACTGGAAGAGGGGAATGAAGGATCACTCACTGATTGCATGATAATGCCACCAAGTATTCTTCCCTTTAATTTTCCACAATATCTCAAAGTATGATCATTCTTCTTTACTTTATTCTATATGCTATTCTTTCTATGGTTTTGTTATCTCAGAAATATATCAAAAACATTGCAGATGTGCATATAAAAGTAAAATATTGTCCTTCAATTATTCCACATTGAAGCATTTCCTCTTTGGAGTATTCTCTTCATTTGTACAATATCTGTCAAAAATGGTTCCCATATTTCTTCAAGATCTATTTTAATCTTTATATTGCAATTTTGATTAGATTTGATCTATAGTTGATTTCATTAGTATTTTATAACATATACTCCTAATGTGAAATGTGGAGAGAAAGAAAGAGACACACTAGGTATGAATTACATGATATACCCATCATCACTTAGCACTTAAATAATAAATTATGGACAGGGAACAACCCCCTAACCTCTGGATGTTTGTGTCATGTTGGCCTCTTATTATATGCAAAGGTAGGCCTATCTTAATTAGGCTAACAACCACAGTGTAGGGGGCATAAATTATGGAACCCAAAATAGTGCACACTTGTATTAAATTAGGTTCAGTACACTACAAAGGGATGGAAACATGCAATAGTGCCTCATGGGGATGGAAGAAACCCTTCACCAAGAAGATGGTTGTGTCTGCAATATTTACTAGAGCCAAAGAACATAATTTGGTTCCAGCAATTGCTCCTAGAAGATAATGGCACCCACAAAACACTTGGAAAAGATAGTACTCACTATATCTGTTATCACTCTTTTAAAGCTAGGACAATAAATCTCAAAGATTGATCAATGAATTCATGAACACAAAGAATCATTGACAGATATGATTCATGTGTACAATAGCCAACAACCAGTTGTTCCAATCATGGTGTCCAATAATTATGTTAGAAAAAGTATCTACAAATCTCTTACACAACCATAATAGATTCAAACCATGAACTATAAGAACCTAACAATGGGACTAACAAAGATATAGCCTAAACAAATCTTGATCATATTCCACCCTATTGTAAGGCCCAAGAAGTAACTCTATCTTAAAGCTACACATTCCTCTAGATGAAGCTCAAAGGTCAGGTAGCTAAAGCATAGAAATACTTGAATGAATATAGGAATAGTTTGATGTACAATCATTTTCTAGCTTGGTTTGTGGGTTTTCCACATAATATTTTCCCTTTAACCACATTTATAGTTTGAGAAAATTAGAAAAAATTGTTTCAAATTTATATTATCCTTTTGAACTAGCACACTGCCATCAAAATGCATAATCATTGGTCATCTCAAGAAAATTCCTATTGATTAGTAGGATATCCTTATAAAAATTTGATGCATGGATTTCTTGTGAATTATCGACTGCTATGTATCCTGCAACTATGGAAGGAATAGTGTTGGTGCTAGGTTTCATTTATTATTGAATTTAATGGTTTCCAAGATGTGTTGAGGATTTTTCTCCTTGTTTAATGTTAACTGTTCCTGCACAATCCACTCATAAAATAGTGAAATTCTATGTGGAAGGGATGGTTGATAGTGTTCCTTGAGGGAAGGGGGATTGTGAAAGACTTGTTATCATTGTATTGTGTATTTCCAATATGTTTGGATGCAGTACAGACCAGGAGAATGAAGGATCACTCATTGATTGCATGATAACCTAGTTTGAAGGGTCACTGGTTGAGGGGATAGTCAAGGTTCAGATGATTGTGCCATTGGAGGACCCTATTTCTTTGTAGTAAGTGCTATTCAAATTGGATGCATGGATTTCTTGTAAATTATTGACTGCTATGTATCTTGCAACTTCATCCATAAATCTCCATATACTTCTCTAGGGTTGTAAGCCACTTAGGGATCAAAATACAGAGACTAAATCAAAATCATTCTTTGTCCTATTCCCTTTTAACAAAGTCTCAACTATCAATGATACAATATACATTTTGTTAGCACCTGCAATAATGTTCATGGCTATGGAATTTTTCTTTGGCCTTTGCAATGTTTTCCTGGTCTCTAGCCTTAAACCCTAGTTTAAAATATTCAAATTTCTAGCCATTGGTGAATAAAAGCCCTAGACTGTATTGACCTTGTTCTAATTGAGCATTACTTTTTCAGTCACTAAGGTCCCAATTACCCATGTGTTAAATTTCCCCATTCATTGATGACCACTTCACATGTTATGTCATTAGATTATTATGTCGAGGCCCCCTTTTAATTTTTCTCTCCAAGCCTAAGTCTCCCAAGTTTTATTTTCCTGAGTGTCGGCCTTTAAAATTGTGTGGCTATCATTATTCCACAAGGTTTCCTATTGTCAAAGTTTCTAACATGTGGTATAGAGACGAGCGGACATCTATCCTAGTGGGCCCATTTTTGGGGTATGCTTGCAGGTTAGAGAATGAAAAAGATCAATGACTGTCATTATAACATTGATTAGAGATGATGCCTTTTTATGCATCACGGTGTAGTGACAGCTGCCTAATCCTCAGGCTTGTTTTAACTGACTATACAGTGGGTGCTCATCTACGATGTCATTATGACATGGATGCTAGTGATAGGATAGATTCTAGTGATGTGGCGGCTGACAAGACCCTGCTATTAAAGATGATTTCAGATGTGGGTCCACTACCAGGTATGCACGAATGGCAATTTTTCATTGGTCACAAGTTAGGTGATAGGGATGGTGTTAGTGGGGCCTATTTCCCAGATGGTGAAAGTACAGCATGATCTTGTGGTTTTCATTATACCATAAGGATGAGATGCATGTTTCTTAGCATCGTGGTATAGTGACAACCATCCGATGTAGAAGTGCATGAGATAGTATGAAGTGGGTCCTCCAGTGCTTGGTCATACTGACATGCATTGTTTTGATTGGCCGAGCTTGGTGGTGATGTGGCAGATGTTAGTGAGACCAGTGTTTTAAGTGTTCAGGCATGTTAAATAGCAGATCGATCATGTGGTCATTGTTATACCGCTGGGGTAAGTTACACACTATTTAAGCATCACGAAATAGTGACAGCCATGGATTTTATTTAAGAGATGGAACTATTTGGTGGGTCCTCTATTGCTGACTCATTATGATATGGGTGAGTGTTTTGATGGCACATGGATCTAGGTGGGCCTAAGTTTTCTTTTGGCCATGTGGTCTCTGATTGTAACCGTGGTTAGAGATGAATTCTCACATTTTTGCAACTAAGGCATAAATGTAAACCAAGATTCCTACTAGGGTTAAATCTGAGATGCCTGGGAAAAGTGAGGATCTAATGATTCTACTTTAAAGTTGATCTTAGTTTGATTTTTGACCATTGATATGTTGTCTCGTGCCCTGATGTAGTCATTTTCTTCTAGATTTGAATATTTTAAGGGTTTTAAACCACCAGAGGACTAAAATTCAATGTTGGAGTAGCTGGATCAGGTGGATTTTGATTTTATTTGTTGTTGCAGTGTGGTCTAGAGGTGTGATGATTGTCTGCAGAGGATTGTACCCTAAGGAATGGGTAATGTTGCTTGAGGCATGTTGTAGGTGGTTGATTAGATTGGTTAACATGGTGGATTCATGGTCCTCAGTACAAATCAAGAGATTTCTCATTGATGAAGATCATTCTAGGATCTGTTTTCTCCAGGTTGCTTGGTTTTCCTCCCATGTAGTAAATTTTGATTGTATTTGGTTGGTTTGGTGGGTGAAAACCATAGCCCTTGCCTCAATCATCCATAGCTTGTTGCATCCTAGTCTTTTTGGGATTCCAAGATGACTGGTGGTATATATTGATGTAGCTTTGATTTTGTAGGGGTTCTGAGACTTTTGTTCCAAGTCTTTTGGTCCCAAAGGTTGTTGTTGATGTTATATTGCAAATCAATGTAAAAGACTGAACAAGGAGAGCCTAGATTTTGGGTCTGTTTCGTAGCATTTTGTTGTCCTGGTAATGTATTTATTCTGCAAATTTTAATGAGAACATACTTGGATTCCAATCTCAAATGCATGTTTGTCTTCTTATTCTGATCTTGGGCTCATATATGTTAATGCCACAAAGTGAGTTAGCATATGGTAAACAAAGAGTATTGTGGAATTATCTTTGAGTTTCTAACAAAGCTAGGATTGAATTTTTTAAGGTGATTTCAGTGAGTTCATGGTTGGATAGGAATTTGATGATCAAGTTTGGGAGTGAGAGGGATAATAGGCAAAGCACTTATTTTGAGTTTAGGAGTATTTGATTTAGGATTCTCAGTTGATATGTGTTGTTGGGTGACTCTAGGCCCTCGGTTAAGGCACTGATCCATTCTCTAGAAGCAATTCATCATCATCCACCACACATTTAAATGATAAAATCTTTAAACCAATTATTAAAGGGTATAGTTGTATAATATTTAGTGATTCCTTTCAAGAAGTGAATCAAAGGTACACCTACCTAAGCATCTAGGCTCAAAGTGTAGGAGGATCCTTGTTGATCCTTGTTAATTGGCCCTTTTCCTTGCAGACTTTGGAGTGGTGATAGAGTTGGTGACATTAGTTTGTCAATCATTGTGTAAACCTGCAAGTAGAAAGAAAAGATAACCAACAAAATGGTGACTCTACTGGGGAGAATCTAGAGAATAAAGTTACTAAGTGGACTCTTGTTTTTCCTGTTGTATTCAGTTATTTTCTTTAAGATTTCAAAAGATTTCCCACTTTGGTGGGTGGCAACTCAAAAGGGTTAGAACCAATGTTTATAAATTGAGATCATGGACAAAGGAAGGAATACTAAGTCCTTTGTCAAGAAAAATTTGGAGGTTACTCTCGAATAGTTACCTAGACAAGAAAAGAAGAGTTGGATCAAAAGAAATGGTGAGTCTACTAGCACTCCCATGAGAGAACAAAGAAATACTAGAAATAGAGCACCACGTGCATCCTCTCATGAGGAAGATTCACAACACAAGAGTTCTAGATCAAATAGTGGCTGCTCTGAAGACAAATTTTATGATACCCCAGAGGCAGTATTTCAGGATAAGGGTTCATTACCTGTAGGTCAAGATGAACAAGCTAGAGAAAGGGGTTTTGGACCAGATTTAGATCCTAATGAGGATATGTTCAAAAGGCAACCCATGAGACTGAGATAGGTCCATTTCCCATATCAAAGTCTCACTGATATGGATGTGTCATCAATTTTTGATGATATTATGATAGACCCAGATGATTTAAGTGCACTAAGGTTGCAGTTGGAAGAGCAAGATGCCATACATAAGAGGTTACAAAAGGAGAGAGAAGATGAGAAAGTGAATTCTTTGATTGAAAGAGAATCTCTTCTTAGAAAGATTAATGAGTTGAAGGAGAGAAATAAGATGCTTGCCTCTACTCCTAAGACTTTGCAACATGATGTCTTTGGTGATCTTGATGCTTTGAGAAGTGAGCAGGAGTGCTTACTGCAAGACCATGATTTTGATAGAGAGGGCCCTGTGATTAGATAGGTTCAAAGTTATGCTTCCCTCCCTAAATATAAAGATGGGCATGAGATTACTAAGCCTACTGTTGTTGGTGGTGAGAAAGGAAAGCAAAAGATGGTGGGACACCAAACAAGAAAATTAGTGGTAATACCAAAGGTCCCACCACCCATTTCAAATAATGATACAGAGATAGAAAGAAAAAGAAAAGAAGATGAAGATTTAGCCAGAGAGTTAGAGAGATCTAAAATTGAAGCCTCCATTGCAGAAAAAAGAAGAAAGATCCAATTCTTGAAGGCTTTATCTGCAAGTGCTCTTGGCCCATCTGCTACTGAAATAGGTATGCCATCTATGACTACTACTATTCCACTTAGTAATGCTACTACTAGTAATCTAATTCCTATTGCATCTACCAAATTAGTTGTTGACCCTAATAGACAGTCAAATGCACAAATGGGTGGGAATGTAGATAAAAATATTGATCCTAGGGTTAACAATAGTTCAAATTTTCTAAGAAGACCTATGCAACTAGAAGGCTATAGGAAAATTAGTTTTGATGGAATACCTCGCTACCCAAATGCTTTTCCTACTGATATAAGAGATAAGGTACCTAAGTTTTCTGGTAACAATGCCATTAGTTGTGAGGAACATCTTAGGTTATTTGATGATATGCTAAATGATTATGAGGTAGAGCATGAGGATGTAGTCATGAAATTATTTGTTCAATCTTTGGTGGAGGATGCTAGAGATTGGTTTAAGAGACTCCCTGACCGATGTATTGACACTTGGGATTCTTTTGAAAAATGTTTCAAAGAACAATATGGTGATAGGCCTAATGCTAGTTTCATGTTGAATGAGTTCAACACTATAAGAAGAATCAGAATGAATCTACAACTGAGTTTAATATGAGATTTCAGAAGGGTATGCATAAGTTGTTTCAAGTTATGATGTTAGATGACAATGTTTGTTTAAGCACATACTTCAATGCCTTTGATGGAAAAATGGGATATTTATTGAGGGAAAAGGAACCAAGAACTCTCAGAGATGCTTTTCAAATTGCTGTCAACATTGAAAATAATATGAAGATATCAGGAAAATTGGGTGGAAAAAGAGATGATCCAAAGTTGTTTGGAGATAAAAAATACAAAAGGGATAATGAAAGGAATGTTGGGAATAAGAAACAAGAGGAAGATAAATTGGATAAGGTGTTGAATTCATTGAAGATTTAAAAGCACCTGCTAATAGAATTAATAATGCTCCTACCAATGAAAAGCCTCAATTCAACAATAATTTCAATAGGCAGAATAGATTGCAGAATTATCCCTACAACACCCAATGGAAGGATGGCAAGCCTATTATCCCTACTGCAAGAGGAAATAATGATAGAGTTGTCCCTGATCCTTTGCAAAAATCCTCTATAAATGTTGTAGTGGATGCACCATGGTGTATAGCATGCCAGTCCCCTCATTCTGTAGAGCATTGTGTGGTTGTACAGTCCATGTCAGCATATCAAGATGATAACAATGAGGAGTTAGATCAAGAAGAAAATCATGATGACATTGGATGCAACATGGAAACTTCATATTTAGGATATGAAGATGATTCTGATATTGATGAAGAAGCAGATGTGTGTTTGAAAAGACACAATAGGGCACTTTTCCATTAGGAGGTTTCTTTTGATAATGATGACATTGATGAAAAGACATGTAACATGAATTCCTCCTCAAAAACAATAAATTTAGAAGAACTTCAAAGGAAGAAATGGATACAATTACTATAGAAATGATAGCCCAAGTGCAAACTAGAGGTATGGTGGCAAGGGATACAAATGGGAAAGTTGTAGGAATGTTTATGAAGAACACCAACTCCGGGGAACTCAATGGAAATCGATCAAAGGATGATCATTTAGTGAGGTTAAAAAATGTAAAAGGTAAGAAGTGGGAACCTAAGGGAGTTGGAGTTGAAAAAATTTCTAATGAAATAAAAAATCCAGTTAACACAATGGCTAAAGATGAGAAGGTAAAAGTCACCAATACAACTAATGTATCAGATAGACAAAAGGACACGAAAGCAATGCAAGTTGAGATTCCTCCTTTTACTCCTGTTGATATGTTGGTTGTATTATCTTAGATAACTATCAAGGTTCCATTGTCAGAATTATTGAGGATCCCTGAACATAAGGATAGGGCTATTGCATGGGTAGATAATGTTCATAATAATGATGTTGCATGCAATGAGCCTCAGGATAAAGTTTTGAAAGAAGTGGAGGTCCAAGGATTGGTATCTCACATACCACCTATTTATTTGGATAATTTTGTCAATGCTAGCCTTGAAAACATAGACCCATTCTTTCTGAGTATCATTGTGAATGGGATGAAATTAAGAAATTGCATGATTGATTCAGGTGCCTCCAATACTATCATGCCTTTTAAGATTATGGAAAAATTAGGCCTCAAATTTGATACAAATCAAGGCAAATGTTGTGCAATGGATCAGAGAGAAGTACTAGTCATTGGGACTATAAATGCAATGCCATACAGATTGGCAGACTATCCAGAGAAAGAATTGACTATGAGTGTCTTGGTGGTAGACATTCCACCCCATTATGGTATGGTATTATCTAGGAAATGGAGTTCTTCCATGGGTGGGTGTTTGCAGTGTGATCTTTCATTTGCAACTTTCAAGATTGATGATCAGTTTATTAGGATTGAAAGAGAACCAAGGGTAACCTATATGATTGAAAAGAATATTGATAATGAGGTTACCTTCTTTGTAGATACTAATGTCAATGCTTTCAGAGATGAGGTCATTATACTTGAAAAGGAGCCTATATTGCCATGTATTGCTGAAGAGATAGGTTCTAGGTCTGTGAAGGGTGATTTGTGGGTGATGTACTTTGATGGTGCTAGCTGCAAAGATGGAGTAGGAGTAGGTATTTTACTCATATCTCCTAGGGGGAGCACTTACAAGTTCTCTTTCACATTGAATTTCTTTTGTACCAATAATATAGCAGAGTATGAAGCATTGTTGTTAGGACTAAGATTGGCACAAAAGCATGGAATTAAATGAAAAAAATTTGTTGGGGATTCTGAATTAGTGGTGTCCCAAATAAGATTAGTATATGCTTCAAAGAACCAAAGGATAAAATAGTATAGAAATTCTATGTGGGATTTGATTGAGTATTTTTATGCTTTTAATGTTGAATGGAAGGATGGAAGTAATAACAAGATGGCTGATTTGTTAGCCAATATAGCAATCAATCCCAGTGACATCACTTTTGTAGGCCTCTCTAAGGTTGAAATTTAGATTAGGCCTAGTATACCAGATAATGTTGAGAATTGGCAAGTTTTTGAAGATGACCAGGATATCTTGAGATTTATGAATTGTGAAGTTCAGTATCATGGTCAGGAATTAGATTGTTCAGCCTTGGTTGAGATTACAGAAGGAAAAGAAGTTGTCCTTGGAAATGAAGTCATTCAACTTAAAACTAACAAGGTTCCCAAGGGACTTGTTCTAGAAAATGTATTTGATAACCAAGACAGAGTTCAAAAGGATGTTAAAAAGGAAGATCATATAGATTTGGAAGAGATAAATCTTGGAACACAAGAGGCACCTAAGAATGTGTACATTAGTAGGGGTTTGTCTCATAAAGTGAGGAAGTCATTGATTGAATTACTAAGAAAATTTAGGCATGTTTTTTCATGGTCATATGATGACCTAAAGGTTTATAGAGAAGACTTGTTCCAGCGTGTTATTCCTTTGAAAGAAGATGCTAAACCCTTTAGGCAAAAACAGAGGCCTATAAATCTACTTTGGCACCTAAGATGCAAGAAGAATTAATGAAGCTGAGAGATGCTAGAATTATCAAGCCCATTAGGTATTCTTCTTGGGTTTCAAATTTGTTCCTTGTTAGAAAGAAGAATGGTGACATTAGACTTTGTGTGGATTTCAAAAATCTAAACATCAGCTCATTGAAGGATAACTATTGTTTGCCCAATATGGAGGCTATGTTGCAAAGAGTGACCGGATCTAAATTAATGTTTATGATGGATGGTTTCTCTGGTTATAATCAATTAATTGTGAAATAATCAGAACAATTTAAGACAGCTTTTACTACACCTTGGGGGACATATGTTTATGTGAGAATGCCTTTTGGTCTCACAAATGCTAGTGCAACTTTTCAGAGGGCAATGGATGTTGCCTTTGTAGATTTCATAAATGATTTCCTTGTTGTTTATCAAGATGATTTAATTGCCTATTCCAAGAAGGAAGAAGACCATTGTACTCATCTAGAAAAAATATTTGTGGGGGCTTTGGAATATGGCATTTCATTAAATCCAAGGAAATGTGCATTTGGTGTCACTAAGGGTAAGTTGCTTGGCCACTTGGTTGGAAAGGAAGGAGTTAGAATTGACCCTGAGAGGGTGGCAACCATTGATAAAAATGTTAAAGGAATTCAGTCTTTCTTTGGTCAAGTAAATTTTGTAAGAAGATTTGTAACAAACTTTGTTGAAATCACTAGGCCAATATCCAAGATGTTGAAGAAGGGATCTGAGATCAAATGGGAAGGTGAGCCTGATGAAGCTTTCAAGAATATCAAGTAGGCTATTAAAGACACACCTATGCTCAAGGCACCTGATTACAATATCCCAATGCATATCTTCTCTTTTGCATCTTTTCATACTATTGCTGCAGTTTTGTTACAAAAAAATAATGAAGGCTATGAGCAGCCTATTGCATTCTTTAGTAAATCTTTGCAGGCTACAGAATTGAAATATGATATTAATGAAAAATAAGCATATGCACTGGTGAATTTTGTCAAGGCTTTTAGGTGCTATCTGATGGGAGAAATTGTGATTGCTTTTGTGCCTAGTGCAGCAATTAAGGATATCTTTTCATAGCAAGAGGTGTCTGGAAGGAGATGCAGATGGATAAATAGAATTCAAGAATTCAATATTGACATCTAGATTACCAAATTGGTTAGAGGAAAAGGATTGGAAAAATTGATGGCTCAGTCTAATCTTGATGCAAATTAGATAAACCAGACTGAAATTGATTATACTTGTGATATGGATGA
This sequence comes from Chamaecyparis obtusa, assembly GCA_027943335.1. Taxonomy (NCBI): domain Eukaryota; kingdom Viridiplantae; phylum Streptophyta; class Pinopsida; order Cupressales; family Cupressaceae; genus Chamaecyparis; species Chamaecyparis obtusa. The sequence continues at coordinate 547,459 of BSBK01000559.1, forward strand.
TTGTATTTGGTATCAAGATATTATCTTCTATCTGAGAAATATGAAATGTCCAGCAAGGTTGGATGATAATAAGAAGAGGACTTTGAAGTTATAGGACATCAAGTATGTGATTGTAAAATGTAAATTGTATAGGAAAAATCTAGATTGCATACTTTTAAAATGTGTTGATGAAAATCAGGCTAATAAGTTGTTAAAAGAAATGCATGAGGGAGTTTGTGGAGGACATTATATGGGTAAAACTACTGCTCAAAAAATCTTGAGAGCAGGATTCTGGTGGCCCACAATCTTCAAGGATGCAGAGCAGTTGATAAGGAGGTGTGATGCTTGTCAAAGATTCTTTGGTAAGCTTAAGTTTTCAAGAAATGTACCTTTGAGGCCAGTAGAAGTGCAGGCTCCATTCCAACAATGGGGAATAGATTTCATAGGAGAAATACCAAACAAGTCTAGTGGAGGACACTCTTGGATCTTAGTTGCTACTGATTATTTCACTAAGTGGGTAGAGGCTATCCCTACAAGAAATGCAACTAGTAAGGTGGTCACTAATTTTTTATTGAATAATATTGTTACAAGATTTGGTTTCCCTAAGAGGATAGTTAGTGATAATGCAATGTGCTTCAGGTCTACTGAGTACAAGGATTTCTACAAAGGTCTAGGAATTCAAATGTCATACTCCTCACCCTATCTTCCACAAGGGAATGGATAGGCAGAATCAACAAATAAGAGCTTGATAAAAATCCTCAAGAGGATCCTTGATAAGAATAAAAGAGCATGGAATTTAAAGTTACCATTAGCTGTATGGGCTGACAGGGTAACTATGAAGAAAGCAATTGGTTGTGCACCATTTGATTTAGTGTATGGGATACATGCAAGGATACCTCAAAAAAACTTATTGGAGATGTATGAGTTTATTCAGTTATATGATGATGATATAGATGATGAAATGCAATTGAGAATTGAAGACCTCATTAGGTTGGATGAAATTAGAAGAGAGTCAATTTCAAGAAATGCTAAGTTGTAGTTACAAGTTAAGGATTTGTATGACAAGAAGGCTGTTGAAAGGAAATTTGAACCAAATGACTTGGTGTTGATTTGGAATGCTAGATTAGAGGATAAACGAAAACATGGAAAATTTGATCCAATCTAGTTGGGGCAATACCTAATTCATGAAAATGGGGCCATGATTCTTACATTGTCAAAGAACTAAATGGCGTTGTTGAGGAATTTCCAGTTCATGGACAATTCTTGAAGAAATACTTCAATTGAAGGTATCATTCTTTCCATGAATAGTAGCTAGGTTTGTACATAAGTGTGTGTTATTTTGGGTTAGTTTGTAGGTTTTTGTCTTCGTGCTCCCTATTTTTGTTTTCCTGAAGGTGGTCTACTCTCCCAAAAATTCTTCATTCTTGCATGGGAACAGGTTACCCATCATCCCCAAACAGAGCCACTGTTAGAACCTGCAATAATTTTCATGGCTATGGAATTTTTCTCTAGCCTCTGCAATGTTTTCCTAGTCTCTGGCCTTAAACCCTAGTTCAAAATATTCAAATTTCTAGCCATTGGTGAACAAAAGCCCTAGACTGTATTGACCTTGTTCTAATTGAGCGTTACTTTTTCAGTCACTAAGGTCCCAATTACCCATGTGTTAAATTGCCCCGTTCATTGATGACCACTTCACATGTTATGTCATTAGATTACTATGTCAGGGCCCCCTTTTAATTTTTCTCTCCAAGCCTAAGCCTCTTGAGTTTTAGTTTCCTAAGTGTCGGCCTTTAAAATTGTGTGGCTATCATTATTCAGCAAGGTTTCCTATTGTCAAAGTTTCTGACATGCAGTATAGCGACGAGCGGAAATCTATCCTAGCGGGCCCATTTTTGGGGTATGCTTGCAGGTTAGAGAATGGACAAGATCAATGACTGTCATTATACTGTTGATTAGAGATGATGCCCTTTTATGCATTGTGGTGTAGCGACAGCCGCCCGATCCTCAAGATTCTTTTAACTGACTAAACAATGGGTCCTCGTCTGCCATGTTATTATGACATGGATGATGGTGATTGGATAGATTCTCGTGATGTAGCATCTGATAGGACCCTACTATTAAAGATGATTTTGGATGTGGGTCCACTACCAAGTATGCATGAATGACAATTTTTCATTGGTCGCAAGTTAGGTGATAGGGATGGTGTCAGTGGGGCCTGTTTCCTAGATGGTTAAAGTACAGCATGATCTTGTGGTTGTCATTATACCATAAGGATGAGATGCACATTTCTTAGCATCATGGTATAGCGACAACCATCTGATGTAGAGGTGGATGAGATAGTATGAAGTGGGTCCTCTAGTGCTTGTCATGCTAACATGCATTGTTTTGATTGGCCGAGCTCGGTGGTGATGTGGTAGATGTCAATGGGATCGGTGTTTTAAGTGTTTAGGCATGTTAAATAGTAGATTGATCATGTGGTCATCATTATACTACTGGGGTAAGTTGCATGCTATTTAAGCATTGTGGTATAGCAATAGCTATGGATTTTGTTTAAGAGATGGAATCATTTGGTGGGTCCTTTTTTGCTAACTCATTATGATATGGGCAAGTGTTTTGATAGCACATGGATCCAAGTGGGCCTAGGTTTTCTTTTGGTTGTGTGGTCTCTGATTGTAACTGTAGTTAGAGATGAAGTCTAGCATTTTAAAAACTAAGGCATAAATGTAAACCAAGATTCCTACTAGGGTTAAATCTGAGATACCCAGGAAAATTTATGATCTGACGGGCATGTTTTAAAGTTGATCTTAGTTTGATTTTTTACCATTGATATGCTGCCTCACACCTTGATGTAGCCATTTCTTCTAGATTTGAATATTTTAAGGGTTTTCAACCACCAGAGGACTGAAATTCAATGCTGGAGTGGCTAGATCAAGTGGATTTTGATTTTGTTTGCTGTTGCAGTGTGGTCCAGAGGCACGATGATTGTCTGCAGGGGATTATACCATAAGGAAAGGGTAATGTTGCTTGAGGCATGTTGCAGGTGGTTGATTAGACTGGTTAACATGGTGGATTCATGGTCCTCAGTACAAATCAGGAGATTTCTCATTGATGAAGATCATTCTAGGATCTGTTTTCTCCAGGTTGCTTGGTTTTCCTCCCATGTAGTAAATTTTGATTGTATTTGGTTGGTTTGGTGGGTGAAAATCGTAGCCCTTGCCTCAGTCATCCGTAGCTTGTTGCATCCTAGTCTTTTTGGGATTCCAAGATGACTGGTGGTATATATTGATGTAGCTTTGATTTTGTAGGGGTTATGAGACTTTTGTTCCAAGTCTTTTGGTCCCAAATGTTGTTGTTGATGTTATATTGCAAATCAATGTAAAAGACTGAACAAGGAGAGCCTGGATTTTGGGTCTGTTTCGTAGCATTTTGTTGTCCTAGTAATGTATCGATTCTGCAAATTTTAATGAGAATACACTTGGATTCCAATCTCAAATTCATGTTTGTCTTCTTATTCTAATCTTGGGCTCATATATGTTAATGTCACAAAGTGAGTTAGCATATGGTAAACAAAGAGTACTATGGAATTATCTTTGAGTTTCTAACAAAGTTAGGATTAAAGTCTTTAAGGTGATTTCAGTGAGTTCATGGTTGGATAGGAATTTGATGATCAAGTTTGGGAGTGAGAGGGATAATAGGAAAAGCACTTATTCTGAGTTCAGGAGTATTTGATTTAGGATTCTCAGTTGATATGTGTTGTTGGGTGACTCTAGGCCCTAGGTTAAGGCACTAATCCATTCTCTAGAAGTAATTCATCATCATCCACCACACATTTAAATGATAAAATCTTTAAACCAATTAGTAAAGGGTATAGTTGTATAATATTTAGTGATCCCTTTCAAGAAGTGAATCAAAGGTACACCCACCTGAGCATCTAGGCTCAAAGTGTAGGAGGATCCTTGTTGATCCTTGTTAATTGGCCCTTTTCCTTGCAAACTTTGGAGTGGTGATAGAGTCAGTGACATTAGTTTGTCAATCATAGTGTAAACCTACAAGTAGAAAGAAAAGACAACCAACACATTTGATGCCCTAAGCTATCAAATATACAAATGGTGCCTACCTAGAAGCTCACTAGGAAAATGAAGCATCACTCACTGATTGCATGATAACCCAATTTTGAAGGGTCACTGGTTGAGGGGACAATCAAGGTCTAGATGATTGGGTCATTGGAGGACCCTACTTCTTTGTATTAATTGCTATTCAAATTGGATGCATGGATTTATTGTAAATTATCAGCTTCTATGTATCCTGCAACTGCATCTATGAATCTTCATATACTTCTCTAGGGTTGTAAGCCACTCAAGGATCAAAATAGAGAAACTAAATAAAAATCATTCTTTTTCCTATTTCCTTTTAACAAAGTATGAACAATCAATGATACAATAAATTTGATGCCCTAAGCTATCAATACAAATGGTGCCTAGCTAGAAGCTCACAGGCTGTCCATTTGATAACCACAGTCAACATTTCAAAAAAATGGATATCCTTGAGCACAAGCACCAATAACATCAAATAATGGAGTTAAAGCATGGGCTAGGGCACGACACCAGTAGAATGTGGTCATTTCAGTGACAGCAATTTACAATGGTGTCATTAAACATTTATGCTAGTAATATCAACAAACATGAATCCAAAAATTTGAATACAGTGAATCGATATCCTTGAGCACAAGCACCAATAACATCAAATAATAGAGATAAAGCACTTGCTTTGACATGACGCCAATAGAATGTGGTCATTTCAGAGAGAATTCATGATCAAATAAAATGAAATGCATTAGAATATGATGCCAAAGGCTCGAAAGATGAAGAAATTACATACCTTCTCTTGCACTCAGCTTTTGCTCCTTTTCTCCCACTCCCTCTATCCAATCAAAATAAAAATGATGAGGTTGTTTCACTTTTTTTTTATCTATACTCCGAATCTGTCATAATTTTGATGGTCAATTAAACACCCATTGGAATACTGACATCATCGGGGCCTATTACAAAAAAAAAACACCAAATTCATAATAAAAAGTTACCCGTCAAAAACTTCTGTCAAAATTTGGCCCCAAATGTAGTAGTGAGATGTACTACAATTCTCTGTATGATGGATCTACATGTTGGTGGGTGTTTGGTGATTGTACCATTGGTGATGCTCACATCCAATGGGCTTAGTTTGTTTCATTTCCTGTATTGCCAGCTATTTTAGGTACCTTGATTGGTGGGTTCTTACTTCCTGATAGACGCAGGCATGGGTTTTCTATCGATTGGGGTCCTATCCTTGAGGATCTGATGGCACATCCTCATTGCTTTAATTGGGATTCATGTGTCCTGGTACAACTATACCATGAGTTACACACAGTGATTTATAGGAGTTCCACTACACTTACTATGAGAGTGATCCTTCTTTAGCTATGGACTTGGGAGCATATCCCAATGACACATCCTATTATAGCATGAGATCATCAGCCAGGTTGGCCATTTTCTTGTATTTACGATGGTATTATCATCCAGACCCATATGGGTAAGTTGGATTATTGGTAGCGTGTCATTGATGACATGGACACTATTGTGTGGAGGCCCTATCTTGGTTGCGAGGCTTGGCCAGAGGATGATGGTGAGCTACCTTACATGTTCTGCCCCCGATAGATGATCAAGCATTCCACATATACTCTTGAGAGATTTTCTTTCAATGAGTTCTATGTCAATATGGGCGCACTCAGGATATTCCATGGGGAGTAGCCATGTATGCTCAAGTATAGGCCAAGAGATCATTATGATGCCCATGTGTAGATTATGGGACAGCTATGCAAGAGATCTGAGATATTGGGTATCATCCTTGGTCTCCTAGATCACACATCATGGATGCTGGTATTACTGATTATTATGTTTCTTGGCTTCATCAATATCCTTTTCCTAGATTCATCGATCCTATAGAGAGAGTTCCTTCCATTGATGAGCTATCAGATGGAGATGATGGTGATGTAGAAGATGATGCTAGTGATGATGATGGAGATGATGCCAAAGATGGCAGTGGTGTTGGTAGGTCTAGGGGATGGTGTGGACAATGTGGTTGTTGTTGCTCCTATTCCTCCTATGGGTAATGATTAGGTGAGGGGTCATCGGGTGGATAGAGTTCTACATCATGTTTCCAGAGATCCGGTAGATAGACCTAGAGTCAGGTGTCAGTGGGAGGTTGATGTAAATATTGCACAAGTTTTACTTGATCAAGCATAGGGTCCTCCTACTTAGTAGGTTATTCCTCCAGTTGTTTCATAGGCTAACTCATCTTAGGCCCATGCTTTTACTATGATGCCTTCATCATCTTCACATCCATCATCTTCAAGCTTTGTTCCATCTTTGGGTGATCCATCTCCGTCACTACCTTCTTCTTCTATTCCTCCTCCACAGACTTTTGTAGCATAGACTCCTACCCCAGCCTTAGCTTTAGATGTTGTATCTCTTTAGACTCAGATATTAGTGGTGCAATAGTAGGTTTCCTAGTTGAGTTTGATGATGCAGAGTTTCATGGCAACTATGAGTCAGCAGAGTTTACAGGCTAGTTCAAGTCAACCTCTAGATAGTGATCCTGGTCCTGATGGTACCAATGGTGTTGGTGATTTAGCTCTTTGAGATATCTCTAATTATTCCATTTGATATACATGATCTTAGTTATTTTTTGTTATCAAGACATTAGACTCTGTATTGTATCAGTTTTTTATCCATTGATGTTGTTTATCTTGATACTTTGATAGACATTGATGTTCAAATATTTGGATATTGCATTTATGATCATTTGTTTAGACTTTGATATATTTTTTATTTCATGATGATGGTACCATGGACTCTGATACTTGCTTTGATAGATTTCACTATATATGATGTCATTATGTGTTGGATCTCTTTTTTAGGTGTTTTTCTATGATATGCAGATCTATATGATTATATCTCCTATATGCTTTGTTTTATGCTTTTCAGAATGCAATTTTTCAAATGTATGCCTATGTTCTATGGATGCTTAAATGATTGTCTTATGTATGATATAGAATAGCTGAATGCAATGTTGATTTAATGATTAATGATATTGTGTATGTATACAATGGATATGTGTAGGATGTTAGATGGATAATGAATATTGGATCTAATGGATGTCTTTCTTTTGATATGCAAATGTGATGGATCTATGTAATGATGCAATGATCATGAGCTTTTAATGATTAATGATTCTAAATGTTATATGCAATATGGATGGATGATACTATCATGAATGATATGCATTTAATGATGAATGATCTTAATAGATTAAATGAATGATTAACTAACTAATACAATGCACTTAATGGACTGATACTTAAGAATGCACCTTAAATGAGATGAATGCAATCTAATGATAATTAATGAACGTAAATGGATGCAATCTAATGATAATGCAACTTAATGAAATCCAAATAGATTTTAATGATATATGCAATCTAATGCAATGGACTTAATGATTCAAATGTTGGACACATTTAAATGAATGCAATGTTTAATGAAGATGACTTAGTGCAACTTAAAAATGACCTTAATCAATGCAAGTGAACTAATGAAATGCACTTTGTTTTTTATTTGTTTTTTATTTCCAACACACTCAATCACATATAGTTTTTTTTTATGATCCTTTGATTTTCTAATTTGACTACACCCCCTTTTTCTTTTCCGCTTGCAAATTAAGCTAAGAAAGGCCAAACATATTAAATGCACGTAATCTAAGATGTATGCAACTAACTGTCATTATTCAAAAATTTGGAGCTTATAATCATTATTGAGCGATTTTGGAATCCTATTTTAGTAAAACCATCACTAGTTCAACTATGATGATATGAATACTTTTTGCACCTCTTTCTTTGCTTTCACATCTCTTTCTAGTATGACTATCACTGATTGAAGCCAATCATGACAGTGCGAATACTGATTTTGTCAGATTCTATGTTGCAAGTGGATTTTGGTATTATGATATTGAAGATCAAAATAGCCAAGGTATCCTTTTGCATAAACAAATAGAAATTTTAGTTTTATCCTCTGTACAAGTCCTCAATGATTCTTTGATGATCATGTCTTTAGACAAATAATACATGATTTAAACTTTAATTTTAAGACAAACATTAAGAAATCAACAAAAATATCATCCTTTCATCATAGCTTTGTCTAGTTTAAAAACTTTCATCGATTCGCTTGAAAGAGATGATTTCATCAATAAAGTCAACACTTAGAAAAAAATTTGCAATGTTTTTCAAATCCATATTTCAAGTGTAGTTCCATCCATTTCATACTTTTAATCCTGATAAGGATAAGGTCATGTAAGATCTTGGATCAAATTTTGCATTTGGTTCAAACTGGATTAGAATGAAGATTTGATTAGGTGTTCCACTTTCATTTTTGATGAATTGATTCCATGATTGAATAAATTTTTCTTTGATGAATCCTTCCTCCTTTTGAGTAGATTGCCCCCAGTTTGATATATTTCATTTGTGGGACTTAGGACAATTTGCAGATTAGGTGACCAAAATCTTGAGGTACTTGCAAATGCAACTGTGGGGTTTTATTATGCAATATATACAAATGCTGGCAAATGCAATATTTACAAGGTGATCTTCTAGGTATGTGACTGACCTGGACTTTCAATGGCACATGTTTACTAGGTTTTCACTGAGTGAATGGATCTTGGTCTTTTTTCTATTTTTAAAGCTTTTCTCTTTTTTTACTACCAAGGTGCCTATTTGCTAGGTTTTCACCAAGGCACTTTTTTTCTCTTCTTTTGATTTTTTTGTATTTTTCTTTTTTTCAATTTTTTTTTTTCATCAAGGTGCCTATTTGCTAGGTTTTCACCAAGGCACTTTTTTGAGGATCATATATGAATGTTTTTAGCTTTCTTCATGCTCAATTTTCTGCTATTTTTTATCTTTTCTGCTTTTCAGATTTGTTTGTGCTTTTATGCTTTTCAATTTTTTTTGGTATTTTCAGGATCTCTTTTGACTATATACAATAAATATGATGCTTTCCATCTAATTTTTGATATTTTTTATACTCTTTCATCTACCTCATGTATAGAACATCTTTAGATGTATGGTATTGATAGGTTCTTGTAGTTCTTCTCCATCACAATTTGCTAATTTGTAGGTGTCGGTACCAAAAGAAGAAGTAATGATAAATGGTCCTAACCAGTTTGCCTCCCATTTTTCCTTCTTTTCTCTTTCTACTTGATTCTTGGGATTTTCTCACAAAACTAGATCACCTATTTGAAATGTTCTTAACTTGATATGCTTGTTATAAGTCATTGACATTCTATTTTGATATACCTTTAGATGATCAAATGCTTGTTTTTGTTTCTCATCTAGGAGTTCTAGTTCATGCAGCCTAGCCACTCTATAGTCTTCTTCACTTATCAAACCATGAAGAAATACCCTTAGGGATGGAAGTTCTACCTCCAAAGGTAAAACTGCTTCTATTCCAAAGGCTAAGGAAAAAGGTGTAGCTCATGTTGGCATTCTTATGCTCATTCTATGAGCCCATAAGGTCGGGTTTATTTTTATGTGCCAATCTCTACCTAAATTGTCCACCATTCTCTTCAATATCTTCAAGATGTTTTTGTTTGTTGCTTTTTCTTGTCCATTACCTTGGGGGTAATAGATTGATGAAGAATGATGAATCATGTGAAACTTTATGCATAACTCCTTTAGGTCTTTGTTTTTTAAGTGTTTTGCATTATCCGTTATGATGGCATGAGGTATTCCATATCTACAAATGATGTGATTTAGGATAAATAAAGATATCTTCTCTCCTATTGCAGTTGATAAGGGTACAACTTCCACCCATTTAGTAAAGTACTCTTTTGTCATGATGATGAATTTATGACCATTCGAGGATGGTGGATAAATCATTCCTATTAAATCTAGACCCCATTGATAAAATGGCCAAGGTGTTGTCATCGAATGAAGCTCTTGTATGGGCACCTATATCAAGTTTCCATGGAATTGACACTTTCTACAAGTTTTGGCAAAGTTACAAGTGGCTTTCTCCATCGTAGGCCAAAAATATCCTATCCTAAGAATTTTCTTAGCTAGGGTTAGTCCATTCAAATGTGACCCATAGATTCCCTCATGGATTTCTTGCAAGGCTACATTTGATTCCTCTTCTGCTAGACATCTAAGGAGCATTCCATCTAAACTCTTACAATACAATGTTTCAAAAATTATGGTATATCGGGAGGCTTGGTGAATGAAGCTTTTCTTTTGATTCCTAGTTTGGTCTATAGATAGGATTTGAGCTTTTAAGTAAGTGTAAATAGGTCCATACCAAGGTGATTCATGTGTAGTTATCAAGAAAATGGTATAAGGATGGGTAGGTTCAAATGCTAGTTGTTCCACTTCTTCTATGAGGAATTCATATCTAGCACTTTGATTAGGCATTTGTAGAAGTGATGCCAAAGTTTCCATTGCATCTGCTACTTTGTTCTTTTCTCTTGGCACTTTCTCAAATGTAATAAGAATGAAATACTTCTTAAGATTTTCCACAATGTTTTTTTAAGGCACCAACTTGTCATCTTTTGTCTAATAATCTTCATTAACCTGATTAACGACTAATTGTGAGTCTCCATAAACCTTTAGTTTTGTCTCCTTCCACTCTAAAGCCAACTTGATTCCAATAACCAAGGCTTCATATTCTGCTATGTTATTTGTGCATGGAAATAACAATTTATATGACTTTGGAATCATAGATCCTTGAGGGGTGATTAGAAGTATGCTTGCTCCTAATCCATGTTGAGTGTAGGAACCATCAAAATATAGTTGCCATATCTTTGCCTCAACATTCACAATCTCTGAATTTGGGAATTCTACTTGAATGGGATGATCATCTCATAGTGGTGCTTCTGCTAATTAGTTAGCAATGACTTTCCCTTTGATAGATTTGTGGTCTACATACTCAATGTCAAATTCACTCAACACCATGACCCATTTGGTGAGTCTTCCATTCAATGATGTTTTACCAAGTAGATACTTCAAAGGATCTATCTTGGCAATGAGTCTTATCTTATGATCTAACATATAATGGCATAATTTTTGGGAGGCAAAAACCACAGCCAAACATTCCCTTTCAATGAATGTATAGTTCAACTCGTATTTGACCAAGGTTCTACTTATGTAGTATATTGCTTTTTCTTTGCCTATTTCATCTTCTTGTGCCAAAAGTGCCCCCAATGAATTCTCTGTTGCTGAAATATATAGGATCAAGGGCTTGCCTCTAATAGGTGACATTAATATTGGAAGATTCATGAGGTATTTCTTCAATAAATTGAAGGCTTCTTCACACTTCTCACCCCATTTGAAAATTGTATCTTTATGCAAAAGTTGGGTAAAGTTATGATATTTTTTCGCTAGTTGAGATATAAATCTCTTGATGGATTGAATTCTCCCTTGTAATGACCTCATTTGGATAATGTTTTTAGGCACTTCTATCTCCATAATGGCCTTGACTTTAGCAGGATCCACCTCTATTCCTTTCGCTAATAAAATGTAGCCTAGCAGTTTTCCAGATTGGACCCTAAATGCACACTTTTTAGGATTGAGCCTTACTTTGAATTTCTCTAATCTATCAAATATCTTCTCTAGAATTGGTAGATGCTCCTCTCTTGAATGATATTTTTCTACTATGTCATCTACATAATCTTCCATGAACTTATGCATCATATCATGGAATGTTGTGGTCATGGCCCATTGATATGTTGCCTCGGCATTCTTTAGACCAAAGGGCATAACATTTCAGCAGAATGTCCCCCATGCACATGTAAATGGTGTTTTATCTTGGTCTTTGGGTTCTATCTTTATCTGGTTATAGCCACTAAATCCATCCGTAAGTGAAAACATGGAATGTTTTGTTGTTAAGTCTACAATGGCGTCTATGCTTGGAAGAGGAAAGTTGTCTTTAGGGCACGCCAATTTTAAGTCTCTAAAATCTATGCAAATCTTGATGGACTTATCTACTTTTGAAACTAGTACAATATTTTAAATCCATTGTGCATAATCAATGGCTCTGATAAATCCCACCTTTAGCAATTTCTCTAATTTCACTTTTACTAGCAAGGCTATATGTGGATGCATCAAGTCCTTAACTTCTGTTTGACTAGTTTGACTCCTTATTTGATATTTAGGTGATGCATAATCAAGTTTGGATCCAATCTCAGCATATCATCATATGACCAAGAAAAATTGATTTGATTTTCCTTAAAAAAATTAATGAATTCTTTCCTTTCTTTACTAGATAAGGATGTCACTAGGTGTATGATCTTTGGCTCATTTTCTGATCCAATGTTTATCTTTTCTATAGGCTCGATCAAAATTGGAGATCTCTCTTCATAATGTTATAGTAGAGAATCAAAACTTCCTTCTTTAGGTTCCTTGATTGGGTTTTCACCTTTGGAAACATCCTTTATTTCTTTTTCTTTTTGATCTAATGTTGCCACAATGTGGTTTTCAACACTTGATTCTTTTCCTTTTTTAATTTTTTTATTTTTTTATTTTTTTTTCACGGATTGAAAATTTGGATACTTCCCTTTATCCTTTCTTCCTAATATTACATAGTAGAAGAAGGTTCAACCACATTGAGATATTGGGACACCACATTTTCATTCAAAAAGGTTGGAAGGGTGGTTGGTTCTATGGAATCCCATTCGATTAATTCTAGGTGTATGAGAGTTAAGGGGTCAATACTTAGGATTGGTTCAATGGGAGTTAAAGATAAGACCTCATTTGATGGTTCATACATTGTATCATTCAAGTCTATGACATGTGCCTCTTCTAAATGTTCTAAAGAAGTAGGATCAAAGTCCTCCTCACTAGACTCCTCTAAGGTTTCTATTGGATAAAAGTCATGTGGATTAAACCTAACATTTGATTCCTCCATAGTAGGTCTCCATGAAGGTATGTAGGGTTCACCTACCCAATGATTTATCTCTATTTCTATGCTTGGTACACCATTTAGAACCACTTGATTTGAACTAGATGCTTGATTTGGACTTGATTTTGCTATTTGTCCTTTATCCTTGGTAGAAGTGTAGGTATGAATGACATCAATACCCTTATCATGGCATGACTCATCAGATAATGTCTCCCATTCCCACTCATTATAATCTTCATCACTATGAGATTCTAATTGCAATATTTGACCATGGAGTTTAGGATAGTGTTTTTGAGTGTACCCTTCTTCAAGATACCCTAATCCTATTTTCTCCTTGCTATCTCACCATCTACTTTCTATTGGCTCAACAAGTCCTTCATTCCTTATGCCCAAAGGTCCTTGACCTTTGTACCCCATCTTTTTCATGATTTGAAATCCTTTCCCATATTGATGTGTGGGAATGTTGGGGTTTTGGATGTGTTTGACATGTGCATTTGTTTCTTCATCCTTATAGAGCCAATTTAGGATCTCATTATCATTCTCATCCATGAATGATGAAGTACTAGCTCTCACAAAATGATCATTGTATTTGTGGGGTAGATTTGAGGGTATAGGGAGTATTTGCCTACTCCTTTTTGCTTGATTTTGCATTGTTTATCAAAATTCTTCATCATTTGGTCCATTTTATGATAGTGAGCCTCTTTGGTGTATACTTTAATAGCTTTGGTTTGGTCTTCTTTAGATTTTTCAATAACATTATCCTCACTAACCTTCTCTTTCTCCTTAGTTGATGTAGTTAGGTTAGTGAGTTTTGGTATGTCTTCAATAACAACTTCCTTTTCTATCTTTTCTTTTCCCTTCAATAATGGTATTTCTTTAGAACTTTTCCCTTGCTCCATTTGATGAGGTATAGACCCTTCTGCATTGTGTGGGACTAAATAGTCATTGATAGGCTTGATGTTGTTACAATATTGGAAGGGGTTTAAGTCCCCACTTACCATTATTTCCTACCCTAGATAAGGAAACTTTAAACATTGGTGATAAGTAGAAGGAGCAGCCTACATTTCATGGATCCAGGCCCTTCCTAACAAGATATTGTAGGTCAACTTTAAATCTAGCACTTGACAAATGGTCTCTTTTTGCATGGGACCAACTCTTATGGGTAGTACTATGAATCCTTTTGAAGCTCTTTCTTCATCATCGTAGGCTTTAATAGTTATATTTTTCTTAGGGTCAATAACCTCCTCAGAAAATCCTAGAGCTTTCACTAGGCTAAGGGTACAAATGTTTAAGCCGGCTCCTCCATCTATAAGGACTCTTTTCACCCTATGCTTATGAATCAAGACTTCTATGTGCAAAGGCAAATTTTGAGGATGATTAAGGGACATGTCATCTTGCTTAGAAAATGATAAGAAATGGGGAGCAATGAGGTGTCCTACCATATTTTGAAACTTGTCTACCTCCAAATTTAGAAGCACATTGGTCTCCAATAAGGCTTTCTCCAAGATATCTTTATGAGTTGGTGATAATTTGAGCAACTCAAGAATAGAAATTTGAGCAGGAGTTCTTTGTAACTGATCAACCAAGTTATATTGTTTTGATGATGAGGTTGAAGCTTGGTTTGATAGAACAATTTTAGGAGCATTTGTAGGTATAATTATTTTCGATGCTTTCCCCCTAGTGACCACATTTGATGATGCTTCTCTTACTTTCTCATTTATTCCTATAACATTTATGGTATCATCCTCTTCACTTAAAGTATTGATCGTGTTGTCATAGGTATGAGAAAAGTTCACCTTCTCATTACCTCTTTTCTGATTTTGATTGACATTAGATGACTCACCCTTTTCATGGTTCAAAAAGGGGTTTTTGAAGGCTGTATGATCCTCATTGTTTTGAGGCCCTTCAATTTTGATAGTTACATCATCTATTAAATCTTGCACTAAGTGTTTCAAACTCATGCATTCATTGGTTTTATGACCTCTATTTTGATGATATTCACAATGATGAGAACCATTCCACCAATTAGGTTTAACTTGAGGTTCATAATCTCCTAAATTAGGTAATGTGATGATCTTGTTTGCAACTGAGGTTCTTAATGTGTTCTCTAAGGGTTCACCTAAATGGGTGAATTTTCTCTTGTTATAAGTGGAGAAAAAGGGTTTGGGCTTATTCCCATTAGGACTATTAGCATTGTTGTTTGAATTGTTGGAATTTTTATTGGAATTATTAGAATTAAAGGGAGCTTTGTTCATCTGATTTACATTATTTGAAGAATTAGCTCCACTTGATAAGTTGAAAGGGGTTTCCTTCAAATTTTGGGCCTCCACAACTCCATTGTTCACAAGATTTTTGTTATTATTCTTTAGCCATAACTTAGACTTATCATTGTGATTTTTGGCCCCTTGATTATTGACATATTTAGACACATAATTATCATTGTTGTTGTTGGTATTGGATTTGTTGGAATTAAATAATTTTATCTCCCCTCTCTTTACCAATACATCCTCAATCTTGATCCCATTTTTTATAAGTTTTTCAAATGTTGGGGACATTGGAGTTGTAATCGATAATTCATTTTCATGGTCAAATTATTTGTAAAGATTTCCATCTCTTTCTCTAGGATACTTCGTGGATACCTTGCAAAAATGGTCCTCCACCTTTGTAGGAATCCTAAGAAGGATTCTCCATATTTTTGTTTGGTATCACACAATTTGAGCATTGTGATTTCATGCTCAATATTATAAGAATAGTGGGTTACAAACTTGGAGGCTAACTCCTCAAAGGTCTTTTATTCCTTGGGGTAACTTTGAAAACCACTCCATGGTGAGACCTCCTAAGCTTCTAGGAAAGAGTCTCATTAGGTATGTATCATTGTGCATGAACTCAATGCTTAAGGCACAAAACTCCCTTAGATGATCATGTGGGTCTATTTTACCCATATACTAGTCATACTTAGGAAAAATGGTATTAAAGGGAAAGGGTGCCATAACTAAGCTTTTGTCGAATGGGAAAGGACAAAAAGCTTAAATAGAAAAAGCCTTAGGTTCAACCACCTTTTTCATGGTATCAATTTTCTCTTGGAAGGTTTTCAATTGTCTAGTCATAGCCTTCATGGGGTTATCTTTCTCTTGATCTTTCTTAAGTTGCTCTATATCATAATCATGGGGAAGCTTTACTCCCACTTGGGCTAGGTTTAGGAAAAATTTATCCCTATCCCTATCTATTAATTTTCCTTAACTTCTATAAATTCACGGTCTTGGGCTTCTCTCTCAACTTTTTCTTCAAGTGTTTCTTTAGGATCTTGATTATCATTGTTGGTGTTATGGTTGATTCCTCCATGTTGATGATCATAATATGCAGAATTTTGATCCATATTGTTAAGTCTTTCTTCAAATAAATTTGGGATGATATCCCCTTGATCTTGACCTTTGAAGAGACTTTGGTATTCAACTTCATGACCTTCATTTGCAACACAAGTGCTATCTCCTTGTAAAGATACCCTAAATTTGTGGGACCACATGGAAATTGGCATCCAACAAGGGTTTGATTCAAATTGATCCTTGATTTGATAGTTGTTGATTTTAATTGAAGAGATTAAAAATGTAAGATGAACTTTCAATGGATATCTCTCTCACTTGTTTATGTATTTCAAACAAAAAAATCATGCATACACTTGTCTCTTTTTACCCACTAACACAAAATGTTTGATTTTGAAAGTACGTTATCATGGGTTTTGCACAAAAAGAAACTTCAAGGACCTACCTAGCTCAAGATTTGGTTCGTAAACATAGCTCTAAAAAGGTGGTCTTGATATTTTATCAAGGATTTAATATGGATTCCATTCAAAATGGATCCTAAAATTTCATCCCCCAAGTATGTTAAGGGGCTTCCCACCACCAGTATATCGGAGTTTTGCACAATCCATGAGGACTACTCGAGGAAGTTTGAAAATTTAGTATCATTTTGTCAGACACCCCATTAAGGATGTATGCATTTTGTTTTATAGTGGGTTGGATGCTTTTTTCAAAAGAAAGTGTATCCCACTTTGGGTTGTCCCTCTCACCAGCCTCCTTAGGCAAATTCTTAGGAGGCAAGCCCACTAATGGTCTAGCATGTTCATGGAAAGCAAGGAAATGGAGTTAAGAACTAGTTTTTGGGAATTCGATTCACCAAAAAAAGGTGAAGAGCATATCCCTAACTTTTTCTTAATTTCCCAAACACAATAAACAAGGTTCAATTACTAGCCCACTAACTAGAGAGAATTGAGTATTTCTACACTCTTCTACAAACAAGGGCCTTTGATTTTATGTGCTTCATTTCCTCAACCTTTCTTCTTAATTAAAAAGTTTAATGCCTTTGGCATAGGCCTAAATGCTAAACTTTCCAAACAAAGATAGGTTGTTTTGTAATTACTAGATTCTCAAAAGCACCAATGTCACAATTTAAGGGAAAATATTCACTAGTTTGAGGCTTACCTTTCCTTGTAGCTAGCAAAGGCTAGGGGCATTTTTGAGTGATTTTTCCATTTTAAGCTTACCTTGGCTATCATTCCTTTCCAATGTGCTTTTCCTCCAACAAAGTTATGTTGGCAATTTGGTTGAAGTGAGTACATATATGTTGTCATTATGGAAACATATGATCCACATGAACATCACATAGGTCAGAGAGCAAGTATAGCAGAGTGCATTGCAAATTTGTCTAAGTGAAAGAAAGTGTTTTCACCAGTGCACCAGGATATAATTTTTGTTTGCGATGTTGACTGGAGTAAGTTCAGTTCTTGTGCACTTGAACATAGACTCTATGATGACTAATGATGACCCATCTTAGAGTGCAAGTCATTATGGCATGTACGGAATTAGTTATGATAGTTTTACTGAAGACAGTGTTAAGCTGACAAGATAGAATATGAAGGCAGAATTGGTAAAGAGTTAAGGGATTATTTTGTTTATCAAAATAATGACTTAACAATATAAAGGGAAGACATCCTAGATTTTAACTCTTGGATAAAGATATATGGAAGCTGACCATGTAAATTTATTATCCTTAATAACTTGTATATATGTAATATGTAATTGTAAGAAGAAGTAGAAGAGATATATGGTGATATTGTAATGATATGATGCAAATGTAAGAGCAACGAAAAGATATTGATGCAAGCAGTATAAGGTTATATACTTTAATCCATTTTTGTAATTAGTATACATTGTACATTACTTGTTTGGGCAGTGGGCTCATCTGGTAATCAGATTTTGTATTCACAACTCCTAACAGGGTTGAGGCTTCTAACAAGGCCTATAGTCCCTTAATCAGGACTGAGACACTATATGCTTGTAATAGACTCCTAACAGGGTCAACATCCTTAAGAGGATACTTTTGATTAGTGGATCTTTGTGGGTACCATCCCCACCAAGGTTTTCCCTTGGCTAGGATTTCCTTGAGAACATATCATGTGTTATGAGCTCTTTATTTCTATTGCTATGCATATTGTTTAGCTTCTTATGTTATGCATGTATAAAGATAATCTGTTATATCCATAATTGGGCAAAAGAAAAAGTTTTTAGAATACTGATTCACCCCCCCTCTTAGTATTCCCTATTTCTAACAATTGGTATTAGAGCTTAGTTACTCAGAGAAGAATCATTCAAGGAAAGCCTACCAGCTTGAGTAAGATCTCTATGTATAGATCAACTACAAAAAAATCTTGAAGAAGCTCTTCAACAAATTGATATGCTTACTGATGAAAGAAACACTGTGAAAAGGAAATATGATGATGTAAAGAACCTTATTGAGAAACTGAAAAACAAGGTAGAAGATCTGAAATTTGAAAAGGAATCCAAAATTCTTATTGAAGATTGCGATGACAATTTAGAAAAAGAAAATGTGATCCTTAAGCATGAACTGAAGATAGCAAATCTGAAGCTTAGTTTGAAAGATGGAAATGACAAAAATGAAGAAAATCTAAGATCTGAGAATGAAAGGTTGAAGATTGAGAATGAAGAATTAAAATCTAAACGTGGCAAAGTAACGTCTGAATTTGAGAAAGTAAATTTGTAGCATGCAGAACTTGAGCAATACAATAAGATTGTGAAAGGTGAATTGACTCAATCCAAACAACAACTTGAAAGGCTATATTCAAATAGTGAGAAGATCGATGAACAAGTATCTTATGGAAAACCATCCTATGATAAGACTAGACTTGGATTTAATATATTCAGAACAAATGATGAAAGCAAGGAACTAGATCTAAAAGAATCTGAAAGCATAGATAAGAAGAAGTCAGACGAGATCAACAAATCTGATGACACACCTAAAGGAGAAGAACCACCTAAAGAAGAAGAACCACCAAACCAAGAAGAATCACCCAAAGGTATGCAAAGAGAATTCAAAGGTAGATGTTTTGGTTGTAATACTATTGGTCACATGAAGAGAGATTGCACAGGTAAACAATTTAAACCTCTTAATGGTTATTGTTATAATTGTCATGGTTTTGGACATAGAGCTATTGAATGTAGAAGACCTAAAGTTATTGAGAATAATTATGGTAGTAGAATGTTTAGGAATACTAACAATGCAGATAAGAGAGCTACTAAAGATATGAATAGAATAAATGAAGTAGTATGTTATAGATGCAACAAGATTGGACACATTGCTAGAAACTGTAGATCATAAATCAATCAACAAGGATCAAGATATGGGAACAATGGAATTGTTTGTCAGATATGTAACAAGACTGGACATACAACAAGGTTTTTTAGAATGAACAATGGATTTTTTCATCCTAACCCTAACCCTAGAAATCATGCAAGAAGAAATGAAGATGCATGTAACAGATAGAAAGGTTGTTGTAGTAATGCAGATGAAGTGAAATTTGTTAAAGGCATAGATCAAGGAGACATATTCAACATTGAAGGTAATCAGAAAGGTGAAGTATCAAGTGGTAAGAATGAATACTTACCTGACCTAACTCAAAGCACTTAATTTATGAAAATTACAGTAGATTAGGAACTTAGAATTAGTGTAGAAGTAGATTTTTGATGAATTAAGTCTTGCACAGTTAATGTAAGGTAGTTTATGATGTACTAATGCTATGATTAAGATCACAAAAGAAAATATTATGTTTTATAAGATCACAAGAAGTTTTAAGTTTTGCAGGATAGCAGAAACAACTTTTTGGAAAGAAGCGGCAAAAGAATTGAATGCGATGTCAGATCTAAGTGAGATTGAAGTAATAAAAGTTTATGATCAATGTTATTTGATTATCAAAGTGAATTTAATTTCTTAGGAGAACAAGGAATAGAGATTGGAAGCATTTTGCAGTGATTTGGTGAAAGATTTGAGTGCCGAATCTACGAAAGCCCTAAAATCATGAATTTGAGGTATTTATCTTAGTAGATCTTTGAATCAGTATAAGGAATTTAAAGTAGTCATGGATATATCCTTAATTCACAATGTCAAAGATAAGAATAGACCTAGAATGAAGAGGGAACCAATAGAACCCTTGGAAGAAGATGATCCTAGGTTAGCATTATCATCTGTACCAGACAGATTTTTTCATTTAGAAAATGTGAGAAGTTATCTTGGATGCAAGTTAGAAACCATCAGTGATAGTGATTTTACCAATGAATATCAAAAGATTTACAATTAGGATATGTCATTGAAATAAGGATATGAACATTTGAAAGATAATGAAGAATGCACTAAGATTATTTTGAGCAGAATTCATAATGGGACGTTTTGGCTAGAGGATAGAGTGATAGACATTATAGCTGACTTGATTCATGAAGTCACAGGTTAATCTAAAGTTGGTGCTATTCCTTTAAATGAGAAAAATATGAGAAAAATAGTCATAGACAACATAGGTTCATCCTACAATGGCAGAGGAATTATGATTAGCAAAATCAAACAAGATGATGTGAGATACCTATGCAAGATCCTAACCACTAAGTTTTGTGCAAATTCTAGAGAAGATGATATGGTAGCTAGAATGGTGCATATTGCCTATTTAATGTGTGTTGACAAAGTACCAGTTGATATGTGTGAAATTCTAAAAATTCAATTGTTTGAAAACTTGGAGAAGATTAAGAAATCTAAGTATGCACAATTTAGATTTTCATCCTTAATCACATATATGTTTTTCCACTCATTGAGAAGATTTTTGTACACCATTGAAAATGATTGGAATGATGGACAAACTACTATGGAAAGGATAAATAAAGTATATTTGAGACATGTTATTGACAAATTAAATCTGAGTGCTATGTTAGTAATGAAGACATTTCAAAACATGGTAACTAGCAGATCAAGAATTCCATGGTCACTTGTGAAGAAGTATAAAAATGATATATATTTCATGGTTGACACTGACTTTACCTATATTGAAGTAGTGGAACCTAGAATTGAGTTCATAAACCCTCTTGGCTATGAGATATCTGAGGCTGAAACAAAAGAATATGTTGGCAAATTACTTAAATGTAAATTGGACACTTAGTGCAGCACATTTGGAACTTTTGAAGAGAACTTCAACTTGAAAAAAGCTATAACTGAAGAGAAGCAATCTAAGAAGAGAGTTGACAGAACTATCAGGAGGATACTGAAAGATTCAGGAATGTCAAAAAAAGAATTCTTAATAGAAAAATAGATAGTAGTAGAAATCAAGGATATTGGAAAGAAAGAAGTCTTGATTGTACCACCCTTGTCATCCAGTGCAGTATAGCAAGAACCTACACAAGTCAAGGTGAAAGTAGAGGAACCAAAAAAGGAACAAGTAACAACTAGATCCACTTCCTCCACAACTAGCAAGAGAATGAAAGAAATTGCTACTGGACTAGGAAAGAGACAGAAGACTTTAGTTCAACCAGTACCAAGAGAAATTGTAGAAATAAAGGATGATGACACTATAGTTAAGAAGAAGGCATGGAAACTGAGAGTTGAGAGAGTGAATGAAGAAATCATACAAGATGGAAATTTCACTAAAATGAACAAGTACTATAAACTTTATGATTATTTAGAAAGACTAAATTTGGAGAATGCTATTGTGAAGCATATGATTTTGGCAGACAAGAAATTTGATTCTATTCAAGGTCAAATACCTGATGAGTTGTATACCAAACTTGTAAATAGAAAGCAGAGAGCAATTGAAGAAGACACTAATATCAGAAAGAATCTTGTGAATAAGCTTTGTGATGTGAGAGATGATGAAAACTTGAAGCAGATATTGAAGGCCTTAAGCACCCATTTGAGAACCAAAAGGAGAACCATTTTGATTATGGGAGGTAGATATGAAGAAGTTAATTTAGATACAAAGTAGGCAATAATCAAGGTCATGGCAGAAAATGTTGGAGAGCCATCAGTTGCAGCAGAGCAAGCAGTTGAAGTTGAACAAGAGGATATTCCCTCTCCTTTAGCTATTAACATTGAAGATGAAACTATGAATATAGAAGGTACTAAGGTCACTTTGGATACTGATGATAATGTATTCAAGAACTTAGCAAACATTGTTGACAATTTGGCTCTTGATGAACTAGATAGAACTGAAGAAGTAGAGTAGACTCAATCTATTAGTGAAGAACCTAAGGAGACTGAGATTCAAGCACCCATTCCTACCATAGAAGACATCATTCTTACTCCTGAGACTAGAAAGAAGAAAGAAATTGGATCTTTGTTTGAAGATTTAGGAAAGGAAGTTGATGATGATGATCAGTTGGAACTGATCACTTCTTTGAATAAAATCATTGGCAAGAACAAGAAAGTGAAGAATCTTGAAGGGAGTCTAAAGGACCTTACTGAGAAGTTACAAAGCATTGTAACTACACAAATTATAGAGGCAGACCCTTTGGAGAAAGCTAAGAAGGTAATGAGCACATTTGACAATGAATTCACTAACCTATCTGATATTGCAAAAGTGAGAGCTCAAGTAGCTTATGAAGCTAAAATGCTTTTGAACATCAGTCAGAATATCAGGAATGATATTAGCAGTCTTGATATTTGTAGCAAGAACTTGAGGAAACATTTAGAGACAGGAAAATCATTGTACATACAGTGTACAAAACTAGAGATTTTGACAATAGAAGAGGAACAGAAGATCAAGTTGAAGGAAGATGAGATTAAGAATGAATGTAACCTTCTTTCTAGACCTAATGTGAAGGTATGTGATGTTGAAAAGAAAGTTTGGAAGCTTTATGATGAAATAAGAATATTGCAAGATGAGAGGAATAGAAAAATGAGGAGACTCGCTCTTTTGAGAGAACACATCTCTATGAAGTTGAGCATCATTGAAGAGTAGTTAGATGAATGTCTTACAGCTAAGACATCCTTTTAGAAATTCAAATTTGACAACCTCCAAGCTTGTCAAATAGTAGCTTATCGACTGAGCACATTACTCAATGTGGTAGATTCCATCAAGAATTCATGGGAAAAGGAGATAGAAGCTATGAAAGCTGATTTTGCAAATTGTTTTGCAAGCTTACCGGCTTTGCAATAAGAAAATGAAGGTATAATCTTTTTGGGATACAATTTTGTAATCCTCCCTACCTTATTTTGTCATTGTTGTCAAAGGGGGAGAGATATTAGAGAAGAAAATTGATATATTTGATAAGGATTGATACTCTTAGGGGGAGCATTGTATTAGAGTTTATATTTTGAGGAGTTAGAAGGATAGTATACATATTCTATACATTGGCCACAATTTTGAGATTTTGACTTGTACACTTAGCCAATTTTATCATATGTTGCCACCAATGACAAAGGGGGAGATTGTTGGAAATTTGGTTGAAGTGAGTACATAGATGTTGTCATTATGGAAACATATGATCCACATGAACATCACACAGGTCAGAGAGCAAGTATAGCAGAGCACATTGCAAATTTGTCTAACTGAAAGATAGTGTTTTCACCAATGCACCAAGATATAATTTTTGTTTGCGACGTTGACTGGAGTAAGTTCATTACTTGCACACTTGAACATAGACTCTATGATGACTAATGATGACCCATCTTAGAGTGCAAGTTAGTACGACATGTACAGAATTAGTTATGATAGTTTTATCAAAGACAGTGTTAAGCCGACAGGACAGAATATGAAGGCAAAATTGGTAAAGAGTTAAGGGATTATTTTGTTTATCAAAATAATGACTTAAAAATATAAAGGGATGACATCATAGATTTTAACTCTTGGATAAAGATATATGGAATCCAACCATGTAAATTTATTATCCTTAATAACTTGTATATATGTAATATGTAATTGTAAGAAGTAGAAGAGATATATGGTGATATTGTAATGATATGATGCGAATGTAAGAGTAGTGAAAAGATATTGATGCAAGTAGTATAAGGTTATATACCTTAATCCATTTTTGTAATTAGTATACATTGTACATTACTTGTTTGGGCAGTGGGCTCATCTGGTAATCATATTTTGTATTGACAACTCCTAACAGGGTTGAGGCTTCTAACAAGGCCTATAGTCCCTTAATCAGGACTGATACACTATATGCTTGTAATAGATTCCTAACAGGGTCAACATCCTTAATAGGATACTTTTGATTAGTGGATCTTTGTGGGTACCATCCCCACCAGGGTTTTCCCTTGGCCAGGGTTTCCTCGAGAACATATCATGTGTTATGAGTTCTTTATTTCTATTGCTATGCATATTGTTTAGCTTCTTATGTTATGCATGTATAAAGATAATCCATTATATCCATAATTGGGCAAAAGATAAAGTTTTTAGAATACTGATTCACCCCCCCCCCCCCCCCACCTCTCAGTATTCCGTATTTCTAACAAGTTAGTCAACAAAAATAGCCACAATGAAGGAAATCAAAAATAAAATTGAAGAATTAAAGATTGAATTGAATCTAAGGCCTTGTTTGCAAATTTTAAGAAAAACTTGAATTAAGGTGAGAAAATACAATTAAGTGAGACAAAATTAGTTTTATACGCTTCTACAACTTTAAGATAGTTCTCATGAACCTGATTTTCCTCTTGTCAATCCTCAAGAACTGATTTGATGTGAGCAAAGTTCTCCTTCTTGAATTTCTTGGTCAAAGCCTTACCTTCTTGGTTGAATCTGCTCTCTGGTTTTTTTTCTTTTCTGTGGCCAAACATCTTGCAAGGTCATGAAAATCATTTTACCACAATCAGATAATGAAAATTTACAATTTATGCAAGTGTTGTCGTAATGCTTGAAAGCACTATTTAACTACTTAAAAGTGTTGTTAATCTGATTAAAAGTGCTATTTAAATTTTGATAGTCTACTCAAAAGCACAAAAGTAAAGAGAAAAAGTGTTGTAAAATTGAGTAAAGGCAATACAAATCAAGTAAAAGTGCTAAATAAGTGCGCAGAAGTGCTCAGTAGTTAGGGAAAAAGCATTGTGAGAATATTAGACAGAGAACAAAAAGATTTAAGAGTGTTGTTGATCAATGTAAAGGCACCGAACTTCATTGTGGAAGCATTGAAACACTGCTCAGAAACATTGTTTAACTGTGCAGAAGCACCACTTGAGCTATCAAAAGCGTTGTTTCTTGAAAAACCTGAGAGTTAAACATGGAAAAATTTGACAAAAATGAAAAATTCCAAGAGATTAGAAAAGTGAAGCATTCTACCCCATGGTGGGTGCCATTTTGTGTACAAGATTTAGTACCTTCATAGAATTAGTATCATACAATAAATCAAATAGAGACTAAATAAACTATAATTAATACTCTATTTAGCAAATAAAGCACAATTAAGCATCCTATGGCTCTCTATCTAAGAGTGTTAATGTGAAGCTCTCAGCAAGCTACCATTAATTATAGTCCTAGAATGAGAAATGATTATGATAAAGAAAATGTTAACAATTAATTCAAATTGAAATGCTAAATTACCTTTCTAGCTATAAAATGCAAGAGGTTCTATACAATTCTCAGATGTGTGGTTATGAATTATGATTGATTTTGGTCTTCCTTTTATAGATTTATGCAAGGGTAGGGGGTGTAGTTGTGTTGATCATGATTAAGCTTGAGTTGTGTCTTTGGTTCCACCCTTTGAATACAATGCAAATATTATGTCCTCAAAGCTTGGGACAAGTAGACAAGATGAATGGACAAGATGTTCTTTTACTTTGAGTGATTGAGATTGAATTTGGCTTGATCCATGTGAATGCATTTTCTTAAATCCTATTGGTTGATTGAATTTCCTCCCCTTTTGGGTTGTTGAGAGAAATTAGGATTTATTAATTGATTTAAATTCATTTATTTAGCCATGTACCCCTTGAATGGGTTGAATTTGATTTAATTCAAAACTATACAATTAATAGAATTAATTGCACTTTGATTTGATTTTACTTGATTAAAATGCTCTCAATTTAGATTTATCTTGAATTAAGACTTGATTTTAATTTTGATTGGCTAAATGTTTGATTTGATTCAATTACTTTTATCTTGTCCTTGATTTTCTTTGATTTTCCTTGATTTAGTACTTAATTTTCCTTGTCCATTTTCAGGTGATTACAGAAGCCATTAAATAGAGATGGATCAAGGACCCACTCAAGCTCTTAGCCTATATAGATAAGGTTTGCATAAAGATGGGAGGGATAGTCTACATATATTATCACTAGTGGACCCACAAGGAGAGATATCACACCTTTTATTGGTTAAAAAGTAAATTGTATAACTCATTATATATCCAATCTTTCCACCTACATCCATAGAGTTGTTTGATCAAGTTGACCTAGCAGCTAGAGAGGCAAAGGCTTATTTGAAAGATAAGTAAAGGTAGAATTAGTAGAGGTGGTAGAGGCTAGTTTAATCCATTGAATTAGAAGAATTTAACTAGGGAAAACCAATGCCAATAGCAAGAGAAGTTGCTGAGTTACCTTAGGCATAGGTTGATTCTTTGGTAGTAGAGGCAAAGACAGAGGCAAAGAAATTAGTAGGAAAGTAAAAGAAAAATTACAAAGGGTGGAAGTAGAAGAAGGAGAGATAGTTATAGATCTAGATGGGAATAATATAATAGTATGTCAAAACAATAATATTTTTTTAGGGAACCACCAATGGCCTATTGAATCCCTCAATAGCATTAGGGGTTTCTAGCTAGGTAGTTAGAGCCCTCAACTAACAAGAATGGTAGGAGAAACTCAACTAATAGTGAGAGGATCAGTTATAAGGGAGGGAGGGCCCCTACTATTCTATGGTAGTTGGTTTGGATGGATAAATAGGTTGAGTAGTTATCAGATAGGTTGAGCATTCACATATTTCCAATGAAGGACTATTGAGACCTTATAGCTATCCTACTGTTCTAAGGAAATGGATTCTGCAGATAGGAAAACCCTATAGCAAAGAAAATCCAGCTTTTTCAAAATTCTAAAAAGATCATTTAATTCAACTTTAGGTAGGTCATACAGAAGCTTCTGTTAACAAATCTATGGATTCTAAAAATATTGTATTTTCCAATTCTTCAAAACCATCAATGTCTGACCAAGAAGAGGAACACTATTCTATGTCCTAATCCAATCATTCTAATTGAAATTTTAAGGAGAATACTTAGTCACTTTATTATAGGATACACCAATAGCATAAGTTGATCAAGGACCAACTGAAAGAACAGAATGGGTCAATGACATGATTTTCATACTTCACTTTTGATAAATTTTTTGGATTTCTCTTTTCTCCCATCCTAAAAACATAAAGTATTTGAAATAAATATATCTACTTGAGATTATCTAGATAAAAATCTTTTTAAGAGGTAACTATCTATGTTTTGTATAGAAACAATAATACTATGTTTGGTTGGATGAGTCACTCCATCTGGATATACTAATGGGAAGGTTCTCAATTTGTGCCAACTTGAACCTATGGTGCCATGATATTTGTAGAATTCATGAATACTTAGGGCCACATCACAGTCAAGTTCACTAAAAAGTTTAGTTTCTCCTTTTAAAAGGTAAGTGTAGGTTAATATGTCCATTTGGATAGGAAAGAAGAACCCCACTATTTTGGAGGCAAGACAGTATAGTCTACCCATGATAATTAGTCCCTACCCTAGGAAGATAATTGT
Organism: Chamaecyparis obtusa; assembly: GCA_027943335.1. Lineage (NCBI taxonomy): Eukaryota > Viridiplantae > Streptophyta > Pinopsida > Cupressales > Cupressaceae > Chamaecyparis > Chamaecyparis obtusa. The sequence continues at coordinate 575,450 of BSBK01000559.1, forward strand.
TCCCTCATCATCTTATAACATGTCATTCCACCCCACCCTAGAACTCCCACCCACCTAAAGAAAGAAAGAAAGAAAGATCCTTTAGGTCTATATCCTATAGCATGCCCATAGAAAGTAGTTCATCTTTTGTTCCTTCTAGTTTCGCTAAAATTATATGGACCAATTACTATAGATGCCTAAGTTTCTTATAAAATGGTAGGGTGGTTTCTGGTTGTCGACTATGGTAGATGCCTAAGTTTCTATAGGCATTCATAAATAGTTTTTTGCTCCCACAACTAGGGCCACCAACATATTTCATCACCTTCACTGGTGTTGAGTAGAATTAGGATCCTCTCATGAAGACACTTCAAGAGCTACACAATTTACACCAATAGAGACTAGAACATCAAGAATATAATATAAATAGTCAAAGTGATAAATTCCAACTAATCCAAAAAGATCATATCTTTTGTGTACGCTACTACAGACATAGAATAAATGGAATGAAAAATTAATATTTATAGATAGCTCATTCTATGGAATTTTCCTTGATTTTTTTTTGTAACTAAATTTCAAATTTGAAGAAACAAACATGACCACTTCCTAATATGGATTAAAAATACACCAATTTAAGGTAGAGATAGAAATTTAGATATCATACAATTTGTTAACAAACACATTAATCGTAGCAATGAATATTTATAAGCTAGCTTTGGCATGTTGCACAGGCATCGCCATACGAGACAATGTAGAAGATCAAAAAGAAAGATTGTAGGTAAAATTTTACATTCCCACCAATACATAATGATGCAGGGGGATTCTAGGGTACTCAGTGAATCTGCATGGGAGGTGTATGTTTGGCCGATGTTACTTGGTTGCAGTCTTGACCGATGGTCTCGGTCATTGAAGGAAGCTCAGTCACTGAAGGAACTCAGTAATCTCTGGAGCTCAATGAAAGTGTTACTTGGCAATGCTCACTCAACACTAGTGCTTGACGATGCCTAGCATGCTCAGTTATTTCATTGTTACTCGATAGTTTTGGTTTACCGACTGGAGTTCTGTGTGATTTGTTGGGCTGACTTGGTGCATTTATTGTTGGTAGTTGTTGTTGCAGGCCGACAAGTTGGATTAAATGTTTTTAAGGCTATTTTGAAGATGACTTGTATTGCATTTAATATTTTGGGGGGAGGAGTTAATGGTTTCATCTAGCCGACTTGTGGTTGATGACTAGTATTTAAGGGGTGTTTGGGTAGATGTTTAGAGAGAGGGAGAAAATCTGGGATATCAGATGAGAAGCTTGAAAGCTTGAGTTGGCAAAGTTGTGGAAAAGACCTTGTATGATCTTGTAGATCAGATTTTTATCTGATAGTTTGTAGTTGCAGAACTAGTGGTTTGCACACTTGGAGACAAGGAGATTGCTTGGAAGCTTGCGAGCTCAAGTTTAGATCCACCTTAGGGTTTCCATCAATTGTTGATTGTTTTTAGAGATGAACTAGCTAAGATTGTATTAGATCTTTGTGGATTTTGTAGAATTTTTTCTAATTGTAATTGGCCCCAACCCAGAAGGCCTTATAGTCGGGCATGTTAATGAAAATCAGAGTTAAACAATTATTTTATTGTTGTGTTGTTGAGTATTCTATTGTGTTGATTGTTGGCTACAAAGTTTGGACTATCCTTAATTGGATCCACCATCCTTGAGTGCATTAGGTGGTATTAGAGTGAGAGTTGATCTTGTGGAGTGAAGGTTGACCTAGCAAGGCTAATCTTGTGAAGTTGATCTTGTTTGTGAAGAGATCGTATGATCTAGATTGCAGATTTGGAGCACTGAACTTGTGGATCTTTCCCTAGTTGTTTGTTCAAGGTGGTAGGCTAAGATCTAACTTTCATACAACTTGGAGATTGCCACAAGGTGGTTGGTGTAGGGTTTATTTCAGAGTGTTTCTCTTATCTTTAAGGATGCCTTTGAGAAGATTAGACCCTAGAGTACTTGCAAATCTCTACGATACTATTGAATATAGGATTATAAAGAAGGTGAAATCAGATTTTAGATCTGAGATGGAGTTGATGAAGAATGACATGGTTGCTGAGATCATGAGAGTTGTTACTAGTGTGCCTCAGAATGTTGGTACTAAAGATGGTTTTGAGGAAGCCACTGAAGACTTTGAACCTATTAGATCTAGTGGCGATGACTGAAGGGATAGATTTGGTGAAGATAGAACTACTCGGTTGCCTAGATCTAGAGCTCAGTTAAGTAGCAATTACCAAATGGAAGTTTCTACTTTCTATGGTACTTTGAAGCCTGAGAACTTGATTGATTGTATCAGTGAACTTGAAGATTTCTTTGAGCTGGAAGAAATTGAAGATCCTCTTCGGGTGAGATTAGCATAGACAAAGTTGAAAGGACATGCTACTCTTTGATGGAAATAACTACAAAGAGATAGGGAAGATGAAGTTAAAATGAAGATCAATCAGTGGAGGTTGATGGTGACTAAGTTGAAAGCTAAGTTCATACCTTTTGACTATGAGCTTGACTTGTTTAGGAAGTTGAAAAATCTGAAATAAAAGGATCTATCTGTTGAAGATTATACCGAGGAGTTCTACAAACTTACTATTTAGTCTGGACACTAAGAGCTTGGTAAGGAAAAGATAGCTCAGTATGTGAATGGTTTGAGATTCAATATTCAGGATGAGCTTGGTATGCTAAAGATTGATTCTATTGAAGATGCTTATCAGTATGCTTTGAAGGTAGAAGATAAGTTGAAGAGGAAACAACATAGTAATCCCCGAGGGGAGGAAAATATTGATCACTCAGTGAAGGATAAACTAACTGATGCAAAAGATGAACATAAACCTATGGAACCAAAGAAGAAGACAGGTAGAGTTATCTTTAAGCGTACTTGCTATAACTATGGAGAGGAAGGACATCATTCTTTTGAGTGTACATAGAAGAAGCTTGGTGACCAATGAAATGCTATGGTGAATGAGAATGAACCTAAATCTAAGAACTCGCTACTATGGTGAATATTTCTCGGTATAAAGGAGGAACCTTGTTAGAGGAGTAACTTTTTTAGGACCCAATGCAAGTCTAGAGGTAAACTCTGTGATGTTATTGTTGATAGTCGTAGTACTGATAACCTTATTGTTGAGGACATAGTTTAGAAACTTGGGTTGAATAGAATGAAGCATCCTTATCCCTATAGGATTGGTTGGTTGCAAGATGTTCATGCTCTAGAAGTAAGAGAACAATGCTTTATTGATGTTCAGATTGGCTAGTATAAGGATCTTGTGTTATGTGACATTGTGAAGATGAATAGTTGTGATATATTGCTTGGTAGACCTTGGTAATATGATTGCAGAGCTATGCATGACTATGTCAGAAATGTGTTTACTATTGAGAAGGATGATAGGAAGTTTTCCCTAATGCCTTTTCTAGATACAACGCTCCATAGGAGAACCCTGAGTATTGGCAGCCGAGTTGAATTGGTAGATCTGAAGAAAATGAATGATCAGTATGGAGAACAGACCTATGTGTTGTCAAGGAAAGACTTGAAGAGATAGAGAAAGCTGAAGTGGAGGAGTATGCAACCTAAAAAGGTGGAGGACTTGTAAGTGACGAACCAGTTTGGGGTTTATGTTTTGAATCCTAGAAGATGTTCTTCTCACATATGAACATCTTTTCAAACTTGGGGTGTCTGATGCAGGGGCATTCTAGGGTACTCAGTGAATCTATATGGGAGGTGTATGTTTGGCCAGTGTTACTCAATTGTAGCCTTAACCGATGGGCTTGGTAATTGAAGAAAGATCGATCCCTAAAGGAACTTGGTAATCTCTGGCACTCGATGAAAGTGTTACTCAGTGATGCTTGTGGTGCTCAGTCGACACTAGTGCTCAGTGATGCCTAGCATGCTCGGTTATTTCACTATTGCTCAGTAGTTCTAGTTTATCGACTGGAGTTCTGTGTGATTTATTGGGTCGACTTGGTGCATTTATTATTGGTAGATCTTCTTATAGGCCAACATATTGGATTAAATGTTTGTAAGGCTATTTTGAAGCTGACTTGTATTGCATTTAATATTGTTGGGTGGGAGTTAATGGTTTCATCTAGCTGACTTGTGGCTGATGACTAGTATTTAAGGGGTGTTTGGGTAGATTTTTAGAGAGAGGGAGTAGATCTAGGATATCAGATGAGAAGCTTGAAAGCTAGAGTTGGTGAAGTTGTGGAAAATATCTTGTATGATCTTGTAGATCAGATTGTTATCTGATAGTTTGTAGTTGCAGAGCTAGTGGTTTGTACAATTGCAGACAAGGAGGTTTCTTGGAAGCTTGCAAGCTCAAGTTTAGATCTTCCTTAGGGTTTCCATCAGTTGTTGATTATTTTTAGAGTTGAACTAGCTGAGATTGTTGGAAACTGTAATTGAAACAATTGTTGTATTGTCATTGATGTCAAACCTTAACTGGTAAGACTGTTGCTACTTAGGAAAGTACTATATCTATTTGAGTGTTGCTAAGGGGATAGGCAAGGTTGGTAATAATAGCACCTAAGGAAAGGTTGAGTTATCTTGATACTACAAAGTGTACTTGACTATGTTGCACAATGATGAGACAATGTATTGTTTATACTAGTAAGACTGAAGACTAAACTAGTAGGCTTGACCGAGCAAAGAATGGAAAAAATCATGTTTAAGCCGAGTAATGTTTGTGTCGATCAAGTTAGTATATGCCGAGCAAAATTCTAGTGTTGACTGAACAATAACTAATTGTCGAGGAAGACATTGTAAGCCGAGGAAACATTTTTAGTAATGACCAAGCTTTCTACATGAAGATCAAGTAGTTGCTCACAGTATTGACCGAGCATCAGCAACTTTATATTTGAAGAGAATTTAGTTTTGGAGCTGACATTGTTGAATTCTTGGATTATGTAAAATGTGTTGACTTTATTTATTGATTTTTTGAAAGCATTAAATGCATTGTCAAATATTTTATTGTAAATCTTTAAGAGATTTGAGATGATTCTAGAAAAGGAGTCGAAGAACATGAAGCAGGTAGATTCAATGAATCTGACCTAACCCTAAGATCTACAAATGAGATTGAGTGGCATAAGATAAGTTAACCTAATTGAGGAAAGTATAAAGGGAACCTGAGCATTTGGATATGTAAGTGAATGGGTGAAAAGAGAATGCTGGAAGATCAGTAAAGTTTTATTAACTGTATCAACTGAAAAGGCTGAAGGAGAATTGTGGTGGTTGCTTGAAGAAAAGTTCTAAGCAGATCAAAGATGGAGATGGAAAAGTTTCAAAGTTAGTAAACCAGCATTAGTGTATGGAATCAGATCTGATATTTTCAAAGTGAGTTGTATATTTTTCAGATAAATATTGCTACTACTTTCTAACCATTGTAACAGTCAAAATCCTTTTAATAGAGGTTGACCTAATAGTCATATGATAAATCCTTTGAGCAAGGTTGCATTCTAATGGAGTGTATGTAAGTCCTATGAATAGGCTCAATTTTAACAGGGTGATTGAAATTCTTTAACTAGGTCACACCTGATAGTGTGTATTGTAACCTTTGACAGGGTTGGCTTTTTACCGAGCTCACTTCAGAAGAGTGAAAATAATAGTAACATCTTACAAAGTGGTTTTTCCAAAATTGGGTTTCCACTATAAATCTTGGTGTTAATACTTGTGTGAATTTTTTGGTTTGAACATTTTTGTGTTTTACAAGTTAAGTTATAGCTGGGTAGTGGACTACATTGTTATATGTTTCTATTATTGAATCAGTGATGACCGAGTTTATTTTAGTTATTGGATCTAATTTAAGGAAAAGTTTTTGAGATTGTTTTATACATCAAGACCTGAGAACAACTAATTCACCCCCCCCCCCCTATCTGTTGTTCTAAATCATATTAACAATTGTTATTAGAGCTTTGTTGCTTATTATTAGTGTTGATAGAAATAAATTTTAAAGGGGCTTGAAGCAAATGATCAGGATGTATAAGAAGGAGGTACCAAAGCTGAACAAGGAAAACTTCCCTGCATGGAAAAGCTTGATTAAGCTACATCTAGCTGGCATTGGTGACTCTGCAAAGTACTACATTTTGAATAGCTATGTCTCACCTAACACACCTTTGACTACTAAAGAAATGAGAGCTAAGTAAGAACATAGTCAGGCAATGCTAGAAATTGCATCTACCCTAAGCTATCAAAAATTTGAGGACATCAAGGATTGCACAACTACTAAGGATATGTGGGACACACTTGCAAGAATCTATGGTGCTGACTTAAATGTACTGAAAGCAAAGGTCGAGAGTCTTAGAGGTAAGTTTTTTGAAATGAGAATGCAAGAAGGTGAAAACATTGCACAATATTGTGGTAAAATAAAAGAAGTTGTGAATGCTATTAGAGGAGAAAATGGGGTTATTGATGATGAAACTATAATTGGGAAAGTACTAATAACCCTGTATCCTATATATGCTATTAAGATCTTAGCTATTCAGGAATCTAGATGCAACTATGCTAATGTGCTTACTTTGGAAAGTTTGTTTGGTAAGCTAACTGCTTTTGAACTCTCTAGCTATGATAATTTCACTGTTGGAAGCATTGGTAATGTTGAATCTATTTTCAAGTCACAACTAGTTCAGAACAAGCCAAAGAAAGAAAAAGAAAGATGCATCAGTGAAAGTGAAAGTGATAGTGAAAGTGAAGGTGATAATGACACTTTTGATGAAGAACTAGAAGATCTAGAAGCTCTTATGGCTAGAAGACTGAGAAGGGGAAAAGGAAAGTATAAAGGTAAACTCCCTATTATATGTTTTGCATGTAATAAAGTTGGTCATATAGCTACTAGGTGTCCTGACAGGAAGGATAAAGATGATGAAAGGAAAAGAAAACACAAAGATAGAAGAGATGACAAAAGCTATCGATGGAACAAAGACTACAAAGGAAAAGGTAAGAAATCTTGTTACATTGTTGAAAAAGAAACTGACACTGATAGTGATGATTTTGAAATTGAGGTAGTCTATGTTGCAATGAAAGATGAATCTGATGAGGATGAGAAAAATGCATTGATATCCTATGTGAACAAGAATGATAAATGGATTATTAACAGTGGTTGTTCACATCACATGATTGGTGACAAAAATAAGTTTGAGACCTTACATCATTACAAAGGTAAAAGTCTAAAATTTGGTAATGATGCACCATGTCCTGATAGAGGAAAAGGTTTGATTAAACTGACTGATAAGATATCTTGTGAAAATGCATATTGGGTTGAAGGTCTTAATTATAATTTGTTAAGTGTTGCTCAACTTAAAAAAATTGGTTACCAAGTGGAATTTCATCACAAGCAAGCTAAAATATTTGATGCTACTGGAGAACTAATTGGAAGTGGAGATCGGACTAGAGGTAATTTTTTCTATCTTGACCTATTTGAAGAAACATGTTTAATTGCACAACTTGATGATATTTGGTTATGGCATAAAAGGCTATGTCATGTTAACTTTGACAATCTGGTAGAGATAAGTAAGAAGAAAAAGGTAAGAGGTCTACCTAGATTGAAGAAACCTAAGAATGTGATGTGCAAGGAATGCCAGTTAGGAAAAATGACAGAGTCAAGTTTCAAGAGAAAATCCTTTACTTCTGAAAACATTTTAGATTTGGTTCATACTGACCTTTGTGGACCTATGGGTGTAAAAAGTTACTGTGGTGCTAGATACTTTATCTTATTTGTTGATGATCATACTAGGATGATGCATGTAATGTTTCTAAAAGAAAAATCTGAAGCTTTTCAATTCTTTAAGTGGTATTTGGCTAAGGTTGACAAGGAGACAAGTAGGAACCTAAAATTTCTTAGATCTGACCGAGGTGGATAATTTACATCAAATGAATTTAATCTATTTTGCAATGATAGAGGAATTAAAAGACAGATGTCTGCACCTAGAACACCTCTGTAGAATGGTATAGCAGAGAGGAGAAATGGATCTATCTTGGATTGTGCAAGGACATTGTTGATTGAAAATAATGTGGCATAGAAATACTGGAAATAAGCTATAAGCACTATTGTCTACACTATTAACCAGGTACAAATCAAGAAAGGTACAAATTTGACATGCTATGAATTATGGCATGGGCATGCATCGAGTGTTAAATACTTTAGAATATTTGGAAGTAAGTGATATATACTAAAAGACACTAGGAATGGAAAGTTTGATGCTAAAAGTGATGAAGGCATATTCCTAGGGTACTCCACAAAAAGTAAAGCTTATAAGTGTTTGAACTCTAACACTAACAAAATTGTGAAAAGTGTGAATGTCAAAATTGATGAGTATGCAGAAAGAAATGAAGTTGACAGCAAAAGAGAACCAAAAGATTATAGATCTTTTATGTACATTGAGGAAGAAGAAGAGGCAAGTAACAGACTTGCACCTGATGTCGAGTCTCAGGTAAGCAATGTCGAGCAATAGATAGATGCTGCCAAGCATTAGGAAAATAGTGCCAAAAGAGAACAAGAACATGTCGAGCTACAAGAAAATGATGTTGAGTATCAGGAAGAGGTTGTCAAGCATTCAAAAGTTGAATCTAACAATCTTGTTGGGGAACCTAATGAAATAGAGGAGAGAGGAGCTGAACCTATTTTGGCAAAATATGTAAGAAGACATCACAAGCCTGAATAGATAATTGGAGACAAAAATACTAGAATTCATACCAAAAGTAAGATTAAGGATCCAACATGCCTACTGTGTGAATTTGAACCCAAGTCAACTAGAGAGACATTAGAGAATGAAGACTGGAGACAAGCAATGAATGAAGATGTTGACCAAATTGAGAAGAATGATACTTGGACTCTGGTGTCGAGACCTGAAAACAAAAATGTTATAGGAACAAAGTGGGTGTTTCAAAATAAGATGAATGAAAATGGTGAAATAACTAGGAACAAAGCTAGGCTAGTATGCAAAGGCTACGCTCCTGGACAAGTAAGAAACAAGATAAAGAAGTCTGAATGGAATATGTGAATACAAAAGAACAATTAGCAGACATATTCACTAAAGCTTTACCCAAAGAAGCTCATGAGTATTTGAGAAGTCAATTAGGGGTCCTTCCCCTAACTGAGGCTACCTAGACAAGCTAGGAGAACTATATCAAATGTGCTACAGCAAAATATTTGACAAATTGATGTAGAAGATTGTCACACTTTAGGGTTGGCCTAGAGTTGTGAAAAGAAGCAAAAACAAGGAATCAGTCATAAGCAAGATGACAGAGGGAGAAACATTGAGCTGTATAGATATTATCTACATTTGATGGATGTATGTTTTAGTTGCTACTTTGGCATTTTTGTCAAAGAGGGAGATGAACTGATATGATAACACATGACACTAAAGCTAAGGATGATGAACTAAAATGAAGGATCAAGATAGAGGGAGATTTGAATACTTCTGACGATCACAGAAGTGAGGCTTATATGATTCTGAATCAAAATGAAGCTAAAGATATTATAAATAATTCTCTGATGAATAGATAATTTTTTGGATTGGTCGGTACTCCATGTGTTATTCAGGTGATATCATATGGTGTTGCCATCAATGCCAAAGAGGGAGATTGTTGGAAACTGCAATTGAAACAATTGTTGTATTGTCATTGATGTCAAACCTTAAATGGTAAGACTATTGCTACTTAGGCAAGTACTATATCTATTTGAGTGTTGCTAAGGGGATAGGAAAGGTTGGTAATAATAGCACCTAAGGAAAGGTTGAGTTATCTTGATACTACAAAGTATACTTGACTATGTTGCACAGTGATGAGACAATATATTGTTTATACTAGTAAGACTAAAGACTAAATTGGTAGGCTTGACCGAGAAAAGAATGTAAAAAATCATGTTTAAGCTAAGTAATGTTAGTGTCAACCGAGTTAGTATATGCTGAGAAAAATTCTAGTGTCGACCGAACAACACTTAATTGTCGAGGAAGACAGTGTAAGCCGAGGAAAAAATTTTAGTAATGACTGAGCTTTCTACATGAAGACCGAGTAGTTGATCACAGTATTGACCGAGCATCAACAATTTTATATTTGAAGAGAATTTAGTTTTGGAGCCAACATTGTTGAATTCTTGGATTATGTAAAATGTGTTGATTTTTTTTATTGATTGTTTGAAAGTATTAAATGCACTGTAAAACATTTTATTGTAAATCTTTAAGAGATTTGAGATGATTCTAGAAAAGGAGCCAAAGAACATGAAGCAGGTAGATTCAATGAATCTGACCTAACCCTAAGATCTACGAATGAGATTGAGTGGCATAAGATAAGTTAACCTAATTGAGGAAAGTATAAAGGGAACCTGAGCATTTGGAGATGTAAGTGCATGGGTGAACAAAAAATGTTGGAAGATCAGTAAAGTTTTATTGATTGTATAAGTAGAAAAGGCTAAAGGAGAATTGTGGTGGTTTCTTGAAGAAAAGTTCCAAGTAGATCAGAGATGGAGATGGTAAAGTTTCAAAGTCAATAAACCAGCATTAGTGTATGAAATCGAATTTGATATTTGTAAAGTGAGTTGTATATTTTTCAGATAAATATTGCTACTACTTTCTAACCATTGTAACAGTCAAAATCCTTTTAATAGAGGTTGACCTAATAGTCATATGATAAATCCTTTGAACAAGGTTGCATTCTAACGGAGTGTATGTAAGTCCTATGACTAGGCTCACTTTTAACAGGGTGATTGAAATCCTTTAACCGGGTCACACCTGATAGTGTATATTGTAACCTTTGACAGGGTTGGCTTTTTACCAAGCTCACTTCAAAAGAGTGAAAATAATAGTAACATGTTACAAAGTGGTTTTTCCCAAATTGGGTTTCCACTATAAATCCTAGTGTTAATACTTGTGTGAATGTTTTGGTTTGAACATTTCTATGTTTTACAAGTTAAGTTACAGCTGGGTAGTGGACTACATTGTTATATGTTTCTATTATTGAATCAGTGATGATCGAGTTTGTTTTGGTTATTGGATTTGATTTAAGGAAAAGTTTTTGAGAATGTTTTATACATCAGGACCTGAGAACAACTGATTCACCCCCCCTCTCTATTGTTCTAAATCATATTAACAGAGATTGTATTGGATCTTTTTGGATCTTGCAAAATTGTTTCTGATTATAATTGGCCCTAACCTGGAAGGCCTTACAGCTAGGCATGTTAAAGAAAATCAGAGTTAAACAATTATTTTGTTGTTGTGTTGTTGATTATTCCGCTGTGTTGATTATTGGCTGCAAGGTTTGGACTATCCTTAATTGCATCCACCATCCTTGACTGCATCACATAAGGAAATGATACTTGAACCATTACTAGAAAAGAACAAAATAATAATTGCAAAGCCACCAATATTTACCCAGTTATTCAAGAAGAAAATTATAATGTATCATTCACTTTTGAGATGTTCTTGAATGAAATAGACATGTCAAAGAATGAACATATTAAATCACAAAGGTCAACAATACATAAGACCACACTATTCTTGCAAAGAAAGCCATCTAAAATATGGAAAAATAGTTTTTCAAGAAGATTTCCTAAATTTTTTATAAGTGTCAAGTAGAAATTTTAACATGACTAGTGACGCTGGAATGACACACCCTCTGGCTCCACATGAAATTCTTTTGACCTAGAGATATGAACTAGTGATGCCATAAATGGGGGATGTCATCCCCTTATTACAAAGTTGAGGCCCAAACCCATGAGCACATTGGATCAATGAAGGTTCAAGTTTTTTTATCACAATGGCCCAGTGGGGGTTTGAACCTAGGTGGGGATGAAAAATACACCACCAGTTAACCAACACACTAAGTGGTGAACCCCAATTTCCTAAACTTTGGAAAGTCAATATAGATGCATAATTTCTTCTCAATGGGTATTCTACAACAATGTATTGTAGCTCTTACATGGAAAAGGTTAGGAATTCAATGACACCTGCATTTTAATGAATACATGATGACCACCAACAAGACAATATTGATGCAATACAAATGATAAGTAAACTTGTAAACAAGATTATCACATAGTTTTGTCACCTCCACTAAATTACAGCTCACGAAAATATATATATTTATTGATACAAGGTTTGACAATTATTGTACATTGGTACTTAAACATGTTAGATAATTAAACAATGAACTAGATGAATCAAAATATGTGTTATTGAAATCTCTAATAATCTATTACTTAAATCTTCCTGAAACCATTTCACGTAGATGCCTAGTAGAATTCTTTTTGGAGTATAACAAAATAGGTACTAAAATTGAGCAAACAAAAAAATCAAATGTTATATGATTTATCAATTACAATAAACATGTTGATCTAGACCATTATAGAGAGAAAGTATTACTTTTTGTTTTATTTACAATAAATGAGAGTAGATAGAAACATAATTTCACCTCTTGGGAAAGTGCATATATTAACCTTCAAGAAATAATTAAATTGAATGATGTAAAAAAAAATTAACACAAAAGTGCATGGGTGACATTAACAAAGCCATAAATGATCTAAAATTTAAGGATCGTGACACTAATAATGAAAAGATGTCATTCAAATAAGGTAGACCAAAAGAACTATATGGTATACAAATAGGTGTTGAAAATATAGGAAGTAATAAACTAAATAGAATAGGTTACTATGGGTTTGAAATGGATAAAAATATAGATAATGATAGAAATGACTGTTAGGAATGGGAAAACTGAGAGGGGGGGGTGAATCAGTGTTCACTGTATTTTAACTTTTCTCTTTAATCTTTATGCTGAACTTAAATGCTTAAGTACTAAAATAAACATTCACATAAACATGAAACATGAAATCAACACATGACACCAATATGGTTATGGGGAAACCCAAATAGGTAAAAACCCCAGTGGGACTTGATACCCACTAATATTCTGTACTAGTGTTTTGTGATCCTTGTTAGAAGTTCCTTTACCCTATTAGGAGTAGCTTTACAATGCTTTAAGTATAGTAGACCTTGTTAAAGGTCAAACCCTGTTAGGAGTATTTTACAATGATCCCTGTTAGGGGAGTGGACTCACTATCCTAGAGCTCACTACTCAAATGATGAAGGCTACAACCTTCTAATTTCAAATACACACTATATCTGTAGGTGAATTGTTCACTATGACACTACTTGTCAAATTAGTTCCTTTGGTGCGCTAATGCTTTGACCTCTAGCGAAGCTCTAATACATCTTATGTTGTCTTCACATACCTTTTCTCTACTTATCACAACTCTCTTTCAACTTCCATGCCGAATAGAATGGGTGCACCTTATATTTATGCGCTTATACAAAATACATAAATAGGTCAGTCCTATAACTAATTACAAACAACGCTTCCAAATGAATTGGTTTAAGTGTGCTTACAATTATACATGTACATATGTCAGCAACCTAAATACAATGGGTGCATAGCCTTTACAACATTAGATTATAATCGCAAACCAAAATGCTAACTGTCAGCTCCATGCTCTATTCTCTACTAGCACACACTGGTTGTGCAACTTCAACTAACTGTAACTTTCACATCTTTGCATATCTACTTATGCGCTCATAGAATAAGCATAACTATAGTCTAACAACCTTAACTTCCAAGGTGCATACCATAATTCATCCATACACATGTGCACTGATGCTCTGAGCTGCAGGAACTCTATACACTGTCCAGTCTTCAACACTTAACTAAATTTTGATCTTTACACTAAGTGCGCTAACTCCAAACTACTATATGACTTTTTTGCCATAATGAAAACACTATATCTAGTCATATACTTTAGTATAGACAAATTTCCAACAATGACTATGACAAACTAAGAGAGATGTTGAATAAAGAGCAACAAGCAATTTTCAAAGGCATTCTAGTGAAAAAAAATGAAAGACGTTACAACCCCCCTGCACTTTTTCTTGATAGGTGGATTTGGAACTGGAAAAAATTTCACTACAAAATCCATATACCAAGCACTCCTATGTATATATAAGAACTCCATTAGTAATGACCCTGAGAAACCAAAAGGCATAATCACTACATATACAAGGTAAGAAACATAAAATATAGGTGGAATCACATTACATTCAACATTTCATATACCTTTTAACAAATTAGAATTTCTTATGTTAAATAGTGAGACACTAGATAAGATGTCCAAGAATTATCATTAGCTACGAATAATTCTTATTGATGGGATCTCACTAGTAGGATCGATATTTTTGTAGTACATTGAAAAAAAATTACAAGATATTATGCACATACCTACTACATATTTTGGAAACCTTGTTATATTATTTTGTGGTGACCTCTATCAAGCCCAGCATGTATTGGACTCCATTGCCTTTGATAATAAACCAATTCTTACTCAAGTAATGCCTTACAGTTTTTGGAAAGATGACAATAAGTGCTACTTATTAACATGCACAAAAGGATGAAAAATTCATTAGAATTATAAATAGAGTCCATAAAGGTCAACTATAAAAAGATGATATAGAATTCCTCAATTGATAATGCTTACACCCACCACCATTAGACCCAACTCTCTCTTTCCTCTTCTATAGGTAAACTGATGTGGATGTACATAACAATAAAATGATTTTGTAAATTGCTAGTGAAATCATAGAGTTAAATGCTTTGGATGATCATGTAAATAAAATTACAATGCAATATATCTATATATACACTCATATGACTACCTTTCCTTCTCAAATGCAGTTAAATAAAAACATACTTGTGGAAACCTATGCAGGTAACTACAATACACATTATGGAATAGTCAATATGTCTAATGGAATAGTCATAATATATACAAAACATAAGGACTTTGATGTTGTGTGGATCAAATTCAATGATCCACAAATTGGACAACAAAAAAAGGGGTTTTTCCAATGCTATACCAGTTTCATTGAAAGAGATTGGGTGCTCACAGTCTGCATTCCTAGGCCTATTCAAAAACTATTTATAAACTATTCAAGATTGTTGGATTATCATTCATATGTGTGCTGACATTGATGTTTTTTCATTGATGTCAATATATTCCTATTGTTTGTGATAGTGTTCCTAGTATGCTCAATGAGAATATTTGTTTGGTATGGCTACTATATTGAAGATTAAATATTTCAAATGTACAAAAGACTTACAATCCTCCTGAAAATCTTTCTACTATTGTTTCTGATAAGAAGAAGTAATTTAAGTAAAATATTAGAGAAAAAGAAGCATTGTTGAGTGCCTTGTCAGATATAGAATATACAAATGTCATGGAATTGGAGATTGCACATCAAGTATCGACAAAGTTATAAGTTTTGAATGAAGTATATGCATGTGTGAAGCAATTTAGGTCATAAAGTCTAAAAGGGAAATATGAATCATTGAAGATGAGAGAGGATGAAAAAATCAGTTCTTACATATTAAAGATATATGAGCTTTTTGGCAAAATCAAATGTGTCGATGGAACATTGGAGGAAGATGAAATTGTTTCTAAGATACTTAGATCCTTGCCTCTTGCTTATAATCACAAGGTTGTTTCTATTGAAGAGATCATTGGAAGCTCAAGAGTTGAGATTGCATCAGGGACAAACACCAAAGGTAATGTATTCTATTTGAATAGTGCAAAGAATAGATGTCCAATTTCTCAAGTTGATGATAGTTGGTTATGGAAAAAAATATTTTTTCATGTAAACTTTGATAAATTTGTGAATAAGAACACTACTAAAGAAGTGAGGGATTTACCTAAGTTGTTGAAGCCTACTAATGCAATGTGTAAGGAGTGTCAGTTGGGTAAGATAACTAAATCTAATTTCAAAAGAAAGACTTATTCTTCAAGTGGATTATTAGATTTGGTACATACTGATTTGTGTGGCTCTGCTAGAACTAGAAGTTATTATGGAGATAGATATTTCATATTATTCATTAATGATCACTCAATAATGATGTGGGTTACATTTTTAAAAGAGAAATATGAAGCTTTTGACAAATTCAAGATTTTCAAAGCTATGGTAGAGACTGAAATAGGGATGAAGATGAAATGTATGAGATATGATTAAGGTGGAGATTTTACATCTGGTGAATTTAGTACATTTTGTGAAGAGCATGGGATAAAGAGACAAATGTCTACACCATGGACCCCACAATAGAATGGAATTGTAGAGAGAAGAAATAGAACTATCCTAGATACTGCTAGGACCATGATGATTGAAGGGAATGTACCAAAATTTTATTGGCGAGAAACAGTTAGCATTGTAGTCTACACATTGAACTAATTTTAAATCAAGCAAGGCACTAGTAAGACCCCTTATGAGATATGGTATGGAAATGTTCCTACATTAAAATATTTTAGAAGATTTAGGGAAATTTGATCCTAGATGTGATGAGGGTATCTTTCTTAAATATTCTACAAAGATCAAAACATACAAGTGTTACAATAATAGGTTGAGAAATATAATTTAAAAAGCTAATGTTAAAGTAAATGAAAGTTATCAGAAACAAGTGAGATGTTGTAGATATGAATCATATGGTGAAGAAGACAATCAGAATGCAAGCACAAAATCAAAATCAAAATCAAAATGGTTTGGTAGATCAAGATGAAGAAGTTTCAAATGAGGAAGAAGTGGAGAAAAAAGAGTCAACTACAAATGCAAAACCAAAGACTCCAAGGTATTTAAGGACAAATCATTCTAAAAATTAGATATTGGTGCTAGGAATAAAGGTGTTTAGACTAGAAGAAGACTTGCTAGAAATAGAGATGAAATTTTTTTGATTTTTTAAGATTGAGCCTAAGGATGTTTATGAAGCATGAAATGATGTGTTGATTTAAAGTTTTCCAAGTCTTGTCCTAGTTTTTCATTTTGAAATTTTTGACCTTGGAAGTAGTTGTTTTCCTTTGAAAATCCCTCTTCCCTTTCAAATCTTTAAGCGCATATTTTTGAAAAGTGACTAAGTCTACATTTTAGTGAAGTTTATGCTTTTCACTCAATCTCTAACTCGCCAAGCCTTTTAAGTTGTTATGACAAGGTCATGGTTTGTTCTCATGACCTGGTTGTTTTCCTTGTGAGTTAATGAGGTGAAGCTAGGTGTCCATTTTGCAATGGAAGGAAAGGTGTCAGATCAACAATGGTCATTAACTCACACAGCATCAAATAATAGTCTATAATCTCCTGGAAAGTTAATGAGAAAGTGCCACGTGGTGAATGGTGGGGTTGAGGTCGGAGCTTTAGATGAAAATTAAAGGATAGTTTGATCAAGGTTGATCTGATGGTTGGTATGTTACCACTATGAAGAAATGAACAAAAGATATTCATTGAGAGATCACACTTTGATGTCGCGTGTCACTAGCGATGTCATATGTCTCTAGTCTAAAGGATAAGATTAAAGATCTGACAGATTAAAATAGATCTAACGGCAGGTGCAATAACTTGATGAAAATTTGCAAGGAATTTATCCATTACGGGATCACACTTGGATGATGTGTGGAAATTGTTTATGAGAGAATATTTCTTTGATCACTAGCTCATGAGGGTTTTGGGTCGTTAAGGTTAATTGTTGGCAAGCCTGCGACTAGTGAAAAATGCTAAGAAGATAGGCTTTGGTCACCAACTTGTAGAAGTTCTGAGTAGTGATTGAAAGCATCATGATCTAGGGAGAAGGCATTGTAGTTAGTGAAGTTTCTTTGGTCACCAGGTCATGGAGGTCTATAATGGTTAGTAAGAAATGCTCACGACTTGGTGAGTGTGTGTTTTAAAATGGTTAGTCACCAACTCGCTACAGTCTGGAAAGCTTTTTAAAAGTGTTGGCGATTTGGTGAAGCACCTGCATAAAACATAAAAGGTGTATCAGTTCAACCAATTAGTGATTGACACCTGGAGATATCCATTTGAAATGCCTAGTTATGGTTTGAAACTACAACTGAAAATAGAAGTTATTATAGTATACCAGCTTGGTGAAAATTTATGAAGTAGAGATCATTGTGAAGATTTCATAATCATGATTGTAGTACTTTGAGGTGATGGCATGAAAATGGCTCGAGAATCTATAAAGGATCATGTGTTGTAAACTACCAAGTACCTTGCCCTTTGAGATTTGTAGATTTCAAGTGAGTTGAGACTTGATTATGGAGATAGTTCTCTGAGCTATTGTTGAGATTTTATGAGTTGTAGGTTTTTGAATAGTTCAAAAGATGAGTCAATCCACTACTGCATCGCTTACCAGGAAGGAGAAGGGTAGAAGGCTCTCAGATGAATTCATTAAAATTCTCCTTGGATGCTCAAATTCAAATGCAGCTAATGAGTTTCAATGGCGTGATGCATGGGACCAGTACAAGAACATAGTTACGTCTGGTATGACTAGAAGTTCTCTCATCCACTTCTTCTTAGAAAATAGAGTAAAATATTAGAGTTGATGAAAAATAACCAACATCTCCCAAGAACACTTGCATACAAAAACCTGTCACAGAAAGAGAGAGAAGCAAATAGCTATGGAGACCTGAACATATGGATCCATGAGAGAGGAGAAATCCTTGATGTGCAAAAACAAAAGTTGCAAATCAAATAATGAATTGTCAAAAAAGGTTACAAAGTGTTATGAGATCAATCCTTATAAAAGGAGATTAGAAAATGTAAAAAGGTAAAACCCTAGGTTGCATAATAATAATTAATAAAGAAATTAATTATTATATGCCTAAAGTTTAGCTTAAGTTGAAAGAGGTAATAAGTGACTTAATAATTAACTGAATATGATTCAATTAATAAGCAAACACTTTATTACTCTAACACCCCCCTTAAGATAAACTTTGGGAGAAGCTAAAAACCTAGAAAGAACTACTGAAAGAAAATGCATCCCGACAACAAAAGGCTTGATTAGGTACCCAACTATAAAATAAAGAGTCTCTATAAAGTGGATAAATAGAGAAAACCACATGGGAAAAACTCTACTCCAAAAGGAGACCAAGACTAGTCTGAAGAACTGAAGAAGCCTCCAAAACTAGGAATGTTCTAGAAAATAGGAACAAAGATGAACATGTATAAAATCACTGAAGCAAGAAACTGCAAACTCTATCAAGAAGTAATTGATGATCTAAAGATCCTCCACTTAAATATGACCAAGTAGAGGAGACTATTGAATATATGTAAAATGGATTCACCTCTTTTCAAATGTAAAGGGGGAAATATGAGACCTATTCTCAAACCCAAATTCCCCAATGAAGAGATCCGATTTGATCAACCTAGAGGTTAATACATAATTGAATCAATTTATGGGTAATATGGAAAAGAAAGTAAATCTAATATTTCCCTTTTTGTGGAATGGATATGTTTAGAATATAGAATAATTGAAACACAAGTACTAACCTCAAAATAGGGCAGATTTGGAAAATGTTGAATTCTAATGTTTGTGTGTACTTTCTGGAAAATCTGAAACCCGTCCTGGACTGGAAATGCCGAGACAAAGAAAACCTAGAAATCTTTCCTCAAGATGGCTCAGCTCAAGTTTGACCCTCATAAAAGGTCAAATACCACATTCTTTATTTGAAGTCCAATTTAAATTCTATTCACAGATCCTAGAAGATGGCCGAAAAGGGTATCCAAATTCTCTCTCAGATCTAAAACTCTGCACTTGTACCTATAAAAAAATGGGGGTTTTTGTTGTAAGGGGGGTTTGCCTTGGTCATACCCCAATCTAGGAATTAACCTTGAAATTGAATTGAACTGTATTGTGCATAAACAAAGTAATTGAAACAAATCACCTCGCTTATGTTGAAGTCCTTGTAGAGGATTTGAATCCTCAAATCCACAAGTAGGAATGCTTCAATGAATGTAGGATGTCTCCAATCAATGGTATTTGATCTTCAATACCAATCTTGACTTGATCTTTGCATATGAGAAGGCTTGAATGAATGAAAAAAGATGGATCATCAAAGGGGGCTCCAAAGAGATTGAATCCTTCAATAGCTAACAATGGATCTCCTTGATGGATGAATGCTTGAACACTTGAATGCTTGAAGACTTGCTTGCACTTGAAAGCTTGAAGACTTGATTGAGAAAACTTGATTGCTTGATCACCTTGACAGCTTGAGAGTTTGATTGTGGATGTGAAAACTTGAGCTATGAAAAGGAGAGAGGAAGGCCTCCTTTTATAGTGATCTAGGGCACACTCCTCTAGATGGGCCACCTTGGAGAATTAAATCCCAATTAGATCCTCACCTTTAGAAAGTATACCTAGATTAAATGAAATTAAAGGATTTACCATCCTAAAACCCAAAATGGCCAACCCGGAAGCGGGAAAATAAATCTCCTAAAAGCTCGAAGCCCGCAGATTTTGGAATTTGAAATTTTGGAGAAAGGGGTCAAAGTCGACATTGACCCTGACCTAGTCAAGGTCAAGCTTGACCTTGACCTAGTCAAATTTGACCTAAGACATTGACCTTTTTCTTAGGTTGAACCAAAACTGAATTAGGAGGTCCCGGGGATGCCCAGAAACCTAGAAATGATGCCAAAATAGGATAGAATGTCAGGAATAGACATAAAATCCTATGATTACTGAAATGAAGGCCAGGAGGATCCATTTACAAATCCTACCTAGAAAATAGAGCCATGGAAGAGGGAAATTCAAGAGAATCCTTAAGATCCTAACCCTAATTTCACCTAGAATGAAGAAATCAAGTGTGAGGAAGAAGTGGAAAATGGGGAGAAAAGCCAAATACATGCAAAGACCCAATCAAGGTGCTTAACATGACCCCAAACCACCTACTCAGAGGGCTAAATTATCTTTTCATGGAAGTGCTTCCATTTTAAGATGATACATTAAGCCCCCACTTTAGCAAGAGTATGGACTCAATGTAAACTCTTGGTAAAGGAGATCAAAATAAAAATATAATCTTATCATAATCCAAAGGACAAAGAGAACCTTAAGCCCCCAAGGACTCAAGTCTTCATCAAATCCTAGATCATAATAAGAGAGACATCTCTAGAGAGATAAAGAAGGTGTGATTACCTTGCCCAATGAGAACTTATGTCCCATTGTGAACCACACAGGAAAATGGTGCAACTGGAAAGATGGAATTGAACCGCCTAGTGAATGTGGCTACTCACTAGTCAACCCATCAAGGATTTATCCTTAGGAATATTCTATTACATAAGAATAAAACCAAAAATAAAAAACAAAAGAGATCCAGTCTTAAGGACACTTCCGACCTTAAGGGATCACAATATATGTATATTTGAAACTAGAGGGATCAAGACATCCTAAAATATAAATCCATGCTTTAAGGATTAGTTACTAATCCAAAAAGGGAAAAGAAGTATCTTGAAAAATATGTGTGTATTGAAAAGTGCATGTGTGCAATAGGTGAGCAGAGCGTATGCCCCCATGTTAAATTCATTGCTGACACTTTAATAGGAGCAATGGCTTTAACAGAAACATAAACAACTCCACTGATTACGTTTCCATGTCGAGATGCCCCCAGATGAAGATAACTCAAGGGAAATATCATAGAAACATACAGAGAACATAGAAGGGATCTACCTACCATGGGGTCAGTATGATCATAAGATAATATATATATGATATTATTGCAAATGAATTGACATCATTCCCCAAAAAAAGTAGAACTACAATCACAAAGGAGGAAAGATCACATAAGATATACGAAGGAGAATCTTTTCAAACCATGACATGGAGACCAAAAATAATTAGTACTACCATATCTCAAATCCAAGTAGATTATACAAGGAAACATGTATGAACAATAGCACAGTTACAACATAACATTGAATAACGCATAGAAGAATAGAGATACATATAGAAGAATTTGAACAATAGTTTTGATTCCTTCATCACCTTGCACCAACTAAGAAACAAAGATTGTATAAAAGAAACTAACAACATGTAGCAAACACATTACGGGAGAAGCACAGTATAGTAGGAAAACACACAACAAGGCTACCACGAAGGACAAACCAATCAAGCGTGCCACCTACTCTCCCCATCTCATTGTATATCATTTAGGGAAGGTGGGTAACTCGCAAGATAGACTATATCCAACACAGTAGGAAAAATAGCCAGTTCCAAACAAGGATCCTCTTGAGAATCACTATGTTTGACACTAGGTGTAAGAGTTAATTGTGATGAAAGCATATTAGGTAAATCAATGTCAATGTCAATAGTATCATATTCATTATTTACATTATCAATATCATCGAGAGTATCTTCTTCATCCAAGTTAATTAATATAGGATCTAAGATATCAATAGAATCATCATAATCATTCATGTGAACATCATTATTAGTATTAACATCTTCTAACACATTATGTATAGGTTTATCCGAAGAAGGTAGAGATCTTTTAGCTTTAGCATGAGCATGACACTTTTTACGACATTCATTAGCAGAGTGATTACATTTTGATTTATTTGAAATAGGTTGAGAACTAGGAGGAATAATCATAGGATCCTTCACAGGTTCTTTAGGAAGATCAATAGCATTATTATCCATAAGAGAAATAATCACAAGATCTTTGATAGATTTGGTAGAAGGAACTTGATTAACAGAACTAGAAACCATAGTTAAAGGAGGTATCGAAGGTGTAGGTAAAAGACCACGATTAAGATCCATAGGAGATGAACTTAATTCAATAATTTTATGATGTTTATAAGCTTGATATGATTGAAAAAGATTATCAGGTTGAGGAGGACATGAATTAGGTAGTGAAGGCCAAAAGAAATCTAGAGCAGCACAATCTCTAGGCCTAGAAGGTTGATATAGACTATGATTGATCATCTTCACTTCACCATCATGAATGAACTTAAGACACTTATGGATAGGGGAAGCAACAGCATGCATGGAAGTCAACCAAGGTAAACCTAGCTTAACTTGAAATTGATCAGAAGCAGGAACCACAATGAAGGTAGTGTTCACAATTTTTCCAAAAAGTTCAACCAGCAAGGTAATAGAACCAAATGATGGATAAAGAAAACCATTGCAAGTTTGAATCCACACATTTGATGTATCATAAAATTCATGTTGTAAAATTTTCATAAAAAGATTTTCTTTAGTGATAACATTGACTAAGGAGGTAGGATCAATATGACAACCATGAGTAGATATCGTAGCAACCCTAGCAGCAATGTAAAGGGGACCATCAGGAGCTTTAATAGTCTCAGAGTCATCAAAGGTAATCAAAACTTCCCAAGGTATTTTATTCTTGAATTGTTGTTGAGGTTTAGGTTGAGGTTTCACTTTAGGTTTAGATTTTGGTCAATATTGAGATTGAACTTGAGATGAGGGTTGAGGTGAAGATATAGACTTATCAATATGCTCCACTTGATTAACAACATGATTAAGATCATCCATCTTTGAATCATACACAATGTCCATAGCAGATGGTTGAGTAATAGTATTAGTATCATAAGTAGGTAAAGGATTCATGTAAATTTAAAGGTTTTGATTACGAGGAGAGATAGATTGATTCTCATTACTATCCATATTATAAATAGATAAAACCTTAGAATCAATTAGATCTTCAACCTTATGTTTTAAAGAATAACATCTTTCAGTATCATGACCATTTTGACAATGATATTGACAAAAATCATTTTGATCAAAAGATTTAGATGCAATCGTAATAGGTAAAAGAGGTTGAATAGGAGGTAAAGTAATCATATTAGCAGCTAACAACCTATTCATAATAGCATGTAAAGTTTCAAAAAGAGGAGTAAACATATGATTCAATCGAAAAGCAGTGGATGCAAAAGTGGCATTATGAGATGCAACAGCAACCTAATTAGCAACTGCATTCGCTTGTTTGTTTATCTTGACATAATTATTGAATTTTTTTAACTTGTTTCGATTAGGATTAGCATCACTCTTATCAATTGGAACAGGAGCCATTAGAGTGGTGCTCTCAAATTGACTCACTTGTAATTGATAATGATGAAGTGCTACACAAAGTTGTTGAAAAGAGGTAAATTCAGTAAGTAGAATCTTATCTCTAATATCCTTTTGAAAATTTAAATAAACATACATTGAATATCAATATCAGGAATAGGATGGGAAATTTGAGCATGCAAATGCTTAAATCTACCAATAAATTTAGTTAATTTTTCTTTAGCACTTTGTTTACAATGCATTAAATTAGTCAAAGACACTTGCAGACCAATATTATTTTGAAATTTTTGAATAAAGGCATTAGCAAGTTGTGGAAAGGAATCAATTGAATAGGGAGGCAAGGAACAATACCATTGTAAGGCCTTGTCATGAAAGGTTCTAGCAAAAAATTTGGCTAAAATCCTATGGTCATGAGCATAATCACTACAAAGGATTTGAAATGTTTTAACATGATGAATAGGATCTCCTTTTCTAGTATAATTCTCAAGATGAGGCATCTCACCTTGCTAAGGAATAGGAGTATGAATAATATCCCAAGACAAGCGACTTCCCATGTCACATGTAGGAATACTAAACTTGTTTTGAGTTAAGGAAGCAAGTTGTTGTTGTAAGGATACACAGTTTAAGCCAAACTGATGATGGTTGAATCATGGGAGGAAATAGGAGGAGTAGCAACATTAGACACACTAGGTAAAGTGTAAGAAGCTACAGGAATAGAGGACACAACTGGAGGAAAACTAGGAACTACAGTTGGAAGCAGATTGGAATAAGTGAAAGGAACATTATGATATGAAAGTTTTGATATAGGAAGGGACATAGGAGGAACACTCATAGGAATAGAGGGAACTATCACAGTCACCAAAGGAGTATAGATAGGAATACTAGGTAAAGGATTAGAAGGAGGTTCAACACTAGTGATAGGAGGAGTTAACCCTAAATCTTGAGCTTCTTGAGCTAAAGGTTTAACATTGGAATGCAAAAGATGAGTAATACCATGCAAGAGGTTGACACCTTGATCACTATCATGGAAAAATTTCTTAAGAGCCTCTATAGCTTGAATGGAATCTTGATTATGGTTTTCTTGAAGAAGCCAATTACCCATTTTATCAAGTTCAGTGGAAAGTTTTTGGACTTGTTCAAGAGGAACTCTTAAAGCATCATCCTCATCATGAGATGAGTGAGAAGAGTTTTTCTCCATAGTAGGATTGGAATCATGAAGAATCAGGTTATCATTGGGGATCCTAAGGAAAGGAGAAGAAGATTCAAGATCAAAGGCACCCATGAGTCTATGACTTCGTCTAACTGGAATGTTATAAGTAGGACTAGTGGTAGTAAAGCTCATAAACTAAAGTAATGCAAATGAACTAAACTAAGAATACATAAAGCATGAACATGAAATCTAATTAGCATGCAAGATCAATCACAAAGGATAGATCTAATACTAACAAGATAAAATGAACACACAAGATAAGACAAAGGGAAATCTAACACCAAAAAGAAAGAGAGTAAGCTAGTCGAGTTCACCAAAATGAATATATGTAAAATGGATTCACCTCTTTTCAAATGTAAAGGGGGAAATATGATACCTATTCTCAAACCCAAATTCCCCAATGAAGAGATCCGATTTGATCAACCTAGAGGTTAATACACAATTGAATCAATTTATGGGTAATATGGAAAAGAAAGTAAATCTAATATTTCCCTTTTTGTGGAATAGATATGTTTAGAATATAGAATAATTGAAATACAAGTACTAACCTCAAAATAGGGCAGATCTAGAAAATGTTGAATTCTGATGTCTGTGTGTACTTTCTAGAAAATCTGAAAGCTCTCCTAGACTAGAAATGCCAAGACAAAGAAAACCTAGAAATCTTTCCTCAAGATGGCTCAGCTCAGGTTTGACCCTCATAAAAGGTCAAATACCACATTCTTTATTTGAAGTCCGATTTGAATTATGTTCGCAGATCTCGGAAGATGGCCGAAAAGGGTATCCAAATTCACTCTCAGATCTGAAACTCCACACATATACCTGCAAGAAAATGGGGGTTTTTGTTGTAAGGGGGGTTTGCCTTGGTCATACCCCAATTTAGGAATTAACCTTGAAATTGAATTGAAATGTATTATGCATAAACAAAGTAATTGAAACAAATCACCTCGCTTATGTTGAAGTCCTTGTAGAGGATTTGAATCCTCAAATCCACAAGTAGGAATGCTTCAATGAATGTAGGATGTCTCTAATCAATGTTATTTGATCTTCAACATCAATCTTGACTTGATCTTTTCATATGAGAAGGCTTGAATGAATGAAAAAGGATGGATCATCAAAGGGGGCTCCAAAGAGATTGAATCCTTCAATAGCTAACAATGGATCTCCTTGATGGATGAATGCTTGAACACTGAATGCTTGAAGACTTGCTTGCACTTGAAAGCTTGAAGACTTGATTGAGAACACTTGATTGCTTGATCACCTTGACAGCTTGAGAGCTTGATTGCAGATGTGAAAACTTGAGATATGAAAAGGAGAGAGGAAGGCCTCCTTTTATAGTGATCTAGGGCACACTCCTCTAGATGGGCCACCTTGGAGAATTAAATCCCAATTAGGTCCTCACCTTTAGAAAATATACCTAGATTAAATGCAATTAAAGGATTTACCATCCCAAAACCTGAAATGGCCAACCTGAAAGCGGGAAAATAAATCTCCCGAAAGCCTGAAGCCCGGAGATTCTAGAATTTGAAATTTTGCAGAAAGGGGTCAAAGTTGACATTGACCCTGACCTAGTCTGGGTCAACCTAAGACATTGACCTTTTTCTTAGGTTGACTCTGTTGGTGTTCAAAATGATGCTTATGCTCTTAGGCTGCCAATATACCCTTAGATAGATTTTAGGATTGGTAAGTTCCAAAATGTAGAAGGATCTTAGGGTAACTGGACCAACTATAGGAACAAGACTGCCCTCTTCACTTTTGGCTCTACAAAACCAAGGTGGGTGCACCTAACCTAGTGAAAACTATACTTCACACACCAAGGATTGGGTTTGAATAACAAATGGATAGTAAGAAAGTACTAAATGTTTAACCACACATTCATTGACTCTCTATTACTATAGGGTGGAACACTTATACAACAAAAGACTTAAAACTTAGGGATGGTTCTTAATTTATGTGTTTGAATCATAAAAACCTCAATCAATATATGTTAATAAAGATGTACTCATCTAGGCCAGTACCTCATCCATTGGGCAAGATCTCTTAGACAAACTATACACACATACCAGAGTATATATGAGATTTGAAGCCATAAACACATTTACAATCTCCTTTACTCCTTATAGAATATCCTTACATAGATAAGAGATAAATCTATGTCCCATCTAGAGCATTATTTCATATAATCCTAGATTAGAACTCAAGAATGAAGACACATACATAAATTAATATGCAATGAACTAGAAAGTTCAAAATCTATCTGCATTGACACAAAGGAGAGAGAAGAATCGTGTATTTGTATTAAGTATGAAGAATCCTCAAGTGTATACAATCAATCCAAGCAAACCATGCTTGCAAATTATAGCCTAGACCTACAACTTTCTTTCTACTGTCAACAAATACTAAAACAAATCATTACAATTTAGATTGAGAAGAGGACTCACAACCAAAAGATTTGAATACTTAACTCCCAATCCCCTCGAATGATCATAAAAATTCCCTTTATATTAGGATAACAATACAAGCATAATGATCATTCCCAATTCAAAAATTCAAAACCACCTAACACCACTGAGGAATTAACACAGACACAACCAGGACCAAGCCGCAGCCGACAAGCTCAAATAGTCCAATTTCAACAGCTATCTAGTCCTGTACCGGTCCCAAGTACAAAATCATCACAAAACCCCAAGAAATCTGGCCAAAATGACCCTTGAAACACATCTTGAGTACTGCTTCATTTACTTTCCCATGGGAAGACATTCCTCTACAACTACCCATGGTAGCCTGGACCACACTGCAATAGTTGACAACCATTTTCACCCACTCTAGCCACTCAAAAATTGAATTCTAGTACTTTCTATCATTGCAAACCCTCTGCAAAAATTTGAATTCGAATATAAATGGTCACTTTATGGCACCTACAATAGATTGGCAGTCCCTATTTAAAACTGATTCAACTTTAAGTCCTGACCGTCAGATCCTCACTTTCCTAGGCATCCCAAGATAAACCCTAAAAGGAATCCCAGTTTACATTCAGTGAACTGGCGACAAAGGTTTGCACCAGTTCGTAGAACACTTTTTACTTCCACCAAATGATTTAGCAATTACGCGACCTTGTTTGATAAATCACCAAGACTTTAGAATGTCACCATTTTATCATGCGAATGAGAAAAACCATTTAAAATTTGTCAGGCCGCTAACCCTACTTATCCAGACCGCCAAATCACCTAGACACACACATGGGCCTGCTTTTATGCCACATGTCACACCACCATTCACTGCAACCATTGAGTCACCTAAAAAAGGACCCACTACAAACAAACCCATCGGCATCTAATCGGATAGTGGGTACATGATCGCATGGGGTAAGAATATTCCATGCAAACATACACCGACCATCAATCAAACTTTATAACTCAGGTCCCACCAACAAACTCAATGTCATTCACCTCGACCAATCAAACACTACCATATGATGCACACATAGCAGTGGACCCGCTTAAACTTGTCACTTTTGAAAAAGGTGAAATCAATGGCTAGCACATGATCGCAAGCCTCTGACAAAACCCTTAAGATTATACGTCGTTTGTCGATTCACTGATAGGATCAAGACCCACTAACACATCCAGAAACTAGGTCCCACTAACAAGATTCCACCTCATACTATGTGCACCAATAAAAAACCTCCAAATCAGCTCCACCTGATACCAGGACCACTGCCAAAGATACATTTGAGACAAATGAGATCAACAGCTAGCATAAGATCTCAAGCCTCTAATAGATTCCATGAGAACTTGCGCCTGTCATTGGATGGATTACGGATGTCAGGACTCGGGCCCAGGAAAAACAAAGCCAAAACATTACGAAGTATTAAGTAGTCAAACTTAGGAAAAATGACAAATATTAAAGGGACCCTACTGACACATGAAAACCTAACCACGAACCTAAAGATGGTCTTTTAATTAGCATATGCAGATTGAAGATTTTAAGTCGCCCAGATAAAGTAACATGAAATTAGAACAGGGCCAAGGTATTTTGAATTTTTAAACATCCAATGGCTATATTTTTGAATTTTAACAAGGGTTTTATGCCAGAGACCTAGAAAATACTGCAAAGACCAGAATAAAAGGGGTAGAACCATGAAAAATTTTACCAGTTCTAACAGTGGCTCGTATTAGGGGATGCATGCCTCTTGCAAGCATGGAATGGATTTAGAATCACTAGGAGAGCAGACCAACTCAAAATTCTAACCTAGAAACAAAACACAGACAAACTAAAAATAGGGGAAAACCTAAACTACTGTTCATGGAAAAGATACTTCAGGAGAAGTAAAACTTTAGAAATTGTCCATGAACAAGCAATTCCAAAGTACCACCAGTTAAGTCCTTCAAGACATAAGAATTTGTCCCCCATTTTTTTTCAATAAGATAAGGGCCCAACCAAATTGGATCAAATTTTTCATGCTTCCCCTTATCTTCCAGCCTTGCATTCCACATCAGGACCAGGTCATCAATCTCAAAACTCCTTTGAGTAGTCCTTCTATCAAACAAATTCTTACATTGTCTCTACAATGCCTCATTTCTTTCATGTGCATCCCTCCTTACCTCTTCCAATTGGATCAGTTCATCCATTCTTACTCTCATTTCATCATTCAAGTTTTCATCATATGCTTGGATAAATTTGTACATCTGCAATAGATTATTCTGAGGCAATCTAGCACTTATTCCATAAACTAGGTCAAATGGGGCACAACCTATGGCTTTCTTTACAGTTACTCTGTCAGCCCATAATGCCCACCATAACTTTGAGTCTCGAGCTTTCTTATTTTTTTCCAACACTCTCTTGAGAATCTTAATCAGACTTTTATTACTAGATTCAGCCTGGCCATTTCCTTGTGGATGGTATGGGGAAGAAAATGAAATGTGTATCCCATATTGCTGACAAAAATCACTAAACTCCTGTGATCTAAAACACATTGCATTATCAACCACAATTATCTCTGGGCAAGCAAATTTAGTGAGGATATTCTGCATCACAAAATCAGTCACAACCCTGCTAGTGGCCTTTCTAGTAGGGATAGCTTTAACCCACTTGGTAAAATAGTATATTGCCACTAGTATGTAGGAATGTCCACCACTAGACTTGTTTGGAATTTCACCAATGAAATCCATACCCCACTTCTGGAAAGGAGCCTGAACTGCAACAAGTTTGAGTGGCAAATTTCTATTGAATTTCAACTTCCTTGCAAATCTCTGACATGCATCACATTTTCTCACAAATTGATGGGTATCCTTAAAAACTGTAGGCCACTAAAATCTAGACCTAAGGATCTTGTGGGCTATGATATTTTCCATGTAATTTCCTCCACACACACCTTGGTGCATTTCCTTTAATAGAGCCTCAAACCTCTCATGGTCTATGCATTTTAGCAATACTCCTTCATTGCTTTTCCACCACAACTTACCATGTATAATGGCATACCTTGTAGATTGCAACTTGACAGTTCTCCTTCTATTTTCACCCATCTCAAGGGGAAGGACTAATTTTTGCAAGTAACCAATGACATCACTGTACCAATCACAACAATCCATATCACAAATATATGGCCTTTGTTCTTCTTCTAACACATTTATATGATTTGCAATTAAATTACTTTGTGCCATCAATTTTTCAAGACCTAAGCCTCTTACCAATTTTGTAATTTGGATATCAATATTAAATTCTTGGATCCTATTGATCCATCTACATCTTTTTCCTAAAACTTCTTGTTGCACCAATATATCCTTAACTGTAGCACTAGGAACATAAGCAACCACCTTAGCTCCTACAAGATAACATCTAAACACCTTGACTTCTTTGACTAAGGCATAAGCCTATTTCTTAGTAATGTCATATTTCAATTCTGCTACTTGTAGGGATTTACTAAAAAATGATATAGGTTGTTCATATCCCTTTGAATTCTTTTGCAATAAAACTACTACAATTGTATGACAAGAAGCAAAAGAAAAAATCTGCATGGGCTTACCATAATTAGGTGTCCTCAAAACAAGAGCATCCTTGATGGCCTTTTTGATACTTCTAAAAGATTCATCTGCTTCTTCATTCCATTCAATCTTTGCCTCTTTTTTCAACATCCTAGAGATAGGGATACTAATTTCTGCAAAATTTGTAACAAATCTCTTTAGAAAATTCACCTACCCAAAGAAAGACTATATTCCTTTAACATTTCTAGGTGGTGAGAGCTTATCTATAGCCATAACCCTTTCAAGGTCAATTCTTACTCCATCCTTGGACACAATATGTCCTAAGAGCTTGCCTTCCACAACACCAAAAGAACACTTCTTTGGATTCAAAGAAATCCCATACTCCAAAGCCCTGATAAAAATCCTCTCAAGATGTTCACAATGTTGATCTTCCTTATTTGAATATGCTATGAGGTCATCCTAATATACCACTAGGAACTTTTTTATGAAGTCTACAAAGGCCACATCCATAGCTCTTTGAAAAGTAGCTCCTGCATTAGTTAGACCAAAGGGCATTCTAACATAGACATATGTTCCCCAAGGGGTAGTGAATGTAGTCTTAAACTATTCTAATTCCTTGACCATGACCTGATTATATCTAGAGAAGCCATCCATCATGGACATTAGTTCTGATCTAGTAACCTTTTGCAGCATATTCTCCATATTAGGCAAACCATAATTGTCCTTCAAAGAATTGACATTCAAATTCCTGAAATCAACAAATAATCTAATGTCACCATTCTTTTTTCTGACTGGAACCAAATTTGATACCCAAGTAGAATGTCTGACAAGCCTAATGATTCCAGCATCCATCATCTTTTTGAGTTCATCTTGCATTTTCGGTGCCAAAGTAGGATTCACAAGCCTTAATTTCTGCCTAAAAGGTTTGGTTCCTTCTTTCAATGGTATCTCATGCTAGAATAAATCTTCCCTATAATCTTTCAAATCATCATAAGACCATGCAAACACATGTCTAAATCTTCTGAGAAGATCAATCAGATTTCTCCTAGTTCTTGGGGATAAACACTTACCTATGTAAACATTTTTTGGTTCTTGGCTTGTTCCTAAGTTTACTTCCTCCAAATCATTGACCTTATCAACAAATTTAGAAAGACAAGTCCTTTCCTTATTATCAAATGCCCTCTCAAGAGAAACTAATCCCCTAGGGATCCTATTTGACTTTAGTTTCAAAACTTCCTTCCCAAGAACATTTTCTTTTCCATCTTTGATGTCAACATAAGTGCTGAAATCCATTGAAATGAGATTCACATTGCAAAAATCTTAATATGTCTTGATCATCAAAAAATACTTGCCAATTCTCAATATTATCTGGGATAGAAGGCCTGGACTTACACTCAATTTTGGATATCCTTGAAAAGGTAATATCTTCTTTCCTTAAAGCTATGTTTGCCAACAAGTTAGCCATCTTGTTTTGGCTTCTATCCACCCAATCAATTCCAAAGGCACTGAAACCTTCAATTTCATCCCAAACAACATTTCTATATTGTTTCAGCCTTTGATTCTTAGATGCATACCTTGATCTAATCTGAGAAATCACTAACTCAAAATCACCAATCACCCTAAGATGTTTGATTCCATGTTTTGATGTTTGTCTCAAACCAATCAGTAGGGCCTCATATTCAGCAACATTATTTGTACAAAGGAACAAGAGAGTGAATGAAAACTTGAAAGTCTTACCACTTGGGGATATCAATAGCACTCCTACTCTAGCACCTTCTTTAGAACTTTCTCCATCAAAATAAAGGGTCCATAAAACATTACCCTCTGCCATGTTACTCTCATCATCAGTCAGAAGGATAGGCCTGACCTTCTCTTGCATCTCTCTCTCCCAAACTTGGAAAGAACCAATGTCAGTGTCCACAAAACAATTCATATTGTCCTCTTCATCCTCCTCAACCATATGTGGAGTTCTAGCTTCCCTTGAAACTTTCACACTTTCACCTTCAATGCTAAAAGTGGCAAAGGACAAGTCACATTGAATACTTCCTCCCATGGAGGCACTCCACTTTCTAGATAACAACATTCCATATTGAGGGGGAATGTCAACTACAAGAACACTCATAGTTAATTGTTTTTCAGGAAATGTAGCCAATTTATAAGGCAAAGCCTTAATGGTACCAATAACTAGTACTTCTCTTGAGTCCATAGCTTGGCATCTCCCATGAGGTGTATCAACTTTTAGTCCTAATAAATTCATGATCTGTGCAGGCATGACAGTATTTGATGCCCCATAATCTATCATGCAATTCTTCAACAATTTTCCATTCATCACAAGAGACAAGAAGAAAGGATCAACTGTCCCCGATGCATTGTTTACAACATTTGTATCAAAGAATATTTGAGGAATCTTAGAAACAATCTCTTCATTTTTATTTCCAGGTGTATCTTCCAAAGAAGCCACATGTTTGTTATTTATACTCACCTCTTGGATTCCTATAGAAGAAACACCATTCACCCAATCTAGAGCTTTCACTCTATGTTCTTTTATTCTCATCATTTCCAAAAGTGGAACCTTGACAGTCATCTATAACAACAATTTAGTCATATCAATTGGAATATACTTTTGGTCATTCATGTCTCCCTCAAAAAAAATGACAACTTTGTCCTTTATCAAATCAGACTTTTCCTTGAGAGAAGACTCCTCTCCATTCTGAGGAATGGGAACAACTATCTCTGATGTCTTTGCTTTACTCCTAGGTGCTGCATCAAGTACAATTTTATTCTTTACTTTCACTTGATTAGCAACATCAGTACCCTTACCTTTTCCCTCAAAGTGTTGTGCACTATTTTCTATCTTCTTGATAAACATACTGTCTGGTTTACCAATTGTATTTCCAACTGTCTTGTTCCTCAAATTGTAATTGTTTCTAGCTTGAGAGACTATGTCTACAGTGATTTGAGCAATTTCTTCATCAAATGGTCTCCTTAAAGAAACCTGCTCCTCGCATTTTACCACACCACATCCAACATCATCAAGCTCTTCATCTTCTTCATCAGATTCAATCTCATCCCCTACATGTGAAGAAGTCATTCCACAACCACTCTTATCATATTGCTCTTCTTGTTCTTGGTTCTCTTGTAAGTTCAAAGAAATAACACAATACTCAGGGTCATGAGGAGACTGACAAGTAGCACACCATGGGATATCATCAGTCATATTTACTAAATTTCTATGCAAAGGATCAGGGATCCTACTGTGAGGCCTATCTTGCTTGGTTGGGAAGACGAGCTTGCCATCTTTCCACTGAGTATTATAAGGGTAATTTTGCATTCTTGGTTGTCTGCTAAAATTGTTTGGAACTGACCTCTCCATAGCCACAACCCTATTGTTTCCTTTCTCACCAAGCTTTAGTCCTTGTAAAGCCTTCAAAATTTGTTTTAGATTGTCATCCTCCTTGGGTTTAGAGTCAACAGACCTTCCCATTTCTTTCTTATTTTTCATTTGAGGCCTACAATCATCTCTTCTTCCTATTTTTCCTAATATTCTTCTATTACTTTCTATGTTGATAGCCAACTTGTAAGCCTCCCCAAGATTTCTAGGGTTCTTATCCCTTAAGAGGTAACCCATCTTTGCATCAAAAGCATTTAAGTATGTTGCAAGACACACCCTATCATCTAATCTGATAACTTGCAGTAGCCTATGCATAGCCTTTTGGAATCTTATATTAAATTCAAGGACCTCTTCATTTTGATTTTTTTTTATGTTATTGAATTCATTCAAAATAAAACCCTCATTTGTTTTATCTCCATAATGTTTCTTGAAACAATTCTTGAATTCAATCCAAGATCCTATACTAGCATGGGGCAATCCTCTAAACCAATCCCCAACATCTTCAGTAAGGGATTGCACAAATAACTTCATTATAACATC
The DNA here is from genome assembly GCA_027943335.1 of Chamaecyparis obtusa. Classification (NCBI taxonomy): domain Eukaryota; kingdom Viridiplantae; phylum Streptophyta; class Pinopsida; order Cupressales; family Cupressaceae; genus Chamaecyparis; species Chamaecyparis obtusa. Next base: position 610,430 of record BSBK01000559.1, read on the forward strand.
ATCAAACTCAACATTATAATCATCTATAACATCTATAAAATTATTTAGATGTTCTTCACATGTAATGACATTGTTTCCAGTAAACTTAGGGAGCCTTTTTCAAATTTCACTAGGAATTATATTAGGATAACCAGGAATACCAAGAAAGATAAGTTGTTTGTACCTTTCATGAATAGGAACTCCATGTGGTGCATCCATTCCTTGAGATGTAGATGTCCTTGTGTGTGAACCATCAGGGATTTTAACAGCACTCAGGATACCATTTGTTTGAGCTACAAGGTTACCATGATTTCCACCTTGCCCCAAGAAAGAAGCAACAACATTTGAAGGCCCTAAGGTATGCTTGAGAAAATTAATCTTCTTCCTCATTTCTCCAGTAGTAGCCTCCAACTCTGCCTTCTCTAGTTCTTTAGCCCACATTTCTTTCTCTTTTCTAGCCCTCTCAAGGTCTACATCTAATCTCAACCCTTGATCTAATGGGTTTTCCACATGAATCTGTTCACTAATCTGCACTCCAATAGTTTTTTGTTTGCCCTTATCTCTAGGCCTAGTTATCTCATGTGTTTTATACACAATAGGTTGTTCCTCTGCTCTTTCAAGCTCTGGGACAAAATTAATTGCCTCCAAATCTAACAACTACCTCTTTAGCTGATCAGCCCTTATCATTGCTTGTCTTACTTTATCTTCTTTATCTTTTTCTCTTTGTTGCCTGATGGCAAGTTGTTCTTGGACCCTTATTTCCAATTCATAGACCTCTTCAAAGATCTCTTCTGATTTTGGGAGAGTAGTCTTAGACTCATCATCTCCCACTTGAATTTAATCCTCATACTGATTTAATCCCAAATCAACAGCCTCTTCATATTCTTAAATATTTTCTTCTTGACTAGGCTTGGTTTGAGTTCCTTGTCTTGTATCTTTCTTATTTCTCCAAGTATGAGAGACATTTCTTCTCTTCTTTCCTCCCCTTCTCTAACTAGGCCTAGAAGTGCTTGGAATACCTTCTTCCATTATATCTTCAGGATGCTCCTTTCTCTGAGACCTAGTAGCTATATAACTCATCTTATAAAATAAATCCACTGACTAGCACTGCTGCAAAGATGTTTGAGTCACCACCCAAGTATATTGGGAATATTACAATACAACTTCCTCACTTTACAAAATACCCAAATGAGCTAGATAAGAAAAGGGACAAGAATAACCCTGTTTCTTCCAATGATGACCCACTGGTTACAATAAACTTGTGTAACATTTCCCCAGCAGAGTCACCATCTTGTTGGTGTTCAAAATGATGCTTATGATCTTAGGCTACCAATATACCCTCAAATAGATTTTAGGATTGGTAAGTTCCAAAATGTAGAAGGATCTTAGGGTAACTGGACCAACTATAGGGACAAGATTGCCCTCTTCACTTCTAGCTCTGCAAAACCAAGGCAGGTGCACCTAACCAAGTGAAAACTATACTTCACACACCAAGGACTAGGTTTGAATAATAGATGGATAGTAAGAAAGTACTAAATGTTTAACCACACATTCATTGACTCTCTATTACTATAGGGTGGAACACTTATACAACAAAAGACTTAAAACTTAGGGATGGTTCTTAATTTATGTGTTTGAATCATAACAACCTCAATCAATATATGTTAATAAAGAAGTACTCATCTATGCCAGTGCCTCATCCATTGGGAAAGATCTCTTAGACAAACTATACACACACACCAGAGTATATCTGAAATTCAAAGCCATAAACACATTTACAATCTCCTTTACTGCTTATAGAATATCCTTACATAGACAAGAAATAAATCTATGTCCCATCTAGAGCATTATTTCATCTAATCCTGGATTAGAACTCAAGAATGAAGACACATACATAAATTAATATGCAATGAACTAGAAAGTTCAAAATCTATCTACATTGACATAAAGGAGAGAGAAGAATCATGTATTTGTATTAAGTATGAAGAATCCTCAAGTGTATACAATCAGTCCAAGCAAACCATGCTTGCAAATTACAGCCTAAACCTACAACTTTCTTTCTACTATCAACAAATACTAAAACAAATCATTACAATTCAGATTGAGAAGAGGACTCACAACCAAAAGATTTGAATACCTAACTCCCAATCCCCTCGAATGATCATAAAAATTCCCTTTATACTAGGGTAACAATACAAGCATAATGATAATTCCTAATTCAAAAATTCAAAACCACCTAACACCACTAAGGAATTAACACAGACATGACCGGGACCAAGCTACAGTCGGGAAGCTCAAATAGTCTAATTTCAACAGCTATCTAGTCCTGTACCAGTCCCAAGTACAAAATCATCACAAAACCTCAAGAAATCTAGCCAAAATGACCCCTCAAACACATCTTGAGTACTACTTCATTTACTTTCCCATGGCAAGACATTCCTCTGCAACTACCCATGGTAGCCTGGACCACAGTGCAATAGTTGACAACCATTTTCACCCACTCTGGGCACTCAAAAATTGAATTTTGGTACTTTCTGTCATTGCAAACCCTCTGCAAAAATTAAAATTAGAATATAAACGGTCACTTTATGGCACTTGAAATAGATTGGCTATCCCTATTTAAAATTGATTCAACTTTAAGTCCCGACTATCAGATCCTCACTTTCCCAGGCATCCCAAGATTAACCCTAAAAGGAATCTTGGTTTACATTCAGTGAACTGGCAACAAAGGTTTTCACTAGTTCGTAGAACACTTTTTACTTACACCAAATGATTTAGCAATTACGTGACCTTATTTGCTGAATCGCCAAGACTTTAGAACGTCATCATTTTATCATGCGAATGAGAAAAACCATTTAAAATTTGTCAGGCCACTAACCCTACTTATCTGGACTGCCAAACTACCTAGACCCACACATGGGCCCGCTTTTATGCCACATGTCACACCACCATTTGCTACAACCGCTGAGTCACCTGACAAAGGACCCACTACAAACAAACCCATCGGCATCTAATCAGATGGTGGGTGCATGATCACATGGGGCAAGAATATTCCATGCAAACATATGCTGACCATTGATCAAACTTTATAACTTAGGTCCCATTGACAAACTCCATGTCATCTGCCTCGAACAATCAAACATTGCCATATGATGCACACGTAGCAATGGACCCACTTAACCTTGTCACTTTTGAAAAAGGTGAAATCAATGACTGGCACATGATCGCAATCCTCTGACAAAACCCATAAGATTATACATCATTTGTCGATTCACTGACAGGATCAGGACCCACTGACACATCTAGAAACCAAGTTCCACTAACAAGATTCCACCTCATACTACATGGACCAATAAAAAACCTCCAAATCAACTCCACCTGATACCAGGACCACCACTAAAGATACATTTGAGACAAATGAGATCAACAGCTAGCGTAAGATCTCAAGCCTCTAATAGATTCCATGAGAACTTATGCCAGTCATTGGATGGATTACAGATGTCAGGACCGAGGCCCAGGAAAAATAAAGCCAAAACATTAGGAAGTATTAAGTAGTCAAACTTAGGAAAAATGACAAATATTAAAGGGACCCTACCAACACATGAAAACCTAACCACGAACCTAAAGATGGTCTTTTAATTAACACATGCGGATTGAAGATTTTAAGTCGCCCAAATAAAGTAACACAAAATTAGAACAAGGCCAGGGTATTTTGAATTTTTAAATGTCCAACGGCTATATTTTTTAATTTTAACAAGAGTTTTATTCTAGAGACCTAGAAAATACTGTAGAGACCAGAATAAAAGGGGTAGAACCATGAAAAATTTTACCAGTGCTAACAGACTCAAAACTGAATTAGGAGGTCCCAGGGATGCCCAAAAACCTAGAAATGATGCCAGAATAGGATAGAATTTCAAGAATAGACATAAAATCCTATGATTACTAAAATGAAGGCCAAGAGGATCCATTTCCTAATCCTACCTATAAAATAGAGCCATGGAAGAGGGAAATTCAGGAGAATCCTTAAGATCCTAACCCTAATTTCACCTAGAATGAAGAAATCAAATGTGGGGAAGAAGTGGAAAATGGGGAGAAAAGCCAAATACATGTAAAGACCCAATCAAGGTGCTTAACATGACCCCAAACCACCTACTCAATGGGCTAAATGCTCTTACCATGGACGTGCTTACATTTTAAGATGATACAACTATAATCTGCATGAGTGCCCTCAAATGACACTACTCGAATCAGGAGGCAAACAAAGGAAAACACCTAAAGTTGAAGATACAAAATACTATAATCTGCACGAGTGCCCTCAAATGACACTACTCGAAACAAGAGGAAAATAGAGGCAAACACCTAAAATCAAAAATAAAAATGGCATAAAAACACCAAAATTCTAAAGAGTTGATCAATCAAATCTAGAAGAGTGCATCCAAAAAATAGGTAAGAAAGAGTGTCCATATGGTAAATGATCCATCTCACCAGAATGTATAGGTACCTAGCCACTACAACCGCCTAGTACATAGAATCAAATACTAAATACATATCTCACACTATCAAACCAAGGAAGCAATAGAACCAAGAGTAGAAACCCCCCATACTACTGATAAGGGAGTAATTATAGGTACACTAAAAAGATCATCCAATATGAACTACATGATGAAGAAGAATCTGAAACATCGAATGTGTAGAGAGAGTACAAACACATATAGAGATACATGAGGCTAATGTCATTGGAGAAACACTCACATGACAAAAGATGGCAAACAAAGGAAAACATCAAACCCCCCTAGTACTTTATAATGGAGTGAGAGTACATAGAGCATGAACATGTGCAAGATCTCATACATATAATAGAATGACACTTTATCTGATGTGAGTTCCAAGGCTTGCTTGCACATCTACCAAGAGACCTAGCTTGTCTCTTCTAGGATCCTAATCTTCTCTAGAATCTCCCCAAAGGCTTAGATGATTAACTAAGGCCTTCTCAAGCTCCTCTCCAAGATCCAATTAACTTGTGCTTCACCTTGAAGGACTAACACCATGTAGATACTTCACTTCTTCTCCTACACTTAGAAGGATCTAAGTGCCATCTCTTCACAAACTTCAAATTTCATTGCAGGGGTGTCTATCATCTTGAAAAAATTCATATATTTTCCATTTTGATCCATTTAGAAGGATCTTCAAGCCTATCCTTATAGGATTCAAAACTTCACCATTAGGAGGCCTAATTAGGCCCATTTCTTGTAGCCTTTTGCAGAGTCCTTTTGTCACTTCTTGACCAAACTTCCCTAAACACTTACTAAACCAATTAAGGATTTGGATACCCTTTTGGATTTTTCAAAGGATTCTACAATTTTTTTCTCCTAAGTTATCTGTACATAGGATTCCTATATTCTAGGCCTAATAGGGCTAAAAGACCTATTTACTAGGACTTGACTGAATACTTGTCAAGAACTCACTCTAATGGATTGGTATGATCACAATCCTCATAGCATGTTAGGATATGAAAAAATCCTACCTAGAAATGTACTTTTGATGTATAGTACTTCAATACCCTACAAGAAATCTTCAATTCTTCTATTCTAAACTGCTAACCGAGCACTGTCTGCTCGCCTAGGGCTTAGTAGTAAATTTTGGAGATTTGTCAGCAGGGCAGTACTGACTGTATGTTTGTCATTGATGACAACATATGGAAAGTAGTATGTGTGGAAATCTTATGTAGTAAGCCTTATATATATGTTTCATGGACATGATATTAGCATGATATCATGGGTGTAGAGGTTGAAAGTGAGTACAGATAGTTATACAGTAGCTTCTATTAGTAGTGTTCCTGATAGAGTTACAGGTAGTGTTCTATGTATAGTTTTCCATATAGTTGTCTTATGGGCATGTTCCCTAGGATATATGTTGTAGACATTTTAGTGATGTTAAGTTCATGGACACATGGTCTGATGATGAACGCAAGTGAAGTTATGTAGTCTCTATTCGCAAGTAGCAGTTTCTTGTGTTTGTTCAACAAAGCCAACAGAGATTTTATTGGTTCTTGACTTGCACCTATCTTTATGGTATGTTCCATTGGAGTTAAGCTTAGAGATGAGTTTTTAATGTTTGGTTAAGAGCACATGAGTTAATTTATCTTGTAGAGAAAGTTCCAGTTGTTTTGGTAGAGCTGATAGTGTGTAGCGTGCGTCTACAATTATCTTATTTAGACAGGTCCCAGATTATGTTGTGTGTATAATAGAGCCAATGAATGGTTGTTGGAGTTTATTATGGTTTCTCTATTATGATTTCAAGTTGGTTCTAATAGGCCAACCTGATCATATCATTTAGAGGAAAGATATTTATAGGCAGTCATTTGTGATTCTTGAAGTGTGGTTCATGGTTGATTAAGCAGAGCAGAGTAGAGTGTGCAAAGTGTTGAACCATCAGAAGAAGATTTATGTGACCAAGTAGAATATATGTGCTATTCATTGGAACTAATCCAGACATCAGCTCAAAGTGCAGTTCACCAAGATCTAGATATAGTATGTATCTGTTATTGAGAAGATTGTAGCCTTCACCCCTTTGAGCAGTGAGGTTTTGGATAGTGCGTCCTCTGCCCTAACAGGGACTATTGTAAAATACTCCTAATAGGGTTTGACCCTTAACCAGGTCTACTATACTTAATATATTGTAAAGCTACTCCTAATAGGGTAAAGGATCTTCTAGCAAGGATCATTATACACTAGTATAGAATATTAGTGGGTATCAAGTTCCATCAGGGTTTTTACCTATTTGGGTTTCCCTGTAACCAAAATATCAGTGTTGTGTTCAAGTGTTCTTTCATTATGTTTATGCTTTATGTTTAAGTATACTTAATTGGATAAATAATTGAAACTTGTAGATAACTCATCCACCCCCCCCCCTCCTCTCACTTATCTCTTGGGACTATTCCTAACAATTGGTATCAGAGCCAAGTTCCTCGGAGAAAATTATAACAACTTGAGGTTGATCAGATGGCATACTTCAAGAAAGAGAGTCCTAAGTTTGATGGAGAAAATTATCTTGATTGGAAGAACAAGATGATGACCCATTTGTAGTGTATTGCTTATGAAGTTTTCAATGTAACTATCAAAGCAGCCAAGATTCCTACTTTAGAAGACCTTGAATAGGATGATGCTACTGACACTCAAAAGGAATTGTTTCATCATAATGCTATAGCTAAAGAAGCCCTTATCAGCACACTATCTGATAGTGAATTTTCAGAGATAAAGAAGGTAGACACCGCCCATAAGATATGGAAGTACCTTGCAGACATATTTGAAGGAGACAAGCAAGCAAAGGATGCATGCAAAAAGACATGGAAGAAAAGATTCAATGCATTAGAGATGTTGCCTAAAGAAAACATCAGAGCTTATAATCAAAGGGTCAATGAAGTAGTTGTTGGAATTAGGAACAATGGTGGAGAGATCTTAGAAGAAGATATTATGGACAAGTTGATGACTACTCTTACTCCAGAATATGAGAGAAAGATCAACATCCTTGATGAGACCATGCAGCTTACATCTAATTTTAAGAGAGAGACCTTGATCAACAAAATCTCAGCTTTTGAGATTTCAAGATTGAAGACCGAACCAAAGAGTGAGACAGCTTTCAAAGCAATAGTTCATGGTAAGAAATCTACAAACACTTCTGGTAATTTTGATGATGATGATAAAAAGAGAAAATTAGATGATTTTATTGCTATGATTTCCAAAAGAGAAAAGAAAGGAAAAGGAAAATATGAAGGTCAATTACCATTTAAGTCCTTTTCATGTAATAAGATTGGTCACTTTGCATCTAAGTGTCCCACTAGAGCTAGAAATTTCAAAAAGGATTATAAGCCTAAGTATTCTAAGGAATGCTACTATGCTAGAGATGGAGTCTCAGATGAAGAATAAGGTGAAGAAGAAATTGGATTCATTGCTATTGTAGACAAAACAAATATTAAGTCAGTTCCTAAAAATGAGAAAGTGAATCAAGAGCTAGCATTGATTTCCCAAGCAGATATAAGAATAGACTAGATTATAGACAATGGTTGTTCACATCACATGACAGGTGATAAAGGTGGGTTTGTTCATTTTGAAAAATACAATGGAGGTATGGTCAGATTTAGAGACAACACTCCTAAACCTATAGTTGGTAAAGGAGCCATCACTTTGGATGGAAAGAACAGTACTGATGATGTTCTTTATGTTGATGGTTTGAAACATAACCTTCTCAATGTTGGACAGTTACTTGGTAAAGGCTATCAATTGGAGTTCAAAGATGACAAATGCATCATTAACAAAAAATATGGTGTTATGATTGCATCAGGCTCAAAGACAAGAGGTAATATTTTTCAACTCAATTCAGAAGTAAGTTTTTTTGTTGCTAAAGTTGATGACAGTTGGTTATGGCACAAAAGACTATGTCATATCAATTTTGATAACATAGTAAAGATAAGAAATGTTAAGGTAGTAAGAGATCTACCTAGCATAGAAAAGCCAGTTGATACTATATGCAGGGAATGTGTGATGGGGAAGCATATGAGAAATTCATTCAGGAGCAAGCAGAATTCAATAGAGAACAAGTTGGATCTGATTCATACAGACCTATGTGGACCAACTCAAACAAGATCATACTATGGTGAAAGGTATTTTATTTTGTTTTTTGATGATTATACTAGGATGATGTGGGTTGCATTCTTAAAAGATAAGTCAGAAGTATTTGATAAGTTCAAAATATTCAAAGCTAAAGTTAAGAATGAATCTGGATTAAAGATAAAATGTTTGAGATCAGATAGAGGAGGAGAATTCACCTTTGATAGATTTTATGAGTTCTATGAAGAACATGGCATAAAGAGACAATTAAGTGCACCTAGAACACCTTAGCATAATGGTATTGCTGAGAGAAGGAATAGGATCATTCTTGATACAGCACGCACCATTATGATAGAAGGAAAGGTTGCCCACACGTATTGGAGAGATGCGGTCAATACAGTAGTCTATACAATCAATAGAATTTAGTTAAGGCCTGGCACTGAAAAAACACCTTATGAGCTATGGTTTGGTAATGTTCCCACTATAAAATACTTTAGAATCTTTGGAAGCAAGTTTTACATCAAGAGGGATGAAGCAGTAGGCAATTTTGATGCAAGAAGTGATGAAGGTATTTTCCTTGGTTACTCTACTAAAAGTAAAGCTTATAGATGTTTCAATTTAAGATTGAAAAATATAATTGAAAGTGTTCATGTTAAGATTGATGAAAATTTTATGGTTCAAGAAAGATATCATGATTACTCACCCATGATTGAAGAAGAACCCAGACCCTCTTCTAGTGAGACAGTTATTGAAGAAATGTTTGATAGCATTGATGTGTTGTTCAATGACTGTGAGACAAGTGAGGAAGAGACTCCTAAGGCTGATGAGTCAACAATAGCTAAGGTTCCAAATTTTACATCTAGAAATCATTCCAAGAAGGACATCATTGGAGATCAAAGTGCCAAAGTCTTGACAAGATCACAAGCAAAGAACTCAACTAGCAATGATGCAGTATGTTTATTATCTCAGATTAAACTGTTAAGTGTTGAAGATGCATGTAAAGATTCAGATTGGCATGATGCTATGAAAGAAGAACTTGATCAGATCATTAAGAATGACACTTGGGAACTACTCTCAAGACCTAGTGATAAGAATGTGATTGGTACTAAGTGGATATTAAGAAATAAGATGAATGAAGATGGTACAGTAGTAAGGAACAAAGCAAGATTAGTATGTAAAGCTGATGTGCAAAGAGAAGGCATTGATTATTTAGACACATTTGTACTTGTGAGTAGATTAGAAGCTATTAAGTTGTTTCTAGCTTGTGATATAATCAAAAACTTCAAAGTGTATCAGATGGAAGTCAAGTCAGCATTCTTGAATGGAGATCTGAAAGAAGAAGTATACATTGAGCATCCTGAAGGATTCACCTTATCAGACAGAGCTGATATGGTATGCAAATTAAAGAAGGCCCTCTATGGACTTAAGAAAGCCCCTAGAGCATGGTATGAGAGACTAGATGGATACTTAACAAAGATTGGATTCAAGAAAGGAGCAGCAGATCGTAATCTATTCATTAGAGAGACATCTAAAGGTTTATTACTTGTAGCTATATTTTTTGATGACATTATCTTTGGAGGTAATGAAAAACTTAGTACTAAATTTTCCAAAGAAATGCAGAATGAGTTTGAGATGAGTATGATTGGTCCTATCAAGTATTTTTTGGGATTAAATGTGCAGCAGATAGAAAAAGGGATTTTCATTAATCAATAAAAATATGTGAAAGAGATACTAAAGAAATTCAAGATGGATGATTGCAAGCCAGTAGGAACCCCTATGATTACTGGATGCAAGCTTACAAAGGAAGATGACTCACCAGTAGTTGATATAACATTGTATAAGTCTATGATTGGTAAACTCATTTATCTTACTCAAACTAGACTTGAAATTTCCAATGCAATTGGTATAGTTGGAAGATTTGTAGCAGAGCCTAAAAAAAGTCACCTCATGGTAGTAAAAAGGATATTCAGATACTTACAAGGCACTATAGAATATGGTTTATGGTATCCCAATTTAGAAAATGTTGAGCTTCATGTATACACTGATGTAGATTGGGCAGGTTGTGTTGATGATAGAAAGAGTACATCAGGAAGAGTAGTGTTTCTTGGTGATAGACTTATCACTTGGACAAGCAAGAAACAAAATTGTATTTCTCAGTCAATAGCAGAAGCGGAGTATGTTGTAGTAGCCTTGAATTGTTCTACAATTTTGTGGATCAAGTAGATGATAAAAGATTTTGGAATTCAAATTGATTATCCTATTTTTATTCACTATGATAACACTAGCACTATCAATATGTCAAAGAACCCTGTGATGCATGCAAAGACAAAGAACATTGAGATCAAGTATCACTTCCTAAGAGAGAAAGTGGTAGAGAAAGAAGTTAATTTGGACTATGTGAATACTAAGGAATATTTGGTAGACATATTCACAAAGCTCTTTCCTAAGGATACTTTTGAGTATCTCAAGGGGAAGTTGGGAGTAATTCCCTTCCCTGATTCTGCTTAGAAGGAAGTAGGAATGGCATCAATCCTCTGAGACTGATGGAAGGTTGACTACTCTACTTTTGGAGTAGTATCGATGCTTAAAATGAATGGCACCCTTTTCCATTGATGTCAAATGGGGAGTAGTATACAAAGTCATGAAAAATAGGAGTAAAGTAATTAGGGGGAGCAGTATTCAGTTGTGACAGCAGTTCAGTTGAGGAAATGAAGAATGTTGGAATATATTGTAGCAGATGGAGGTTTCATCTTTGGGGGAGTTTTGAAGAGGAAATGGAGAATGTTATGAAAGAACTATTCATTTGGGTCGATGGTGGTTTTTCATTCCACATGTTTCCATCAATGCCAAAGGGGGAGATTGTTGGAGATTTTCCAGTAGGCTAGTACTGACTATATGTTTGTCATTGATGACAACATATGGAAAGTAGTATGCATGGAAGTCTTATGTAGTAAGCCTTCTATATATGTTGCATGGACATGATATCAGCATGATATCATGGGTGCAGAGGATGAATGTGAGTATAGATAGTTATATAGCAGCTTGTGTCAGCAATGTTCCTGACAAAGTTATAGGAAGTGTTCTATGTATGGCTATCCGTATAGTTGTCTTATGGACATGCGCCCTAGGATATATGTTGTAGACATGTTAGTGATGTTAAGTTCATGGAAACATGGTCTTATGATGAACGCAAGTGAAGTTATGCAATCACTATTCACAAGTAGTAGTTTCCTATGTTTGTTCAATAGAGCCGATAGAGATTTTATTGGTTCTTGAGTTGCACCTATCTTTATGGTATGTGCCATTGGATTTAAGCTTAGAGATGAGTTTTTGATGTTTAGTTAAGAGTGCATGAGTTAATTCAGCTTGTAGAGAAATTTCCAGTTGTTTTGGTATAGCCAACAGTGTGTAGCGTGCATCTACAATTATCTTATTTAGACAGGTCCCAGATTATGTTGCATGTGTAATAGAGCCAAAAAAAATTTGTTGGAGTTTATTATGGTTTCTCTATTATGATTTCAAATTGGGTCTAATAGGCCAACCTGATCATATCATTTAGAGGAAATATATTTATAGGCAGTCATTTGTGATTGTTGAAGTGTGGTTCATGGTTGATTAAGAAGAGTAGAGAGGAGCATGTGAAGTGTTGAACCATTAGAAGAAGATCTATGTGACCAAGTAGAATATATGTGCTATTCATTGGAATAGATCCAGACATCAGGTCAAAGCACAGTTCACCAAGATCCAGATATAGTGTGTATATGTTATTCAGAAGGTTGTAGCCTTCACCCCTTTGAGCAGTGAGCTCTCAGACAGTGCCTCCTCTCCCCTAATAGGGAAAATTGTAAAAGAATCCTAATAGGTTCTAACCCTTAATCAGGTCTACTGTACTTAATATATTGTAAAGCTACTCCTAACAGGGTAAAGGATCTTCTAGCAAGGATCATTATACACTAGTACAAAATATTAGTGGGTATCAAGTCCCACTGGGGTTTTTACCTATTTTGGTCTCCCTGTAACCAAAATATTGGTGTTTTGTTCAAGTGTTCTTTCATTATGTTTATGCTTTATGTTTAAGTATACTTAATTGGATAAAGAATTGAAACTTGTAGATAACTGATTTCCCCCCCCCCTTCTCAGTTATCTCTTGGGACTATTCCTAACAGTAAAAATAGCTATCCATTGGCTCATGACCTCTAATCCTACATATATATAGACTAATGACTCCCCTAACATATCCATCCACCCTTAGGAGATTCTCATGGTTAGATTACATGGGGGAGCCATGAAATGACTGACTGGTCAGGACAGGACCAAGAAGCCTACTAAACTAAAAATGATTTAAACAAGACCTTAAACAACCTCAAATAAACTTGACTATTGAATTAAAAACTCTTATAACTATCTAAAAAACATTAAACAATCACTAAATCAAGACTTTCAATCCATTAGATGTCACTTTCAAATCAAATAGCTCAAGTTCCTCCCAAAATAGAATTGCAAAGCTCTATTCAATATTCACAAACTATTACAATGCATGAATGATCTTGAGATTTGATCCTTCCCCTCACATTAGATGTCATTTCCATGTTTTTTAGGGCATGTTGGCTGATCTCCCACTTCCTATCTTCTATGGGATCCAAGGTAACCGAGTTGCATGCAATATTTGCCATTATTGCAAATGTTGTCATGACAACTTCTAACAACTTTTGGCATCTTTGTCACTATGCCATCTTCCTAACTCTTAGGACCTCTACCTCCCATATTTCAAGGAACCAACTCATTAAATGGCCTCATGGAATCTTTCTAACATCATTATGTGCTTAGAACACATTTAAGACTCTAACTCAAACTTTAATCTTCTAACACTAAGAAAATTAAAAACTACTAACAATGGCTATTTTGGTGACCTTAGTCCTAATGACTAACTCACCTAGCCCACAATAGAAATGACCTTATAAGGTCTTAAAACAAATACAACATCCTTGACTTGTCTAATGTCAGGTACAAGCCAAAACATCCAAACCATGGAGGTTAGCCTAGGTGTGCTCCTACACCATCCTCCCCAAAACAAAAAGTTCAATCCACCCTTGGATTGAGTAAGCTTGGATCAATTTCCATCTTCTTAAATTCTGATTCCTTCACCCATACTACATTAGCATCAGTTAAACCATGCTTCTCTATTATATGTTCTTTGTACTCCTTGGTTCTAGTCTTCTTATAGACTCTAGTATCTAGTTTACTGTCAACTCCTTTGACTGTAGCAATAGGTAGATTGAGATCTTCCACATCTCTGATCACTTCACTGAGACTCTAATCCATGTATAGTTGTGGTCCTTTATAATGGACCAGATCTGCAATGTTAAAGATAGGAGACAGACCACTATCTTCCAATAGCTCCACTCTGAATGCATTGTTACCATACTTAGCCAAGATAGGACAGGGACCTATCCTTCTCATCTGCAACTTGTGAGGGACTCCCTTTTGAATTCTAGACTTATTGAAATGCACCATAACCAAGTCTCCCACATTGAACTACACTTCTCTTCTACTCTCATCCACCTTAGTTTTATGCTTCATGGCATTCTCTATCAAGGTCTTCCTCACTGTATCTTGTATCTCCTACATTGCATATGCAAAGTCATCAGCATATCCACTTCCCTTCACTCCATCCTTAAAATCTCTTAACTCATAAACTCCTCTAGGATGTAAACCATAGACTATTTCAAAGGGGCTCTTCCCTGTTGATCTATTTATAGTGTCATTGTAGGCATATTCAGGTTTCCCAATCAATTGATCCCATTGTTGACCATACTCCTTGGTCAAACACCTTAGTAGATTTCCAAGGCTTCTATTGACAACCTCAGTCTAAACATCAGTTTGGGGATGGTAGGTAGATCCAAAGGATAAATTAGTGCATATCCTTTGCCAAAGAGTCTTCCAAAAGTGACTCATGAATTTAGTGTCTCTATCTAACACAATGTTGATAGGTAACCCATGGATTCTTACAATCTCTTTGAAGAAGAGAGAGGCTTTTTGACTAGCATCATTAATTGTCTTACATGGCGCAAAGTGAGCTATCTTGCTGAATTTGTCCACAACTACATAAACACTATCCATACCTTATTTTGTCTTGGGTAACCCAACTACAAAATCCATACTCAAGCATTCCCATGGCCTAGTAGGAATAGGTAGTGGTTGGTAAAGGCCTGCATTTGAAGAAGTTCCCTTAGCTTTTTGAGACACTATACAACTTTCCACATACCTCCTAACATCAAGATTCATCATTGGCTAATAATAGAACCTTTGAAGAAGTTCTTGAGTCTTAGTGATCCCAAAGTGATCACTCAAAGCACCATTATGCTTTTCTTGTATCAAATTCTCTCTAATGGAGCCCCTAGGAACACATAATTGATTTCTTTTAAATAAGAGATCACTTTGCAAATTATATTTAGCATACCTGCTATGAAAATTATTCTTGTATTCAGCACATACCTTATAATGTCTGCAAAATCTTCATCATCTACATATATATCCTTGAAGTGATATATTCCCATACTCTTCAACTGAATCTCTTGGATACTAAGAGCTCTTCTAGACAAGGCATCTATCACTTTATTGAGTATTCCTTTCTTGTTCTTGATATTAAAGGTGTAAGCTTGTAGGTATTCAACCCACTTCATGTGCTTGTGACTCAACTTCTCTTGTGAATTCAGGAAACTAAGTGCTTGGTTATCTGAATACACTATCAATTCCTTGGGAAGCAAATAGTGCCTCCATTTTCTTAGAGCTTTGACCAATGCATACATTTCAAGTTCATAAGAAGAGTACTTCTTCTTTTCTTCACTTATCTTCTCTAAATGAAAAGCCACTGGTCTACCCTCTTGGCTTAAAATAGCTCCTATAGCCACATTGCTAGCATCACACTCAATGGTCAAAATCTTCTCAAAGCTTGGCAAGACTAAAATAGGTTGGGTAGCTATCTTTTCCTTTAGCAACTCAAAGATCTTGTTAGCATGATCATTCCATACAAACTTAGTCTTCATGCCTCCTTTAATAGTAGCCAACATAGGAGCACAAATAGCACTAAATTGCCTTATGAATTTCCTATAATACTGAGCAAGCCCATGAAAAATTCTTACCTCTATTGTTGTCCTTGGAGTAGGACAATTTATGATGGCTTCTACCTTGCTAACATCCATTTTCAAATTTCCATGTGATAGAACAAATACAAGGTACACTAGCTCTATTTTGATGAACTCACACTTCTCCAAGTTGATCATCAACTTCTCCTCATGTAGCTTCTTGAAAATAGTCTCAAGATGTTCTAGGTGTTGGAAATTTACTAGTAGGCCAGTACCGACTGTATATTTTTCATTGATGACAATATATGGAAAGTAGCATGCGTGGAAGTCTTATGTAGTAAGCTTTTAGCATATGAAGCATGGACATGATATCAGCATGATATCATGGGCACAGAGGTTAACTATTAGTACAAACAATTATATAGTAGTTTGTGTCAGTAGTGTACTTGATAGAGTAACAGATAGTATTTTGTGTATGGTCATCCATAAAATAATCATGGAGCCTTGTGTTCTTGGATATATGTTGAAGACATATTAGTGATGTTATATTCATGGATGCATAGTCTGATATTTAGTAGAAGTGAATTTATGCAGTCGCTATTCACCAGTAGTAGTTTCCTATGTTTGTTCAGGAGAGCCAATAGAGATTTTGTTGGTTTTGGAGTTGCACCTATCTTTTGGGTATGTGCCCTTAGATTTAAGCTTAGAGAAGAGTTATTGATGTTTGGTTAAGAGGGCATGAAGTAATTCAGCTTGAGGAGAAAGATCTAGTTATTTTGGTAGAACTGACAGTGTGTAGCATGCATCTACAATTATCTTATTAGACAGGTCCTAGAATGTGTTGCGTGCATAGTAGAGATGACAAAATATTTATCAAAGTTTGTTATGGTTTCTCTAATTGTTAGAAATAGGGAATACTGAGAGGGGGGGTGAAACAGTATCCTACAATCTTTATCTTTTTCCCAATTATGGATATAATAGATTATCTTTATACATGCATAACATAAGAAGCTAAACAACATGCATAACAATAAAGAACTCATAACACATGATTTGTTCTCGAGGAAACCCTGGTCAAGGGAAAACCTCAGTGGGGATGATACCCATAAAGATCCACTAATCAAAAGTATCATGTTAAGGATGTTGACCCTGTTAGGAGTCTATTACAAACATATAGTGTATCAGTCCTGATTAAGGGACTATAGGCCTTATTAGAAGCCTTAACCTTGTTAGGAGTTGGTAGTACAAAATGTGATTACCAAATGAGCCCACTACCCAAATAGGTAATGTATAATATACACTGATTACAAAAATAGGTTAAGGTACATAACCTTATACTGCTTGCATCAATATCTCTTCGCTACTCTTTCACTATCGTTATTACATATGCATCATATATGTCGCATCATATCACTTGTCCACACTATTGTGTATTTTCTCTTTTTATAATTACATTTATACACATAACTTTATCCAAGGGTAAACATCTAGGATGTCATCCCTTTATATTGTTAAGTCATTATTTTGATAAAAAAAATAATCCCTTAACTCTTTACTAATTCTATCTTCATATTATGTCCTGTCAGCTTGACACTATCTTCGCTAAAACTATCATAACTCCTTTTGTACATGTTGTACTGACTTGCACTCTGAGATGGGCATTCAATAGTCATCATAGAGTCTATGTTCAAGTGCACAAGCACTAAACTTACTCCAATCAACATTATAAACAAAAACTATGTCTAGGTTCACTGGTGAAAACATTGTCTCACACTTAGACAAATTTGCAATGCACTCTTTCATACTTGCTCTCTGACCTGTGTGATCTTCATGTGGATCATATGTTTCCATAATGACAACATCTATGTAATCAACTCAGCCAAATTGCCAACAATATCCCCCTTTGTCATTGGTGGCAACATATGAGAAAATTGGCTAAGTGTACAACTCAAAATCTAAAAATTTTGGTCATAGTATAAAATATATATACTATCCTTATAACTCCTCAAAAAAATATTATCTCTAATATAGTACTCCCCCTAAGAGTATCAATCCTTATCATATACTATCAATTTTCTTCTATATATCTCTGCTATATATCTCTCCCCCTTTAACAACAATGACAAAATAAAGGTAGGAAGGGTTACAAAATTGTATTACAAAAAGATTATACCTCAATTCAATTATTGTAAAGCTGGTAGGCTTGCAACACAATCTGCAAAATCTATCTTCATAGCTTCTATCTCCTTCTCCCATGATTTCTTGATAGAATCTACCACATTAAGTAGTGCGCTTAGTCTATAAGATGCTATTTTACATGCTTGGAGGTTTTCAAAGTTAAACTTCTAAAAAGATGTCTTAGCTAAAAGACATTCTTCCAACTACTCTTCAATAATGCTTAACTTCATAGAAGAATGCTCTCTCAAAAGAGTGAATCTTTTCAATTTTCTATCTCTCTCATCTTGCACAACTTTGATTTCATCATATAGCTTCCAAAATTTCTTTTCAAAATCACATACCTTCACATTGGGGCTAGACAAAAGGTTAGTTTCATTCAAAATTTCTGCTTCCTTCAACTTTATCTTCTGATCTTCTTCTAATGTCAAGGTCTTTGTTCTTGTACACTGTATGTACAAAGATTTACCTATTTCCAAATGCTTCCTCAAGTCCTTGATATAGATATCATGAGTGTTGATATCATTCCTGATGTTCTGACTGATGTTCAAAAGCATTCTAGCCTCATAGGCTACTTGAGCTTTCACTTTTGCAATATCAGACAAGTTTGTGAATTCATTGTCAAAAGTTCTCATTACCTTCTTTTCTTTCTTGATAGGGTCTACTTCTGCAATTCATGTAGTTATAGTTCTTTGTAACTTCTCAATAAGTTCCTTCAGACACCCTTCAAGACTTTTCACTTTCTTATTCTTTCCAATGATTTTATTCAAGGATGTGATCAATTCCAACTAATCATCATCATCTACTTCCTTTACCAAATGCTCAATCATAGATCCAATTTGAGTCTTCTTTCTAGTCTCAGAAGTAAGACCGATATCTTCTTTGGTGGGAATGGGAACTTGTTTCTCTATTACTGGTGGTTCTACATCTGTTGTCTCTATCATCTCTTCTTCTTTTGTAGCTTCCTGTTCTTCAAAGGCTGAATTGTCAACAATGTTCTCCAAATTCTTGAATACATTATCATCAGTATCCAAGGTGATTTTTGTACCTTCTACATTCATTGTTTCATCTTCAATATTAATGGTTGGAGGAGAGGGAATGTCCTCTTGTTCTATCTCACCTACTTGCTCTGCTACAACTGATGGTTCTCCAACATTTTCTGCCATAACCTTGATAATAGCTTGCTCTGTCTCAGAATTGATTTCTTCATACTGGCCTCCCATAATCTGAATAGTTCTCCTTTTGGTTCTCAGATGGGTGCTTAAGGCTTTCATAATCTGATTAAAATGTGTTTCATCTCTTACTTCACAAATCTTCTTCACAAGCTTTTCTCTGATAGTTGTGTCTTCCTCTGATGCTCTCTTCTTCCTATTCACAAGTTTATTATATAAATCATCAGGTATCTAACCTTGAATTGTACCAAACTTCTTGTTGGCCAAAATCATATGCTTTACAACTGCATTCTCCAGATTAAGTCTATTTGTATAGTCATAAAGATCATAGTACTTGTTCATTCTTGTAAAGTCACCATTCTCAATGATCTGCTCATTAAGCTTTTCAACTTTTGGTTTCCAAGCTTTCTTCTTAGTAGTGACATCATCTTTTATTTCTACAATCTTTCTCAAAACTGGTTGCACTAAATTTTTATGTCTCTTTCCTGGTCCAGTGGCACTGTCCTTTACTCTTTTGCTTGGTGTGGAGGAAGTGGATCTAGTGGACATCTTTACTTCTTTGTCCTTAGTTTCTTCCACTTTCACCTTCACTTGTGGTTCTTCATGTTGTACTACAATTGATGATAAAGGAGGGATAGACAAAAAAAAAAATTGTCCACTCTCTCTGATTGCTGTTGCTGTTTGCTTTGCTACCAAAAACTCACGCTTTGTCATCCCTATATCTTTTAGGATTTTCTTTATAGTGCTCTCAACTCTCTTCTTAGATTATTTCTCTTCAATTAAGGTCTTTTTGGAGTTGAAGTTCTCCTCAAAGGTTCCAAACCTGTTGCACTGAGTGTCCAACTTACACTTAAGTAACCTACTAACATATTCTTCTATTTTTACCTCAGATATCTCATAGCCAAGAGGGTCTATGAACTCTATTCTAGGCTCTACTACTTCAATATAGGTAAATTTAGTATCCACCATAAAACATATATCATCTTTATACCTTTCAAAAAGAGACTTAGGGATCCTTGATCTACTAGACACAGTATTCTGAAATATCTTGATAACTAGTACTGCACTCTCATTTACACTGTCAATAACATGTCTTTTGTACAGTAGGTTAATCCTTTCCATTGTATTTTGTCCATCATTCTAGTCATTTCCAATGGTGTAAGGAAATCTCCTCAATAGATGAAAAAACATATATGTGATTAGGGATTAGAACCTAAACTGTGTATACTTAGTTTTCTTAATCTTCTCCAAGTTCTCAAACAATTGAATTCTTAGAATTTCACACATATCAACTTGTACCTTGTCAACACAAATTAGATAGGCTACATGTACCATTCCAGCTGCCATGTCATCTTCTCTTGAATTTGCACAAAAATTAGTGGTTAGGATCTTGCATAAGTATCTCACATCATCTTGTTTGATCTTACTAATCACAATTCCTCTACCATTATAGGATGAGTTTGTGTTGTCAATGACTATTTTCCTCATGTTTTCTCATTTAAAGGAATAGCTCTAGTTTTAGATAATCTAATGACTTCATGAATCAAATCAGTTGTAATATCTATCACTTTATCTTCTAACCAAAACTTTCCATTATGAATTCTACTCAAGATAATCTTAGTGCATTCTTCATTATCAAATTCATACTGTAATCCATACTTAACCATTTCATTATGTTCCAAATATTCAAAACTTTGTTTCAGTGTCACATCCTGATTGTAAATCTTCTGATATTCATTTTTTAAATCACTATCACTAACTATCTCTAGTTTGCATCCAAGATAACTTATAACATTCTCCAAATGTAAAACTCTGTCTGGTATGGATGATAAAGCAAACCTAGGGTCTTCTTCCAAGGGTTCTACTAGTTCCCTTTTCAATTTAGGTCTATTCTTATCTCTAACATTGTGTATTAACAAAACATCCATGATTTCTTCAAATTCCTTTACAGATTTAAAGATCTGCCAAGTAAAATACCTTAATTTCATGATTTTAGGGCTTGCGTAGATTCGGCACAAAATTCTTCTCCAAATCTGTCAAAAATACTTCCAATCACTACTCCTTGATCTCCTTGACACTTGAATTCACTTTGATGATCAAATAATACCAATCATAACCTTTTATTAATTCAATCTCACTTAGATCTGACATCACATTCAATTCTTTTGCCGCTTCTTTCCAAAAAGTTGTTTCTACTAACCTGCAAAACTTAAAACTTCTTGCAATCTTGCAAAACATAATATTTTTCTTTGCGCTCTTAACCATAGCATTAGAACATCATAAACTACCTTGCATTAATTTTGCAAGACTCAATTCATTGTATATCTACTTCTACACTAATCTAAGTTCCTATTCTACTGTAATTTACATAAATTAAGTACTTTGAGATTGGTCAAGTAAAGATTCATTCTTACCTTTCAATACTTCACCTTCCTGATTACCTTCAATGTTGAATATGTCTCCTTGATCTATGCTTTTGATAAACTTCACTTCATCTAAATTACTACAACATCCTTTCTAACTATTACTTGCATCTTCATTTCTTCTTACATGATTTCTAGGGTTAGGATTAGGATGAAAAACTCTATTTTTCATTCTGCAAAACCTTGTTGTATGTCCAATCTTGTTGCATATCTGACAAACAATTCCATTATTTCTATATCTTGGTCCAGGCTGATTGATTTGTGATCTGCATTTTTTAGTGATGTGTCCAACCTTGTTGTATCTATAACATATAACTCCAAACCTTGTTGTATCTATAACATATAACTCCATTTCTTCTGTTCATATCTTCAGTAGGTTTCTTATCTGCATTGTTAGTATTCCTAAACATTCTACTACCATCATTATTCTCAATAAATTTAGGTTTCTTACATTCAATAGCTCTATGTCCAAAACCATGACAATTATAACAATAACAATTAAGAGGTGTGTGCTATAAATGTGTCACACTTCTATGGATCATTACATGCAAGGAAACTCAAAAATGAGCCCTCACAAATCGATCCATAGCTCCCTAGGCATGGAGTGCAAGGGCTTTTAAGAAGGCTCTCAGCTAGAGCTATTTAGCCTATAACCTTGCTAGTAAACCATGCAATGGGAGATTCAATGAAGACAAGGGAAAGAATTCCAATATCCTCAAGAATCAAGAATGAACATGCAATGCAACTATACTAGAAATGGAAATGCAAGCTAAGCTATGAAAGGAAATATGCAAGTGTTACAACCCAAGCTAATTAATCTATGTGAGCTAATCTAGAGCATAGAAATGAAGTTAATCTAAGAAAGCATAAATATGAAGCTAAGCTAAGAATGCAAGAATGAGATGTAGAATGCAAGAATGAGATGTAGATGCTAAGAATGCTCCAATCTTCAAAAGCTCCAAAGTGACCTAGAAAACCTACAGCATAAAGTTAGCATAAAAAGTTGAGGATTCTCGAATGAAGAAGAGAGCTCTTCTTTTATAGGAAATGAGGAGAAATGGACCATGGAGATTAAGAGGCAAAAGATTTAATCAACGGTGGAGCTTAAAAGAGGAGCAATTCATGTGCACAAGTATCCTCCAATGAGAAAATAGGAGTTGACTTTTGTGTCCATATGAGACAAAAAGTGTTTTTTTCCTTTTTATAAAATAAGAATAATGCTTTATTTGTGCAACTTAGGATAAGAGGAAAAGTGGGAGCTTTTTATTTATTAAAAGGGGAGGAAATATTCCTTTTAAATAAATAAAGAATTAGGATAAAATGGTTAGCCCATAGAAAATAATCGAATAAATGATAGAACTAGGATTTGATCAAGAACAAGCAATTGATGATTTAGCAAAAGGGGCTAATAGTCTAGGTGACCATTTTTAGCTGTATACATTTTCCCCTCTTTGACTAATGTGTGATCGATCTAGGAACACATTACGTCAAAGAATAGATCAGCCAAGAAGGCAAGCAGATAGCGATCTGACTCCAAAGAATGAAGTGCAGAGAGATAGCAAATCCTACATGGTCAGTCTGGTAGCGACAGTACTGAACACTTAGGAAAGAGATAGCCAAGAAGATATGATGTGTCTGCCCCCTCGGGATCAAAAGAAAAATCCAAGTAGAGGGAAGGCAGAAGCAAGAGCAGCATGATCAAATCACTAGAAATCATAATCAAAGAAAGAGAATAGAATAACCATCAAGCAGTGAAGATATGCCCCACACATGGGACACGGGGCACGAACCTATCGGTCCCTCAACCTGAAAACACCATGGAGGGGAAGAATTTGAACTTGGGATTTGAAAGTGAATGAAAGACTAGAAGTTTGAAAGAGATGGGGATGAAGAGGTGAAGAATGCCCCAGCGAAGATGGAAGGATCAGGCCTCAAAAGGTTAGCCAACTGCACAGAAGAAGGAAAAAGATGACTTGGATGATCAAGGTGAACTTGGATTTTGGTTTTGATCCCAAAATGAAAGGAAAATGATGAGATATGAAAGACAAGAAGTGAAAGACATGATCAGGAAGAAGCAAAAGGTGAGCGCAGTTGATTAACAAGTCCACGTAAGATGAAAAGGAGAGCTCTCTCCATATGCAAGATGCAAAACTAATCTAACATGAACTTAAGAATGCAAGCTACATGAAAAGTGGTTTACTTGCAAGGTTACAAAGCTAATAGACATCTAATTATCATCATCGAGCATTATTGGTAGCGTCGCAAGATCATACAATGCACACTAGTATAACTATGTGGATCTGAATATGATCTATATCAGATAGGAGTGTGGAAATCCCACGTAGGCATCAAAGACATGTAGGTCCAGATGACTAATGTAGTGAGATTACCTAAGTTTGATATAGCAAGATTATGCTCGCATCGAGACACAAGAAAGTCAAGATGACTAGAAGCATGCACTCGTGAAACAGTCAAGGATAATACCTTGTAGGTCCAAAGTGTCAAGTAAGACTAGCATAAATGCTCATGATAGTGAGGATCAACAAAATATACCCACAAGCAGATAAAGAAATAAAACATGTTCTCATTCCCTCAGTCTTCTAGCTATGCATCATCGAAAATGATCATAGGGGGAGAACACTCGGCAAGGATAGCATCATAGACAGCACACAAAGAAATAAAGCCAAGAAAGTCTCAGTGAGTCAAGTGCGTGTGTGTAGGTCATAGAGTCAAGCTTTGAGTATCACATCTGCCAATGAGAAATATTGCATCATCCAAGATGGTGGGAAGGATATCTGATAAGTGTTAAGAAACACTTGATGCTAGGGCAGTGTTGAAAAACACAGTTGGGGTGGTGTTGAAAAACACCATTTGTGAGGTGCCTAAGAAACCCAGATGCACAAAGAGACCCAAGATAAGCTTAAAACAATGTATGCCCCCTAGACTAAGACAAGAGTCAATTCTAGGCTAGGAGAGGCAAAGTGAGAAGTGGAGTGAATGAGCGCCATGCAAGACTGATAGACATAGGTGCAGAGGGTCTCAAGCAGTGCCTATTTCTAGGTTTTCACCACTTGATAGATTTATTGCAATTTTTTTAGGACTTTTTATAAATTGTTTTTGTATTTTTGCTACCAAGGCGCCTGTTTCTAGGTTTTCACCAAGGCACTTTTTCAATTTTTTTGATTTTTTGAATTTTTTGATTTTTTTGGTGAGACATCAAAGTGCCTATTGCTAGGTTTTCACTAGGATGCTCATTTTTTTAGTATTTTTTATGATTTTTAGGATTTTTTCAGCATCATATATGAATTTTTTTAGATTTTTTTCAGGATCATAAAATATGTACAAAGGATGCCCCAGACAGAAATGGGCATCAAGAATCTGCTTCCTCTGATGTAGAGAATTGATAGGCCCTAGGCCAAAATGCTACAACTGTGACAATAGGAGGTCTCAACCAGTTCGACCAATAATAACTAGCCCTAAGCAATGTCTAAGCTAGTGGAGGATCGTTAGAATGTGATCCACATATGCCATCGTGGATTTCAGCTAGCACTTTTTCTGACTCCTCTATTTCTAGACACTTAAGGAGAGTTCCATCTAGACCCTTCCTATACAAGTCACCAGAGACAAAGGCAAAGTGTAAGGGATGGTGGAAGGAATGGCGTGGTGGATTTACAAGAGGAATATGAGGTGGAAGATATGAAAAGATTGTAGGATTGTAAGATTTGTGAGCAGGATAGCGTAATTCATCCACCAGGAACTTGAAGTGAAATTTATGCTTTTTCATTTGTAAGATGGATGTTGATGTAACCAAGGCATTACCAACTTTGTTCTTAGCTCTAGGAATGGGTTGAAGTGTAATAGATATGAGATCATGCTTGAGGTAGTGCATCATTTTTTTGTAGAGAATCAACTTGTCATCTTTTATTTGATAATCAGTATTTTTGAGCAGATTTTTATTTTTACTTTTCTTAGGTTTGGATACCGCCATAATGTGGTTTTTTCCATCTGACCATTGCTCTTTTCTTTTGACTTGATGAATATGATGTTTGATTGTTGATTCAATCTTTTTTGTGGCTAGTTCGTTGGTGGAAGAAGTAACAGGTGTTGATGCAAGATGAAATGAAGTGACCGGTTCAATAGCATTTATGTGAGGGGTGTCATCTCTGGTAACAAGAGAGGTTGAGCCTATAGGGTAAGCTCCAAAAGTAGCTAGATCTAGACTTGTCATAGAAGAACCAGCATGGTCCACTAAGGCAATAGGAGGAACAAACTCATCAGAACCCACACAAGACTCATCAACTACATTGAGTGAGTTACGAGAGGTATGAACCACATCAACATCCATATCTATCATGGGAGGATCTTCTGGAAGAGTCTTAAGATGCTGAGAAGTAGAGATACTCATGTCATTATGTTGGAGATCACCTCTTTGTAGCAGTCGTGCAATGTTGTGATGTTGTCTATCATAGTGCAATGATTCTTTAGGCACATAGGTTCTAGACATAGAGGCCTCAGCCATATCATCAGGAGATATACATTCTTCTCCCAAAAGGAGTGAAGTAGAAGGAAGATCATCTCCCATTTGAGCCATAGTGTGTAGCGGTGACTCATCTATATCTGTGTCTGAATTACTGAGCATGGGAGTATTTCTAGAATCCTCTCTATAGATCCACTCTTGAATAGCTTGTTCTTCTCTTTCTACTTCTAAAGGAACGGATGAAGGAACAAAGGTATCAAAGATCACCATAGCAGAAGTGGAAGGCTTCATCTGATTAGAAGGTCTCCCATATGACCTAGGAGAAATAGGTATAGAAGCAAAGGAACCTAGTGTATATTCACCCATACCAAGGCTCATCATCTTAAATGATTTCTCAGCAGCAACTAGAGACGTACTAGGATAATCAGTAGGTTCATTGTGAGGAACAAATTTTTTAGTAGCAGCAAGAGCATTAATAGCAATAGTATGGTCTCCAGGAATCACAATTTCAGTGCCATTGTATGGAAATTTGACGCACTAATGATAAGTGGAAGGAACAGCTTGCATTTTATGGATCCAAGGATGACCCAAAAGAATGTTATATGCGAGTGGAATGTCCAATACTTGGAAGTTAATATCTTTCATGATAGGGACCACTCAAATAGGCAATGTGACAAGACCTTTGGAAGATCTTTCCACTTCATCATAAGCTTTTATAGTAATCTTCTTCTTGGAATCCACAGCCAATTTTGACAAACCCAATTGTTGTATGACATTGAAAGAAACAATATTTAACCCTACACCATTGTCTATCAAGACTCGGCGGACTTGGGTATTGTAGACTAGAACTTCAATGTGTAAAGCTAGATTATGAGGGTGAGCAATAGATATGTCATCTTCTACAAAAAAAGAGAGAGATAGCGGAGATGAAATGTGGTTGACCATAGCCTGAAATTGATTTGGATAAATGTCATTGGGAACACATGTTGTACGTAGAGCCTCATCAAGAATCTCTCTATGCGAAGAGGATAACCGAAGCAACTCAAGGATAGATATCTGTGCTAGTGTCTTTTGCAAATGTTGGACAAGATCATAGCTAGGGGTGGCTGAAGGAGCCACTTGTTTGGAAGGCAAAGCTTGCTTGGGATCTTGCGTAGTTTTAAGGACAATCTTGGCTTGCCCCCTAGTAACAGCATTCAGTGTCTCACTTCGGGAAGATGAACTACCACGTGTTTGCAAGACTAACTTTGGCTTACCATGATTGGTGTTATTATCATCTTGAGACCTCATCATTAGAACACTCTCAATGGGCTCTACCATGTTAATCACAAGCATATTAGTAGGATACGTGTAATTGATCTTTGCATCATGATTCTTCTTATGTGTTTGAGAGGTTTCCCCCTTATCATGCTTAGGTAGAGGATCTTTGAAAGCTATGTGATCAAAATTTTTAGTTAAGCCATCAGTGGAGATTGTGTCATTCTCAATAAGATCCTGAATATCATCCTTAAGCCTAAAACAATTGTCTATTGGATGTCCCTTGTTTCTGTGATAATGGCAGTAATGATCCTCTCTCCACCAATCAGGCTTATTTATCAGATCCCAGTTACCAGGTTTATCAGGAAGCGTAAGATATCCATTGTCAACCAAAGTCTTAAGGATCACATCATAAGGTTCAGCCAACTTGGTATAGACTCACTTTTGAAATGACTTCTTAGGCTTATCTGCATATTGAGGTTTAGGAGCATTGTGAGTGTTGCTAGCTTCTTGTTGTTTTTCTGCATAGATAGCGTTGGAGAGATTGAAAGAGGGCTCTTTAACTTTAGGAGCATCAACAACCCCATCATTAACAACATACTTGTTCGTATTCCAAGGTTTGTTCTTGTATTTACCATTGCCTTTAGCATCTTTATTAATAACAATATCCCCTTTTCTTATAGCTACATCCTCAATCCGATATGCACTTTCAACCATGTCATGGAAGGAGGAGAATAGTTGCTTCCTTAGATCATAAAATAGCTCAGGCACAAGTGTGTTGACAAAAATGTCAATCTTTTCTCTTTTAGGTAGCTGACGAGGATATTGAGAATACAATGACCTCCAAAGTTGTAAGTAAGTTGCAAATGGCTCACCTTGATGTTGTCTTAGATTATCGAGATCTATCACAGTGACAGGTTGTTGGATGTTGTAAGAGTACTGCTGGGTAAATCATTGAGCTAACTCATCAAAAGTCTTAAGCGATGGTGTCAATTTCGCAAACCATTCCAAAGTTTGGCCTCTTAAGCTTCGAGGGAATAAGCGTAGGAGATATGTGTCTTCATGAAGAAAGTCCATACTAAGAACATAAAAATGACACACATGGTCATGAGGGTCACCATTTCCATCATACTTGTCATATTTAGGAACCTCAATATCCTTAGGAAATGGGACCATGTATAGATCTTTATCAAAAGGAAGAGCACAAATTGATTCTACAAAAGAGACCTTTGGAGGCTCTCTTTCTAATGCCATTTGGGTAAGGTGTTGATTTGTCCGACATAATTCTTCTTGAAGGACTTCCAATTCAGTTGGTACTCTTTGTTGGACAATTTGTCTGACATCATAGCCGAGAGGAAGCTTGTATCCTCTAGAAGTCATATATTGAAAATATTGATCGCCATTACGCTCTAAAAGCTTATGCATCATTCATTGGAAATCCACATCTTGTTCACATCTCATAAGATCCTCACTAGAAATCTCATCATTAGCCTTTGCCTCATGTTGAGAGGGAGGAGGTCTAGGAGGTGAAGAAGGCATAGAAAAAGTTGGCCTTGGAGGAGATCTTGGTGGCGTGTTGTTGTCATTATTGCCATTGTTAAAAAGAGGTCTATGCTCATGATTACTAGTCTCAAGTTGCTCATGAAATGTCCCTCTATAAGCCATGCACCTAGTAGCATCCATCCTTTATTGATTGTGTTCTTTGTCTAAGCGCGCTTGATTATCCTTATGCTCAAAGTGTTCTTGCAAGAGTTGAAACTTTTCTTGTTCAGTCAAAGTGAGTGAGACACTGTCTGTGTTTTGGGGGTCTTGAATGCGGAAAAGAGGAAACCTCCTTTATACCACGATGTAACCTTAGAATTCTCAAATTGGTCAGAACTAGAACTGTTATTGCTAATGGGTGCTTTTGAACATCTAGTTGGAGAAGGTAACTGTGTATAATTGAACGGAGGATGACTCTCCTGCTCAAATTGAGACCGAGTTGTAACCGGCATGAAAAGAGATGTTGGTTGACTAATAAAATGAGACAAAGTTTCTTAGATTTGAGATAAGAAAAGCTAATAAAGATCACTTGTCAAAGTAGAACAATAGAGAGATGGCTTGTCAAAAGTTCTCAAGCACTTACAGCAATCAATTGACTAAAGCTGAGCAACGAGCAAGAAGCTCAATAAGCAAGTAGCTAGAGAGGTAACCATGATGCGACAAGTGATCAAGAGTAGCATTTGTTAAACTCAAACCCAATAGTTTTAGCTCATTTGTTTCAGTCTAGAACAAATCTAAGCATGTAGGTAACAAACCAGTTTCAGGTAAGAACAGAAAAAGACACTCTACAATAGGTTAAAGTGCAAGTTTAGCCACTCCGAATTGTAGCAATGACAGGACAGCTAAAAGATTCTAGGTGATACTTTCCAGGCAGACAGGGCGATACTTCTCAGTTCGAGTGATACTTCACCTTAAGCCAGGTGATAGACTGCAGTATGGTTGGGTGATAGACTCCATGCTAGCGGGGCGATAATCCAGAAGGCACGAACTATCGCGCGATATACCTCAGCAAAGTGCGTGATAAAATAGTAGGGTGCAAACTATCGTGCGATATTTCTTAGTAAGGTGTGCGATACTGTTGCAGATTCATATGACTTTTGACCAATGAACATAAAATTCTCAATTTTAAAGCATTTTGATCAAGTTCAAAGGTTGGATAGTCAATTTCTCAGTTTGACAAGCAGTAATAGTAGATAAAAGATAGGTTTGCAAACAGTAGGTGATCAAACATGTCATAGAACACTTGAAACAAGGGCAAAAGCAACCTTGCCAAGATAAGCACTTGTGATATCAAAATAGAAATCCTTATGAACGCTACCATTTGTTTGAATGTTGAGAATGTTTACACTGGTATAGCACAATCGAAGATAATTAAAGCAATTACTACCTAGAAGGACAAGGCTCATTACTTAGCAATGTGGCCCACAACTTGATGCTCCCTTGCCTCACACAAAGTGGTTGCCCACAAGATATATTGGCATTGTCATGGAAGTGTCAAAAACACAACCAAAGGAACACATATGGTGAGTGTCTTGGGGTGATCTGGGTAAGTCCACTTGGATCAATCCTTGCACCAAGAAGCTAAGCGGCTAAAATAGGGTGGCCTCTATCTAATGGTTCATAGTAAGGGTTTCTGTTCATAGCACCCCTCTTGCTCCTCATAAAGGACTAGGACCTCGCGGCCTCAACAGTACCTTAAGCATTCTTACTTAATGCTTTCCTCATGGTCACAATCCCACAAGTTATTCACATCAAGCGAAGATAAGTACTATGTCTACCAAGGTTTTGTGTCCTCGATAACCTTGAGATTATAGTGAGTTGGAATCACTCACCACCAAGGAAAATGATGACAAGGTTGTCCCCACTTGGGTCGTTCCTCTTGATTGCTCAAGAGCAGGCCCGCTAAAGGATCCTTATACTAAACAAAAAGTGGATTAACTCTTGAGGTTCAAGGTTTTTGGTTCACCACATGGGTGAAGAGCATACTCCCCTATCTCAAGAATCTCTTCCAAACACACCAAGCAAAGATTCAATTACCCCCTTGCTTTCAAAATCCCAAGATGGGTCAAGATTTCTATTTCACCACAAGGGTGAAGAGCATACTCTCCTACCACCTCAAAATTTATACAACAAGGTATTAAGTGCCTATGAAAGGAAACAACTAGTATATGCCGCACTTAATAAAGAAAGCAATTAAACAAGCACTTGATTTAGTTTTTATGCTTAGCGCAGCCCTGCAAAAACTATTAGTAGCCCTTTTTGACATGTGATTTTAGCAAATTTCAAGCAAGAAGCACCTACAACCACAACTTGTTAGACCAACAAGAGTTAGGAGAATCAAAATCCAAAATCTAACAATGATTAGTACATAAAAAAATTAGATAATGTGCAAAAATAACTGATCAAATGATAAAATCTGAAAATGAAACCATAATGGTTGGATTAGGCTCAAAAAGACCTTTCCAACGATATATCACACTTAAACTTTTGATACCATTTGCAAAAATTTTTTAAAAAATGGGCACCCATTTTCCAGCTTGGCACGGATTTGAAAACACTAGAAATTTCAAAAAATTTCAAAAAAATAGCTAACAACCCAAAACTTGCAAGATAGATAAAATAGCCCAAAAATAGCTTGCTGCCAAGTACAGACACCAGTATCACACGATACTTCACGCTATACTGAGGCAATACTTATCAGTCTGCGCGATATTTCGCCTGACACCAGGCGATATACTCTACTATAGCCAGGCGATACTTCTGACAGGCGAAGCATCGCACGTGAATATAGAGGTATATTGTGCGATACTTCTGGAAAGTATCGCGCGACAATCTGAGACAAAAAAAAAATAGAGACTAAAAATTAAGCTAAAAACTTGCCGAAAAAATTGACAAAAAATGACGGAAATGCAGAAAAAGAAGGGACAAAGCTAGTCTACTCTGCCCCACGGTGGGTGCCAAAAATGTGTGCTATAAATGTGTCACACTTCTATGGATCATTACATGCAAGGAAACTCAAGAATGAGCCCTCACAAATCGATCCATAGCTCCCTAGGCATGGAGTGCAAGGGCTTTTAAGAAGGCTCTCAGCTAGAGCTATTTAGCCTATAACCTTGCTAGTAAACTATGCAATGGGAGATTCAATGAAGACAAGGGCAAGAATTCCAATATCCTCAAGAATCAAGAATGAACATGCAATGCAACTATACTAGAAATGGAAATGCAAGCTAAGCTATGAAAGGAAATATGCAAGTGTTACAACCCAAGCTAATTAATCTATGTGAGCTAATCTAGAGCATAGAAATGAAGTCAATCTAAGAAAGCATAAATATGAAGCTAAGCTAAGAATGCAAGAATGAGATGTAGAATGCAAGAATGAGATGTAGATGCTAAGAATGCTCCAATCTTCAAAAGCTCCAAAGTGACCTAGAAAACCTGCAGCATAAAGTTAGCATAAAAAGTTGAGGATTCTCGAATGAAGAAGAGAGCTCTTCTTTTATAGGAAATGAGGAGAAATGGACCATGGAGATTAAGAGGCAAAAGATTTAATCAACGGTGGAGCTTAAAAGAGGAGCAATCCATGTGCACAAGTATCTTCCAATGAGAAAATAGGAGTTGACTTTTGTGTCCATATGAGATAAAAAGTGTTTTTTTCCTTTTTATAAAATAAGAATAATGCTTTATTTGTGCAACTTAGGATAAGAGGAAAAGTGGGAGCTTTTTATTTATTAAAAGGGGAGGAAATATTCCTTTTAAATAAATAAAGAATTAGGATAAAATGGTTAGCCCATAGAAAATAATCGAATAAATGATAAAACTAGGGTTTGATCAAGAACAAGCAATTGATGATTTAGCAAAAGGGGCTAATAGTCTAGGTGACCATTTTTAGGTGTATACAAGAGGTTTAAATTGCTTACCTATGCAATCTCTCTTCATATGACCAATAGCATTACAAGCAAAACATCTACCTTTGAATTCTCTTTGCATACCTTTGGGTGATTCATCTTTCTTTGGTGATTCTTCTTCTTTAGGTGTATCTTTAGATTTGTTGATCTCATCAAACTTCTTCTCATCTATGCTTTCAGATATTTTCAGATCTGGTTCCTTGCTTTCATCATTTGCTTTAAAAGTGTTGAATCCAAGACCAATCTTATCATAGAATGGTTTTTGATAAGATATTTGTTCATCAATCTTCTCACTAGTTGAATATAGCCTTTCAAGTTGTTGTTTGGATTGAGTCAGTTCACCTTTCACAATCTTGTTGTATTTCTCAAGTTCATCATACTACAAATTGACTTTCTCAAGTTCAGATGTTACTATACCAATTTTAGATTTTAGTCCTTCATTTTCAGTCTTTAGACTTTCATTCTCAGATTTCATATTTACTTCATTCTTGCCATTTTCATCTTTCAAACTAAGCTTCAAATTTGCTATCTTTAGTTCATGTTTAAGGATCTCATTTTCTTTTTCCAAATTGTCATCACAATCTTCAATAAAAACTTCAAATTCCTTTTCAGATCTCAAATCTTCCAATTTTTTTTTCAGTTTCTCAATAAGGTTCTTTGCATCATCATACTTTCTTTCCAAAGTATCTTTTTCAATAGTAAGAAAATCAATCTGTTCAAGAGCTTCTTCAAGATTCTTCTGTAGTTGATCCATATCCATAGAGATCGTACTCAAGCTGCTAGGCTTTCCTTGAATTATTCTTTTCTAAGTAACTAAGCTCTGATACCAATTGTTAGAAATAGGGAATACTGAGAGGGAAGGGTGAATTAGTATTCTACAATCTTTATCTTTTTCCCAATTATGGATATAACAGCTTATCTTTATGCATGCATAGCATAAGAAGCTAAACAACATGCATAACAATAAAGAACTCATAACACATGATTTATTCTTGAGGAAACCCTAGCCAAGGGAAAACCCTAGTGGGGATGGTACTCACAAAGACCCACTAATCAAAAGTATCTTGTTAAGGATGTTGACCATGTTAAGAGTCTATTACAAGCATATAGTGTATTAGTCTTGATTAAGGGACTATAGGCCTTGTTAGAAGCCTCAACCCTATTAGGAGTTGGTAGTAAAAAATGTGATTACCAAATGAGCCCACTGCCCAAACAAGTAATGTACAATATACACTAATTACAAAAATAGGTTAAGGTACATAACCTTATACTACTTGCATCAATATCTCATCGGTGCTCTTTCACTATCGCTATTACATATGCATCATATATTTCACATCATATCACTTGTCCACACTATTGTGTATTTTCTCTTTTTATAATTACATTTATACACATAACTTTATCCAAGGTTAAACATCTAGGATGTCATCCCTTTATATTGTTAAGTCATTATTTTGATAAACAAAATAATCCCTTAACTCTTTACTAATTCTATCTTCATATTCTGTCTTGTCGGCTTGACACTATCTTTGGTAAAACTATCATAACTCCTTCCGTACATGTTGTACTGACTTGCACTTTGAGATGGGTGTTTAATAATCATAATAGAGTCTATGTTCAAGTGCATAAGCACTAAAATTACTCCAATCAACATTGCAAACAAAAACTATGTCCAAGTTCACTGGTGAAAACACTGTCTCACACTTAGACAAATTTGCAATGCGCTCTGTCATACTTGCTCTCTGACCTATGTGATCTTCATGTGGATCATATGTTTCCATAATGACAACATATATGTAATCAACTCAGCCAAATTTCCAACACTAATATGGTTTCAAGGTGGTTCTAATTGGTCGACTTGATTATATCATGTAGAGGAAAGATATTTATAGGTAGTCATTTGTGATTGCTTGAGTGTGATTCATAGTTGATTAAGGAGAGTAGAGTAGAGTGTGTGAAGTGTTGAACCATCAAAGGAAGGTCTATGTGACCAAGTAATGTTTTAGTGCTATTCATTGGAACTGATCCAAATAGTAGGTCTAAGCGCAGTTCACCAAGATCTAGATATAGTGTGTATATGTTATTCAGAAGGTTGTAGCCTTCACCCC
Organism: Chamaecyparis obtusa; assembly: GCA_027943335.1. NCBI lineage: Eukaryota > Viridiplantae > Streptophyta > Pinopsida > Cupressales > Cupressaceae > Chamaecyparis > Chamaecyparis obtusa. The sequence goes on from BSBK01000559.1 coordinate 645,162, forward strand.
TTTGATCAGTGAGCTCTTGAATAGTACATCCTCTCCCCTAACAGGGACTATTGTAAAAGAATCCTAACAAGGCCTGACCCTTGACCAAGTCTACTATACTAAATATATTATAAAGCAACTCCTAATAGTGTTAAAGATCTTCTAACAAGGATCATAATACACTAGTGCAGAATATTAGTGGGTGTCAATTCTCACCAGAGTTTTTACCTATTTGGATTTCCCTGTAACCAAAATATTGTGTTGTGTTCAAGTGTTCTTTCATTGTGTTTATGCTTTATGTTTAAGTATACTTAATTGAATAAAGAATTGAAACTTTTAGATAACTAATTCACCCCCCCCCCCTTGAGTTATCTCTTGGGACTATTCCTAACCATTGGTATCAGAGCCAAGTGCCTCAAAGAGAAATTTTAATAGCTTGAGGTTGATCAAATGGCTTACTTTAGAAAAGAAAGTCCTAAGTTTGATGGAGAGAATTATCTTGATTGGAAGAACAAGATGGTGACCCATTTGCAGTGCATTGCTTTTGAAGGTTTTGAAGCAGCCAAGATTCCTACCTTAGAAGACCTTGCAAAGGATGATGCTACTAAAAGGAAAAAGGAATTGTTTCATCATAATGCTATAGCCAAAGAAGCTCTTATCAGCACCCTATCTGATGGTAGGTTTTCAAAAATAAAAAAAGGTAGATACAGCCCACAAAATATGGAAACACCTAGAAGACATATTTGAAGGAGAAAAACAAGCAAAGGATGCGCACAGAAAGACATGGAAGAAAAGATACAATGCATTAGAGATGTTTCCTAAAGAAAATATCAGAGCTTACAATCAAAGAATAAATGAAGCAGTTACTAGAATTAGGAACAATGGTGGAGAGATTTCAGAGGAGGACATTATGGACAAGTTAATGACCACTCTCATTCCAGAATATGAGATCAAGATCAACATCCTTGATGAGACCATGTAGCGTACATCTAATTTCAAGAGAGAGACCTTGATCAGCAAAATCTCAGCTTTTAAAATTTCAAGATTGAAGACAGAACCAAAGAGTGACACAGCTTTTAAAGCAACAGTTCATGGTAAGAATTTTGCAAACACTTCTAGTAATTTTGATGATGATGATGAAGAGAAAATATTAGATGATTTCATTTCTATGATTGCCAAAAGAGAAAAGAAAGGAAAAGGAAAATATGAAGGTCAATTACCATTTAAGTGCTTTTCATGTAATAAGATCGGTCACTTTGCATCTAAGTGTCCTACTAGAGCTAGAAAGTTCAAAAAGGATTATAAGCCTAAGTACTCTAAGGAATGCTACTATGCTGGAGATGGAGTTTCAGATGATGAATTAGGTGAAGAAGAAATTGGATTTATTTCTATTCTAGACAAAATGAATAATAAGACAAATCATAAAGATGAGAAAGAGGAACAAGAGCAAGCATTGATTTCCCAAGATGATATAAGGATAGACTGGATTATAGACAGTGGTTGTTCACATCACATGACAGGTGATAAAGGCAGCTTTGTTCATCCAAAAAAATATAATGGTGGCATGGTTAGATTTGGAGATAACACTCCTAAACCCATAGTTGGTAGAGGAGCCATCACCTTGGATGGAAAGTGTAGACACCTAAAAATCCTTTAGAAAATAAAGTATTTTTCTTTTTTGAAAAATTCCTGATAACATCATCATTTATTAATTATTTATTTATTTAGTTAATTAATTTATTTTTATGTCATTAAATCCCTTTATCTTAATTAAAAATATTTAATTAAGAAATCCCTCCCAAAAATGTTTAAATCTTATTTAAACATTATTTTCGTATTTATTAATTATTTTAATTAATAAATTGACCAAAAATCTCAAAATAAATTATTTATTTATTTTTTGCCCAAAACTTGGCCAATTTCCTTAAGACCACTAACCTCCTCCAGAATCTTTTAATCCTTCTTTAATTTTGATTAAAGACTAATCTCTTTTTTTCCTAACCCTAATCCCAACTCAAAATATTTAATTAAGATTAAATATTGAATCCTCATATTTGTTAAATTCATTTTTAATAAATATTCTCAAAACCTAAACCATGGAAATAAATAAATTTTTATTTATTTCCTAAAATCCATGTTTATCCTAAGGAAATTCGAGACTCTTCTAGAAAGTCCTAACCCTAATCCTAATCCTAATCCCTCCCCTAATCCTGTCACATTCCCTAACTAAGGTTAGCCAACTCCTAAGCTTAACCCAAAGTCAACAAACTTCTAGAGACTTCTCTTACATGCATGAAGTGCATTTAAAGCCTCCTTATCCCTCTTACATGCATTTATCATGCATTTAAGAAGCCCCTCACCCCTTTGTTACACCCTTTGACCTTAGGCACATTTCCCAAATTGTGCACATTCCTCCCATCTTTCAACCCAATGCCCTTGTGACACTTGTCACAAGGAGGTGGCCTTGAACTAGCACAATCCATGTGCTCCCCTTTGAATGAATCTTGGCCTCTCTTAAGGATTTTGATCCTGGCCATTCATTCCTCCTTCCCAAATCCTATAAATGCTCCTCCTTTCAAGAGAAAATTCATTAGCTTAACTTTTATTCTCATGCATTGTTATCATGCCCATTTAGCTCTAGACTTAGCATAATCATCTTAATCTAGCTTACTTTCAAGCATTTTAGCTCATCCTAATTTAGTAATAATGGATTAACATAGTTTATTTCATTTTTTTGCATAAGCATAGCATCATCACATCCCTATTTGGCTTAAAATCAATCTTAGCATAAATCTCATGTAGCTTAATATTCATATCAGCATCATTTTGATCCTTGAGGCCTTAGGGGCAAATCAGGTGTTCTATACCTGTGTTGTGCCATTTTGAGGTTTTCATGGATTTCAATCCATCCTAAATGCATAAGGAATATGCTCCAAGTGATTAAAGAGCACACCCACATCCCCTTAAGCAAGAGAAAATCAAACAATGCTTGGGTGCACCTGTTTAGGCTCAATCTGAGGTGGCTAGCTTAAAGTTTTCTTTGTTTTGCATTGATTTCATGCTTAGACTAGAACATCTAATCCTTGTTTGGCTTGAAGTCTTTCAAAGCAGGTACCCTCGAAAGCCTTGTCCACATTCTGGTACGCCCGGTGGGACCAAAACCACAATCACTTTGATTAGATCATACTTCATATTCTTGTATTTGCAGGAAACAAATGAAATGTCACCTTCAAGCAATTAAATGTCACTACAGCAATTAAATGTCACCTTCAGCAATTAAATGTTGCCTTTAAGAAAAGAAATGTTACCTTCAAGAAAAGAAATGTCACCTACACACAATACAGTCACGCCTTCAAGCAATTAAATCATGCCTTCACGCAATGAAATGATGCCTACAAGATCTGTATTCACGCCTATTTTCTAATAGATTTCCACCATTGATAACTTCTATTTTGTCCCAAAATTCTTCTTCTGTCGCCTACAAGTAATTAAATCACACTTGCAACTTAAGAAATCACGCCTGAGACATAAGCTTTCACGCCTTTGGGTACGGAAGTCTCGCTTGTAAACATTCCATCATCGCTCGAAATATTTGTGTGTCACCTTTAAATCTTTCTCTGCCACCTGTAGTCATTTCTTTGTCGCTTGGAAAATTTCTCCATCACTTTTGCACAGTTATCTGTCACCTGTTAACATTCGAGTGTCACCTGAGAGTTTTTGGTGTCACCTCTGCACTTTCCAGTGTCATGTATTAGCTGGACCGTGTCACTTTTTGTTTTTTCTATCTTAATCTTCTTGGGACTAGATTCATTTTTCTTATTGCAAACAAAGGTCAAAACAAATCTTGAATGAAATTAAGGAAAAATGAACTTAAGTCCTAAGAGTCATTATCATTTTGAAAATCAAACACAATCTTGAATGATCTAAATTGGAAAGAACAAGCATCCGTATTCCTTCTTCTTTGAATTTCAGTTCAAACAAAATCTTGAATGATCTAAGGATAAAACAAAGCTCTTTTCAAAGTTCTTAAATCAACTCGCAAATCTCAATCTTGAATGCCCAAAAGGAAAGAACTTGCAAGCGCTCAAATCATTTACCTTTGGAGAAAGAACAAATCAAACCTTAAGCACTTGTGTCTTCAAATTCAAAGTTCAAACAAACTTAATCAATTCAGGAAAAAGAACAACTTGCTTGATGTGCATCTAGGAGCTTTACATTTTTTGTATAGTCCTGTTAAAGTAAGCAACGTAGAACATTTGGACTTGGACAAGTTCACTTATTCTACTTTTAGTGAGGCCTATCTAGGGAGAAAAGTTCTTCCTCCTCAGAGAATGACCTCAAACCGGTATCCCCCCCCGGCTGGTATATAAATAAAGTGAAGGAAAAAAGTACTCACTTATATCTCCTAATCCACGGGCATTTTGTGCCAAATGCAAATGTTTGGGGACAAGTAAATATTCCTCCCCCAGCGTTGTTGGCTAGGATCTTAAGTGAGTCACAGGTGGTCAACATAACCAAGTATGGAGACTCCACGGAACTATTAAAAAACTTGATAAAATAGAGGCTACCCTATCTACATCCGAAAGTATCAAAATCCTTGTGCAAGGACCGATTCCAAGGGGTTTACCAGGTCACCTCAAGATTACACACCATTTGTATTCCCTTCTAGGGGATACCAAGCTGTGGGCAAGTGATTTTGATACTCACCTTCCTTAGGCAGATCTATTTGAAGTGCTTGATAGTCAAAACTCTGTGAAAACATTGTTGGAACATACACTTTCAAAGCTTTATCAGAGTCAGTTATCCTGTTTGTATCCCACAAGTTTCTTTGTCCCTTGTGGAGATTGCTTTTTCGAAAATCTTTGTTGAAATCTATCCTTTGCCATTGGGAAACATCAAACTGATCAACAAACCTGGTTTGAGATACTCAAGACATTTTGCAGAGAAACCCTCGAAATCAGATATCCAAAGAGCCTTTTTTATCAGAATTTCCCCGAGTTATGCCCAATTTGATCAAACATCCGAAAGCTAAGTTACCCAAATCCAAGCATTATCAAGAGAAGAAAGTTGCAGAAAGAAACCTTAAGAGCCATCAATCCTCTATCCAAGCAACCCAAGCAGAAGAAAAATATCAAGAAAAACTTGATAATATTGGCTATAACACAAGAGTCAAACAGTTTGCCTACCGATTTTGAGTGAACCGTCTCTATGTCAACCTTGAAAGAGAAGATTAGCTAGATCCTTTGCATATCCATTCCACCTTCAAATCTCAAAAATCCTATCTTGGCAGTCCTTCATCCTAGTTTCATCCCCGCATCATCACCAAATCCTTAGTTGCATTCTAGAGTCCTTAGCTGCATTCACCATCATCTTCCTAGCAGCATCATAGATCATCCATCTCAATTGCATTTGCATCATCCTTTTAGAGAAAGCATTGTTCCATCATCCTTCACCATCTTTCCATTAGCAATCCACAATCAGAGTCCCATATCCTTCATCCAAATCTAGCATCCAATATCCAAATCAGAACTCACCATCCTTTGCACCAAATCCAGAGATCCAAATCCATAAGTACTTAGTGTCCAAAACCTTTGAGTTGTTTCCATCCCTTATCCTAAATCAGAAATCATCCCCTTTGTGACAGAGCATTTTCTAAAGGAAATCCAACTTGTCCTTGCATAGCCTCATCATCTCGAGCAAGAGATTGGCTTGTATTGATAAAATCCAGTTGACCAAAGATCATTAGTCTATCCTAGGTTGGCCAAATCCTATCACTGATCCTCCATTGGGAAAAATAGCAGCTCATTATTGACACTTAGTAATCTTCCACCACATCCCACCAATCCTCCACCCAATCTTGACCCAAATCAGAGCATCCCACCAAGCCTCCATCATCACCAAGCTTTTTTACCAATTTTCCACCATCTCCCATCAATCTTCCACCATCCTTGATCCAAATCCGAGCATTTCACCAATCCTTGCATCACATTCTAGAAGTTCATCATCCTTAGAATTTCCTTAAGCTTGCATCCACCATCCTTTAGAGTCCTTTAGAAAACATCTTGCATCCATCTAGCATTTGCATCTCCATGCCTGTCGAGACAAGATCCAGATCTACAAAAAGAAGGAACATGAATCCTTATCTGATCACCAATTCATCTGATCCCAACATTGTTACCAGTGCAATGATAGCCTATGATCCCAAAGTACAAACTGGAAACACATGGGATGATCCCAATATCCCCTTAGCTCCTCTGGTAATAGAAACATTTGTGAATCATCCAGAGAATCCACCAGTATTCAATGCACTCATAGCCCAAAACTAGCAAGGCATGTTCACTATCCTTGCACAAGCATAGACTTCCATTCCACCATATCTCCATCCTCGCATTCCCATAAGTACTATCCAAATCCTAGCAAATGTATACTCTCCATTTATCCAACCGTTCCTTGATCCAACCTTGCAAACATCCCAAGAAACCTCTGCCATTCCCCTTCTTCTGCAAGGAAGGTTTGGAAATCCCGTAACACAAGCTATAACACCATCTACTCCATTCCCTATCATAGGTACTTCATCATCCGCCATGGCCGCTCAAGCTCTTGCACAAATCCAATGCTTGTCCTAGAATCAACTCCCACCTCTTACACAAACCTTTGCACAAGAAGTTCCACCATCTTCCATAGGCAGTGCAACACCTTTCACTCCAGGAGGGATGCAATCATCTTTCATCTTCACTTCACAAGCTTCCACATCCACACCTTTTATGACAAGAGGGATGCAATCATCTTTCCCTTTCACTCCACAAGCTTCCGCATCCATACCATCTTTTCCAGGTTCAACGCAATCCTTTCCCTCTTTCTCCCAACAAGCCTCCACATCAGTGTCATCTATTTCGGGGGTAGCGCAACCACTCCCCTTTCATACCCAGCAAACTTCCACATCAACATCCCCCTTTTCATGGGGAACACAAGCATTCTCTTCATTTCCCCCCCAACAAGCATCTACCCAAGCACAAGCCCAGCAAAATGCCTTCACCACAGGAATGCCTTCCATGGGTTTTCCCAATCCACCATTCACGTCCCAAAATCCCATCACATCTACCTTCCTGGCATCTACTGCAACACAATTCCCACCTCACACTGGTCCTCATTGGGGTCTCACTCAAGAAGACATGAAACCCTTTGGAATACCAACTCACTCTCCTACATCTGTATTTACAAACCAACAAGCCACCTTCTCACAAGCAGCACAATAGCAACCATCTCAACCTCCCCCAACCTCATCCTTCACAAGCTATCCATTCCCAACACCCAATGCTTTTCAGCAAGTTCCTCCACCTCTGTAGCAAAGTTCATCCCATTTCACAAGTCATCCTACCCAGCCGCCCTTTTCTTCAAGCTTCCCTACATCAGTTCCACCCTTAAGCAATGCGGGAATGCACCCGACCTATATCGGTCAACCACAGAACCAAGTTCAGCAAGGACCATCTCACCAATAAGCTGCATCATTCCACTAGCCACCCCCATAGCAACCATACTTTTAGTCATAGCAGCAAGTCCCAGTCATCCCACAACACCAGCAAGCAGTCTCATATCCATCACTACAATATCCCCCTATGCCACATTAGCAATATCCTCCCCAGCAAACATCACTCCAAAATCCACTCCAATCCACCTATCTTGCTGGGCCATCTCCATATCCCATTCCACAATACCCACCTCAAATGGGAGTACCTGCTCAAACACCAATCAATGCCGAGTGGGAGGCCATGAAGAACGCTCTTAAGGAGCTTCAAACTAGTACTGAGAATAAAACTTACAAGTTTGAGGAGGTGTGTCCTTATCCATTTGACTGGTCCATTGCCGCTATACCTTTCCCCAAGCATTTTGAGACACCTAAGTTTGATAAATCTCGAGGGAAAGGAGATCCAGTCAATCATATTAAAGAATTCTATATGGCATGCCAAGAAGTGGCTTATAATGATAACTATCTCCTACGCCTATTCCCCAAAAGCTTGGGAGGGACTACTATTGAATGGTTCTACAAAATACCCTGTGGGACTATCACAACCTTTGCTGAACTTTCTGAGAAGTTCATTGCCCACTATGCCCACAATGTTGAGAATGAGTTGACCTTGTTAGATCTTTGTAACTCAAAATAGAAAGATGGAGAAAGCCTAGCAGAATACTTGCAACGATGGCAGAACCTTACTACCAGGTTATCATACCAGCCACCTGAAAAGCATTTGACCAAAATCTTTATTGATAATCTGCATCCTAGGTTATCCCACTTCATGAGAATGAATTGTCTCCAAACCTATCAAGATATCAAGAGCAAGGGGATAGGTATTGAAAAGGCCCTCCTAGATGAAGGCACAATCCAACACATCAAAAATGATGCCCAAAAACCCAACAATGATAAATCCCATTACTGGAATCGTAACAAGAATGTTGTTACTGATGGAGCCACTGATACCAAGCATGTCCAATTTGTTGTAGCTAGTCCTCCATCAACTCCTGCATACCAACAACAATAAGCACCCATCCATCAGAAACCTCCTCAAGTCCATCAACAACCCACGCAACAATATCATTCTCAGAATAATCAGCAGAATTATTAGTAGCAAGCCCATCAAGCTTATCAAGGTAACCCAAACAATCAAGTCAATGCCATCAATATTACTCCCAAGAAGAACAAACCCAGAGCTCAAAATTATCCAAAGAAGACCTTCACACCACTAGGTGAACCTCTGGATGTTATCTTTCATCTGATGGGCAAGGCCAACTTGATTACATATCCACCAATTCAGCCAGTTGATGATACCACTCCCAAGCTTGATTGGTACAAAGATCACGAGTACTATGATTATCATCGTGTCAAAGGACACACTACCCTGAAGTGTATGAGACTCAAAAACTATATCCAAGATCTCATTGATCAAAAAGAGATTCAAGTAGATACCCCCGCTCAAGCCTCGCCAAATGCCAATTTGCAAATTTATCAGAATGTGTTCCCACAACACAATGCTCGGACCAATGAAACTAAAGCCAATCCTCCCCAGAACCATGGCAAAGGTAAGCAAGAAGATCACACTACTGCCTATAACAATTATGACAATATTGTTAGATGTATAACCCAAGTTGAGCCCATAGTCAATGCCATCCATGTCAGAGGAGCAGATCATCAATGTGTGGTTACTACCCGCAAAGGCCAGATCACTGTTGCTAGTGCCCAACCAAGGCCAACACATAATGCACACAATGCATAGTATAACCTCATAGAACATCTGGGGAACACACCAGGCCAAATATCCATCTTGGACCTTCTTCGCACCTCACCTCTCCATCAGGAGATCCTTAACCGAGCTCTCAAAGAAGGACATGTCCCCACAGACATTAACACCACCCAATTTGAGACCCTTGTGGGACATCTATCCACAACTTGTGCTTTATCCTTCAAACCATCTGACATGCTAGCTGTTGCACCTGACCATACTCTCCCTCTCTGCATCGCCATCATGGTCAGAGACTTCGCCATCAAATGAGTCTTAATAGATAATGGCTCAGCCCTGAACTTGTGTACTTTGAAATTCATTCAGTAGATTGGGTTCACCCAGGCTAATATAGCACATGAAGTAATCACTATCAAAGCCTATGACAATTTGGAGCGTACCTCTGAAGGTACCATTACTTTGCCCATTTAGCTGGGCCTAATAACACAAGATACTATTTGCCATGTTGTTGATCTTGACCTACCATTTAATATCCTCCTAGGCCGACCATGGATTCATTCCATTAAGGTTGTACCATCTACTTACCATCAGTGCATCAAATTTCCGCATCAAGGCACTGAGATTACCATCCATGCTGACCCCCAACCCTTTGCATACTATCATGTGATGGAAGCATCATTCCCTCACTCCACTCATTGTCTTGGAACTAACATTGGTACTTTTATTGCTAGCTCATCCTGATCCCATTGTGATCCAGAAACCATTCTCACCTCCACCCTATCTTCCATCAAGATCAATAACCAGGGTTGTGGTGAATATAGCCTACATGATGCATTTTCTATAGGGGCCCTCCCGCTTGATCCACATACTCAAGGCCGCCCAAATCACCAAAGCAAGCCTATTGAAGAGCATCATGAAATCAAAAAAATCAGATCTATGACTTTTGAATCCCATGGAAACATAAACAGTCAAGAGATGGATCCTAACATAAATAGGTGGTTGTATAAAGATCCCCCATCACTTGACACTCAACTTCTTGGCTATTTCAAAGATAAATATCCAAAGCAATATAAGTATACCACTGAACAATGGCACTATCAAGGCGATGGTCTAGGGCCACAAGAAGGCGGCAACCAATATCCCATCACAAGATCAAAGAATCCTGAACATCAGGGTCTTGGCTTTAATACCCCTCACCTGCATATACAAGGGCCGAATACCACAACTGGGGGCACCAACATGACTAGCGTTCCACTCTTAAATAGCTAGGATGACCTCATAGAGATCGAAGACATCCCTAAAGAGAAAGAAATTAGATCCTACGATGATATCTTTGATGATGACACCCTCCTGGGGACTTCTGTCCTCCGAAAACTTGCCATCAATCTCATAGAACTTCCCCTCACCCACCCTAAACTCATAGACTAGGCTCAACCAAGCATTACACACATCGATGAGTTCCAAAGCATGGAAGCACTCCTAGAATTCATGGGGGCATCAGGCCCACACTCAATTTAGGATTCAGAGTCAACGCACATCTATAAGCTTGACCCAGAAGGATACTTCAAAGAGGAGGCAAGCTTTAGCTGCAAAAGAGAAATAGAAAGAGTAAAAAATGATTCCTTATGTGAAAACCCTTCTGGGGCACATTCTGATTCCAAAAAAGTAAAAATAAAGAGCATATCTTCTAGTGAAAACTTGGCAATTCAAGCGCTAGAAGATGAAGACTTGCCTCTTCCTCCCATCCAGGATTACAGACCTGAGCAGTCACCTATCATCATAGAAGAAACCAAGCCAGTCAACTTAGGTATAGAGGAATGTCTGAGGATCACCTACATTGCAGCCAACATGACAGAAGGTGAAGAAATGGCTTTCACTACGCTACTTCAAGAAGCTACTACAAACTTTGCATGGTCATACGCACACATGCCTGGACTTGATCCTAAACTTATTGTTCATCATCTAGCTGTAGACCCTAATTTCAAGCTAGTAAAGTAAAAGCTACACAAAATGCATCCCAAAGTAGCTCTATTGGTAAAATCAGAACTAGAAAAGCTCCTGGATGCAAAGATTATCAGAGCTATAGATTACTCAGATTGGATCTCCAACATGGTACTTGTCACAAAGCCTTCTGGTGACATCTCAATTTGTACAGATTTCAGGGACCTAAACAAAGCATGTCCTAAAGATGATTTCTCGCTACCTAACATAGACATGATCGTAGATCTTACAGCGGGCCATGAAATGTTGTCACTAATGGATGGTTTCTCTGGATACAATCAGATTCATATAGCAGCAGAAGACCAACACAAAATAGCATTCACCACTCCATGGGGTACATTTTTCTATAACATGATGCCCTTTGGTCTAAAGAATGTAGGAGCCACATATCAGAGAGCGATGACAGAAATCTTCCATGACATGATTCACAAGATCCTAGTGGACTATGTGGATGATATTCTTGCAAAATCAAAAACTCGCCATGAACACCTTGACATTCTTGAGAGTGTTTTTGATCACCTGCAACACTATGGGTTACGGCTCAATCCAAAGAAATGTGTCTTTGGTGTTACATCTGGAAAGCCCCTAGGTTTCATAGTATCACGATGAGGCATAGAGATTGACCCTAAAAAGGTCAAAGCAATAATAGAAATGCCTCCCCCAAGAACACTCAAACAGCTCAAAAGCCTACAAGGAAAGCTTCAATCAGTGCGTCGGTTCATTTCTCAACTGCCAAACAAGTGCCAACCTTTCACACATCTTTTATGTAAAGACACAAGCTTCAAGTGGGATCCCATATGTCAGAGAAGCTTTGATAAGCTCAAGGAGTATCTAGCCAATTCTCCAATCCTAGTGCCACCAGTTCCAGGATGCCCTCTCACACTCTACATCTTAGCAACCACTACAGCACTAGGGGCACTCCTAGCTCAGCATGATGATGAAAACAAAGAGAGAGCCATCTACTATATGAGTCAAACTCTTGTCGGCTATGAGCTTAATTACTCACCCATGGAAAAAGCATGCCTTGCAGTGGTTTTTGCCACTCAAAAGCTTAGACATTACATGCTCAGTCACACAATTAGGCTCATTTCAAAAGTAGACCCCCTCAAATATCTACTATCAAAGACAACTCTCATAGGCCATATGGAAAAATGGGTCATGATACTCAGTGAGTTTGACATCCAGTACATAGATCGAAAATCAATCAAAGGGCAAGTCATTGTCGATCAGCTAGCAAAAGCACCACTGGTGGATGCTTATCCACTAATCATGGAATTCCATGATGAACACTTATGTATGATTGAAGAGCAGCCCATGTGGAAACTATACTTTGATGGCTCCTACACATCACATGGATCAGGGGCAGGAATCCTATTCATCACACCTCAAGGTGACTACATCCCAAAGTCATTTAAATTGGGATTTTCATGTACCAACAACATTGCAAAATATGAGGCACTCATCTTAGGTCTCAAAATAGCCATTCAATGGAATATCACAGAACTGCAAGTGTTTGGCGATTCATAGCTGATTATCAAGAAAGTCCTAGATGAATATCAAACAAAGGATGACAAGCTGCTACCTTACAAAGAACTTGTAGATAGATTGAAAGAGCATTTCTTGAATCTACAATTCACACAGATACCCAGACTTCAGAACAAAGTAGTAGATGCAATGGCAACTATTGGGTCCTTGTTAGAAATCCCATGCGACACATCACAGTATGAATTCTTAGTCAAGCAGCTACATACACTAGCTTATGAGAATGCTGATGTAGAAATGGTGTGTGTCTTGGTTGGTCCCCAGTCCCCATGGTATCATGACATCCATGCATATCTAAAGAATGGTATCATATCTCCCCATCTCACCAATAACCAATGCCAAAACCTTATTCGCAGAGCTTCCCACTACACTCTTGTAGCCAACACCCCTTATCATCGAGGATATCACAACATCCTTTCTATGTGTTTAGATTCAAACGAGGCCATCCTGGCTTTACAAGAGGTCCACGCTAGAATTTGTGGTGCCCACACCAGTGGCATGGTTTTAGCTAAGCTGTTTCTTTGAGTTGGGTATTATTGGCCAACCATGGAACATGATGCTTGTGAGTTTGTCAGGAAATGTTTACCATGTCAGCAGCATGCAAATTTGATTCATGCACCAGCACAAGACTTGCAGCCCATTGCGCCACCTTGGCCATTTTCATGTTGGGGCTTTGACCTTGTCAGCTTAATCACTCCCCTTTCCTCAGATGGACACAAGTACATAATAACTACCATAGATTACTTCACCAAATGGGTTGAAGCGATTCTGTTCACCCTAACTATTGGCATCCAAATATCCAAGTTCATCCTTTACCACATCATTTGCCGCTTTGGCATACCATCTACCATCTTCACTGACCATGGCACACCTTTTGAAAACTAGCATGTGGATGATCTGTGTGCTAAAATCCACATCCATCACCATTTCTCCAGTCCATATTTCCCTCAAGGAAATGGCCAAGCTGAGGCAACCAATAAAACTATCTTGAAAATCCTCAAGAAGGTTGTCAATGATTTTGGTCATGACTGGCACCTCCAAATTAATCCTGCCCTTTGGGCCTACCATACTTCTTATCATACTCCCATAGGCACCACTCCATATTCCCTTGTATATGGTGCCGAAGTCATTCTGCCGATCGAGGTCGAGCTCCCATCATTGCGAGTCTCCATGAAGAACTACACCACTGATGAAAACTATCGTGTGGCTTGTCTCACACAGCTAGACCTGTTAGATGAAAAGAGACAACAAGCCTATGATCACCTGGTTGCATACCAGAATTGACTCAAAAGGAGTTATAACAAGAAGGTCCATCCCAGACAATTTCAGGTTGGTGACATGGTCCTCAAAGAAAATCAAAAAGTCCAAGCAAACAGAGAAAAGAAAAGCAAGTTTGAGCCTACTTGGTTGGGCCCCTATGTTGTCACAGCATGCTTCAGCTCTGGAGCTTATCAGTTATCTACACCAGAAGGTGAGGCTTTGAATGATCCAATCAACATCATACATCTGAAGAGGTTCTATGCTTGAACTAGATCTACATATTCAGAAAATCTATAAAAATTTAGAAAAATCAGAAAAATACAAAAAAAAGAAAAAACAAGGAAAACAATCATCCAATGGTGAAAACTTGGTAATTTAAGCACCTTGGACAAGTATGTTGGTGAAAACCTAGCAAACAGGCACCATACATAGTGGACCGAGTCATTATCTATCAAACTCCCATCCCCCCATCCCAGCATCTCCATCCTTTTTCTTCCATCCTCATCCCCATCCACCATCCACCATCCCCCGGCATTCCTCTTTTTCATAACTCCTCTAGCATATCCGCAATCCCACCTGCACATATCTTGTACCACATCTTGCACATATCTTGTCCCATATCCTATATAGCATGATCCTTCATGTATATCATGTATAGCGAGATCTTTCTATCCCCAATCCTGAGCTTTTGTCCCTATCTGTTGAAAATATCTTCCTGTCCATTGTACATAGTCCTTGTCAGTCCTGCAGTAGCATTTGATCATAACTCTTTGTCCTACCCAGCCTCGCACTTCAGCCACATCAATTGTTGACTATTCTTGATCACTATGATTATTCTTTGACTGCATCATTTGCCAGTGAACAACAACACTCATTCTCCCATCAATCAGTGGGTCCTTGAGGATGTATCCTTCCTCCTGTCAGACCCAATCTTCCACCAATCACACTCGGTCCATGTCGATGCATCCTTCCACACGTTCAGACCAATCTTCCCACCATCAATCCAATCCATCACATCAAATCTCTCTCCTTGGCAAAGGATGTCTTTTTGGAGTTATCATTTTGGTCTTTAATCTTGTCCTTTGGATTTTGTTAATCTTTTATAGCTTCTCGTTGTTCTCTACTTAAAGTCGCCATGATCCTTTATATCATGGTGTGCTGCGAATGAGGATAATTTGGGGCAGGGTCTTTTGATCTTTTGCTTCTGCCTGTGAGTCAGTTGTGTGTTTATAGTTTCTTCAGCATCATTTCCACCATGCCTCCTTCGGGTTTCATGCATGATGCTGGGGTAACCCTGCGTGTCTTTTTAATGTCAGTCCTCTACAACGCTGGTGACAAGGCCTCATGATCCCAGTATCTTTGGCAAGTCTCTAGCATTGCTATATTAAACTAGGTTATGCTCTCCACATTTTCACTTGGAACTTCCCCCAATCCCCTGCATCTTGCATCATATAGATTAATCTTGCATCTTGCATCTCTCATGTAGCTATATCCTACATTTCGCATTTCATCTCATCTTGCATTCACCCATATTTACTCTTGGAAGCTTGGTTATTTATCTCCCCTTCTTCCTAGGCCCTTCCTTCTTTGTTTCCTTTCGAGAAAATTCCACAACGTTTACTCCTTGTGTTATTTTCTCGAGGGGGCACAACCCCTCATTCCTCTAAATTTTAGCCTCGGGCATCTTATTTTCTTGTCTTTGACACCATGCCACTTGCGGCATCACATCAAAGAGGGGCAAAATGTAGACACCTAAAAATCCTTTAGAAAATAAAGTATTTTTATTTTTTGAAAAATTCCTGATGACATCATCATTTATTAATTATTTATTTATTTAGTTAATTAATTTATTTTTATGTCATTAAATCCCTTTATCTTAATTAAAAATATTTAATTAAGAAATCCCTCCCAAAAATGTTTAAATCTTATTTAAACATTATTTCCCTATTTATTAATTATTTTAATTAATAAATTGACCAAAAATCCTAAAATAAATTATTTATTTATTTTTTGCCCAAAACTTGGCCAATTTCCTTAAGACCACTAACCTCCTCCAGAATCTTCTAATCCTTCTTTAATTTCAATTAAAGACTAATCTCCTTTTTTCCTAACCCTAATCCCAACTCAAAATATTTAATTAAGATTAAATATTTAATCCTCATATTTGTTAAATTCATTTTTAATAAATATTCTCAAAACCTAAACCATGGAAATAAATAAATCTTTATTTATTTCCTAAAATCCATGTTTATCCTAAGGAAATTCGAGACTCTTCTAGAAAGTCCTAACCCTAATCCTAATCCTAATCCCTCCCCTAATCCTGTCACATTCCCTAACTAAGGTTAGCCAACTCCTAAGCTTAACCCAAAGTCAACAAACTTCTAGAGACTTCTCTTACATGCATGAAGTGCATTTAAGACCTCCTTATCCCTCTTACATGCATTTATCATGCATTTAAGAAGCCCCTCACCCCTTTCTTACACCCTTTGACCTTAGGCACATTTCCCAAATTGTGCACATTCCTCCCATCTTTCAACCCAATGCCCTTGTGACACTTGTCACAAGGAGGTGGCCCTGAACTAGCACAATCCATGTGCTCCCCTTTGAATGAATCTTGGCCTCTCTTAAGGATTTTGATCCTGGCCACTCATTCTTCCTTCCCAAATCCTATAAATGCTCCTCCTTTCAAGAGAAAATTCATTAGCTTAACTTTTATTCTCATGCATTGTTATCATGCCCATTTAGCTCTAGACTTAGCATAATCATCTTAATCTAGCTTACTTTCAAGCATTTTAGCTCATCCTAATTTAGTAATAATGGATTAACATAGTTTATTTCATTGTTTTGCATAAGCATAGCATCATCACATCCCTATTTGGCTTAAAATCAATCTTAGCATAAATCTCATGTAGCTTAATATTCATATCTGCATCATTTTGATCCTTGAGGCCTTAGGGGCAAATAAGGTGTTCTATACCTATTTTGTGCCATTTTGGGATTTTCATGGATTTCAATCCATCCTAAATGCATAAGGAATATGCTCCAAGTGATTAGAGAGCACACCCACATCCCCTTAAGCAAGAGCAAATCAAACAGTGCTTGGGTGCACCTGTTTAGGCTCAATCTGAGGTGGCTAGCTTAGAGTTTTATTTGTTTTGCATTGATTTCATGCTTAGACTAGAACATCTAATCCTTGTTTGGCTTGAAGTCTTTCAAAGCAGGTACCCTCGAAAGCCTTGTCCACAAAAAGAATAGTACAGATGATGTTTTCTATGTAGATGGTTTAAAACACAACCTTCTTAGTGTTGGACAGTTACTTGGAAAAGGTTATCAGTTGGAGTTCAAAGATGACAAATGCATCATTAACAACAAGGATGGTGTTATGATTGCATCAAGCTCAATGACAAGAGGCAATGTTTTCCAACTCAATTCAGAAGCAAGTTGTTTTTTTGCTAAAGTTGATGACAGTTGGTTATGGCATAAAAGACTATGTCAAATGAATTTTGATAACATAGTAAAGATAAGCAATGTGAAGGCAGTAAGAGATCTACCTAGAAGAGCAAAACTAGTTGATACTATATGCAGGGAATGTGTGATGAGGAAGCATGTGAGAAATTCATTTAGGAGCAAGCAAAATTCAGCAGAGAACAAGTTGGATCTGATTCATATAGACCTATGCTGTCCAACCCAAACAAGATCATACTATGGTGAAAGGTATTTCATTTTGTTTGTTGATGATTATACTAGGATGATGTGGGTTGCATTCTTGAAAGATAAGTTAGAAGCATTTGAGAAGTTCAAAATATTCAAAGCTAAGGTTGAGAATGAATCTAGACTAAAGATAAAATGTTTGAGATTAGATAAAGGAGGATAATTCACCTCTGACAAATTCTATGAGTACTACGAAGAACATGGCATAAAGAGATAGTTAAGTGCACCTAGCACCCCTTAGCAGAATAGAATTGCAAAAAGAAGGAATAGGATCATCCTTGATATAGTGTACACCATCATGATTGAACAAAATGTTGCACACACCTACTAGAGAGATGCGGTCAATACAGCAGTCTAACCCATCAATAGAATTCAATTGAGGCCTAGCACTAACAAAAAACCATATGAGCTATGGTTTGGTAATGTTCCCATAGTAAAATACTTCAGAATCTTTGGAAGCAAGTGCTAAATCAAGAGGGATGAAGCAGTAGGCAAGTTTGATGCAAGAAGTGATGAAGGTATTTTTCTTGGTTACTCTACTAAAATTAAAGCTTATAGATGTTTCAATTTAAGATTGAAAAAGATCATTGAAAGTGCTCATGTTAAGATTGATGAAAAGTTTATGGTTCAAGAAAGATATCATGATTACTCACCCATGATTGAAGAAGAACCTAGACCCTCCACTAGTGAGACAATTATTGAGGAAATGTTTGATAGGATTGATATGTTATTCAATGACCTTGAGACAAGTGAAGTAGGTACTCCTAAGGTTGATGAGTCAGCATCACCTAAAGTTCCAAAGTTTACATCTAGGAATCATTCCAAGAAAGATATCATTGGAGATCAGAGCGACAAAGTCTTAACAAGATCACAAGAAAAGAACTCAGCTAGCAGTGAAGTGGTATGTTTACTATCTCAAATTAAACCCTTAAGTGTTGAAGATGCATGTAATGATTCAAATTGGCATGATGCTATGAAAGAAGAACTTGATTAGATTATTAAGAATGACACTTAGGAACTGGTCCCAAGACCTAGTGATAAGAATGTGATTGGAACAAACTAGATATTCAGAAAAAAGATGAATGAAGATGGTATAGTAGTAATAAATAAAGAAAGGTTAGTATGTAATGGATATGCACAAAGAGAAGGCATTGACTATTCAGACACATTTGCACCTGTGAGCATATTAGAAACTATTAATTTATTTCTAGCTTATGCTACAGTCAAAAACTTCAAAGTTTATATGATGGATGTCAATTCAGCATTCCTAAATGGAGATTTGAAAGAAGAAGTATACATTGAGTAGCCAGAAGGATTCACCTTATCAGACAGACTTGATATGGTATGCAAATTGAAGAAGGCCCTCTATGGACTTAAGCAAGCCCTAGAACATGGTATGAGAGACTAGATGGATATCTAACAAAGATTGGATTCAAGAAAGGAGCAGCAGATTGTAATCTATTCATTAGAGAGACATCTGAAGGTCTACTACTTGTAGCTATATTTTTTGATGACATTATCTTTGGAGGTAATCACAAACTAAGTGTATAATTTGCCAAAGAAATGTAGAATGAGTTTGAGATGAGTATGATTGATCGTATCAAATACTTTTTGGGACTAAATGTGCAGCAGACAAAAAAGGAATTTTTATTAATCATTCCAAATATGTGAAAGAGATACTGAAGAAATTCAAGATGGATGATTGCAAGCCAATAGGAACACCTATGATCATTGGATGTAAAATTACAAAAGAAGATGACTCACCAGCAATGGATACAACATTGTACAAGTCTATGATTGGTAAACTCATATATCTTACTCAGACTAGACTTGATATTTCCAATGCAGTTGGCATAGTTGGAAGATTTGTAGTAGAACCCAAGCAAAGCCACCTCATGGAAATAAAGAGAATATTTAGATACTTTCAAGGACTATAGATTATGGTCTATGGTATCCTAATTTGGAAAATGTTGAGCTTCATGTGTATACTAATGCAGATTGGGCAGGATGTGTTGATGATAGAAAGAGTACATCAGGTGGAGCAGTGTTTCTTAGTGATAGACTTGTTACTTGGACAAGCAAGAAACAAAACTATATTTCTCAATCAATAGCAGAAGCAGAGTATGTTGTAGCAGCCTTGAATTGTTCTATAATTGTTTGGATCAAGCAGATGATAAAGGATTTTGGAATTCAGATTGATTATCTGATTGTTATTCATTGTGATAACACTAGCACTATCAATATGTTGAAGAACCCTATGATGCATGCAAAGACAAAGCACATTGAGATCAAGTATCACTTCCTAAGAGAAAATGTGGTAGAGAAATAAGTCAAGCTGGACTATGTGAGTACCAAATATCAATTGGTAGATATATTCACAAAGCCCTTGCCAAAGGATACTTTTGAGTATCTCAGGGAGAAGTTGAGAGTAATTCCTTTCCTTGATTCTACTTAGAAGAAAGAAGGAAAGGCATCAATCCTTAGGGACTAATGGAAGGTTGACTACTCTACCTTAGGAGTAGTACCAATGTTTAAAATGAATGGCACCCTTTTCCATTGATGTCAAAGCGGGATTAATATACAAAGTCATGAAAAATAGGAGAAAAAAGGAGTAATATACTAAGGGGGAGCAGTATTCAGTTATGATAGTAGTGCAGTTGAGGAAATGGAGAATGCTGAAAAATATTGTAGCAGATGGAGGATTCCTCCTTGGGGGAGTCTTTATGAGGAAATTGAGAATGTTATAAAAGAAATATTCATTTAGGTTGGTGGTGTTTTTTCATTCCACATGTTGCCATCAATGCCAAAGGGGGAGATTGTTGGAGATTTGCCAGCAGGCTAGTACTAATTGTATGTTTGTCATTGATGACAATATATGGAAAGTAGCATGCATGGAAGTCTTATGCATTAAGCTTTCAGTATATGAAGCATGGACATGATATCATGGGCACAGAGGTTAACTATTAGTACAGACAGGTATATAGCAGCTTGTGTTAGCAGTGTTCCTGACAGAGTAACAGATAGTATTATGTGTATGGTCATCTATATATTTATCATGGAGCCTTGCATGCTTGGATATATGTTGAAGACATATTAGTGATGTTACATTCATGGATGCATAGTTTGATATTTAGTAGAAGTGAAGTTATACAGTGGTTATTCACCAGTAGCAGTTTCCTGTGTTTGTTCAGGAGAGCCGATAGAGATTTTGTTAGTTCTAGAGTTACCCCTATCTTTTGGGTATGCACCCTTGGATTTAATCTTAGAGAAGAGTTATTGATGTTTGGTTAAGAGTGCATGAAGTAATTCATCTTGAGGAGAAAGATCCAGTTATTTTGGTAGAG
Organism: Chamaecyparis obtusa; assembly: GCA_027943335.1. Lineage (NCBI taxonomy): Eukaryota > Viridiplantae > Streptophyta > Pinopsida > Cupressales > Cupressaceae > Chamaecyparis > Chamaecyparis obtusa. Next base: position 666,232 of record BSBK01000559.1, read on the forward strand.
CCGGCAATGTGTAGCATGCGTCTATAATTATCTTATTGGACAGGTCCCAGAATGTGTCTCATGCATAGTAGAGCTGACAAAATATTTATCAAAGTTTGTTGTGGTTTCTCTAATATGGTTTCAAGGTGGTTCTAATAGGCTGACTCGATTATTTCATTTAGAGGAAAGATATTTATAGGCAGTCATTTGTGATTGCTTGAGTGTGGTTCATAGTTGATTAAGTAGAGTAGAGCAGAGTGTGTGAAGTGTTGAACCATCATAGGAAGGTCTATGTGACCAAGTAAAGTGTTAGTTCTATTCATTGGAATTGATCTAGATAGTAGGTCTAAGCACAGTTCACCAAGATCAAGATATAGTGTGTATCTATTATTCAGAAGGTTGTAGCCTTCACCTCTTTGAGTAGTGAGCTCTTAGATAGTGTGTCCTCTCCCCTAACAGGGACTATTGTAAAAGACTCCTAATAGGGTATGACCCTTGACTATGTCTACTATACTAAATATATTATAAAGCAATTCCTAATAGGATTAAGGATCTTCTAACAAGGATCATAATACACTAGTGCAGAATATTAGTGGGTGTCAATTCCCACTAGGGTTTTTACCTATTTGGGTTTCCCCGTAACCAAAATATTGTGTTGTGTTCAAGTGTTCTCTCATTTTTTTTATGTTTTATGTTTAAGTATACTTAATTGAATAAAGAATTGAAACTTGTAGATAATTGATTCACCCCCCCCCCCCCTCTCAGTTATCTCTTGGGACTATTCCTAACACTAGGTGCTCACCTCTTGTCTTGCTATAAATCAGTATATCATCTAGATATACCACTAAAAAATTTCCAATGTAGTCTTTGAGGACTTCATTCATGAGCCTCATAAATATGGACGGTGCATTGGATAATGAAAATGGCATGACAAGCCTTTCATATAAACCTTCATTGGTCTTGAAGGTTGTTTTCCACTCATCTCCTTCATGTATTCTTATTTGGTGATAGCCACTCTTCAAGTATATCCTTCTATAGTACTTAGCTTCACCTGGATAATCCATTAGGTCTTCAATCCTAGGAATAGGGAACCTATACCTTATAGTTATCCTATTAATAGCCCTTGAATTAGTACAAAGCCTCCAAGTTCCTCCTTTCTTAGGTGCAAGGACAGTGGGTACAACACATGGACTAATGCTCTTTCTAACAAGACCTTGCTTTAGGAGTTCTTGTATTTGTCTAGCAATCTCCTCATTTTGTTAAGGGGTCATCTTATAAGCTACCTTATTAGGTAGGGTAGCTCATGGAATAAGGTCTATCCTATGACTTATGGCTCTTTTAGGGGGTAAGGTTGATGGTTGTCCATCACTTACTATACCTTGGTAAGTCTGCAGCATGCTTTACAACTCCTTTGGTAACTCTATATTTTTAGTCACCTTGGTCTTAGCACCAATGTAAAGCCAACTCCTTTGCTCTCTTCCATAGCTTCTAAGAACTCATTTTCACCAACCATGAGCACATTTGGACATGTTGTCTTCACCTCTACATTCTTTGAAAGTGACTAAATTTTAAAAGTCACATTGTCTTTCTTGAAAGAATAGGATTTCTTTCCTCCATCATGTATGGCTTGGTGGTCAAATTGCCATGGTCTACCTAGGAGAAATGACATGCATCCATAGGTAACATATCACACAAAAATTTGTCTTTGTACGTTCCAATTGAGAATTCCACCCATTCTTGTTCATTCACTAACACATGTTGACCTTTATTGAGCCATGTGACCTTGTAAGGATTGGTGTGGGGTATCCTTTTCAACTTTTGCTTGCTAACTACTTCCTCTGACACAATATCATTAATAGAGCCTGAGTCAATAATGACTCTACATACTTTCCCCATCATCTTGCACTTTATCCTAAACAAAGACATCCTTTGGCTTGTTTCTTCCTTTACCTGCTCCTTGATCAAAGTTCTCCTCATCATGAGGTTCTCTCCTTCCTTTGAATTCAATGGTACTTCAACATGTTTATCTATTGCATTTGTCTCATCATGAACTATATTAGTTCTCTTATCACCTCCTTGAGAATTACTATCCTTCTCTAGACACCTATAGGTAGGGTGTCCCATTTGATTGCAATGGTAGCATTTCATATTGGCAAAGTAGTTGTCTCTTCCTCCTTTTCCACCACTTCTTCCGCTAAAGCTTGAGTTAGAACTCCTTCCTCTACCACCTCTACTAGAGCTTCCTTCTTGCTGCTCACTGAATTTGATGTCTCCTTGAGTCTTTGATTCAGAACTCCTTCCACCATAGCCACCTCTTTGTCCTCTACTATATTTTCCCTTACCTCTACCTTTGGAGGTTTTCTCTTGTTTCCTCTTGCCCTTCTCTTCTATCTTCAAGGCCATTTGATAACATTGGTGAATGGTTTTGAAGTTCACTAGACTCATTTCTTCTTAAATAGACCATTTGAGGCCATTCAAGTACCTTACAAGCTTGATGCTTTCATCTTCAACTACCTTTGATCTTAAGCATAGCTTTTGAAATTCCTTGGTGTATGCTTGAACATCTAGATCTTTTTGTCTAAGATTGTGTCTACTCCTATGTAGCTGAACTTCATAGTCATTAGGGAGGTAGGTCTATTTCACTTTAGTTACCATGCCCTTCCATGTAACTATATGATGCAGGAGCATCCTGGGTGTAAGAGCAATCTTGCATCACCCAAAAATATTTATGTTTTTGTATTCAATAAAGGGCTATTTTGTGCAGAGCTGCTATTTATGGAAAGTTACTATTTTTGGTAATTTTTGTATGTGCTCAGAATGATCTGATTTCTTTCTTGGAGGTTGATTTTGGTCATACAAGTCTGCCAGTAAAGTTTCATTGCCAAATCAAGTGTATATTGGAAGATATTGAAGATTTTTGGTATTGGCAGCAGGGTACAGAAACTTTGAACTCAGTTTTGAAAGCTTTAGAGGCCCCGGATGAGGTCAAAAATTTGGGTGACGGGCGCTTGCACGGGTCAAGCCTGTAGAGTGCTTCGTGGCATTTCTGAAATGGGGTTATAATAGCCGATCGGGTCAACTGGTGATGACTTATGGTCTTCGGAAGTTGGGCCACCTGAAATGGCGAAAAATAATTTTCTTCAAAATTTTTGTTCGGGTTTCAAAGGTTATCTTGAGCCGACTATGATGTAATGAAATGTAAAATAAAATAATTCTAAGTTTGGTCAGCCTTATTGGCTAAAATTCTGGAACCTTCCCAGGCGGTGGGGAATTGCCTATATAAGGAAGGCTGTATTATTGTCTTAGGTAGTTCAGAATAGTTCTGGGTAGTAGATCTAGGTAATAGTTTGAGGCTTTGTCCTATAAAATATTGTAAGGGAATGCCCATGTGGCTTTGCATATTGTAATTCTGAAAGTTTGTAATTCCACATTTGTGGAGATAATAAGAAGCCAATTTTCTGTTCTTGCATATTGTTGTTGTTTCTCTATATCTATTATGTGTTTGTGGTATTAAGGGGAGCACCCTTCATCAAGTGGTATCAGAGTAGGTTTTCTTGAGTGTGTAAATAGATCACCAACTGTGAGGTAGTTTGCACTAGGACCGTGGTTAGGGTTTCAACGCGCATCACGAAAATACCTCCACGAAGAGAACATGGCGGAAGAGCTGGTGCTGTGACACCTGAGGTTAGAGAGCTGCAGAGACAAGTGCGAGCATTGCAAGAAGAGATTCATAGAGGAATGAATCTTAATGTCAGAGATGAAAGCGAGGATGAAGCTGAAGAAGAATATCAAGAAGGAGAAGTTGAAATTGTGAACCAGAAGGAAGAAAGACTTTTTCGGGCGATTTCCAAGATTGGGAAAAGACCTAAGATTGAGGTTCCTACATTTTTTGGAAATCTTAACCCAGAGGAATTGATTGATTAGATCAATGAATGTGAGAAATATTTTGAGTATGAAGATGTTGAGGATCCTGATAGGGTCAAATTTGTGAAGGCCAGATTGAAAGGTCATGCGAAGATCTGGTGGCAAGAAATTCAATTAGAGCGAAATAGAAGAGGGAAAGATAAAATCACAAGATGGGATCGGATGGTGGATAAATTGAAGTGATAGTTCATTCCTGTTGATTATGAGCTTGACCTACTGAAGAAAATGCAGAGTTTGAAGCAAGCAGGAAGATCTGTTTAGGAGTATACAGAGGAGTTCTACCGACTTCTCATCAGAACAGGCTATGCAGAAGCTGATAAGGAGAAAGTTGCCTGATACCTTAATGGGTTAAGGCCAAGCATTCAGGAGGAGCTGAATCTGGTTCGAATGAACAGTATTGAAGAGGCATACTAGTTTTCCCTAAAAGTAGAGGAAAAGTTGAACAAGAAGTTTGAGAGCAGACAAAATGGAAGAGGTCATGGTGGACGGTCATATGGTGGCTGAAATGAAGATCCGAAAAAGAAGGATGAGGCCAGTAGCAGTCAAAATCAGTGAGGAAATAATTCCAATCGTTTCCAGGATCAGAATAATAGAGATCAGAGAGGAAGAGGAAGAGGACAAGGATTTGGAAGAGGTGGCTTCCGTGGAACATGTTTTCACTGTGGAGAAGAAGGTCATAGGGCACTTGAATGTCCTCAGCACCAAGGCAGAATAGACAGGAGAAATGAAGGCCAGGCCAGAGTTGCACATATAGATGAAGATGTCAGATCATCAAATTCTAAAGATGCTGAAAGAGGAGAAACGTTGATTAACAAAAGAGTCCTATTGAGTGGTGAGAATGAACCTGAGCAAAGGAGGAGTCTGTTTCGCACTAGATGCAAGTGTGAGGGTAAATGTTGTGATGTGATTATTGATAGTGGAAGCACTGACAATTTGGTGTCAGAAGAGATGGTGACAAAGTTGAAGCTCAAGAGACAGAAACACCCACATCCATATCAGATTGCCTGGGTACAGGATGACCACAAGGTCATGGTCAATGAACAATGCCTGGTGAAGTTCAAGATTGGCGGATACCAAGATGAGGTATTGTGTGATATCATATCTATGGATGCATGTCATATGTTGTTGGGTAGACCATGGAAGTTTGACAGATGTGTTGTACATGATGGTCGTGCGAATACCTATTCCCTGACAAAGGATGGAGTGCGACATAAGCTAAAACCATTGAAGGAGACTGAAGAAAAGGTATGTGGTAATGCAAGGATAACTTTTGTTGATGGAAGAAATTTCCTAGATGGTATGAGACATGAGCATGTATGTTTTGCTTTAATTCCAAAAGCTGGTAAAGAGGAAGTAGAAGATGTTCCTGTAGAAGTTGCAGATTTATTGAATGAGTTTCAGGATATTGTATCTGATAACATGCCTGATGGATTACCACTAGTCAAAAAGATTAGTCATCAGATGGACTTGATCCCAAGAGCGAGTTTTCCAAATAAGGCAGCACACAGAATGACACCTGCAGAAAGTGAGGAGTTGAACAGACAAGTACATGAACTATTACAGAAAGGATTGATCTGTGAGAGTCTGAGTCCCTGTGCTGTACCAGCAGTATTAGCACCAAAGAAGAATGGAGAATGGAGGATGTGTATAGATTCCAGAGCAATAAACAAGATCACAATCAAGTACAGGTTTCCATTGCCACGAATGGATGATATTATAGACTGTTTGAGTGGAGCTGTGTATTTCTCAAAGATAGATCTGAAAAGTGGATATCATCAGATTCGGATCAGAGAAGGAGATGAATGGAAGACTGCCTTCAAGACAAAGGAAGGACTATATGAGTGGTTAGTCATGCCTTTTGGGCTAACCAATGCACCAAGCACTTTCATGCGGCTCATGAATGAGGTTCTGAAGGAATTTTTGGGTAAGTTTGTCATTGTTTACCTAGATGATATTTTGATCTTTAGTAAGACATTGGATGAGCATATGATGCATATTCGTATGGTATTTGAGAAGTTGAGAGAAGAGAAATTGTTGATTAATTTGAAGAAGTGCAATTTTGTGAAGAAAGAGTTGGTGTATTTGGAATTTGTAGTTTCAGCAGAAGGTCTAAAAATGGACCCAGAGAAGGTACAGGCTATCCTTGAATGGCCTACTCCAAGGAGTGCTACTGAGGTAAGATCTTTTCATGGTCTAGCTAGCTTTTACAGAAAGTTTATCAGAAATTTTAGTAGTATTTGTGGTCCCTTGACTGAAACAATGAGAGGGGATAGAAAAGAGTTTAAGTGGACTAATGGGACAGAAAAGAGTTTTCAATTGTTGAAACAAAAAGTTACAGAACAACCTGTTTTAGCACTTCCAGATTTTAATAAGGTGTTTCAAGTAGATTGTGATGCTAGTGGTACTACAATAGGAGTTGTTATGAGCCAAGAAGGTAAACCTGTTGCTTATTTCAGTGAAAAATTAAATGATGTCAAGAGAAAATATTTTGTTTATGATCAGGAATTTTATGCTATAGTTTAGGCATTAAAGAAGTGGAGACATTATCTGCTTCCTAAGGAGTTTGTTTTGTATACTGATCATCAAGCTTTGCAATATTTGAATAGTCAAGGAAAATTGAATCAAAGGCATTTGAAATGGGTTGAGTTTTTGCAGAGTTATACATTTGTTTTGAAACACAGGACTGGAAAGTCTAATAGGGTTGCAGATGCTCTTAGCAGAAGGCAACTATTGCTGATAGAAATGCAGATTGAAGTGGTTGGGTTCAAGGAACTCAAGAATTTGTATCCAGAGGATCCTGATTTTGGTGAAGCTTGGAAGGCTTGTACAGAACTTGTTACTCTAGACAGGATGAAATGGCTGGATTTTATCATCCAAGATGATATGCTATTCAGAGGGAGTCAGTTGTGCATTCCACGAAGTTCTATGAGGGAGAATCTCATCAAGGAGAAGCATAGTGGAGGATTGGCTGAACATTTTGGTCGTGATAAAACCCTTGCTTTGGTTAGTGAGAATTATTATTGGCCACAGTTGTAGCGAGATGTGAAGAAGTTTGTACAGAGTTGCAGAGTATGTCAGATGGTGAAAGGAGTGAAGCAGAATACAGGGTTGTATCAGCCTTTACCCGTACCAGAGAAGCCTTGGGAGGATATCAGTATGGACTTTGTTCTTGGTTTACCGAGGACACAGCGGGGACATGATTCAATTTTTGTAGTAGTTGACCGATTTTCAAAGATGGCACATTTCATTCCCTGCAAGAAGACTAATGATGTTGTTCATGTAGCAGAATTGTTTTTCAGAGAAGTAGTGAGACTTCATGGTTTGCCAAAGACCATAGTTTCAGATCGGGACACTAAGTTTGTTGGATATTTCTGGCATACATTATGGAGGAAGTTGAAGACAGATTTGAAGTTTAGTTCATCACATCATCCACAGACTGATGGACAGACAGAGGTGGTGAATAGAAGTTTGGGAAATTTGCTGAGATGTTTGGTTGGAGATAAGCCAACAGGATGGGATTTGATTTTACCACAGGCAGAATTTGCATACAATAATTCTGTCAACAAGAGCACTGGTAAATCACCATTCCAGATTGTATATGGAAGTAGTCTAAGAAATGCATCTGAATTGAGGAAGATAGATAAAGGAGAAATAAGTAGTGCTGAAGCTGAGGATTTTGTAGAACACTTGAAGACCATCCATGAAGAGGTGAGGAAGCATATTACCAAGATGAACACATAGTATAAGGCTAAGGCAAATGAGAAAAGGAGGTATAAGGAATTTCAAGTTGGTGATGAGGTCATGGTTCATTTGCGAAAGGAGCGGTTTTCAGTTGGTACATATAACAAGCTGCAAATGAAGAAGTTTGGACCATGTAGGATACTGAAGAAACATGATTCAGGAAATGCATATGAGGTAGAATTTCCTACTGAGCTAAATATTTCACCAGTGTTTAACATTTTAGATCTGACAGAGTATCATGAAGGAGGTGTTGAAGATGAGATCACAGCAGCACATTGGAGTATTCCAGCAACTAGTTCAGACACTAAGGAGATCGAAGATATACTGGACAGTCATGTTGGCAGAAGCACAAAGAACAGGGCATATGAAGAATATCTGGTCAAGTGGAAAGGATGACCTATTGAAGATTCATCATGGCTGACAAAGGAGGAGGTTAGCCATCTTGGTTTTCCTCTGCACACCTGAGTCGTGACAGGGTCACTTCTCAAATTACCCTGGGTGTCTGATGCAGGAGCATCCTGGGTGTAAGAGCAATCTTGCATCACCCAAAAATATTTATGTTTTTGTATTCAATAAAGGGCTATTTTGTGTAGAGCTGCTATTTATGGAAAGTTACTATTTTTGGTAATTTTTGTATGTGCTTAGAATGATCTGATTTCTTTCCTCGAGGTTGATTTTGGTCATACAAGTCTGCCAGTAAAGTTTCATTGCCAGATCAAGTGTATATTGGAAGATATTGAAGATTTTTGATATTGGCAGCAGGGTACAGAAACTTTGAACTCAGTTTTGAAGGCTTTAGAGGCCCCAGATGAGGTTGAAAATTTGGGTGATAGGTGCTTGCACGGGTCAAGCCTATAGAGCGCTTCGTGGCATTTCTGAAATGGGGTTATAATAGCCGATCGGGTCAACTGGTGATGACTTATGGTCTTCGGAAGTTGGGCCACCTGAAATGGCGGAAAATAATTTTCTTCAAAATTTTTGTTTGGGTTTCAAAGGTTATCTTGAGCCGACTATGATGTAATGAAATGTAAAATAAAATAATTCTAAGTTTGGTCGGCCTTATTGGCTAAAATTCTGGAACCTTCCCAGGCGGTGGGGAATTGCCTATATAAGGAAGGCTGTATTATTATCTTAGGTAGTTCAGAATAGTTCTGGGTAGTAGATCTGGGTAATAGTTCGAGGCTTTGTCCTACAGAATATTGTAAGGGAATGCCCATGTGGCTTTGCATATTATAATTCTAAAAGTTTGTAATTCCAAATTTGTGGAGATAATAAGAAGCCAATTTTCTGTTCTTGCATATTGTTGTTGTTTCTCTATATCTATTATGTGTTTGTGGTATTAAGGGGAGCACCCTTCATCACTATAGGACCCTTTCCATCCTTTTCTCTTTCAGTTTACACAAACTTCCACCATGTGAGAGCTGAACCTCTTAGCCTAGACTTGGCCACCACAACTTTTTGTGCCTCTGAGATACCATCACATTCAAAGTGATTCTCAATGTTGTCTATCTAATCCACAACTGAATTTGGATCCATTTGTCCACTGAATAGTGGCACACCCTCGAAATCTTTGCCACTCAAGGCCTTCAGTGCCTTCAAGAAGGGTTCTTTAAGAAGATCAAGGTCAGGTGTTGGATCTTCCTCCTCCAATTCTAATTCCTTTTCCCTTACTTCTTTCTCTTCCTTTTGATCAAATTTGACTTTGACCTTATCAACTTTGTCTTGGACTTCACCCAAGAGCTGCTCCATTTGGGACAATCTTTCTCTTAACAACTGATTATCCTCTTCTTATTCCTCAACCTTCTCTACTAACTCAGCATTAGCCACCATGGTTTTATCTTCTACTGATCCAACTAGTGTATTTTCTCCCATTGATTCATTAGGCTGAAACATCAACCACAAGCCTGATCTATTCAAGCTCTGATACCAATATTATGTGAGTGTTCCAAGGCTTGCTTGCACATCTACCAAGAGACCTAACTTGTCTCTTCTAGGATCCTAATCTTCTCTATAATCTCCCCAAAGGCTTAGATGATTAACTAATTCCTTCTCAAGATCCTCTCCAAGAGCTAATCAACTTGTGCTTCACCTTGAAGGACTAACACCATGTAGATACTTCACTTCTTCTCCTACACTTAGAAGGATCTAAGTGCCATCTCTTCAAAAACTTCAAATTTCATTACAGGGGTGTGTATCATCTTGAAAACATTCATATATTTTCTATTTTGATCCATTTAGAATGATCTTCAAGCCTATCCTTATCGGATTCAAAACTTCACCATTAGGAGGCCTAATTAGGCCCATTTCTTGTAGCCTTTCGCAGAGTCCTTTTGTAACTTCTTGACCAAACATTCCAAAACACTTACCAAAAAAATTAGGGATTTGGATACCCTTTTTTATGTTACAAATGATTCTTCAATTTTTTTTCTCCTAGGTAATCCGTACATAGGATTCCTATATTCTAGGCCTAATAGGGCTAAAAGACCTATTTACTAGGACTTGACTGAATACTTGTCAAGAACTCACTCTAATGGATTGGTATGATCACAATCCTCATAGAATGTTAGGATATGACAAAATCCTACTTGTAACTATACTTTCATCTTATATTACTTCAATACCCTACAAGAAATCTTTAATTCTTCTATTCTAAACCGCTAACCGAGCACTGTATGCTCACCTAGGGCTTAGTAGTAAAAATATCTATCCATCTTCTCGTGACCTCTAATCCTATATATATATATATAATAATGACTCCCCTAACATATCCATCCACCCTTAGGAGATTCCCATGGTTAGATTTTATGGGGGAGCCATGAAATGACTGACTGGTCAGGACAGGACCAGGAAGTCTACTAAACCAAAAATGATTTAAACAAGACCTTAAACAACCTCAAATCAACTTGACTATTGAATGAAAAAATCTTAGAACTATCTAAAGAACATTAAATAATCACTAAATTGAGACTTTCAATCCATTACATGTCACTGTCACATCAAATAGCTCGGGTTCCTCCCAAAATAGAATTGTAAAGCTCTATTCAATATTCACAAACTATTACAATGCATGAATGATCTCGAGATTCAATCCTTCCCCTCACATTAGATGCCATTTCCATTTTTTTTATGGCATTTTGGCCAATCTCCCACTTCCTATCTTCTAGGGGATCCAAGGTAACCGAGTTGCATACAACATTTGCCATTATTGCAAATGTTGTCATGACAACTTCTAACAACTTTTGGCATCTTTGTCACTATGCCATCTTCCTAACTCTTAGGACCTCTACCTCCTATATTTTGATGAACAAACTCATTAAATGGCCTCATGGAATCTTTCTAACATCATTATGTGCTTAGAACACATTTAAGACTCTAACTCAAACTTTAAGCTTCTAACACTAAGAAAATTAAAAACTACTAACAATGGCTATTTTGGTGACCTTAGTCCTAATGACTAACTCACCTAGCCCACAATAGAAATGACCTTATAAGGTCTTAAAACAAATACAACATCCCTAACTTGGCTAATGTTAGGTACAAGCCAAAACATCTAAACCATGGAGGTTAGCCTAGGTGTGCTCCTGCACCATTATCTCAGTGCATGTGCATAAAAGAATGCTACAAAAATGAAGTATACACTACTCAAAGAAGAGCGAAGGCTACTAAAACAAAAGAAAAACCTGAGATGAGCCATCCCTTAGAGGGAAGAGATTCCAAGACCTATAACATCCAAGATATCCACCAAACTGAAAAAATGCAAGAATCTAAATAAAATGAACCTAGAGAAGAATCTATAAAAATGACTCATAGCACTAGAAAGCTCTCTAAACAAGCTTTACAATGATATATCAATTTCTAAAAATGAAGTTCGGATGTGCAAGATAGAGCTCCCAGAGTGCAAAATTGAACATCTAGATTTGACAATAAAAAAACTATCAAAAAAGAAAAAAGATAAAATCAAACTTGCAAATCTTGAAAGAGCTCAGAATCAGCTTTCTGATGATATCTCGTTTACCAAATTTTGACATCGTATGCTCAAGATATGAGCAAAAAATCAACAACTGCACTGGACGGCCCAAAGAAGGTGTCTAGAAGGATCTAAGGATGGGTGACATTATCAAAAGGAAAAAATCACACATGAAACCATCAGATTTGATAAAATCTAAGAAAGCACTTTCTAACAATATCTTGTTTGCTGAAAACGGAGCCCGAATGCAAGAGAAATGGATCCCAAAATGCAGGAGGTCTAAAACATCAAGATCACAAAGAACATCTGAATTTTACAACAAAAAATGGCATCAAAATGGAAAAATCCCAAAACCATACTAGCAAATTCAAATCAAGCTTGGAACCATCTTTTCGACAATATATCGCATGCCCAATTTCAATCCCAGATGCCCAAGAAATTTGCAAAAATGCACAGGTAGCTCAAAAAGGCCCAAAAAATGTGTAAAACCCTACTGACATCTATTGATGCCATCAGTCTACAGGCTTAAATTTGACAGTCAAACGGTCGTCACCACAAAAAAAAAATAGGCCCCTGGGGCCAAAAAATACTGGCCCATGGTCGCCACATGACCATGGGCTAAAGGCTCTAGGGCTGGGGTTGGTCGAGGGGCTAGTCCACCATATGACTTGGCTACAGTGGTTGGGGGTTGGGTCAGTGTGGTTACTGGCTGACCACAGGTGATGACTGCAATAGTCACTTGCTAGTTAGCGGCGGTAACCGCAGGCAGTGACCGCGGCCCGCCCACCGGTGGCCGCTTGGTGGCTACTGAGTGGCACCTAGGTGGCACTGCCACTGTAAAAAAAATTATTTCTTTAAAGATCTATACCCACCTCGAGATGTGTGTCAGATCGTATGACCTAGTACACAAAAAATTGTTTTTGCCTCAAAAGCCAACTTGTCCAAAATTGACAAGTTTTATATTGATTTTGGGTATCTTAGATGCATCCGTGAGGTCAGTTTGGGCCAAAAGTGCTCCAAAAAATAGTGATCGCCTCATAATTTGTGTTGGGGTCAATTGCAAAAAATATTTGCCATAGATTCCAACTTTATCCAAATCAGACAAATTTTATATGAATCTTGGGGTTCTTGGACACTGTGAATGCAACTATGAGGTCCATTTAAAGCCAAGATGACTAGAAAAATAGGTCCCCTAGATTTGATAGGAAACCCTTTAAAAATGCAAATCTGATGAACATGGCCAAATCTCTCAGGAAGAGGAAAGGCACAAGCAGATCTAAAGCTCTGATACCATATTGGAGTTGATGAAAAAACAACTCACAGCTCCCAAAAACACCTGCATGCAAACACCTATCACAAAAAGAGAGAGAGAAGCAAACAGCTATGGAGACCTGGATGTATGGATCCATGAGAGAGGAGAAATCCTTGATGTGCAAAAAAAAAGTTACAAATCAAATAATGAATTGTCAAAAAAGGTTACAAAGTGTTATGAGATCAATCCTTATAAAAGGATATCAGAAAACCTAAAAAGGTAAAACCCTAAGTTGCATAATAATAATTAATAAAGTAATTAATTATTATATGCCTAAAGTTTAGCTTAACTTGAAAGAGGTAATAAGTGACTTAATAACTAAATCAATATTACTCTATTACTCTAACATAAAAGAGGTCTCTATCTCTAATCCTTGGGAGCTAGGTTTAGGGTGTATGCACCCTAAAATGGTTGCCTAGACTTTGGGCCCCCATTTTTCAATTTTTCAATTTCCTAAATCAATGTCTTGCAATATTTTTAATTTAAATCAATTTCCTTGATCAAAATGCAATTAATTTAATTATTTCAATATTTCCTAAGGTTTGATATTTTTACCCTAAGCCTCATTTAATTAAAAGAAAACTTCCCTTTTAATTAAATATATCATCTTATTATCATGTTCTTAATTGAATATGGTTAGTTGTTAAAAAATGAAGAAAATTCGCATTCAGCAAAAGTGTGCTTTGCAGAGAAGGCAGATGCAAGTAGGGCTTGCTCATCACCAGCAAATTTCTATGAGTACTCATGCCCACAGTAATGCGCACTCCTCTAGAAACCCTGATCCGAAACCCAACAGCGCGAAAGAGGAGTTTTCCACCTATTGTTTTAATTGCTGGACCTACAGCCATAAACATAAGGAGTGCAGGAGGCTAGATGTGCATCATTTGCATCCCACATATGAGCATCTCGATGGTTTTATCGCTAAACAGTGGGCTAAAAGCCTTGTGGAATCTCAAAAGGATCATCCTGTGGTTGAAGAAGCGGCCTCGGCCCCCTATAAAATTTTGAAGCCTCAAAATGAAGAGTTTGATAACAAGGATAAAAACCTGAGGAAGTCTCTACCATATGATACTCATATAGCTAGGGTTTCAGACTCTGTAAATCCAAAAGGTAAAGGGTTTGTGATCCGCAACAAGAAATTAGAGTATAAGGTATTCTCTATCAAGTCAATTAATGAACAATTTGCCCTATTTGCAAAGACCAAATATGCTAAAATGGGGAAGTTTAGAGATGGATCTACAAGAGCTAAGTATGTTCTGCATCATTGCAATCAAGAGAAAAGGAAAATTAGATTGGTACCTTTTCAAGAACCTTCAGCTTGCATATTGAATCAATCAGCCTCATGGTCAAAAGTAAGAAGAAGGAGGGATCACCCCGGGGATACAAAGGCTTTGGCATCCAAGATTACTCCAGCTAAGAACTCTGATGATCCTCTATCTGCGATGGGGGGAGGGGGATTTCCAAGAGCTAAGTTGTCCTCCGAGGTGGAAGAAGTGAGTAACGTAGAATGGCAGGTGGTGAAAGGTAGGTATCCGGAGAAATCTAACCATAAGAAGCGCAACAGCAATTTTTTAACTTTGGAAAATCCCTTTGAATTGTTAAATAAGGACCAGACCCCATGCAAAATGATACAACATACTAATAGGGTTTTGGAAGGGAAAAGGGGTGTATGGAAGGAACTGTAGATGAATTATGAGTCATCACAACCAAATATGGAAAATTCATCTTTTCCCCCTGTAAAGACCATAGGGCATAAACATTCGAAGGGATTTTGCAATTGTGAATCTATACACAAATCTACGAATGCCTACAGCCCTCCTCATCGTAGGAGGAGCAATGAGAAATCAAGGAAAAGGAAATTCCTTATCCCGGCTAAAAGTAATAAAGATATTATCCTTGCTTTGTCAAAGTCTTCTGAGAAGGTGTACTCTCTGCCTCACAGACATTTTGTAAAAGATGAAAAAAAGCTTCCACTAGAAAGTGGAAATTATGACCAAAATCATATTAGAATGACAGTTGATGAAAGTTGTATTTTGCAAAACTAGAATGCTTTTGCAGACAGAGGCTTCCTTTGCAAATGGACCAGAATAGGGGCTCATGTTGAAGACATAATAGAAGGTCTGACATCTACAATCCCATTTGAGGTAAGTATTATTATCATGGCTGATAACTTCCTTTTTGTAGATTGCTTATCCAGCAGCCTTAAAGAGAAAATATTAGGAGTAGGTTCCTTGAAATATAGAAACATACCCTTTTACATTTGCAATCAGTCTCCTTTGTTTAACCCTATAAATGTAATAGATTTCATGGTAGAAAAAGCAATTTTACAAAGAAATTTACCACTAGAATGTAATCATATTGAGATTCTTAAAAGCATAAGAAATAAGATTGGTGATTTTAAAAGAATTGCTAAAACTAAACATAATCAAGCAAAGGCTATCCTAATAATTAATTTAAATTATCACAAGAAGTATATCCCCCCCCCCTTAAGCTTAGTTTCAACTTGAATTCCATAATTATAAATCCAATGATGCTGGAAGACTTTGTAGAAAATCCAAAGATAGATAACAGATTGTATACTTATAATCAAAAGCATAGTAAAGAAACACTGTTATATCTAGATAATAATATAAAGGTAAATTTCTTAAAGGATAAAGGAGGTTTTCTTCTTAGGAACATTTCAAAGGAAAGCATAGAAGTCCCATACTCTCATTTAAATGTAATATCCACCCCGATAGAGCCTAGCTATTATTATGATAATCTACTATCTCCTTCACCTACTAAGAAACTGGACAATGATATCAACAAAGAAACAGAGGAAGATTTTAGTAATGTCCAGCATCTGAAACATTTATGTTTAGACTCAATAGCCTCTAAAGAGAATGAAGAAAAAAGTAAAGTAGAAGATAATCAGAATAATAAGCTAGGAGAAACTCTAACAGATGAACTTTTGGATTTGTTCATGGATGAGATTTGCGATCGCGAGGAATTGAAATATCAAAAAGATACTTTAATCAATCTAATATAGAATATTACCCAAGAAGATAATGAGAAAGTGGATTCTATTGCCACTCAACATACTTATCTCACTATCCCTGTAAAAGAAGTCTCAGACTATACCCCCCCCCCCCCCCCCGGCCACCTTGGCATGGTATCAAACCAATTAGATGTAGAAAATATAGTGCAGAAAGAGGACAAACCTGTTCCAGGAAATTCAACTATAGTGCAAGAGGAAAGTAAGGATATTAGCAATTCCAGGATTGTGGCCCCTTGCATGACAATTAAGAATACCCATAAAAATGGGGAGAACCATGCATTCTCTATCCCATTAGAGTTAGAAACACTAAACCTAGACCTTTCAGAAAATATATTTGAATCATATGGAAAGGAGCTTATAGATAAGGAAACAACTCAAGTTCATATTGAACTAGAACAGAATAGTTCAGACAAGCGGGATAACCCCATCATTAATTCAAATCAAAACTTTACACTGGTTGAGGACTCTATTGAGGGTCTCCTTGGAATTACTAATAAAGAGAGGCAATTGGGAATAGCAATGAATAGAGGAAGCCTAAGTTCCCCTAATATTAACATAATTAAGAAGAAAAGAGGTAGGAAATCAGCAGTTGAATTAAGAACAATGGATGGTAATGCGGGCAGCCAAAAAAAGATAGCTAAAATTTTGCACACAGGGAAGGGGAAGTACCTTCCCCAGCAGAAATGAAAGTCACTACTTGGAATGTTAGGGGATTAAATGCCCCTAACAAACAGAGATTAATTAAGAGATATCTAAAAAAAATTGAGTCTGAAATAATATTATTACAGGAAACCAAACTCAACAAGGAGGAAAGCACTAAAATTAGTAAGAAACTTGGCATATGGAAATCAAAATTTGTTACATCTATAAGACATTCAGGAGGCTTAGCAGTACTATGGGACCCCCGTAAAGTTGTAGGCATGCCAATTTCTAATAACAGTAACTGGATGGCCTTAGAAGTTAAAAGTCTAAAGTCTAACTTGAAATTTTACCTAATCAATATATATGGACCAATTCACAATGAAGAAAAAAGGAGAGTTTGGCATGAGATTCACCTTTTCTTAAATGATGCATCAGAATACCCTTTCCTGATTGGAGGAGATTTTAATGCCATCTTAGCTCCTGAAGAAAAATTTGGAGGTTCACATTATGTATCTCAAGCTCACAAGGATTTTCGCAACTGGGTTATGGATAATCATCTAATTATCATAGACACAAATAACGGAATATATACATGGAATAATAGAAGAGTAGGTTTTAGTTACATTGCTGAAAAGCTAGATAGGTTCTTTATTAGGACTAATACGAAAAACTTTAATCAGCTATATTCTACAGAAATCCTTCCAGAGGCTGGATCGGATCATTTCCCAATTAGGCTTTCTATTATAGAAGACACTAAACCAACAAGAAATCCATTCAAATTTGAGTTTATGTGGTTCCAAAACCTAGAATTCATTAATCTAGTAGAGGACTGGTGGAAAAAGATATCGGTTAAAGGATCCAAAATGTACTGCCTAATAGCTAAATTAAAAATCATTAAAAATAAAGCATTGGAGTGGAATAAGAACAATTTTAACAACATTTTTGCAGAAAAAATTCAGTTAGAACAAGAGCTCGCTGACCTTAATAATTTTGTAATAGAACATGGGATGAATGATGAAAGTTATTATAAGGAGAAGGAGTTAATTTCTAAATACAATGCCATCCTCCTTAAGGAAGAGATATTTTGGAAACAAAAATCTAGAGAAACCTGGCTCCAGGAAGGAGATAGTAATACAAAATTCTTCCATAACACCACCAATTTTAAAAGAAGCATTAATAGAATTTCTAAAATTAAGAATCAAGAAGGAGAGCTCACTGAGGAACCTAAACAAATATCAGAAATCTTCTTGCAATTCTATCAATCCCTTCTTAACAACATAGAAGGTACTAACCTTAGAGCATAAAAAGAAATGCTTAAAACTATTCCCAAGGTACTTACAGAAGCAGATAATAAGATGATTAATGACAAACTAGCCCTTGAGGAGGTTAAAATAGTGGTCTTTCAATTACATCCGGATAAAGCCCCGGCCCTAGATGGGTTCTAGGCAGGATTCTTCCAAAAATGTTGGCACTTTGTTGGCAAGGAGGTATGGCAAGCAATAGAAGCAATGAGAAATTCAGGATCATTATTAAATGAAATAAACAATACCTTCTTTGCATTAATCCCAAAACAAAATGAGAGCACAGAGCCAGGGGATTTTAGACCTATATCCTTGTGTAATACAATATATAAGATACTTTCTAAGTGTTTAGCAAATAGGCTTAAATCTCTCCTTCCCAATATTATATCAGAAGAACAAACAGGGTTCATAGCAAATAGATTGATCTTGGATGGAATTATTATAGCACAGGAAGTAGTTCATACAGCCCAAATAACAAAGGATCCTAGCATGCTTATTAAGCTAGACATCCAAAAAGCATATGATAAAGTAGACTGGAGATTTATGTGCAAATGTATGGAAGCATTTGGATTTTCCAGACAATGGATTAATCTTATTTTTAACTGTATCTCCACACCTAAAATCTTGATTTTAATCAATGGAACACCGGAAGGTTTTTTTAGTATATCTAGAGGCATAAGACAAGGAGATCCAATATCCCCCTTCCTCTACGTCATTATGGCAGAAGCATTAGGTAGATCCATCACTAAGAAACAGATGGAAGGCAAAATCATAGTATTGAAGGCTTCGGAAAACATTCCAAATATTACACACCAACAGTTTGCGGATGATACAATCCTACCCGGCCAAGCTAACAGGAAAGAAGCTAGAGCATTTAAGGACATCTTAAACATGTATATGGAAGCTTCAGGACAAGGGGTCAATCCCTCCAAATCGTAAATCTTCTTTATTAATACCCCCCCAAAGGTAGAATCAGAGATATGTAATATTATGGGATACAAGATTGGGAAATTCCCATGCCAATATCTTGGTATTGACCTGGATAAAGGCATCCAATCTTCCAAACTATGGCAGCAAGTTATCCATAAAGTACAAAATAAGAAGAGTTCTTGGAAAGGAAGATGGTTAACGAAAGCAGGTAGGGTGACTATGATAAAATCAATCCTCTCTACCATACCTACGTATCATATGTTCGTACTCCCCCTCCCTATTAGTATCAAAAAGAACTTAGATAAAATGCTTAGAGACTTTTATTGGCAAGGTCCATCAGAAGACAAAAAACTTGCCCTCATTAAATGGGATACCTTATGTAAACCAATCTCAAAGGGGGGTCTAGGCATCAAAAATCTCCTATGGCAAAACCAACCTCTTGGAGCTAAACTTATATGGAGAATGTATAAGGAATCTAGTAGCAAATGGGCATCTATACTACTTCATAAATATATCCTTGATGTGAACCCCATTAATATCTTCAGATCTCGCACTCTTGTCAAAGGCTCTTGGATTTGGAACTTTATTAAAGAATGCAGAGGCATTATTAGCAAAGTTCTAACATGGAATATAGGTTTAGGGGATCAAGCACTTTTCTAGGATGATTCATGGGCAGGTCATCCCCCCCTAGACACTCTAGGAATTTCACCAGAATTTATGGAAGAATGTAAAAGAGTTAAAGGCATTTATCTTAAAGATTATCTATGTAAAAAAGATGGTTATGAATGGAGTAATTTAGAAGAAATTGGTCCTGCATGGCATGAAAAACAAATCCTTTTCACAATTTTGAAAGATGGAGAACCTTCACTCAAAAGTAGACCAGATATCTTAATCTGGGCTAAATCAAATAAAGGCAACTATACAGTTAAAGAGGGTTACAATTCTATTATTCAGGAGATGAATAGGGATAGCTTAGATATCCCACTAAATCTATGCTGGCACAAATCTTGCCTTCCCAAAGCTGGCATTTTTCTTTGGGCAGCTCTGCAAGACAAAATTCTTACAGCAGATAGACTTAATAAACTAGGTTTTGAAGGGCCATCTAGGTGCCCCCTATGTGAGAATCATTCTGAGGATGTTAATCACATTCTCCTTAATTTCCCTTGTACTAAAAACTACTAGAATTGGCTCCATCAAAGCCTAGGCTGGAAGTCAACTCTTCAATCTAATTTAATCAGCCACCTCAAAGCTTGGCCTTCTCTCTTTAAAGACAATTTATATAAGGATATATGGTTCATTTCTCCATCCATAGTAGCATGGGAAATCTGGAAAGAAAGAAATAGAAGGATCTTCATAGATCAAAAATTATCATGGAATACAATCACCAACAAGATAGAAGCTTCAATAGTAGAAATCATTAACAGTAAGCTCAGAGACAAATTGAGTTATGAGGAGTCCTTTAAAAGCTGGGATAACAAAATTAGAAGCAAGTGGCCTAAATTAGATATTCCCCCCCTTTATGGCAAAGGGGGATCCCTCTGAAAGAAGGATGGTATAAACTCAACTTTGATGGGGCATCTAGAGGGAACCCTGGAGTTGCTGGCATTGGGGGGATAATTCAAAATGGGAAGTCGGAAGTTATTGCTAAGTTCTCAAGGCCTATCAATCCCACCACTAACAACATGGTTGAATGCATAGCGGCACTAGAGGGTCTAAAGCTATGTAAGAATCTTAACATCTCCAAATTAATAATTGAAGGTGATTCTCAAATTATAGTAAATGCCATTCGTACCAAAAAAACACCCAATTGGATCTTAAACTCTAAAATAGAGGAGATTAATCTAGTAATGGAAAGCTTCACCAAACATGAAATTAGGCATACATATAAAGAAGGTAATATAGAGGTAGATATGTTAGCTAATCTTGGAGCTGATGGAGTCATAACCTAGATTTATCATGCTGAGACGACATGGAAGAATAAATATATATTAGGCAATGGACAAGATTAGGCATATGTGATTTAATTTTAATAAGGATTTTCAATTAAAATACCGACTGACCGTTAGAAATGCAGTGGCTTAGAGTTGGTGCATATAAAATTAATCAACATTTATTCCTAAACAGGTTTGGTCAGATTAGGAACTTTTCTAGGACAAATTCAACAAATATTTACTATTCAGCTTTCCCCATTCCTAGTGCATTCTATGTGAAAGACTAATGGTTAATATTGTATATAATTTATTAATATAATACCGGCCACTTGGTTATATTATTATTAGCCTACTTATCCCCTCCCTTTCTCTCAGCCATCCCTCTTGAGGAAAGCATGATGTTTAGGCAGGGTTAGTTTATGGTTCTTCTCACTTTAGTGTTTAAGATCTCTTTTCACCATCCTAGCTAGACTCATCGCATGATCGTAAGAGCTCAAAGCCTTCATGCAATCATGTGACTGGCTTCTAAAAATTCCATCCTTGCCTCATAGGACACGTAGTTCACAAGATCTACCAACTCAGTCCAACGTATGACAACACCATAGGAAATGCCCTCAAAATCCAACAGTGGTCACATGATCGCATGGGATCGGAAGATTCCATGCGAACATGTGACCATCGTAGATCTTGCATCTACGAGGCCCTTGCTCCTATTGGAAACAATTGTCTGAAGAAAATTGCTACTCAAATTATGTATTATCTTTGATGTCACACAATGTCATAGTCTGCAATAATCAGTACCTACCAAGCTTAGTCGGTCTACCTAGCATTAAAATTAGTGCTTACCGAGTTCACTCGGTTATCAAAGAAAAATTAGTGTTTACCGAGTTCACTCGGTTGTCAAAAAAAAGTTAGCATCTACCGAGTTCAGTCGATTATCAAAGAAAAAGGATTATCAGTGTTTACCGAGTTCTCTCGGTCTCCAAAGATTGTAGAAAGTTATGGTCACCGAGCACTGTCGGCCCGTGAAAGATTTTTGCAAATAAAGTTTTCTTAATTCAGCCGACTGTTATACTAAGTAATGTCAATTTGACAAATCTAAAATCATATAAATAAAAGGTCAAATGTGAAAAATAAAAAGAAAAATAGAAGAAGATATATAGAAGAAAGATAGGAAAGGTGTGTGCGAAATTGTGAAGGATAACCAGATATCCTTGAGGAGTAGCAGAGATATATTCGATCAGGAAGGATCACACTTATACAGAACAGAGATCTATAATCAGCAAGGCAGTTGCATTATTATACAAGTCATTTTCATTGTTACGTTTTTATCATTGTAACAGTGAATTCTAAATCTCTTAACTGAGTTGGTTTAACAACCATATTGTAAATCCTCTAACAAGGTGACAATTCCATTGAATTGTTCTCAAGACCTCTTACCAGGCCACTCCTAGCAGGGTGATTAAATCCTCTAACAAGGTCACACCTAACAGTGTGTTTTTTAACCTTTTACTGGGTTGGCTTCTAACCGGGCATCACTTCAGAAAAGTGAAAATCAATATCTAGATACATTTGTGGTTTTTCCCATATTGGGTTTCCACGTTAAATTCTGTGTCTCTTGTATTCTTAATAGTTATCTTAATCATATACAAGTGGTGATGAATATCTAAAAGATAATTTTACTAATACCTTCTGCATCTACAAAGTTACTGCAATCTATTTACCGAGTGTTAAACAGATAATATTCATTAAGATATCCTAAGGGATCTGGAAAGAAATAATTGTGAAGTGTTTTATGGTTGACTGATTCACCCCCCCCTCTCAGTCACTTCATCCATATTCCATCAATTGGTATCAGAGCATTTGGTGCTTGCAGGAAGGGTTTCAAGGACCTAAGCTAAAGATCAGGATGTCTTACAAGAGAGAAATTCCAAAGCTCAACAGAGATAACTTTTCAGTATGGCAAGGTCTCATGAGACTTCATCTGGCTTCCATTGGTGATTCAGGATGCAAATACATTGATGAAGAATACACAGTTCCTACTAGCGCATTAACTGTTGAAGACATTGCAGAGAAAAAGAATCATAACACCATGATGAAAATAAGCAAATTCAAGAAGGTAAGAGGCATTCCTACTTTGAAGAAACCTGATACTGGTCTATGTAAGAATTGTCAGATTGGCAAAATGAGTAAGACTAGTTTTAAGAGTAAGAACTATCAGTCTAAAGAGATTTTGGAAATTGCGCATACTGATTTATGTGGACCTATTGGAATAGAAAACTATATTGGAGATAAATTCTTTATTCTTTTCATTGATGATTATTCTAGAATGATGACTGTTATGTATTTAAGAGAAAAGTCAGAAGCATTTGAAAAGTTCAAATGGTACTTGGCAAGAGTGGAAAAGGAAACAGGGAAAAGATTGAAATGCTTAAGATCAAACAGAGGTGGTGAATTCATCTCCCATGAATTTAACAACTTTTGCATTGAAAGAGGAATCAAAAGACAGGTATCAGCTCCTAGAACTCCTAAGTAGAATGGAATAGCAGAAAGAAGAAACAGATCTATTATGGATTGTGCAAGGACTCTAATGATAGAAAAGAACATCGCCATAAAGTACTGGAAGGAAGCTATCAGCACTGTAGTTCATACCTTGAATTGAGTACAATTGAAGAAAGACACATTCAAAACTACTTATGAATAATGGTATGGCTATAAACCCAATGTAAGTTACATGAAAGTATTTGGTAGCAAGTGTTATATCTTAAAAGAATCCAGAAGAAATAAATTTGATGTGAAAAGTGATGAAGGAATATTCCTAAGATATTCTAGCAAAAGCAAGGCATACAAATGTCTGAACTTGTCTACTCACAAAGTCATAGAAAGTATACATGTAAAATTTGATGAGTTTGCAGAAAAAACTGAAGAAGAAAGAAAAAGGGAACCTAAAAACTACAAGAGATTCATTTACATTGAACCTGAAACATTGTCAGACACAACTATCAATGAGGAAACTATATCTACAGAGCCTAGCACAGTAACCGAGTCACAGGAAGAAGTTCAAACTGAGTCACAAGAAGAAGTTCAAACTGAGTCACAAGAAGAAATTCAAACTGAGTCTCAGCCTAAAGTTACCGAGCAAATATCTACCGAGCTAGAGCAACCTGAAGAATAGATCCTAGAAGACAACAACATGACTCATTCAAAAAGCAAGGAACCTATACTAGCCAAATATGTCAGAAGGCATCATACACCAGATCAAATTATTGGAAACAAATCAGATGGTACTATGACAAGAAGTAAGCTAAAAGGTACATGTCTGCTTATTGATTTTGAACCTAGAAATATCAAAGATGCATTGAAAAATGAAAGTTGGATTGAAGCAATGAATGAAGAATTAGAACAAATACAAAAGAACAAAACATGGACTCTTGTACCTAGAACTAAAGATAAGAATGTAATTGGAAGAAAATGGGTATTCAGGAATAAGTTGAATGAAGACGGTCAAGTATCTAGAAACAAAGCTAGATTGGTATGTAAAGGTTATTCTCAAGAAGAAGGTATAGATTATGGTGAAACTTTTGCTCTTGTTGCAAGATTAGAAGGTGTAAGAACTCTACTTGCTTATGCAGCACATAAAGGATTTAAGGTATATCAGATGGATATAAAATCTGCATTTCTCAATGGAATTCTTGATGAAGTCTACATTGAACAACCTGAAGGTTTTGTTGATCCAGATAAAAAGGACATGGTTTGCAAGTTACACAAAGCATTGTATGGTTTGAAACAAGCTCCTAGAGCATGGTATGAAAGACTCCATAACTATTTGATTTAGATTAATTTCAAAAGAGCCAATGATAATAGCAATCTATATATTAAAGAAGGACCGGATGACAAAATTGTATTGGTAGAAATATTTGTAGATGATACTATATTTACAGGGAATGATGATCAGTGCAAAGAATTTTCAGAGAAAATGAACAAAGAATTTGAAATGTCTATGTTTGGTTTAATAAAATTCTTTGTTGGTCTTCAAATTTAGCAAAGCAAGAATGGTATATACATTACTCAATCTAAATACATTAAGGAAATACTTAAGAAGTTTGGTATGGAAGATTCAAAACCAGTTGGTACACCCATGTGTACTGGACTGAAACTTACCAAAAATGATGATTCAAAAGAAGTAGATCAGACCTTATACCGATCTATGATTGGAAAATTATAGTATGTAGTACATACAAGACCTGATATTGCCTTAGCAGTCGGTATAGTAGCTAGATTCTCAGCAAAACCTAAGGAAAATCATATGATGGCAATCAAAAGAATCTTAAGATACTTAAGAGGAACTGAAGAATATGGTTTGTGGTATAAATTTGGAGGCAATCTAGACTTAAAAGTGTTTACTGATGCTGATTGGGCAGGGAACATTGATGACAAAAAAAGTACAAGTGGTGGAGCATTTTTTCTTGGAAAAAGACTGGTATCCTGGACCAGTAAAAAGCAAAATTGCACATCTCAATCCACAGCTGAAGCAGAATATGTTGCTACTGCAATAAACTGTTCAAATATTGTTTGGTTTAAACAGTTATTACAAGGTATGAAGGTTGAGATCAAAGAACCAGTTGTTATATTTTGTGACAATACTAGTGCAATAAACATTTCGAAGAATCCAGTAATGCATTCCAAAACCAAGCACATTGTTATTAAATATCACTTTGTCAGAGAATTGGTGTAGGACAAGGAAATCAGATTAGAATATATTCATACAAAAGAGCAGATTGCAGACATTTTCACCAAACCATTACCCAAGGATGCATTTGTGTATCTAAGAGGTAAGTTAGGGGTCATTCCCCTATCCGAGGCTCACTAAATACAGTTTTAGTGATGCATCAACCAGAACATGATTGAAAATAAACATGTTGATGCAGCATATTCAAGGAATCATTGCATATGAATCAATACTTGAGGTACATTAGTTTACACCGGTAATATGTGAGTTGTCTTTGGCATGTGTTGTCAAAGAGGGAGTGTTTGCTATGTCTTTGCTATTACTTCAAGAAATTTTCAATAGTCAGAAGGAAGAGTTTTTAAGAAAAAGGAAGTTTGCTGACAGAGGGAGATTTGAATCTGAACCAAGCTAATTCTTTCAAAATTTCTTATGCTATGACATATTGTGTTGCCATCAATGCCAAAGAGGGAGATTGTTGGAAACAATTGTCTGAAAAAAATTGCTACTCAAATTATGTATTGTCTTTGATGTCACACAATGTCATAGTCCACAACAATCAGTACCTACCGAGCTCAGTTGGTCTTCCTAGCATTAAAATTGGTGCTTACCGAGTTCACTCGGTTATCAAAGAAAATCTGCATTTACCGAGTTCACTCGGTTATCAAAGAAAAATCAGTGTTTACCGAGTTCACTCAGTTGTCAAAGAAAAGTTAGCATCTACCGAGTTCAGTCAGTTATTGAAGAAAAAGGATTATCAGTGTTTACCGAGTTCTCTCGGTCTCCAAAGATTGTAGAAAGTTATGGTCACCAAGCACTGTCAGCCCTTGAAGGATTTTTGCAAATAAAGTTTGCTTAATTCAGCCAACTGTTATATAAGTAATGTCGATTTGACAAATCTAAAATCATATAAATAAAAGGTCAAATGTGAAAAATAAAAAGAAAAATAGAAGAAGATATATAGAAGAAAGATAGGAAAGGTGTGTGTGAAATTGTGAAGGATAACCAGATATCCTTGAGGAGTAGTAGAGATATATTCGATCAGGAAGGATCACACTTATATAGATCAGAGATCTATAATCAGCAAGGCAGTTGCATTATTATACAGGTCATTTTCATTGTTACCTTTTTATCATTGTAATAGTGAATTCTAAATCTCTTAACTGAGTTGGTTTAACAACCATATTGTAAATCCTCTAACAAGGTGACAATTCCATTGAATTGTTCTCAAGACCTCTTACCAGGCCACTCCTAGCAGGGTGATTAAATCCTCTAACAAGGTCACACCTAACAGTGTGTTTTGTAACCTTTTACCGGGTTGGCTTCTAACCGGGCATCACTTCAGAAAAGTGAAAATCAGTATCTAGATACATTGGTGGTTTTTCCCATATTGGGTTTCCACGTTAAATTTTGTGTCTCTTGTGTTCTTAATAGTTATCTTAATCATATACAAGTGGTGATGAATATCTAAAAGATAATTTTACTAATACTTTCTGCATCTACAAAGTTACTGCAATCTATTTACCGAGTGTTAAACAGATAATATTCATTAAGATATCCTAAGGGATCTGGAAAGAAATAATTGTGAAGTGTTTTATGGTTGACTAATTCACCCCCCCCCTCTCAGTCACTTCATCCATATTCCATCAGCTCCATCACCAAATCCTATTTTACTTGACTGCTAGAGGCTTGCCGCATGGTCACATGTGGTTAGGAAGCCGCATGTGATCATGCGACCAACATGCAATTGCAAGATTTTTCATTACCTTGCCTCAAGACTGTTGACCGACAATTAACCCCTGTAACCACAGATGGTTTTTCTCATGGGCGCATGGGATCAAAAGATCCCATGCAATCATGTGGCAAGCTTGAAAATGTTACACTGATCATTCCCCTTGAACCTCATCACGACCGCTTATGGCTTGTTGCACGGGATCGAAAGATCCACATGTGATCATGTGACCAGCTGAAAGTTGCTACCCGTTGACTACTTGGAGCTAACCGCCAGATGTCTGGGCCCACAAGACCTATTTTTAACCTTAACTTGACCTTCACCTTGGGTCCACCACTGATCTTTGTTGATTTCACATCAACAGTTATCATATGATCTCATGGGGTCGAAAGATCCCATGAGATCATGCGAAAGCCGTCAGATCTTCACTACGCTGGCACAACTTTGAAAAGCTGGGACCCACCTGGTCAGAGTTGCGCACATGGAAAATGTTAACACCAGAGTAGAATAACTATGAAGAAGCAAAGGTTGAAAACATCCTAGGCTTTAGGACCATAAGTCATAAACATAGAGGGTTTTTGACACTTAGCATGAAGATCGTAAACAACCAAGCCTTTCACAGACAAACAGGTAGAAAACACAGAGGGCTTTTAGACGAAGTTATTTATTGATATTCTACAAGCTTATTATACATTAACCCTTTAGATTTATTGATATTCACCCTGATCAGAATGTATTGGATATTGTTATCCCCAACATAATCTAGTATCCTTTCGATTTGCAATGAAGGAGATTTTAATAATTAAGGATTAAAATTCTATTTGTATGGAATTTAGAATATTACATGGTTAACTGAATAATAATCAAAAGGTTAAAACATCAATTAAGTATTAAATATGTAATTTAGAATCCTCTATGGATAAGAGAATAGTAATAGAAAGCTTATGTCATAAATAATCTATGTATGATGCTTAATATAGCATGAGTAACCAGCAGTGCCTTTAAGTATCTATGCCCTAATAATAAATTGTATGTGCTCTTGGATCACTGTTTAATAATCAAAAGGTTTAGATACTAATAAAGTATTAGATATAGCAAGTAGTTATCAAATTTTCCATTGAGAATACTTTATGGATAATAGAATAGGAATAGAAAGCCTTTGTCAATAATAATCGATGTACGATGCCTAATATAGCATCACTAACCAATAGTACCTTTAAGTATCTATGCCCTAGTAACATGTAATTATTACAGTACTGAGACTAGGACTTACAGCAATTCATAAGATTTAAAAGCAATGAGTGCAGGACATGGCACCGCATAGGTCTTAATCTCAGTACTATAAGGATCACATTAAAAGCATTGCAACAGAGTAAGGATTTAAAGGTACTATTGGTAGGGAATAATCTTTAAGACTGACTTCAGCATTTCTTCATAGTGATGGAGGAAGAGAGAATACCAATCATACAATGCTACAAATGTTAAACAAAACAGAGTAGAAACAAAGTAGATTGACTCTCTGAACTTTTAAAATTAAAAATCTCTTATATTAATGCCTTGATTTCAGATTTCACAAAGAGCTACCAAATGCTCACACAACCGTATATCTTTTTGTAAAGCCAGAGAGTATTTTCCAGCACACAAAACAAAGAAAAACATTCCCCTTTTACAATAATATTCAACTCCAGAAACATCTAGAATAGCCTAGATTTAAACCGATAAGAAGCAACGTCAAAGAAAGAAAAATATTAAATAAAACTATATTTAATGCGGTAGTTGCAGTTGAAAAATGGACTGGTCACATGATCGCATGAATAAGATAACAGCCTTGAGTTCATGTGACAAAGTCAAAAAATAAAGTGCTAGGCAAGTTGAGTGGTTGCATGATCGCAAGACCAAGAAAACTGCCTTGCGATCATGCGACAAGGCATAACGTGAAATTGGGGGTAGGTGCGGATGATTTGTGGAAAGGACGGGGAAGATTAGCATTGCCAGGTTGGAAACCACATATGCCAACAAATAGAGGTTTCTCATCATGATACAAAGGACTGTCGAGGTTGCATTAACTCAGCAGCACCAAGTAGTGATGTATAAGATAAGCAGGAAATTATCCAAGTATCACAATGATGGTCATTGCTCAAACATAGACCAAGAAATAAAGTGTCGGACAAGTTGAGTGGTTGCATGATCACAAGACTAGGAAAACTACCTTGCGATCATGTGACAAGGCATAACGTGAAAACTGGGGGTAGGTGCAGATGATATGTGGAAAGGACAGGGAAGATTAGCATTGCCAGGCTGGAAACCACGTAAGCCAACAAATAGAGGTTTCTCATCATGATACAAAGGACTATCGAGGTTGCATTAACTCAGCAGCATCAAGCAGTGATGTAGAAGACAAGCAAGAAATTATCCAAGTATCACAATGATGGTCATTGCTCATACAAAGACCAAGAAATAAAGTGTTGGGCAAGTTGAGTGGTCACATGATCGTAAGACCAGGAAAGCTACCTTGCGATCATGCAACAAGGCATAACATGAAACCGGGGGTAGGTGTAGATGATATGCCAAAAAAAATGTTTTTTGTGTAGTTTTTAATTTGAACGGGACTTTTTGACATGTCCTTCACATCCAAGCTCTTTCGCTAAGACATGAGTTTTAGCCTGATTTAGAGTAACATTTGACTCAAAGCTCATATTTTACTTTTATCTAGAATAGTTATCAATTGTTAGATAAGTTGTGGAGATATTGCATAGGCAAGATATTAGCTTTTCATGGTATTCAGTTTCAAATCTCCCTTGCCTACCAAACTTTTGAATCAATGGAGGTGCAGGATGATTAATGCATTCAGGTAACTAACTATTTTTGGTTATAAAGCCTTCGGCCCTGAAGAGAAAGTGTAGATAACTAGCGAAGAAACAGGATATTTAAATGTTGAATACCCAGTAAATTAACAGTCTTTATGACTCATATGGTATAACATTCTAAATGTCCTGGTTCGTGACAATAACCAACTTAATTCCATGCTTTTAACTATAGATTTAGCTATTCATGTGCAAATAGATTCTTATCCTTGGGTAGTTTTTCATAGCAACCACTCTTAGACAATCTCGGCCCTTACCAATTAATTTGTCATGACAATAAAATTTTAATTCACACTCAACCTATTTTAAAAACTAGATATAAAGATTAAAGCTACTGACCTTTCATTTTAAACTCCCAACATAAAGAATTTGGATCGATTCATCTCCATATAACATGAACAAAATTCTGAAATTACCCTACATTAAGCCTGGTCTGGAATTGATCTAGCTAAGGGGGCCTTTTAAACCTAAATCTAGAATGACGACGCCCATTAAACTCAAAGGCCCAAAGGTTCAAATTGCTTTTGATTCACCAATTTCAAGATTCAGGGTGAAAAAAGTATCTCTCTTGTCTCACAATCGAGTTATCAAGGCAATATTGTGAGTCTTAGGCAGAGAAAGCATCAATAATCTAGAAAAACACTAGGTTAATTCTGATATCCCTGCTCTTTTCATAGCCTCGGCCATCTTTGTTGGCACTGATAAAATCCCATTGGGGATCCTATGCAGAAGATTGTTCAAAAAATCCTACTTAGGGAACTTAGATAAGGTTTTGGCAAACATCAAGGAGGATTTAACAATACCTAAACCATGCTTTTACAAAATCTCAATGGTAGGAGGTCGACCTGTACCAGCTTATATTTCAAGTTGATGATCTGGAACTCTACGTAGCATGGACTCCTACTATCAGAAGAAACTTAAACTTTTTATATAATTTCTTTCACGTTAAAACACTGGAAGGAGCAGACTGGATAAATTCCTTCATTCTGGAAGATAAGGTTGGCAATTGGGAAAATGATTCAGAACTCAATATCAGCATAGACATCCCATTTCTGAGAAGACATCTCAATGTAAATTACAATGCTCTATCAATGAATGAATAAAACTGTGGATGTGTGTTTCATCCTCTCTCCTTTCTGGTTGATTGATTTATCAGTTTTTTAAGATAATTTCCCTCTACTTTGCAAATGACAGAGCTGATCCAAGGTCTGGAAAATCCATACATATGGGTACTCTCAGTTATTTTTTCATGCATACAAACACATTTATATGCATATTCTTACGCAAATAGTTATAGGAAATTCTTTAATTTGTACTAGACTCATGGCTGTAAGGAAATAACAATATACTCTAGATAATGACTAAATTAAGATATGTAGTATATCTTAGTTCTGTTGGCACATGTGGATGCCAGCAGGGCATCTTTAATCTTACTTGTCCTATCGGTGACCCTCCCCACCTACTATAGCCTGCTCTTTATGCCTTGTCGCATGATCGCAAGGCATCCTTTCCTTCCTTGAGATCATGTGACCAATCCTTTCTGCAACCACTCATCTACCCCAGCCACTACACTTAGTGCATATGCCTTGCCGCATGATTGCAAGGCATCCCTTCCACTCTTGTGATCATGCGACCAGATTCGTACAAATGCTGATTGCTAAGTTTTATAGATTTACAAAGTTCAGTATCAGGATTTCTTCAATCTTTTTACTTTGTATAGTTTAATATATATAAATATAGATATGCTGATAAATGTATATCTATATTTATATATAATTGATCAGCTTCAATATATGAATTTTGAATATTAGGATTATCTTTGGTTGGCTTCACAACATTGATAATAGATTGTACATTTGGTTATATATATTTAGGGTAATATATACAACCATGTGTATTGGTAATCTGAATTTTGGCTAATCTCTCTGAAGAGATGTTATCCCCACAGTTGGAATTTCCTTTGATTTAATGTATAGAGACCTGCAATATACCTTAGTCCAGCACTTCTTCTTGATAACATGCTAGGCCTGACTTGTTATAAGGCAGAGTATTAACATAATAAAGTAGAGTAGGCTCAGTCCTTTGGCAATCACTCTTAATGATTATAAGTTACAAGAAATTACAACCGTAATTGGAAAGGGCTATGAATTTTTAGGTGCATTTGGTCTCTATCACTATCATTTCAGTAAGGTATTTGATTAAATAAAGGTAAGAAGATTTTAATAGCAATGGAGGAGCAGGGGCTTGGAAAGGTAAAAACTAAGGTTATATTGACACTTTAATTCTAATTATAACGTATTTTCTAATAATACCCACTATTTTTAGACAGGTAATGAAATCAAGATGAAGGTTCTTTATATATATGCTGGTTAACCCCTGGTTTTGGAAGATGTCTTATATTTCAAGTATTTTTCATATCCAGATGAACAAATCATTATCGACATGAAGAGGATCAGATAATGATATTTAATTGTATAAAGGACCTATTCTGGTCAAAACACCAGCCAATGTATATCAATTAAATTATGATTTTAAAAGAAAAAACATATCTCAAACTTATTGAGACTTGGGTATGCCCATGAAATTATGTATAAATCTTGATAGATATCGAGTCATGGGTATGCCTATAGTAGCTATGTATATTTACAAATCTTGACATTTGTCGAGTCATGGGTATGCCCATGTAAATTCTGTATAAGTACAGGACTTCAGTCTCGGGCAAGGCTGGAGGTTTTCTCAACCCCGCTCTTTCCTACCAGTGCCTGCAGTGAGTGGGGTCACATTGTAAAATAACTTTTATATTAATAAAAAACTTTCTGGGCTTCGGCCTTTTACAGATCAAAATATATATATATATATATATATATATATATATATATATATATATATATATATATATATATATATATATATATATATATATATATATATATATATATATATCATCTTATTAAAATAAAATTCCTCTTTTAATAAAATCCCCACTTAAATCTCTTTTTGTGTTGAAAAAGGAAATAAAAATAAATAAAAATCCTTTTTTCTCTCCACTTTGAATGCACATACTTTTAAGTGGTGGGCCTTTTTCACCTTTTTGCCTCTTAAAGAATCTTGAGCACATGGATCAACCAAGATTTAATCTCCACCATTGCTCATTTATTTTTGCCTCTTAAACTTGACCGTCTACTTTCCTTTATAAGGAGCCTTCTCTTTCTCATTTAAAACACCTAAATTTTTGCATTGTTATGATGTAGGTTTGGAGAGCAACTTTGGAGAAGATTCTTGAGCACTTGAGCTTGGATATTGCAACTTCTCTTTTCTTGTCTTCTTCTTTCATGCCCCATGTCAATCCATTTAGATTAATCTTACACTTGCATATTAGATTAGATTCATATTTCCTTTCATAGAATAATCTTGCATAAGCATTTTCTTTCATAGATTAGTTTTCTTTCATGCATTGTTATCATATAGAATAGCTTTCATTTTCATTTGCATGCATACTTGATGATCATGGAGACTAGCATTCTTGCTTTTCCTCTTTGAATCTCTCATTTTATGGTGTACTTGCATGGGCACAAACTAGGTCTAATCTGAGGGTCTTCATTACAAACCCTTGCACTCCATGAATAGAGAGCTATGAGTCATCATTTGAGACCTCGTTCTTGAGCAATCTTAGATATAATGACTCATAGAAGTGTGACAACATTTTAGCACACATTTTTGGCACCCACCGTGGGGTAGAAAATTCTATTTCTTGCCTCATATTATTTTATTTTATTTTTATGATGATTTTTGTGCGTTGTTCGTACTTCCATGCATCTTTGTTACAGATCCTCACGTGAAGTTTCTCGTTGTATCACGTGAAGTTTTGTTGGTATTAGCATTTCTACATGTGACAAAGGTGTTTGCTTGTGTGAGCCTATGTACTTTCTTGTGTAGGCCTATGTACTTTCTCATGCAGCCCTATGTACTTTCTCACGCGGCCCTGTGTACTATCTCGCACTACATTCTGACAATAGAGACTTAGATTTCCAAATTTGCTAGTTTTGCTTGCTATTTTCTGACACTTAATGGTTGTTGTGTTTATTTCCTTGATTTTGTTTTCTAAAGTAGCATAGCAGCAAGGCGCGTTGCTTTGGATTTGAGGTATTGTGTTGAAACTCTATAACATTTAGTTTTTGGGAATAAAATGAATCTCTCATGTGTCTAGCTTGAGTGTTTATTGCTTTCATAGATTACACTTCAA
The DNA here is from genome assembly GCA_027943335.1 of Chamaecyparis obtusa. Classification (NCBI taxonomy): domain Eukaryota; kingdom Viridiplantae; phylum Streptophyta; class Pinopsida; order Cupressales; family Cupressaceae; genus Chamaecyparis; species Chamaecyparis obtusa. Next base: position 700,561 of record BSBK01000559.1, read on the forward strand.
TTTTGGGCTCTAAAAAAATAACATAGATTCACTTTCTTGCATATATATTTCACATAGTAATTAGGCCCTATGAACACTATTTGTGGTGTTCTTGAGAGAGTGAGTTTCTTACAAAGCTCTTCTTGATGATAGAACCCCTTATAGGTAGAGAGGATATTGTTACTATCTCATGGTCTTACTTGGTTTAGTCCTCAACATTGATCAGTACGTTCTCTCTTGGTCCCACTTAGAGAGCTCAGTAGACATTGTTGTTGACATCATGAACCTTGGTGAGGTGGTTTCAATCTTAGTGTGTCAATGAATATGTTTTCTATGTTTGGGTGAAGTGAAGAGGCTAGAGGATTATGAACTACTCCCTTTTTGGGTAGTACTAGAAACTCAGATCTTTGAAGCTAAACCAAGTCCCCATGTGGTCCTTTTTGTGAGTCACCTTTTTAGAGAGGGCTAATCGTAGTGGACACTCCCTTCATTAGGTAAACCATGTGGATAGAACCTCAAGCGGTAATAGTCATTTTCACCATGGTAGCAACAACTACTATATAAATGTCCTTGTGGAAGAAATCTCCACGGGTGTAGTTTCTTATTGGGTTGTTAGATCTCCTCAGCATCTCTGATTGATTAAATTCTTGGAATGTCTCAAAACCTTGGTGCACCTAGATTGGAGTTTTCCCTCTTGAAATTACAAAAGTTGCAGAGTCAAACCATTACTAAGAACCATAGTGCAACCAAATTTATACTTGTTAGGACTATGTGAGTGGTTGGAAAATATTTGAAGAACATACACAAGTAGAATCTTTAAGGAGTAGCATACTAAGTCACTATTCTTGTCCATGTGTAGGGTTGCTTTGTCCCTTGCCCATTGTTTGAAGACATTGTTTTCTTGAACTCCTTGATTGTTTTCTTGTGTGCTTGATTGATGATAAAAATATGTTGATGTATTTACCTGATCTTTTAAAATGAACAAAAAAAATGAGTTCTTGAGTTTACAAACTTGCTATCAAGTGGCCTAATCTTATTTTGTTACCTAGCTCTATGTACATTCTGAAGTGAGCCTGGCATTTTCTCACGTGAAATTTCACTTTCTCACGTGATCCCTAGCATTTCTACATGCGGGACTACATTCCTTCACACAAGACTGTCCTGCAGTTTGTCAAAATAGTGAGTTGATTTGTGTCATTTCCAGTCCTCCTTGGTTGGTCTGGGTCAAATCTTAGGTGCTATGACATGTTTCTCAACATCTAAATGAACTTAAATGGTATCAAGTTGTACAAAATGACTCTTGGTCTTCTTTCTTCCATATCTCTCATGTCTTCCTAGTCTCCCATTTCCATCCTTTCTCTTCTTCCTTGCTTCTTCCTCTTCTTCCTAAACTCTTCACATCTTGATTCTTTTCCTCTTATTATCTAGTCCACCTTCTTCTGTTCATCTCTTCTATCACTTACATACTTTATTCCTCCTCTTCCAGAACCATGAATTTCAACTATTTTGTTATGGAACCTCTCTTGAAAATAGATGATCTTGAACTCATTGCTCAATTCAAAGAGTATATTTATTCCTCCAAAAATTGCATTAGTGATAAACTTATGACAAAAATAAAAGAAAAATTGATTAAATCAGATGCCTTTGCTAAGATCATACGCATGATTCTGTCACGGCCTCCTTCTTCCAAAGATTTTTCATCTTCTAAATCTTCTCATCTTTCCTCATCTTCCAAGTCTTACCATGAATCTTCTAGACATTATTCACATTCCTCAGTATCCAAGTCTTTTTCCTCCACTAGGTCTTCACTTTCCTCTTCTTCATGATCTTGTTCATCTTCTACTTCTCCCAAGAGTCTTACTTCTCTTCTCAATACATACCATAATGAGCAGTGTGACAAACCTTGTGATACCTCTTCCACAAAGAGTGACACGCCCATCTTTGATGACTATGATGATGGAAAATGTAGTGATACCTATGACACCTCTATTCCTAAGAGTCATCCTATTCATGTGCATGTGCTTACTAAAAATGGGTCATCACATTGGATAGATCGGGGTGGTGATCCATATGATTTTGATTTTGAAAGAGACTTTGATGATTTCTGTGAACAATACCTAGATGATACATCTACTTCACTTGAGGAGGAGAAAGCTCACCGTGCTGATTATAAATGTAAATACTATAAGAATCTCTCCTCTAAGAACTCTCATGCTGAAAATAAAGACTACACTCTCAAGAAAAATTATGTTAATGATGGACCTTTATCTTGTGATAGTTCCCTTCCATCCCCTACTTCCTCCAATACCCATACATTTCCTAAAGCTTCCAAGTCTTTCAAATCTTTCAAAAATCCTTCATCCAACAAAAGTCCTAATACTTTTCATGTGGTTCCTTATAGTTATCCTCAAGGGCTACCTCTTAAAGAAACTCAAGCTAACCTTCACTTGGCTACAAATACTCTCAATAATGCTAAGCCCAAAGAGCCTAAGCCTTTATACACTATAATTCCTACTTCAGCTAGTCCTTCACCATCTTTTCCAAAGTCTTCCATACAATTCCAACATGTTTCCTTATCCTTAGAAGTGGCTCCATGTCAAGAGGACTCTAAAAATAAAGAAAAGAACATAAAGAAAGATCAAGATCAAGAACCCTCCATGTCATCCAATTCTTTTCATGATGTCTCTTATCCGTTTCATGGTTCTTTTGATCCTGCACACCCTTTCTCATTCATTCCACCATGTCTTAAGTCTTCTCTTAAGCAAGATCAAGCTACTACTTAGACTATTGAGCTTATTGACAATCAAAATAACCTTACTACACTTGCGCTTTCCAAAGATGATACTTCTATTAAGGTTATTAAAAATAGTGTTGTTACTTCCAATGTTAAGCCTATTGAAAATCAAGAGAAAAATTATACACTTATGCTATCTAAAGCTCCTTGTCAAGATCAAAGTTTTCCATCTTCTTGTTCTACCACTCCATGTTCGCTTCCACTTTCTACTCTTCCTAAATCTTTTCAAGCTCTGAACAATCCTATCAAAGAAGTTGCTCCTATTCAAGATGTTCATGATCCTATTGCAAATCCTAATGCTCACTCTAAAGATGCTGATGTACTTGGTTGTCATATAGATGTTGATGAACTTATTGATTATCCTTTTGTATCTTCCACGTCCATCCTTGGACCTCCTCCACCAATACTAAGGGTTTCATGTCTTCCTTCCATCTTGGGCCCTTATGTCCCTTCACTTTCCCCTCCTAACTCTCCTAATTCATCATCCATTTTGGGTCCTTACGTCCCTCCATCTCCTATATTTCCTCAAGATCAACATAGATGCATACCCTTCAATCCTTTTCATCCACCCACCCATCTAAACCAATCATATCCTCCTTCCACAAGTCCCAAGTCTTTTGGAAGTAACTTGAATGTTCAATATAAGAAAAAGAAGCAATACAAGAATCCATCAAAAAAAGAAGATCACCATGTCTCCTCTAATCGACATGGAGGCATAAAGTCAAAAATGATATCTAAGAAAAAAATTACAAGACAAGTATGGGTTCCAAAATCCATCATTGAAGATATTCTCTCTAAATCATCAAAAAGTAATGAAAAGCCTACGGCTATATGGATTCCAAAGTCTCTCTTGAAAGAGTTTGATATTGAGCAATAAGTGAAGTTGACATTCAAGCTTCCAAAGGCTTCCACTTCATCTTCTTCCAAAAACATTCTTCCATTCCATGCGCCTAAACCGCAACCTTTGCTATCTATTCACCATATTCCTTCACGTATTCCTTCATTCACATTTCCTCCATCCTCTCGTCGCCCTTCAAGGTGTGTTTTGATGTTGATCTTGCCTTCCTTTCCATTTACCTTTTCACAATCCTTCCATTCATTATCCTTTTACCTTCTATCATTTTTCTTCATTTTCCTATTCCTCCTATCTTCCAACCTCACTCGCTTTACATAAAACCTTATCCTCCATTTTTCTCTTCCATCTTCCTTGCCCTATTAGCATCTTTGAGAATATCATTTTGAATCCTTGGCATATCATGGTTTATCCTTTCAAGGAGCATTATCTAAAAAGCTTTCCTTCTTCCACAAAAAAAAAATTTAAAAAATAGAAAAAATTCAAAAAGAAAACAAAAAAAAATGAAAAATTTGAAAATGTGTCTTCGTGGAAACCTAAAAATAGGCACCTTGGTAGCAAAAGTAAAGATAAATAAATTCATCCTATGGTGAAAACCACTCCCTTGTGGCACCTTAGATAAGTACCGTGATGAAAACCTAGCAATCAGGCGTCATACATAGTTCTTCTACATATTTCATCCATTATGCCTTCTCTCTTTGATCTTGACAATGTTGACCTATACACGAACATTTGGCTATCTTGTGAGCTATCTTACAATGATCTTGCTTTCATTCCATTCATGTTTAGCCTTCATATTTATTTTCATTCATTCATTCTAGCCTTTCGCTATCATTTTTCCCTTTGGTCTTGATCTAATGAAAAAGAGTAAAACATGATGCTATGAAGCCTCTTAACATGTCTACTCCTTTGGACTGCATCATTTCCTTCTTTTGCATTATGCTTTTGTGACTTATCCTATGCTTGTCTTTCATTGCTTGTCCAAATGTGCTTTACATTACAATTTTTCTCTAGCTTGGGTACTCTTGAGGAGTTTGCCTTTGAGGATTTCTTCCCTTCATTCTCCTTCATTCTCTTGTCTTCTATATCTTCCACCAGCTTGCTAATCTCTCTTGTTCTCCACCTTGCTAGATATTGGGACTACACGATGTAATCTTGCTTGGAAGTTTGATGCCCATTCTGTTTGGGGGCATCCTTTGTACATACTTATTGATCCTGAAAAAATCCAAAAAAATAGTATATTGTCAAAAATTCTAAAAATTGAAAAATGTCTTGAAACAGTGATCATCTTAGTGAAAACCTAGCAATAGGTGCTTTGATGTATCTCAAAAAAATTATATATTCTAAAAATACAAAAAAATCAAAAAAAAAAATTTTAAAAATAGAATAAGTGCCTTGGTGAAAACCTAGAAACAAGCGCCTTGGTAGCAAAAATACAAACAAATTATTAAAAGTCCTAAAAAAAATTTTAAAAAAAGGAAAAATTTGCAATAAAATTCCAAGTGAAAATTTGGAAACGGGCGCTACTTGAGACCTTTGCACCCCTATTTCTTAGCATGCGTCCTCGACACTTAGCCTTTCTCCATCATGCCTTATTCTTGTTGCCTTGGTTTGGAATTGGTCTCAGGGATAACTTTAAGAAAGCCCCTTTTAGGAAAAAGTGTAAACTCTTGGTGAATCGTACATTATTTTAGGGGGGAATTTGTTTTAATGCAGGCGAATTTTTTTTTCAAATCCATGATTTTTTATAGTTTTAATTGGTGATTTTTTCCTCACTGAATGAGAATTTTATAAATTGCTAGCGAATAATTTTTTTTTCAATTAAAAATTTATTCAAACACAGAAAAATTATTCGCCTCATATATTATAAATTTTTAATTCAAAAGAAAATTATTTGCTAGCAATTTATAATAATTTTTAATTATTTTTAATTAAATAATTTTCTTTATGGTCTGAATGAGGAAAAATTATTCGCCTCATATATTATAAATTTTTAATTCAAAAGAAAACTATTCACCAGCAATTTATAAAATTCTCATTCAGCGGGGAAAAAATCACCAATTAAAACTATAAATGAATATAGTTTTAATTGGCGATTGGCCAAAAAATCACCAATTAAAACTATAAATGATATAGTTTTAAAATCGCCAATTAAAACTATATTCATTTATAGTTTTAATTGGCGATTTTTTCCCCGCTGAATGAGAATTTTATAAATTGCTGGCGAATAATTTTCTTTTGAATTAAAAATTTATAATATATGAGGCGAATAATTTTCTTTTCAAGTAAAAAATAATAATATATGAGGCAAATGAATTTCTTTTGAATGGTAAAAAAATATTTCTATTGGCGAATTTTATGTACCGTTTGAAAATTTATTTATTTTATTGGCTAATCATTCATTAATTATGGCAAAAAAAAATATTTTGTTGGCAATTTTCAAAAGATGGGAAATATTTTGTTATAATGCCTTAGACTAACATACTTAACATACATAGATTATTTTATAATGTTAAATATATTATTTGATATTGTCCGATGATCCAAGATCAATGGCTAAAGTTTAATTTCAGCCCCAATTTCTTGAAGGAAACAAAGTTGTGGAGGAAGTCACCAGAATGTTGACACGTATCAAATAAGGGTTACTTGTCTGCAGACTACAGTGTACACGTGTTGGTATTGATATTCACAGCTCTATTACTATAGTGCAACTTGTAACCTCTTAAATCAGTAAGCAATAAATGCCTTGTCAGTGACAAGCGACATTCTTTAACTTGTCATGTAGAGTAGACATGCACCACTTCCAAATTTGTACAGACGCTATAATCGATATCTGACATTTTTAGCTTTTATGAGAAAGATTTACTTCTAGATATGAAAGATTAAGGACAAAATATTAATTTCTCACACGCATGCATTTAGGGGAAAGATTTACATGAAAGATTTAGAGGCATGTTAAGGACAATAGATTTAATACCATTAAAGACAGAATAATTTATTGCTAAGTAATGATCCAGAATTCAAGGGCTATTTATAGACAATCTATCTTCATTATTCATCGATTCATCTTTGGCGTTTGCTAGATAATTAATTTGTTTAGGGTCTGCAGTCTGCAAATAATTTTTTTTTAAGTTTTTTGTAGTTTTACTGTTTCAGATGGACACTCCAATTAGGCTTATATGCACATCTGAGGAGGCCCAGAAGGCCTTTCTAGGTTCCTTTACTGATGAAGCCTTAGAATCTATTTGTAAGGAGGGTGGGCCTTTCGTTATAGAGGTTGTGAGAATGGTGATGGGCTGAGAATTTCAGAACAATGAAGATAGGCACCGGGTCAACATGGACATTACGTCCCATTTTTTGGCATCTCTTCTCGACCTCGGAAGAGAGAAGGTGGAGATGTTAATGCTGCTGAGGAGGATTTTTAAAGAAGAGTACCTGGGGGACAACATTAGTGTTGTCGTGTTAGCAAAAATAGGGGTGGGGATCCCTTGGGCAAGTGAAATACTCAAGCTCCTCCTCCCAGGCCAGAATGTGGCCATGCAACCTTTTCTTTTGGGCCTCAATGTTGGGCAGTATAAGCGCCATAGGAAATGGGCTCTGCTTGCTATGGATTTCTTTTGAAAGTGGTTTTCCCTTGACGAAGAGGAGGCTAAAGTAGGGGAATTTGGGTGGCTAGATGAATTTGTTGGTTCCCCTCTTCATTTCTACTTGCAGGTTTACACTATGATTGACAACTAAATGTCACTGACTCTATTACCACTCCAAAGTCTACAAGGAAAAGGGCCAATTAACAAGGATCAAAGAGATCCTCCTACACTTTGAGGTTAAATGCTCAGGCGGGTGTACCCTGGATTTACTTCTTGAAAGGAATCACTAACTAATAGACATTTATACCCCTTTACTAATTGATTAAAGATTTTATCATTTATGTGTGTGTGTGATTGATGATGATGGACTGCTTCCAAAGAAAAGATCAGTGCCTTAACCCAGGGCAAAGAGTCACTTGATAACATATATCAACTAAAAACCCTAACTCAAACATGCTTGAATTCAAGATAAGTGCTTTGCCTATTATCCCTCTCACTCACATATCAGGACATCAAATCCTTATCTAGCCATGAACTCATTGAAACTACCTCAAAGACTTTAATCCTAACTTTGTTAGGAACTTAAAGATAATTTCAAAATACTCTTTGTTTACCATATGTTAACCCACTTTGTGAAATTAACATATATGAGCTCAAGAACAAAACAAGAAGACACACAAATATGAAATTGGAATCCAAATGTATTCTCATTAAAATTTGTAGAATCAATACATTATCAAACAACAAAATGCTAAGGAAATAGACCCAAAATCTAAGCTCTCCTTGCTCAGTATAATACCATCAACAACCACCTAATACAAAAAAACTTATGCAATATATACACCCCCTAGTCATCTTGAAATCCCAAAATAGGATGCAACAAGCTATGGATGATTAGGGTTAGGGTTTCCACCCACTAGAACAACCAAATTAGTCAAGAATTTATTACAGGGATGAAAACCCAAGCAATCAAATCCAAAGAAAGATCCCCGTTCATGAGGATTTTCTGCGCAATGTACCAAGGGCCATGAATTTGTCATGCCAATCAGTCATATTAGTCACCTGCAACTTGCCTGGAGTAAGAAAACCCATTCCTTTACGACAGAAACCTCTGCAATCGATCATGAAGCTCTTTGTAAAACCTTGCAATAGTCAATGAGATCATTTCCACCAACTCCAGTTGCTTAAACATTCAATTTTGGTCCTTCCTATCGCTAAAACCCTTTAAAAATTTTAAATCTTGGTAGCAACGGTCATTTCCATGGTGCTAGCAGTATATCAGCGGTCCACGTTTAAATCTGGATCAACTTTATATCATAACCGTTGGATCCTGTCCTTTTCACAGGCTTCATGACTTAACTCTTCAGACACCCTCATGTTAACTCTTAGCGAACATGCGACAAAGAAATTCCTATTTGTGAAATGAAATTCCTAACCCGAGCTTAACTCAGCGATTCGGCGAACAAAGGAAAGAAAACTCACACCGGTCACATTTAGCGAATCAGTGATTGAAGGGAATCGCCCATTCGCAAAACACTTTATGTCTCCGCCATTTTATTTAGCGACTACGTGAACGCTTGTTCATTAAATCACCAATCAATTTGGAGCGCCTCCATTTTATTATGCGAATGAATGAACCCCTTAAAATTTTTCGGAGCCGCTAACCTTTTTATCCAGACTGCTAGACTTTAGACCCCTGCCTAGGCCCACTTTGTGCCACTTGTCACTATACCATTCATTGCTTATCACCCAGTCACTCCTGACACAGGACCCACTGACCCTCTAGCATCAAAATGGACGGCTGGCGTATGATCTCATGGAGCAAGAATATTCCATAAGATCATGCACCGACCGTCGATCAATATTTTTGACTCAGGTCCCATTGACAAGCTCCATGTCAACCTTCATCAACCAATGAGACACTACCAAATCAAGTACACGTAGCAATGGACCTGCTATACTTTATCACTTCTAAAAAAGGTGAAATCAATGGCTAGCGTAAGATCTCAAACCTCTAACACACTTGATAAGAACTTACGCCCATTGTTGATTCTTTGTAGATGTTAGGACCCTCTGACAAGCCAAAAACTAGGTCCCACTGATAGCTGCCAAATCATTATATCGTGGACCAATCACAGATCGCCAACTATGCCTACATGTCATTTTGGACCCACCATTTATATTGACCTGAACACCTGAAGAAATGGATAGTTGGTGCATGATCTGAAAGGCCTAAAATATTCTATGAGAATACGTGCCAACCGTCGATCTAGAATCTTAGCTGATATCATAGAGCATGACCCCACCATGGTGCATAGGATACTTTAACAAATGAGAGACTGCCACATCACAAAATTCAGCAAGTGAACACACAATTGTTTCTTCATTCACAGGTCATTCTGACAACCCTACCACTTCATTGATTCTTTTGGCCAATAGGGAAGTGCCATTTGTGCTTATGTGGCAGTGGACCCGCCTGTCTGAAACATCATGTCATAAATGAGAATCAATGGCCGTCGTGAAATTGCATGCCTCTGACACACTCAATGCACTTTCATGAGAATCATTGGATCAAGATGGTGTCAGGAGACCGGGCCCAGGAAATACTAAGGCTGAAACATTAGGAAAATCAAGGCGCAGGACTTAGGAAAAATCATTTCACTGGGCACTTAGACTTAGGAAATATTAAAGGGGCCCAAAAATAAAACCTTAGTCGCAAGATCGCATAACATGAAAAAGGCTCACGTGATCATGTGACAAAGTGGTCAATTATTAGCACATGTGCTATTTAGGACTTTAGTGGCCTGAAAAAGTAACACAAAATTAGAACAGGGCCAGGGCACACTAGGGTTTTTCTTAGTAACGGCTAGAAAATTGAATATTTTACAAGGGTTTTAAGGCCAGAGACATAAAATAATGAATGCAGAGACCAAAAGAAAAATGCTACAGCCATAAAAAATTTTGCAGGTACTAACAAAATTCACGCAGATAATCATCTCTCGTGAATTCTACTTAGATGGAGCCGAAGGCCAAACTCAGTAGAGGACTACTACTAGTTTTTTTGATAAAAATTTTATGCTTTTTTCTTGTTTATAGTATGTTTATTTTTGTAGTATTTACTATTGTACTGGAAGTAGACACTGGACTACTAGTCTACTAGTGGTTTTTGTTTTATAAAAACATACCTCATTTTTTGGTTTTTTGTTTATAGTAGGTTCCTCTTTGTTCTGGAAGTGGAATTGGACGATCTTTATGTAATTATAATTTTATGAAAAGAAAACAATGAAAATTTTGCTCATTTCAATATGTACAAAAAATGGTTCTTAGACTTCTCTATCACTGTGATTGCAATATTTTAATTAGTTGCTTTATGATTTATCTGCGTATTAGATATGTATGTTGTATCACAATTGTACAATGTAGACAGTTATAGTTAATAAAAGAAATGTCTTATCAGTTATCACTTAGTATTGACATTAAGTTTGGGTAGTGTTACCTGTCAAAATTCACACACTCGTACATTTAATATGAAAGATTTATAGAATTTTGAAGGAAAAATGAATTAATAAGGTTAGGGAAAGAATTTATGGTATTCTAATTATAATGAATGAGAATTATATGTGAATCTGTGATTATAATTATCAACATTAAAGTTATAATCTAAATCAATAAAAAATATCATTTTAACTTTAAGAATACTATATAATCAATTTGACAGAGAAATGAATTAATAAGGTTAGAGAAAGAATTTATTGTTTTCTAAGTATAAGGTATGATAATTATATGTGATTATAATTATCAATGTTAAAGTTATAATCAATAAAAAATATCATTTTAACATTAAGTATACTATTTAATCAATAAAAAAATTTGCAAGCTTTAGCTCATTTCAATTTGTACAAAAAATGGTCCTTAGACTTCTCTGTCACTTTGATTGCAATATTTTAATTAGTTACTTTATGATTTATCTATGTATTAATAAAAGAAATGTCTTATCAGTTATCACTGAGTACTGACATTAAGTTTGGGTAATGTTACATGTCAAAATTCACACACTCATACATTTAATATGAAAGATTTATAGAATTTTGAAGGACAAATGAATTAATAAGGTTAGATTTATAAAATTTTGAAGGACAAATGAATTAATAAGGTTAGAGAAATAATTTATGGTATTCTAATTATAATGAATGAGAATTATATGTGAATCTATGATTATAATTACCAACGTTAAAATTATAATCTAAATCAATAAAAAATATCATTTTAACTTTAAGAATACTATAAGTCTATATAATCAATTTGACAGAGAAATGAATTAATAAGGTTAGAGAAAGAATTTATTGTTTTCTAATTTTAAGGTATCATAATTATATGTGATTATAATTATCAATGTTAAAGTTATAATTAATAAAAAATATCATTTTAACATTAATTATACTATTTAATCAATAAATATTACTTTAACTCATGTTTGGGAGACCTAGCGACTCAACGACTTAGCAACCATAGAAATCTCGTTATCTCTAAACACTACCCTTGGTCCTTAACTCCGGCCTCTGAAATTTATTAGAATTTAATATTATTAAAAAAATAGTGCATTTTGAATTTGATTGGCTAAAATTGTTACTATTCAATTAAATAACTTTAAATGTTATTAACTTATTATCCATTATTAATTAATATTTATAAAGGAAAAAATAACATTATAACATTTAACAATGTCCGTTGCAAATAACTACCATTGGATGAGCACAGATCGATGATGTACGATGGACTTTAGGATGAAAGGGAAAAGCAACCCCACCTTTTGAAACCCGTTCCAAAATCATGACACGTGTCAGCCATCAGGTGAGTGGTGACTAGGTGAGTTAATGGGACCCACGAGGGCCCGGGGCCACCAATACCACAGGCACACAATACCATTATGACCATTGGATTATTGTAGATCAATGACCAAAGTTGTATTTCAGGACGAAAGGGAAAAAGCAACCCCATCTTTTGAAACCCATTCTGGAATCATGACACATGTCACTAAACACGTAAGAGTCTTACATTCCACTTGCAGTCTCTCATGGTCCTACCAAAAATGCCATTTGATGATGACATGACACGTCTGACTCAGTCGTCAGATGAGTGGTGACTAGGTGACTTAATGGGACCCACGGCCACAAGGGCCCGAGGCCACCAGTACCACAGGCAAACAACGTCATTATGACCATTGGATTATTATAGATCAATGACCAAAGTTGTATTTCACGATGAAAGGGAAAAGCAATGCCATCTTTTCAAACCCATTACGGAATCATGACATGTGTCACTAAACATGTAAGATGTTCCACTCACAGTCTCGCATGGTCCTACCAAAAATGCCATTTGATGATGACGTGACACATCTGACTCATAGTCATCAGGTGAGTCAGCCGGGAGATGAGCGGTGATGACTCTAGATTGTACAATTTTGGCACTTTAAGTTTCACTTTCCAATAGTTTGCAAATTTAGAAAGGGTTTACGGATTCTAAATTTCTATGTTGAGGAAAGAAAGTGCAACAAAGTCTCTCAGCTGAAGCTCTATAACCTATTCCCAGTCAAAGTCTGCAAAAATTGAAGCTAAGGGTAATGGGTAACTACTAAAATCCTGAACACATAGGTCCCACATTTTAAATTTTTCAAATCTCTTGATTTACAACTTTACTGTTTATATTATAGAAAAAAATTATCCTGTTACTTGTTAGGGTTTAATTTTGATTCTTGAATCACCCCTGTAAATTGTAGGCTTGTAGGTTGTAGCTGTGTATAAATATTTGAATTTTCCTATGAGTAAATAGTGATACCAGTTTAGGTTACCACTTACCAGCTTACCACAATGGGCAAAACAATTATCAAGAATAAGACTATTAGTAAAATGACAAGTCAGATAATAGAATTCCACAATCTACTTAAAACACCAGGTTTCACAGATTTATTCCATGATATTTATGATCCTGTTATTCATGGAAATAAGGGAATAATGGAAATTAGATATGCAATTGAAAACAATTGGAACGATGCAACACAGAGAGATTCTTATATCAGAGGAATAACAATTACAAATGGTTCAAGCCTAAGTCCAGATCATAGGCCTCCTTATTATTATGAAATTTTTGTGCCATGGGTTCAGGACAGTATTTCCTTGCTAGCATTTTGTTTGGGATTGGATAGTAACAAAGAAGTGGGTGCGAGCATTCTTGAAATGCTTTTTCATATTCATTTTGAAAAAGAACCAGTAAAATATTATTTTATTGAGCACATTGTTCGTTTCATGCAAGAACAATTACTAATGATTAAAACAGGTTCACAAAAGACATTTAGATTCACAACCTACTTGTGCTATCTTCTCTTAGCAAAGCATCATGCAATATTTCAGACAAACAAGCTTTGCAGTCAGGGCCAGAACCTAATATATGAGTTGACACCTCAAATAAGGATGATTGATAACAGAAGGAAATACAACAATTTTGTAGACTTCTTTTTGGCACCAATGTACAATAAAATTACAGGCATTCCAATGCCTAGATTACCTGCTACTTGTAGAGATTTAATTCAACTTGGAAGTAAAATACAATTGGTTGACTGGTACTTCATGGAAGAGTACACAGTGTTAAGGTTTTACGGTTCGGTAGTAGAACCCTACAAACTTCCAATACATGTCACAAAGAGGGTATTTGCATTGGAATATGTATGGTAGATGGAGAGCATAGATGTACTCTTTAGTGGTCAGCAAAAGAAAATGATATTTCATTCCTTGCCTTTCTCATTTGCAGGGTTCACATTTGAGAGAAGAGGATTCAAAGTGGTAGAAGCCTTTTTTACAATTTTTCACTTTGATGTTGATAGTCACTAGCAGTATGATCCACTCAACATAATTGGAACAAAGCTTAGAGAGAATGGAAACTCTGCAAGCAAATGTCAACATGAAAGTATGCCACTGATTGAAAAATTTAAAAACATGGATTCTTGGGAGGAGGTCAAAAAAAGATGGAGAAATATGCTGCTGAAAATAATATGTCAATACAGGAATTGTCATCACAAATTATGGCATTGCACAAATAGAAAGGAAAAATGCAGGCCATGAGTATGACATTGTCTAATTTCTACCATAAAGCTTCTCAACCATCTACAAATTCTATTCCAAAAAAGCTAATGAATGAATGTATTGATGATAATTGGACTCGAACCAAAAAAATTTATTTTTGGGAAATGAGGAAGAATCTCGGTAAGCCAAAGACCTCTGTAGATCTTTATGACGTGGAAGAGGATACAAAGTTTAACAAATTATGGAATAAGGAGCATCTAGCTGAAGCATATCTAGATGATGGTGACCAGGATTCTGTGAATCCCACATCCAGCATGAATCCCACATCTAGCACAGTATATCCAATTAGTAGAGGAGTTGATGCCTCCAAAAAAGATCAATATACCAAAGGGGCAGATATTATAGAAAAAATGGGCTACCAAGGTTTTGGGGGTTTGGGTCCTACTGGCCAAGGGGTTTGGTCTTTACCTAACCCAGCAGCTCCACCAAAACATGGTGAGAAGCCAAGCCTTGGGCTTGGAGTTCAATCATCAAAATCATCAACTCAGTCAATTCCATTTCCTGAATCAATTGCCACTCCCACAACTATGGATATCATGGGTACAACTACAACTAGTAGTTCGAAAAGGACATTACAGACAGACATGAAAACAATTGTTCCCAGAGATCAATGTAGTGTAAAGAAGCAAAAGGTTTTGACAAGTATTGGTACAACAATTCCAATGGTGACTGGGACTCCAAAAATTGCCCAACCTTCAGGACAAAACCCTCAGGTTCAAAACAGTCCAAAAACTCCACTTGTAATGGGTCAGGGGGTTGCTAATCTTCATGGTGTAATTAGCAGCACCACAGGAAACATAGGTGGAAGCTCCTACATTAGTGCAAGTGCTATTTCACCATTCAAACATTCAATTGTGTCACAAAACCCTGATTTTCATTACAATGATTTTGTAACTAAATATGAACAATCAAAAAATAGGATTAGACAACATAGTAAGACAATGAAGATGGAAGCAGTTGTTGTTTCTCATGAGGTAGAACCTGCAACAAACAAGCTATTTCCCACATATGACCCAAATAAAGATATGATGGAATTCATGGTTGTTATGCCCCCAGCTAGAGATAGCAATCCACTAGAGAGTCAATTAGATTTATCTCAATTTCAAGTTAGCACCCTCCAAATGGATTTATCCAAAATTTAAAATGTGGACAAGATAAATGTGTCAAAAATGACCAACCAAGTGGTCTACAGTTCACTGATGAAGTTGGAGAGAGAGAAAGGAAAGCTTCAGGGCACAATAGATAAGTTAAAGGCAGACCTGGAAAATGTGAAGGCAACTAAGAAAGCAGCAGAAAATAGGTGCAAAGAATTAGAAAGGATAAAAAATTCATCCTCTAAAGAAGAAATTGGAGTTGGACAGCAAGAACATATTGACGCAGAACTAAAATCTCTGAGGGGAAAATTGGAATAGAGCGAACAAAAACTTGAGAATGAAAAAGCCTCTTCATTAAGTTTTTACAAAAACTTGGAGAGTGTGGGAAAGGCAACCAATAACTTAAAGAAAGAATTGGAGAATGAGAGGGTAAAAACAAAATAGTGGGAAGAGAAAGAAAAAGAGTGGGAAGAGAAAGTAGAGCAAATAAGAAAAGATAGTGAACACAAGTTCTTAGAAATGAGAGAAGACCTAAAGAAGGCAAATAATACAATTAAAAATTATGAAAACAACTTGAATGACCATGTAAATAATACAGTCAAGCAAATAAAAAAATTCTTTTGGGGCCAAATAAAGATGTCTTCTGATAGGTTGTGTGATTGGTTTGAACTAAATGAAACTCTTACAAATGTTTTTGGGAAGCTGAGAGAGCGCATTGAGAAGAATAAAAGTTTTTGTCGGAGAAAGAAAATTGTGAAGTAGATTATGCAAGAAATCAACAGAAGCGGTGACAAGCATTTGGTAAGCAAGGGAATTCATGACGGCATTACTGCAACAATAAAGGTGAACTCTATCTTTCAAAAATGTCAGAAACTAATAGAAGTAGAAGAAAATGTTTCCTTATTTGGGCCAAAGCTCGCCAAGATGAATAGTAAAACAAGCAAATTGATATCTCTTGGTCTGTCGAGTCCTGGTCTTGATTACTCATCAATGAGTTTCATTGGAAGAGAAGCTTACAAAAAAAAGTTGGAGGACACAGTGATGTCTAATTTAGGCAACCTTCCTCAGGAGAGAACTTATGAAGGCATTGCAAAGTGCATCAAAACATTCACAAATTTGAATGCAGTAATGGAAGGAACATTGCTTTCAACTCACTCTTGGATGGCTGACAAGGTTGCAGGTCATGTACTATAACATGACAAATTTTTCCCTTCCAACTGACGAAGAATGGAGCATACTAAAGAAACTGACAGAATCATCTTCATCTCATCAATCATAATATGTGAAAGTACTTTCAATTTCAATCATTTATATATCTTTGATATTATCCTAAATACTAGAGTCTAGAATTGAGTTTAATGTAACAAGTTTGAGCTTTGTTTTTTGAACAGGATGAATGTTGCAGTCTTGCAGATGCTATTGCCCATGCTAATTTACTAAACCGGCCTGTCAAATGCAAAAATGTACAACTAAAGTTGTAGAGATGTTGTAGACTTGTAGTTGTCTTACTGATTTAGATTTTGAGACTTCTCACTTCACACTAGGCAAATCGACCTGAAGCTGTTGTTGCTCCCTTGTTTCTATAAAAGGGAATTCAGGGTCATTGGCTTAGGGTAATGAAATTGAAATTGGGCAATGTGCCAAATTGCCAATGGGTATTGAGTCATTGAGTTTTGTAAATAGAATCACAAAGTTGTGTTCTTATGAGTATTAATGAATGAATTGTTACATTGTATCATATTTGTAATTAAATTAATGAGAATCGGTATTTCTAACTCTAAGAATTCTAACCTATGAATTGCTATGTTGTTAAAAAAAATATTGAAAAATCTACAAGAATTGTACCATATGAGCTGAATAATGCAAATGAAAACAATTATTAATTGTGGAATTGAATCTTGATGACATTATCAACCACATTCATGTTTTTGACATTGGAATATGCTATTATGCATGATTGATGATGAGATACAGAAACTAATAGTAGACTTCAAGAAAAAGATTAATAAATACCTAGGAGGCTAGGAACTGCTACTTCTACAATGGTTCAACTTCAAGCTGCCACATCATATCATCATTGAGATCATCAGATTCAGCACCATCAACTTCATAGATTCCTTGGTTCTTCGATATGTTTTCTTCACTCTGCATACCACCGCTTAACTAATGTTCACCGCTAGCAGTACCAGTACCAGTAGTACATGATTTAATGACATCATTATCTCTGGCATTCCCACTCCCAGTCCCACTTTGGTTTGAAATTTTGCCCATCCCTCTTCTCTAACATTTCTTCCTCCACAATTTCAGTGCCCTTTCGTAAGGAAAAGTATTGACTTCATACCTGGATGTATAGACCGTCAAGCAATTTTCCAGATTCTTGTTTAGTTTGTTTCTTAGCTTTGACTTTAGGAATCCCAAGCACTGAAAACTCTCTCATCCTCCACCAACCCCAATATCATGGTTAGACATAAATCAGCAAGCTTGAAATATTCTGATATTGAATCAGTCAACAATTTGCTCTTAGCTAGATTTTTCCAAAGCCTTGATACCAATCCATCTTCACGAGGGTTCTCCATAATATTATATTGTTCCCTCATTGTTATTGAAAAAAGACCTGATTTCTCTCTCAAATGATTTCCATCTAAAATTCCATTTAGAGTTACTCCATTTAACTCTTTGGTTTTGCAGAAATGATCTATCAAAGTTAGTAGCCTAGTTTTAAAATCTTTCGGATTGTTCATACTCCAATATTGAGGAAACACAATAGCCATGGATTCAAGTAGTTTGATTGGAGGGAATCTTGCTCTAATCTATGAGGAAAGATTATAGGCAATGTGCTTCATAGAAGTTGTTATAGACAAAATGATCTTGGTAAAGTCTTCCCTTTTAATACTTGATACTCGTCGAATCCTGGTGTTCTTCCCTGGTTCCTCAGACTCAATCCTGGCAAAGTAGTGCATTGGTATCTCAACTCCATGAACTTATGCACATAACTCCCCATTTGAACCTATTTTTAAAAAGTTATCAGGATTGTCCAAATCTGTGACTTTCATCCAGCTGGAAAATTTTACATCATCTTCACATAATTGATAGAGACTATCGAGCGCCACGCATGTCAATTTACGTAGTGAAGCATGTTCTGCAATATACATAGCTCTTTGTTGGGCCTTTTTCATTAAATTTCTCATTTCCTCAAGCATGGGGAGAATACCTACTAATGTTAATAGTGTCTCTACATTACTTAACATTGCCAGCAGTGCAAGAAATTTTAGTTGCCTGACTTCATCACGACTTGAGTTCATTAGGCCAAGAAACAATTAATATTTTGAAAAAACTCGATGTGCTGGTCCATCCAAAGACATCCATCTGGTATCATTATCCTTAAGAAGCTTGTTCCCATCAGTTAGTCCTTTGGAAAACTATTGTAATTCCCTAAATCATTTTGGACTTTGACAGAAGTATTGGTAGAGCTCTTTGATTAAAGCTTCAATTTTTTGTACTAGAGCATGCTTGCTGACAATTCCAAAAGCTAGATTCATTCTGTGGGCCATGCAGTGAATGGGAGTAATGTAGGGTGCATAAGAAGATTGTATCTTTATGCAAAGACTACCCCTGTGGCCTTGTATTATTGAAGCTCCATCCACTCCAACACACACCAGCTTTTTGGCAATGGTCATATCATTTATACCTCCATATTCAATTAGAGAACTCTTTACTAGTTCAAATAATTTTTCTGTTGTCACATTATCCCTCATTTTAGCAATAGTTAGTAGATGAGGTTGGTGAAACAAAATTTTGTACAGTATAAACATGCATGCATACCCAGGAAGTATTGTCTACTATTGTAACCTCATCTAAAGACAATGCAATAAAATTTGACTCTTTAATTTTTGCCTTCAGATCCTCTTTCTCAATCTCGGCAAGACAACTTGCCCATTCCCATCCACTGTTTACTAACTAGTGACTGTTAGGATAGTTACGAACTTTTAGAAAGTGTAATAAAGCACTCAATGATGGGTAGTCTATCATAGGACACCCTCTGCTCAAAATATTAAACACAACACTTAACTGAATAGCTTTTCCCATTAGTTCTACTTCCAATGCTTTTCCAAAACAAGCTTCAATAGAGCCTTTAACTTCACCAGGATTCTTCTTTATATTATGTTGAAATTCATATAATTCAGCATTCCTAACATGCTGAGATTCCTCCTTTGTTTCCCATCTTATCACTGATTTTTGAACTCCATTTATGGTTTTCTTTTCGTAAACTTTACCCATATGCTACTCTATGGTGTCAATTTTTAGCTGCAACCTCTTTTCCTTCTTATTTATCTCACTAAAAATCTTACATCTGCATTCTACCAGAGGCTCCCCTTCAATTGGATTATCCACTGGTTCAATGAATGGATACTTTGACACCCATTCTATTTGAAAATTCCTCAACAAATCCCACATTCTATCATTCTTTGATTTGTATTTTCTTTTCTTCCCTACACCATCATCTTCTCTGACATTCTCAGTTTCATCCAAGTCGATTATATCATTATGGCTACTTTGGGTATTTAACTAAAAATCTTCTTCAAGTTCATCATGATTTGAGGTATCAGGTTTGTTGACTTCTTCAATATGTCACGTAGGTTCAGCCTCAAGTTGTGAATCTTGAAAACCTTCTTGTGATGAAGTAGCTTCCCGATTTTGGCCAGAAACATTTCCAACACCATGACCAAAGTATGATGATAAGGTTCTGTGTTTTGTTAGCCTCTCCTGGCTTTCCCCATATGCAGGAGCCTTACCCTTATTCTTGTTTGACATCTCGATTCGTCAACAAAATAAAGGCTACTAGCCTACCAGTGACAAAAAAATGTTAAAAAAATGTTTACTTGTTGAAAAAGTGACAAATGACAATAGAACTATAATATACAATGTTTACATAGTCGCAGAATAATAATCACTTACCTTTGCCTCAAATTCAATCACAGTCGTGACTCACCAAAGAAATCAAGACTTAATAGTCTGAACTTCACTATCGATCAAATTGAACTCATCCAAATTGTGTACAATAACATTAATGTATGAATTTATTTATACTAATCTTTATTGGCGAATTGGGTGGGAGGTATTAGGTTGGTGTCCAAATATTTGGTGAAGCCTACATAATAATAACACATCTTGTGTTATATCCTAAGCGATTATAGGTCGTCCAATACCATGGTAATATTAATAAAGTTGGCAAAAATCAATCAGTTTGAGACACGCGTCCGTAAAATGGTTGGCGAAGTTGGGTCCACCTAAAAAAATATATATAACTATTGGTGAATATAGGCCGTCCATTTGGGGCCGCTTTGAAATTATAGGTGAATGTTAAAAAAATAGTGCCCAAAAATTATATGCCATTGGCGATGATCCCGGCCATTGGACCCAATTTTCATAAACTAATTGGTGATGAGCTCGAGCATTGGACCCAATTTTCATAAATGTGGAGTGATATGATCATTCCCAGGTGGCCAATATATTCACCAAATCAGGGGTTGATGACAAGCGACATTCGCCAATTGGCAAATAATCGCCACTAAAGTTTTCACTGATTGGTCTTTATCTTTGTCTAGGGGGCACAACTATGTTAGCTTTGGTCTCTTGGATGCATTATACTTTAGGACACCTCACAAATGGTGTTTTTCAACACTACCCCAACTGTGTTTTTCAACACAACCCCTAGCATCGAGTGTTTCTCAACACTTCTCAGTTTGGTCTTACCCAGTTTTGTCATGTCATCTTACCTGCTTGCAAGCATTCGATCCTTATCCTCGGAACTCAATATCAGTTAACACACTTAATTTTTAAATGAAACACTTAATACTTGATCTATATCATGATCTTTTCTTTGTGTGCTGACTATTATTGATTTTTGTTGAGTGTCCTTTACTAATAAGTCTCTCCGGGATGCATAGCTAGAGGACTTGGGGCATGGGGCATGATTTTATTTGCTTTCTTCTTGTGGGTGTGGTCTTGAAATTCTTGAGTGTCTCTTGTTGTCCCCTTGAAACACTTAGGAGATTTGAGGCATCATCCTTGACTATTTTTGTACAACCATTCTTGTGGTCATCCTGGCATCTTTGCCTTGATGCAAGCATGGTTTTGCTACATTAAATTGGGTAAGCTAACATTGAAGTCATCTTGACCTTTATGTCTTTGATGCTTATGTTAGAATCTTTCCACATTCCAATCTGATATAAATCACATTCATATATTCATAGTTGTGCTTGTGACTAGTGATGATTGTGTGATTTTTTGATGTCCGTTAATAATGACTCAATGATGAAAATGAGTTCCTTAACATTCTCTAATGAATGATGAACACAAAATCCTATGTTACAGTTTCTCTATTGCAAGTACACATTTTCATTTTCATGTAGCTTGCATTGTTAGACTTCATGTTAATTTGCATTTTTAGGTTGCATTATGAGTTTGAGAGGGTTTTCCTTCATCTTTCTTTTGGAATTTTAATCAATTGTGGTCACGTTTTGATCTTCATTTCCTTATCTTCTTTCATGATCTGAATCAAAATTTTCTATCTTAAATAGTTGATTGATTTTGAGGCATTCTCTTTCTTGAGGAAAATTCTCTTTCTTCTCTCCATTTCTTTTCACCTCTTCCAAACTTATATCTTCCATTTGCTTTCACCCCACTTCTTTTCTTCTAATTCAAGGGGCATAACTTTTCATGATGATCTACCTTGGTTCTTTGATCCTTATATCTTTCATCTTACATCAAGAACCTTATTTTTAGTTTGATTTGATCACATTTATCAATTTTTTATTTCTCCTCTATCTCGTTTCAATTTCGATCATTTTGGGGGTAGTACCTATCAAACTTCAATCCTTGATTCATCTTTATCAATCCTATCAATCAAACCTTTCTTGAGACTTGACAATTACCTATTTATAGGGGTGTTGGCCTTGTCTTTTTCAATCAGCTTATCTTTGTCTTGATGTGTTCCCATCTGTCAATCACACGTCTGGATTGTTTTGCGATCCCAACTTGATCTCACATTTCAACTTCATTCTTTGACTACATGTGTTCCCATGAAGATCACGCATTAGTCAAAGAGGGACAAATGTATGCACCATAAAATGGTCACTTAGACTTTGGGCCCCCATTCTTCAATTTATCAAATGATGGAAGCAATTTATCAATTTCTTGAATCAATGTCTTGCAATATTTTCAATTTAAATCAATTTCCTTGATCAAATCGCAATTAATTTAATTATTTCAATATTTCCTAAGGTTTGATATTTTTATCCTAAGCCTCATTAATTAAAATAAAACTTCCCTTTTAATTAAATAAATCATCTTATTAAAATAAAATTCCTTTTTTAATAAAATCCCCACTTAAATCTCTCTTTGTGTTGAAAAAGGAAATAAAAATAAATAAAAATCATTTTTTCTCTCCACTTTGAATGCACATACTTTTAAGTGGTGGGCCTTTTTCACCTTTTTACTTCTTAAAGAATCTTGAGCTCATGGATCAACCAAGATTTAATCTCCACCATTGCTCATTTCTTTTTGCCTTTTAATCTTGACCGTCTACTTTCCTTTATAAGGAGCCTTCTCTTTCTCATTTAGAACACCTAGGTTTTTGTATTGTTATGTTGCAAGTTTGGAGAGAAACTTTGGAGAAGATTCTTGAGCACTTGAGCTTGGATATTTCAACTTCTCTTTTCTTGTCTTCTTCTTTCATGCCCCATGGCAATCCATTTAGATTAATCTTGCACTTGCATATTAGATTAGATTCATATTTCCTTTCATAAAATAATCTTGCATAAGCATTTCCTTTCATAGATTAGTTTTCTTTCATGCATTGTTATCATATAGAATAGCTT
The DNA here is from genome assembly GCA_027943335.1 of Chamaecyparis obtusa. Classification (NCBI taxonomy): domain Eukaryota; kingdom Viridiplantae; phylum Streptophyta; class Pinopsida; order Cupressales; family Cupressaceae; genus Chamaecyparis; species Chamaecyparis obtusa. The sequence continues at coordinate 723,884 of BSBK01000559.1, forward strand.
TCATTTTCATTTGCATGCATACTTGATGATCATGGAGACTAGCATTCTTTCTTTTCCTCTTTGAATCTCTCATTTTATGGTGTACTTGCATGGGCACAAACTAGGTCTAATCTAAGGGCCTTCATTACAAACCTTCCACTCCATGAATAGAGATCTATGAGTCACCATTTGAGACCTCATTCTTGAGAAATCTTGGATATAATGACTCTTAGAAGTGTGACAACATTTTAGCACACATAGGGAAGTTGATATGCCTAGACGTCTATATGGACGTGAACCTACTAAGGGAGTTTTCCAAGAAGTATGATGTTGTCACGGGAGTGATAAGGAAGAAAGATATGTCTGAGCTAGTAAGAATAGACCATACTAGAATTCTGGAGGCCTTCGATATCACTAGTGCAATGTGTAGTGAGATAGAGTTGGACAAAGAGAAGGAGTACTTTGAGAAGTTCCATGAGTTTATCAAGAGGAATGTCATGCCCAAGTTCACAATAAGAGCTGATGGAAGGAGGGTGATAATACTAGAAGAGTTGATGCCACCCTACGAATTGACCAAAATTCATCACTTCTTCTAGTGCACTGTGTATGGATATTGCAAGGTATTGGGGATTGAAGATGATAGAATAGTCACTATTGACTTGTTGCAAATGTCTATGGACATTCAAAATCCTCATGTTAACAAAGATTATGATTATGTAGGGTGGATAGTAAGTGAAATCCATGAAGGTTAAATAAAATTGTTGTTGTTGAGCAACCCTCAAAAATTAGGTTTAAGCATTATCCTCTACTAATGCACCTAATTCTATTCTACAATTATAGATACATGGATGATGAGCTTGATATTTTTAGGTATGAGTTTGATTGTTTATAGCCTATGCAAAGATGGACCCAGGTTTGGGATAGCTCTTCTTGTTTATCTAATTTTGGTTGTTTTCAAATTGGATAGTGCAACCCCTATATACTATGCTAGGAACCCCTATTGAAAGACTGATAGTAGGAGTAAGAAGAGTCCTTAGACCCATGTATTTCTTAGATAACTGCCCATTTTTGCATAATTGGGGGGATTTTCTCTACTTTGATAATGTTACTATAATCAGAGTTTATGGGTGTCCTCAGGCACCTCAAATTTTGCCTGGGATAGTGCCACCAAGAATTGCTTGGTTAGAGTTTATTTGGCAACTGACCTTAGCAAATAAAGACCTCTCTAAGAGGCATAAGAAAGGGAATTTCCATCCTAGGTTGTGGGGTGTGCACTATTTCCATATAGGGAAGAAGGCCCTAGATTAGATTAATGAGTTTTTGAGATATTTTAGGATGCCTTGTGTCATTCCTAGGTACTATGATTCTGAGGGTTTCATTAAGAAGGCATGCAAGGAGATGATTCCCTTTTTCAAAAAAGTAAAGGACCATGAGCCTCTATAATATGAGGACCTGATCAGAAATATAATCAGTATGGATGAGATTGCAGAGAGGGAAAGAAAGTGGTAGGATCTAATGAGAGTGGAAAAGGAATTAAAGGAATTGGATAGTTCATTCTCTCATTTTTTCCCTAAAACTCCTTACTTGGACCATTTTGGTAAGATGATCAATGCATATGAGCAGTTGATGGCTCAAATACCAAAGGAGGTAGCCCTAGAGGAGGCTACAATTGAGATTTAATTTGATGAAGTTGATAGTATAAGGGAGGAGGGGTCAGCTTCACATGATCTCATTGCAGATATAGAGAAAATAAGGGCAGAGAAGAAAGTGTTGAAGAGTAGAGCCAGTGCTCTAGTCCCAAGTCATGGCCCTTATTCTGAAAGTATAAGGAAACAACTTGCTAACATTACTTTTGAGGAAGAGAAGATCTCAAAGACTAAGCTTCCATTGGCATTAAGGCCAGATGAGAGGATCTTAAAAGCTCAAGAATTCAGGAAGGATGACTAGTTCATCAAAACACCATAGTTTAAGAGCCTACCTTACAAGATGAAACAAAAGGAGCTCAGGTCTACCTTGACCTATGATAGTGATGAAAAAGAGAAAAAGGAGAAAATTGTGAAGGCTCTTCAAGAGTATGATCTAGAGTTAGAACAAATCTGTGAGGATCAAGCTAGAGAATTGGTGAAGAGGAGTGGCATGCTACTAATTCCTAACTAGGATCTATAGTCAGCATTTTTAATTGATCAAATTAGGCATCAGCAAGATCCCCTATTTAGGACTGAAGTGGAAATTGGAGACATTGTGAGAGGATTGGGTTTCAATCCAAAGTCCAAGAACTTTGCATTATGGCAGTTGGAACCTTCTGTTCAAAAGCCCCATGTGGTGAACATCCAATAGGATAGGAGAGATGACATGATAATTTGGAATTTAGAGAATACAAGGGATATTGAGGTTGCATCTTCCTTGAGAAGTTATCTTTCCTCAATCTTTCTAAGATAGATAAGATTTCCAAGAGATATACAAAAAATTATCATCAGCTCACTCCAGTGGCCAAGAAGTATGAGGAAGTAATAATGAAGTGTGCTCATACTTGGGAGCAATTGGACTTGGAAAAGAACAAGATTAAGTAGCTGACTAGGTTAGTAGGCCAAAAGGAAATGAAGGATGCATCATTTGATGCATAGGTTGACCTTGGTGTTGTTCCTAAAATTTCCACAAAGGCACAACCAATGCAGATAGATATGCCACAGGTGCAGGATGTACCGAGTGACAAAAGGAATGAAGTAGCACTCAATGGATTGATGGATATTTTGCATCATAGATTATAGGTAATTAAGCCAAAGGTGGATGTTGTACACAATTCACACATCACCTTGCAGAAATTGGAAAGAGATGTCACCAATGCATTGGCTACTTTAGATCCCATATTCACTATTTGGTCAGGTAGGGCAGCTCTATTTGGAAATTTGGAGGCAATACATCAGTATAGGCCTAATTTTCATGAGACCATCACTGACACCAGAGAGATGATTGATGCTATCAATGAATCCCTATCATTATTCAAGGGTAAGGATAATTTAATAAAGCTAAAGATAGGGATGTTCACCTCTGACTACAACCCTTTTGTGCCATCCATTTTCAATGATGACATGAGTATAAAGTCAATCAGTACATGGAGTGCGGAATTTGATGCCAAGATGGAAAAGAGATAGTCCTTTTTAGCTAAGGATGACACCCTAGACATGGTGGTTTTCAATGATGTACTTGATGCCATGTTTAAGGTAGAAATAGGGTTTGTAAAGTACATAGCAAATACAAAAGCTATGGTAGATTCCAAGTGGGATAAGGCAGTCAAGAAGCTAAATGGGATCAAATCATTTGACTAGCCTTTAGATGAAGAAGTGGCAAAGTCGGACACCATCTTGAAGAATAAGAAAAGGAAGCCAATTGTTAATGACCCACCATTAGATCTAGAAGAGTGAAGGACACATGTTGCTTGAGCATTGAGCATAGGGAGGATAGTTATCTTAAAGGGGTTGAAGACCATCTAGTACAATCATTTGAAGTTGTCTTGAACATTCCTACACAAAGGTTCCATGATATTGATGTATTAGGTTACTGCATGCATGATTAGACATAGTGGTTCTAGCATTTTGTAAAAATGATGTTGTGTAACCATTTTTGTCCTATCCTTGCCATCTGTAGCTTCGTGCATCCTAACTCATAACAGGATTCCAAGATGGCTAGAGCTATATATTACAAGATGTAATTCTTGTAAGGACCCTTCTTTTACATTTTATGATACTTTGGAAGAAAGGGGCAATACAATTCTGGTCTGGGACCTATTGTTTTACTTTCTGAATGTTTTGAGTTCTTTTAAGTATATTGAAACTGAAGATATTAATGCAAATGTCATTTTGAATCTCCTTTTGGAACTTAATTGTCTTTGTTCACATCTTTGAATCTTTATGAATTAGGATTGTAAGGAAATTTAGATTCATCAATTTACAAGGTAGACTGAGAGATAGTTGCAGGTTGTTTTTAAGAAAAACACAAGTCCTGTGGGTTATTTCTGAGGGTTTAGAGAGGTTTTACAAATTTGATGATTACATGTTGATTTGTTAAAGGTTCTATGTAAGGCATGAAATTTTTAAGAGGGTTTGAAATTCATTTCTAGTAAATTTGTTCATGTGGATGTACATTTATCAGACTCTATGCCCTAGGATTGTAAGCACTGGTCATATTCCAAAGTTGTTTGAAATATCAAAATAACTAAAATCTTTTATGTATAAATGTTCTCCTATAAATGTTTGAATCTATGTCAAGAGGACACTAATCCACTGTGTGATTTACTAAGGTGGTAAATAAAAAAGGTATACATGCCTGAGTCTATAGAGCTTGAAGTGAAGGAGGATTTCTCATCCTCATCAGGTTAGATCTTTTTCCTGGTAGATTTGGAAGTGGGCATAGAGAGTCATAGTCATGTTTTGTCAATATATTTGATCTACGGGAAATAGCACCAACAAGATGAAAGTTGGATTAAATAGATGGAAGAAGAATTGGAATAGATTGAAAAGAACAAGACATGGATCCTAGTTCCTAGACCTAAGGATAAGAGTGTGATAATAATTAAAAGAGCATTCAGGAACAAATTGAACAAAGATGGTGAAGTGGTAAGAAATAAAGCCAAACTTGTTTATAAAGGATACTCATAAATTAAAGGTATTGATTTTGAGGAGACCTTTACTCATGTTGCTATAATTGAAGTCGTTAGAATGTTTCTTGCACATTCTACTTACAAATATTTTAAGGTGTATCAGATGGATTTTAAAGCTACATTTCTGAATGGAGAATTGGAAGAGAAATTTTTTGTTGAGTAACCTGATGGATTTCTTTTGACTGATTAGAATGACATGGATTGTCGATTGAAGAAAGCATTGCATGAGTTAAATAAAGCACCTAGAGCCTGGTATGCAAGATTAGATAAGTATTAGTTGAAATATGAAACATGCATGAATCCAAAAATTAGAATCACATCCACACAATTCACACATGATTTTTATTGTGGAAACCCTATTAGGGGAAACTCTATTTTATATTAAATATTGAGAGATATCAGAGTACATATTAATGAACAAATTGCTATATATTTTGATAACTCAAGTGTTATCAATATTTCAAAGCATCTTGTATTACACTCAAACAAAGCATATATATATCAAATGTAATTTCTTCAAAGATAAGGTTAGTGACAAAGAAGTCAAATTGGAATATGTGTCTACTAAAGAGAATATTGCATATATCTTCATGAAGCCCTTTCCAAAGGATACTTTTTATTATCTATGAGGTAAACTTGGGGTGTTTTCCCCTCCTAATCAGAACTAGAGATGCATTGATTTGCATCAATCTAGTGTTCTTACAGAGATTATTATTGGTCTGGATTGATGTTTGTGGGGGCTTCTACTTAGGGGGAGTAGTTAGTCTTATGAGATATGCTTAATATTTTTTGGTGAGAGATATTCAGTTATATGATATTTTTGGCTTCTACGACTTAGTGCATATATGTGTCTTTTTCATTGATATCAAAGGGGGGGAGATTTTTATCAAGTGGAGAAGATTTGTTACAAAAACTCTGAAAGATAATATTATGGATATTGTTGGTAGTATTGTTGTTTTTATTTCTTTGTGCATTGCGTTGGAAATTGCAATTGAAGCAATTGTTCTATTTTCATTGATGTCAAACCTTAATTAGTAAGACTGTTGCTACTTAGGAAAGTACTATATCTATTGTATTGTTGTGAAGAAGGGAAAGAAAGGATGGTAACAATAGCACCTAAGGAAAGGTTGAGTTATCTTGATACTACAAAGTGTACTTGAATATGTGGTACAATGATGAGACAATGTATTGTTTATCTTAGTAAGATTGAAGACTAAACTGGTAGGCTTGACCGAGAAAAAATGGAGAAATCATGTTCAAGCCGAGTAATGTTAGTGTCGACCAAGTTAGTATATGCTGAGAAAAATTCTAGTGTCGACCAAACATCAGTTAATTGCCAAGGAAGACAGTATAAGCTGAGGAAACATTTTTTAGTAATGATCGAGCTTTCTACATGAAGACCGAGTAGTTGATCATAGTATTGACCGAGCATCAGCATTTTTATATTTGAAGAGAATTCAGATTTGGAGCCGACATTGTTGAATTCTTGGATTATGTAAAACATGTTGACTTTATTTATTGATTTTTTGAAAGCATTAAATGCACTGAAAAACATTTTATTGTAAATCTTTAAGAGATTTGAGATGTTTCTAGAAAAGGAGCCAAAGAACATAAAGTGGGTAGATTCAATGAATCTGACCTAACCCTAAGATCTACGAAGGAGATTGAAGAGAAAAAGATGAGTTAACCTAATTGAGGAAGTATTAAGGGAACCTAAGCATTAGGTATGTGTGTGCATGGGTGAAAAGAGGATGTTGGAAGATCAGTAGATGTTATTGACTGTATAAGCAGAAAAGGCTGAAGGAGAAGTGGGGTGATTGCTTGAAGAAAAGTTTCAAGTAGATCAAAGATGGAAATGGAAAAGTTTCAAAGTCAGTAAATCAACATTTGTGTATGGAATTTGGATCTAATATTTGCAAAGTGAGTTGTATGTTTTACAGATCATTACTGCTACTACTTTCTAACCATTTTAATAGTCAAAATCCTTTTAACAGAGGTTGACCTAACATTCATATGTTTAAATCCTTTGAACAAGGTTGCATTCTAATGGAATGTATGTAAGTCCTATAACAAGGCTCACTTTTAACGGGGTGATTGAAATCCTTTAACCGGGTCACACCTAACAGTGTGTATTTTAACCTTTGATAGGGTTGGATTTTAACCGAGCTCACTTCAGAAGAGTGAAAATAATAGTAGCATGTTACAAAGTGGTTTTTCCCAGATTGGGTTTCCACTATAAATCCTAGTGTCAATGCTCGTGTGAATGTTTTGGTTTGAACATTTTTGTGTTTTACAAGTTAGATACAGCTGGGTAGTGGACTACAATGTTATATGTTTCTATTATTGAATCAGTGATGACCGAGTTGGTTTTGGTTGTTAGATATGATTTAAAGAAAAAAATTTGAAGTTTTTTTTATACATCAGGACCTGAGAACAACTGATTCACCCCCCCCCCCCCCCCCCCTCCCCCCCCTCTCTGTTGTTCTAAATCATATTAACACATTGATCATTTTTCACATCATATGTTTCCACAAATGCCAAAGAACGAGATTATTGGATATTGTTGGATTATCATGCATATATGTATTGACATTGATGTTTTATCATTGATGTCAACATATTCCTACTATTTGTGATAGTGTTCCTGGTACATTTAGTGAGAAGATTTGTTTGGTATGGCTACTATATTTAAGATTAGATATTATGAATGTAAAAATGATTTCAAGCATGTATTTAGTTAACCTATGTCAATTTACAGAGGTTCACATGATGATTTCAAAGAGTTATGTATGATTGATTAGAGACTAGTATTTTGGATGTTCAAGAAGAGACAGTGTTTCAGTAATTGGTTCGGTATGGTTTAGCTATTTAATATTTATGGTTGCTAACCTAGTGGTGATTTTAGGTCATGAATTTGTGCCCTCAAATCAAGTGGTTCATGATTTGGATGCTAGAAAGATATTTTTCTTGAGTGATAGAGGTTAATGATTGGTGTTCTTGGTGAATAGTGTAGAGATGATGGTGAATTTTGTGAAAGAGTTGTTTTGGTCATTGCTATGGCATTTCAAGTTACTTTCTAAATTCTAGATCATGTCCTATTCATGTTTTTTGGATCACATTTAATTATGTGATCATGTTTAGGTATTTTCATGTTTCGTGTTGGTGTTCTTGTTGCTCTTGACTGACATGGTGGTGTATCATGTTGTAGTGATGGATCATGGCATAATTTATGGATCTAGAGTATGTTTGAGGATGAATATTTAAATCTTTACTATGTCTTAGCTGACATGTTTTAGATCGCATTGATGTTTGAGTTATATTTCATTTAACATTTTTAATTAAGTTGTTAAGGTTGATTTTGACCTTTTTTATTTCTACAAGGTTGATGGAATGTATTAAAAGACATAATATTTTTAATTGAGAGAGAGAGAGAGAGAGAAATCTATAATTGAGGAAGATATTTGATGTACTATGTACTTAAATGGAACTATATTGGTATTCTAGAGATGTTATCATTCAATTCATGATTAGTGGATTGTTGTTCATCTACTTGTTGTAAGTCAGTGAGCCTTCCTTTGAGTTGTAGTCACTATTGTATTTGAGTTGTGAGATCTAGGAAGTGTGCCTAAATGCATGTGAATTCTCCTTTGTAATACTCCTAATAGGGTATAGTTATTTTAATAGAGTACATCATCTTATGGGTTTCATCCCCACCATGTTTTTTCCCCTAATAGGGTTTCCACGTCAAAAATATTGGTGTTATGTGTTGCTTAATGTGTTGTGATCTTTCTTTAATGTTTATCATTCATATATGAGATATAAAGTGTAAAATTTGATTAATGTTTTAAGTTTTGGGACACAAATGATTCACCCCCCTCCCCCCACTCTCGGTTGTGTGTTCTCCCTAATTCCTAACATAAACAAGAAACTTAAGTAAATAATTCCCAATATAGCTAGCATGCACACAAGAAATACATCTATCATAAGGACTGGCAATGAAAGCATTAACTTTTACTCAGGCGGGTATAAGACAACATGGGATAGCATATACAATACTTTCATGTACAAAAATAATGGGATCTCTATATTTGATAAAATATCTCATTGCCAAGAAAATTAGGGTTAAGTGAAAAATACATCTATAAATAGCTTTCCCTAAATAAAATGAACAATGGTAATTTGAAATTTAAATTACATTTCCCCATAACACATCACACTTACTTCTATGTAGATTGAACACTCATACCTTACAACCTTACACAAATTTCATTGTCAATGGCCATAACATAATGTCATCTAACATTTTATGCTTACAAGAAGTGCACATGCATCCTTTTGGAACAAATATTTAGTCCCAAAATTTTAGTGGCTTTTTTATTCATGGAATAATGAGTGTAATAAGGAAAAACATAATAGTCTCAAAACTAAAATAGCACATGTCAAAAAATATTGAAGTCATGGCACTAACAATACCACTACCTAGGAATGAAGTAAACATTTGCAACATTTATGCAAGGCCTAATACTCTTGTATCATAAATCACAATAATTATTGAAAGAGTAATTATCTATATAGATCCCAAAACCACTTGTATATTTTAAGAGATTTTGATATTTACAGGTCAACATAAAATAGATGCAAAAGACCCCTTCAAAGTCATTTGCAAAAATGCAACATACATTTTTTGTTAAACCATTCACATGTTATAAATAGGTTGCTAATTGATGACATTTGGTCTAATAAAATTGTAAATATATGCTCTACATACAAATTAGAGGCATATTGGATTGATCACATGGCTACTTTCCTAAAAATACATATTACACAATAAACTAATTGAACTTCAAATTGCTAATAAACTATAAAAAAAAAAATACAAGTCGAGTCTTACAAAAAAACACTAATATAATTTAACATTCAGACTTACAAAACTATTGTCATATCTCACAAACAACCAATGCCCTAAGTTAAACAAACAATACGATTTCATAAGACATTTTTTATTTTTGTGAAATTATTTTGCAGAACAACAATGGACAAAAGAAAAAGACTAGACAAATAAATAAAAATGAAGCAAGACCAGACATTAAAAAAATGTATCTTACTTAATTCACTTTCACTTATCATTACTTTAGTCAAATTGCAAGTAACTCATACAATAATGTTCATTTTTTTTTCATGTCAAAAATGAAAAGTCTCATCTACATATTTATCAAAGTTTTAAATGCAAGGAAGTATAGGCACACATTTGAAGGAGATGTCCTTGTAGTCTATAAATCCAATCTCAACAAGTTGAGAAATACACATCAAGTATTATGTGTTGACTTGACAGATTCCAAGGCAGAGATGAAAGTCGCATTAAATATCACTAGTAACCTTGTGCAACAACATGAAGAGAAAATAATTATAGAAATGGGAGTTTTCAAAAAAAAAGTTGACATTGCACCCAAGACAAATAATGATCATGGAGACTATAATTGCATTCTAATCCTCAAACAATCAAGTACAATGAAAACTATCTATCACATCTACATGGAATACAACTTTATACCAAGTACAACAATCAAAAAACTCCTCATGAGCACAAGTGACTATCCTATTGTAACAATAGGAGAATTGATCATTGGGACCAATAAATTAGGCTCCCTATATGCAATCGACATCAAGGATGGCAACAGTGAGGCAAATAGAGCACCAGTGAAATGTATTTTCATCCATGAAATTTGATTCATTTGACTTGTATTTTGTGATTCATATGTTAAATTTTAATTTTTCCTTTACAAAAAAACTAATTATATTTCTTCTAAAAAGCTTCAAATACATCTAAATATTGGTAGCACCATCTTGCAATAGAAGAACAACTGCAAATAAATGAAACCCTTGTAATGATGTTCAATAACATTATAAAAAGGAATGATCAAAGAAATCAATTCCACACATGCCTCTCCACATACATCTGTAAGATAAATGAAAAAAGAATACTGAAAATGCTAAATGGTTTGTTGCAAACAACATTTAACATATCGTATTTAAATTATTGAACTCTTAATTTTTTTAGTTCCTCAATCACAAGCTACATTGATATCCAAACATACATAACAGGTTGATGAAACTTTGAAGGTGTTGAATGCATTCTCCAATATATTCCATGCATTATGTTAACAATGCCATTATAAATTTGAGAGCTATGGCATCTTAGAAGAACAAACTATCCACTACATCAGATGTGATCAAGAGGTCAATTATGTTTACCAACTTTATTTGAAAAATTATGCTCACAAGTGAAATAAACAAAGAATGCACTATTTTGTTGATCAATCTATTATTCAATAGTTGATGCCCATCATTAAAAATACTAAATTTAAAATTTACATGCAAGAAAAATCAATAATTATCTTCATCCTATGTGATATTTCCATAAAAGGGCACTTCACTCTCAATCAAAATAATGCAATCACCCATGCCAATTATACCAAAGAATGATGAAACAAGACACAATTAGGTAAATAAAATTATTTACAAAACTCATAATAACTCATACATTCATTTTTAGAGTATTATGTATAACAATACATACTCCTAACAACTATCTTAATACAACATTTGCAGGCTGCAATAGAGAAAACAAAGAAGAAAGAATACAGACTTCTTGCTATAGCAAATCAAACTCCTTGGAGGCTTAATATTTATTTTCACACCATCTATTAAACATATTTCTATATTTCCTTATCATGTGTTGCTCAAACAAGCACTTGAACATATATATTAGTCTCAACAAATTACTATGTATTGTTGTATCATTGTCATTACATATTCGGAAGTCTTCATTATATTATTATCTTCTCACCAATTATACTTATGATTACTATGATATTTATAAGTCTACCATGGATTTAATATTTTTGTACTATCTTAAAAAGTTAGCACCCAGAATTGGATGCTCAATTTAGCCTCGATTTTGTGATTTCAAGATTTGATGTCTACTATTCTTGATCCTAGTGTTGGAATATTATGCATATATGTGCTCACATTGATGTTTTGTCATTAATGTCAACATATTTCTATTGTTTGAGACAGTGTTCTTGTTATGTTCAATGAGATGTTTGGTTCATTGTAGATACTGTGTTGAAGATAAAAATCTATAGATGATATAGTTGTCTTGGTGGATGTCTTTAGTTGATTCATGTCAACTTGCAGAGGTTCGTATGATGATTTCAGTGAGTTATGAGTTTTTGTGTTGAGACTAGTTTTTCAGATGTTCAAAGGTGATAATGTTTTAGTATTTGGTTTGGCATGGTTCAGTATTGAAATATTTTCATATTTGGATCTATGTATCATGTTTGGTACATTTATGTGTGTCCTCATCTTGATTGGTTTGTGATTCGGAGTTTTATAAGCTATTTTTCTTAATTGACAGTCATTACTATTGTGTTCTTGAGGTTCAGTTCAGTGATGCTGATGATTTTGGAGATTTTAGTTGTTGTGAATATTCCTAAGATTATTCATGATGCTTTGGGATGTCTCTAGATCATTTTCCTATTATGTTGTTGGTTTTCATTTATTGTGGTGATATCTTTTAGTAATTTTCTATTGGTGATCTCATATTCTTCATGTTCATGGCTGACTTTGTGATCTAGCATGTTCCAGATGTTCAAGGCATGATTTTTGGGTGCTTAGTTTGTTCAAGGATGTCAATGTTGATTTATGTTATGTATTAGCCAACATTATTTGGTTCACATTAAAAATTGTATTATGTATGGTTATATTTTTAATGGTGAGGTGGTGAGAGTTTAGCTGACCTTGTTTGTTCTTTCAAGTTTGATGAATTGTATAACTATAATTGTATCCCTTACTGGATTGTATCCATATGTGTGGATTGAGTGGATGTGAATGTGTTGAAGGTTATATCTTTTGAGGGTAGAGATTACGTGTGGAAAATAAAGTTGTATATGTACTTCAATGGAACTGGTCCAGGCATGTTTAAGATGATATCATCCATTTCATGATCGATGGATTGTTGTCCACTATGTATTGTAGTCCATGAGATTGGTGTAAGGTAGTAAGCAATACTTATTGTATTTGAGCATTAAGTTCTAGGCTGTGTGCCTAAATGCATGTGCATTTGCATTATAATACTCCTAACAAAGTATAGTACTTTTAACATAGTACATCATCTTATGGGTTCCATCCCCATAGTGTTTTTCCCCTTAACAGGATTTCCACGTAAAATTTATTGGTCTTATGTGTTCTTGATGTGTTTTGGATCTTTGATTTCATGTTAATTATCGAATATGAAGTTTAAAGTTAAATTTTGTCAAAGTTGCATAAGTTTGTGAAACTATTGTTTCACCCCCCCCCCCCCCCCCCCCCCCCCGCCTCAGGTGTCTATTGTCATATTTCCATCAATTGGTATCAGAGACTAGTTCCTCTTTTGGAAGCTTAATTACTTGATGTTATCCAATATGGTATCTTTTAAGAAGGATAGTCTAAGATTTGATGGTGTAAACTACTCTATGGAAAGTTTGCATTGAAACACATTTGAGATACATTAGAGAGGAATACTCAGAGATTACTAAGAATTTTTATGCTCTTCCTTCATGTCTTTCTACTACTACTCTTGATGAGAAGAAGAAGGTTGAATAGAACATCAGGGCTAAGGAAGCATTGTTGAGAGCCATGTCTAATACAAATTACACAAATGTTATGGAATTGAAGACTGCACATGAGATATGGAAGAAGTTGGAAACTTTACATGAAGATGATGCCTTTGTGAATTAAGATAGATTGCAAAGTCTAAAAGGAAAGTATGATACATTGAAGATGAGTGAAGCAGAGAACATTTATTCTTACATACATAAGGTGAATGAGCGTGTTTGCAATATCATATGTGTTCCAATGGAACATTGGATGAAACAAATATTATTTCTAAGGTGCTTAGGTCCTTTCCTCTTGCCTATAGACACAATGTTTATACTATTGAGGAGATCACAATTGTGACTAATGTGACAAGAGACATGTTGGTTGGTAAGTTATCTACTTTTGAAATGAATGAATTTGGTGATTCCCTTCATAAAGTTGAGTCTGCATTCAAAGACATTGTTTATAAGGACAAGAAGAGATATGATCAAAGTGAAATCTCTTCTAGAAGTACACACACACACACACACACAAATATATATATATATATATATATATATATATATATATATATATATATATATATATATATATATATATATATATATATATATATATATATATACAGAGGAGATGGAAGATATTAAGGAAGAAGAGAGAAATATTCAAGATCTTGGAGCCCTTGTTGCCAAAAGATTTCCTAAAGGAGATAGTAAGTATGAAGGAAAGTTACCTATTAAATATTTTTATTACAAAAAAATTGGTCATTTTCTTCAAGGTGCCCTGAGAGAGTTCCAAAGCATAAGCCTAAGAAATTCCAACCAAGATATCAGAAGAAATATTACTATGTTGTTGATGGATGTGTGATAGATGATGATTCTGATGAAGGTGATTCAAAGGAAGATGAATAGGTATTCATTGTTATTAAAGAAGAAGATGATCTAGAATCTACTTGTTGCATGATTGTGGAGAGATCCTCAGTTGTACATGTTAAAGAAAAAGATGATGAGTGATTGATGATTGAGAGTGGAGGTTCACATCATATGTTTGGAGATAAGATAAAGTTTGTTAAATTGGAAAGGTATAATGGTGGTGTTGTTAGATTCAGTGATGACACTCCTTGTATGATCCATGGTAGAGGATCCATTAATCTTGATGGTAAGAATAATATTGATTATGTTTTATATGTAGAAGGTCTAAAGAATAACTTTTTGAGTGTTGGACAACTAGTTGACAAGGATTATGATATTCAATTCAAGAATGGAAAGTGTGGAATCTTGGGAAGTTCCAGTGTTGAGATTGTGTTAGGTGTAAAAACTAAAGGTGATGTATTTCATTTGAATAGTGCTAAGAATAGATGTATGATTTCTCAAATTGATGAAAGTTGGTTGTGGCATAAGAAAATGTGTCATGTGAATTTTGATAATATTGTGAAGATAAGTACTACTCAAGCTATGAGAGATCTACCTAAATTATTGAAGCCTTCTAATTCTATGTATAACGAATGTCATGTGGGTAAGAAAACTAGATCTACTTTCAAGAGAAAAACTTATTCTTCTAAAGAATTGTTAGATCTTGTGCATATTGATTTATGTGGTCCATTTAGAATTAGAAGTTTTCAAGGTGACAAATATTTCATGTTGTTTATTGATGACTATTCAATGAAAATGTGATTTACCCTTTTAAAGGAGAAATATGAGGTTTTTGACAAATAAAAAATCTTTAAAGGTATGGTTGAGATAGAGACAAGATTAAAGCTGAAGTGACTGAGATCCAATTGAGGTGGTAAGTTCACATCCATTGAGTTAATTACATTTTTTGAAAAACATGGAATAAAGAGACAGGGGTCTACCATGTGCACCCCACAACAAAATGGTGTAGTGGAGAGGAAGAACATAACCATTCTAGAAACTAATAGGATGATGATTGAAGGAAATGTTTTTCATGTCTATTGGAGAGAAGCTATAATTAATGTAGTCTATACATTGAACTGAGTGAAAATAAATGATAATATTGGTAAGAACTCTTATGAATTATGGTATGGCCATGTTCCTACTATGAGATATTTCTAATTTTTTGGAAGCAAATGTTATATTGAAAGAGATGAAGATACAGGAAAGTTTAATGCTAGAAGTGATGAAGGAATTTTTCTTGGTTACTCTACAAAAAGAAAGGCATATAGATGTTACAATAATAGGTTGAAGAAGATAGTTGAGAGTGAAAATGTCAAGGTGGATGAAAGCAATGAGAATCAAGCTAGATCTTATGGATATGAGTCAGATGATCAGGATGAAAGTACAAATTAGGGATCAAAAAATCATAATCAAGTTCAAATTGTTCAAGTAAATCAGGATGAAGAAGCTAGTGAAAATGAAGAAGATGAGACACAAGAGGCTATAATTCATGCTAATCCTAAGACCCCCAGGTATGTAAGATTGAATCATTCAAAAAATTAGATAATAGACCTAATAGAAATAAAGGTGTTCTGACTAGAAGAAAATTTGTTAAAGATAGAGTTGAATACTATTTGATTTCAAAGATTGAACCTAGAGATGTAAATGAAGCATGACAAGATGAACATTGGGTGAATTATATAAGAGAAGAATTGAACCATATTGAAAAGAAAAAAACTTTGATTCTAGTTCTCAGGCCTAAGGACAAGAATGTTAAAGGTACTAAATGGGTTTTTAGAAACAAATTGATTGAAGATGGTGAAGTGATTAGGAATAAAGCAAGATGCGTGTGTAAATTTTATTCATAGATGGAAGGTATTGACTTTTAGGAGACTATTTTTCATGTGGCTAGAATTGAAGTTGTGAGAATGTTTCTTGGCTATGTTGCTTACAAATATTTCAAAGTGTATCAGATGGATGTCAAGTCTAGATTTTTGAATGGTGAGTTCAAAGAAGTGTACATTTATAAACTTGATGGATTTTCATTGACTAATCAAAGTGATTTGGTTTTTTAGTTGAAGAAGGATTTGTGTGGATTGAAGCAGGCCCATAGAGCCTGGAATGAAAGAATGGAAAAGTATTTGTTGAAGTTTGGTTTTAACAAAGGTATTGGCGTTAGTAACTTATAATTCAATATTGATCATGCTTGTTAGATAAATGAGAGGGGGGTGAATTAGCTATCTCAGGTCCCTTAACAATTTCCAACATTAAAACCTTCTTAGCAACTAATTTTAATAATTATATTTAAGCATTCAATTGATCACATATTCTAACTTAACTTTATAGTATCCTTAGGTAATGGCTATGTGAACATATTCTAACTTTACTTGTTTTTCATGTACCTATTCTATCAAATAATGATACTTGATTGATATATGCTTTATCTTTGAGTGCATCACCAGATTTTTTGAAATGTTTATAGTGCTTGTATTATCATAATAGACTGTTATAGGGCCATCTATTTCCTCTTGTATCCCTTCAAGTAGTTGTTTAATCCAAACAATGTTAGAACAATAAATTGTAATAGCAACATATTTTGCCTCGGTAGTTGACTGTGAAATACAACTTTTCTTTTTTATTATCCATGTCACTAATCTTTCTCTTAAGAAGAAATTTTCTCCACTTGTACTTTTCCTATCATCCACATTATCTACCCTATCAACAGTAGTATACACTTTCAATTCAAAATATTCATCCTTTTTTAATCATAATCCATTGTCCTCAATTCCTTTTAGATATCTAAACATTCTCTTCACAACAATCATATGTGTCTCTTTAGGATTAGAAGAAAATATTTCCATAATAACAACATCATGATCAATATCCAGCCTACTATGAACAACATATTGTATCTTACCAATCATGGATCTATACAGAGTTTCATTCACCTTGGTAGAGTCATCTTCTTTTCATGATTTGCATCCATTAATCATTAGTGTACCAACTGGTCTTGAGTCTTCCATCCCAAAAACAATTAGGATCTTTTTTATGTATTTTGACTATATTATGTATATGCTATCCATGATCTATTGAATTTGTAATCCAATGAAGAATTTGATCTCTTCAATCATTGATATTTCAAATTCCTTTCTCATTTCATCAGAAAATGATCTACACATTGACTTGTTTCCTCCAAATATGTTATTATCAACAAAGATTTTAGCTATTAACACATTATCTTCATATTCACTTTTAAAGTACACATTATTGTTATCACTAGTTCTAATGAAACCTATTCTCATTAGATATGAGTGGATTCTTGCATACCATGCTCGAGGTGCCTATTTCAAACCATACAGTGCCTTGTGTAGTTTACATACCATGTTTTTCTAACTTTTGTCAACAAATCCTTATGGTTTCTCAATGTAAACTTCTTCTTCCAGTGTTCCATTTAAAAATGCAGACTTTACATCCATTTGATAAACCTTGAAACCTTTATAAGTTGCAAAAGCAAGTAGAATTATCACACCTTCTAATCTAGCAACAGGGGAAAATATCTCACCATAGTTAATACCCTCTTCCTGAGCATATCATTTCTCCATTTTCATTCAATTTATTTCTAAAAATCCACTTTGTACCAATAAAATTATTATCCTTAGGTCTCGGTACCAGTGACCAAGTATTGTTCTTTTCAATCTGATCAATCTTTTCTTTAATTGTATTAGCCTAATCTTCATTTTCAAGTGCATCCTTGACTAATCTAGGCTCAAAATCAGAAATCAAACATGTATTATCTCTCAACTTACTTCTTTTCATGACTCATGCATTCTTATATATAATTATTTGAGTCGATGAGTGGTTCCTCCTAACATACTTTGCTAGTACTAGCTTGGTTCTTTGTTCTCTGGTATTTTCTTCTCTTAGTGGGAGTTCAAATGGTTCCTCAATTTCTTCTTCTTGTTCGGGTAAAGTACCAAAAACTCCTTCCTCTACATATAAAAATCTTTGATAATCTTCTGGTTCCTTTTTGCTATCTCCTTCATTTTTTTCTACAAATTCATCAATCCTTACATTTTTCATTTCCATAAATTTTTTAGTAGCCTTATTCAGACATTTATAAGCTTTACTCTTTGTGGAGTATCTTAGGAATATACCTTCATCTCCTTTAGAATCAAACTTTCTATTCCTAACATCTTTCAGAATGTAACACCTAATTCCAAAGATTTTAAAGTAGCTAACATTAGGTGTATTCCCATACTAGAGTTCATAGGGAGTTTTATTTGTACCTTGCTTCAGCTGTACTTGGTTGAGGGTGTAAACAATAGTGCTAATGGCTTCTCTCCAGAATGTTTGTGCAACCTCTTTGTCAATCAAAAATGTTCTACCATAATCAACTATTGATTTTTTCCTTCTTTCAGCTATGTCATTCTGTGGAGTTCTCAGTGGAGAGACTTGTCTTTTGATTCCATTTTCATTGCAAAAGACAAAACAAATCATTGGAGATAAATTCACCTCCTCTATCTAATCTTAAACACTTTAGTTTCTTACCTGTTTCCATCTCAACTCTTGCCTTATACCATTTAAACATTTGGAATGCATCAGAATTTTCTTTTAGAAACATTACAAACATCATCCTTGAGTATCCATCAACAAAAAAAATGAAATACCTATCACCATAATAACTTTGTACTCTCATAGGGCCACAAAGATCAGTATGAACTAACTCTAATATACCATTAAATGAGTAAGACTTGCTTGAAAAACTTAATTTTGTCATCTTATCAATATGACATTCCTTACACATACCTTTATCTGGCTTACTCAATCTTGGTAAACCCTCTTACTCTTTTCTCCTTACTAACCTTGATCATGTTATCAAAATTTACATGACAGAATCTTTTATGCCATAACCAAGCATCTTCACTTCTTGAAAATAGAGATATATTTGCATTAGAATTCAAATAAAATAAGTTAGCTTTGGATTGTTCACCAATGCCAATCAAATCTCTAGCAGCATCATAGATCTTCACCTTTCGGTTTTGAAATTCCAGTTGGTGACCTGTGTTATTCAGTTGTGCTACACTCAACAAGTTTTACTTTAGTTCTTGAACCCAATAATCATTATCACACTTAATCTTTTCATTCAGCATAATGGATCCCTTTCCTTTTACAGAACATGGTGTTGGATTATGAAGAGGGGGGATGAATCAGTAATCCTTGATTCTCTGTACCTTAAAAAACTTTCTCTGATCAAAATCAATGTCAACTCAGTCAGAAACACTTCAACATTAACCAATAATAATAAATTAACTTTACCAATTAGCAATAATAATTACAATAATCATTCAACACATATAACACCGATATTTAACATGGAAACTCAACTTGGGAAAAACCACTGTGGGAATTGTCACCCACTAAAGAAATACTCTTTTGAAGTATGCTTGCTTAAAAGCCAATCTAGTTAAAGATTACAATGCACACTATTAAATGTGACTATGTTAGGGGATTTACCTCAGATCTATTAGGATCTACACCCTATTAGGCGTGGCATGGTTAAAGGTCTTCAAACACTCTTCTAGAATGTTACCTCTTGCAAGGATTTTACAATAAGACTGTTAAGTCCACTCAGTTAAGAGATTTTTCTATTACAAATATTAATAAGCAATAGTAAATAAATTGACTTGTAAATCTGCAACTATATTTTGCATAATCAAATCCTTTGTACGCTCTTTGTCTTCACTTCAATGCTTCACTTTCCACGAGCTTCAACACTTCATCAAACTCAACTTTCTGACTTGGAATTCAACCGTTTCCTTCTTCACTACATCAGTCAGTGACTCAATAACCCTTCAACTTTTCACCCTTATGTTCATACAATTTCATCCTTTATATAAAATTTTCTTTGCCACTTAATCTCATTTATCACATTTTCTTTTACTTAATTTCAACCATTTGATCATCCTCATAAACTAATTCAATGAATTTAGAGCTTGGTAAAATATTTTATCATCACCTTGGAGCTAGAACTTTCTTGGAACTTGTACCTTCTCTTTTTGTTGCTTAAATCTGTACCATAGATCATCAACTTGAATTTTCATGATCGTATATCTCTTCAACTAATTCTTCCTCATCATTAGAATCTTCCAGCTCATCATTAGCTCATCATTAAATGTCATTTTGATCCTTGTATTTAATTTTTTTTCCTTGCTCGGTGACTAAATTTTTTTCTTCAACTGAATTTTGGTTAACTACGCTTGGTAACTGAAACCTTCTGCTTGGTGTCTTGACTTCCTTTCTCTTTACCGAAACTTACTTTCCTTTTATTGAATAAATTTTTATGCTCGATAACCAAAATTGTTTTGCTTATCAACTTGACTAATCTTCTTTTCTGACTTGATATAATTAAATGTTTGGTAGAAAATAATTATGTCAACATAACCTTAACATTATTTGATGTATCAGTTTCCCAATCAAGTTCTTCAACTTCTCAACATTCCAATTCTACTTCTTTAACTCCTTCAAACTTATATCATACTCTGAATAATATAGAAACTCATTATAAATTAGAAATCAATTGCTTGACATCAATGATAAGATAAAAACTGATCTAATCTTTTTGCAAAATTGTATACCTCTGATCTTAGTCATTTTTCATCATCATCATCAGTTATAGTAATAATCTCCCTCTTTGGCATTAATGGCAACACTCATTGTCAATCTTCATTGTTCAATTGATGATGGCACCACTTATTGCCAATCTTTGTCATGTACTCCCTCCGAGCGTTAACTTCTTCTTTGCTTGATCTCCTTCTATAATCAATTTCTTTATTCTCCATCTTGGATATTTAATCTCTCAATAGATCTTCTCACTCTTAGTAATCTTCTCCCTCTATCACTATTCAATCTTCTCCATCTTTGAAAATAATGCCAAAGACACATAATCCTAAAAACTTTGTTCAGGAAGTAGATAATACCTAAAATGTATTGATTTCTCATTACTTACATTAACATTTTTCACAACTTCAGGCATCACCCAAATAGTGAACACTAGCATCAACTCACAAAAGAGATATTTTGATGAATACTTGAATTGATGCAGTATCATCTTTCCTTAGTGAATATTGGATAGGGGAAGAACCCCTAACTTACCTCTTAGATACTCAAAAGTGTCCTTCAGTAGTGGTTTGGTAAATATATCTACTATCTATTCCTTTGAATTCACATACTCCAATATCACATGCTTGTCTGGAACTTGTTCTCTCAAGTAATGATATTTAATAGAAATGTGCTTTGTCTTTGAATACATCACCAGATTCTTTGATATATTGATAGCACTAGTATTATCATAGTAAATAGTAACTAGATCAGTAATATCCTCTTTCATACCTTCAAGTAATTGTTTGATCCACACAACGTTTGAACAATTCATATTTGTAGCAACATACTCAGCTTCAGCAGTAGAGTGTGAAATAAAACTATGTTTCCTGCTTAACCATGTCACTAATATTTCTCCTAAAAAGAAAGCTTCGCCACTTGTATTTTTCCTATCATCAATATTTCCAGCCCAATTAGCATCAGTGTATACCTTAAGATCAAAATCTCCTCCTTTCTTGTATAGTAGACTGAAATCTTCAGTCCCTTTCACATATCTAAATATTCTTTTGATTGCAGAAATGTGTGTTTCCTTTGGATTGGCAGAAAATCTACCAATAATACCAACAACATGAGAAATATCATGTCTTCTATGAACAATATATTGTAGCTTACCAATCATGGATCGGTAGAGTGTTTCATTTACTTCCTTTGTCATCTTCCTTTGACAATTTACAACCAATAGTCATCGGTGTACCAACCAGTTTTGACTCTTCCATATTGAATGTCTTTAGAATATCCTTGATATACTTTGACTGTGTGATGTAGATCTCATCTTTTACTTGTTGAATTTGTAGTCTAATAAAGAATTTTATCTCTCCTATCATGGAAATCTCAAATTCCTTTCTCATCTCTTCAGAAAATGATTTACTCATTGACTCATTTCCTCCAAATATAATATCATCAATAAAAATTTCAGCAATCAAAATATTATCATTACTATCACATTTCAGATACAAATTGATGTTGTCACTTATCCTTTCAAATCCAATCTTGATTAAATATAAGTGTAATCTTTCATACCATGCTCAGAGTGCTTGCTTCAAACCATATAGTGTCTTGTGTAGTTTGCACACCATATCCTTGTTAGAATTCTCAAAAAATCCTTCAAGTTTTTCAATGTACACTTCTTCAAGAATTCCATTCAAAAATGTAGACTTAACATCCATTTGATAAAATTTGAATCCTTTATAGGCAACATATGCAAGTAAAATTCTCATTCCTTCTAATCTATCAATAGGGGAAAATATCTCACCATAGTCAATACCTTCTTCTTGTCACTAGTACATTTGAGGCCAAATTTTGACAGCCATCTATCAGATTTTCAACAGCAATTTGTCGAAACTGTGACACATCTATCTGTTGGCATTTTTGCATTGGAAATGGTGATGGAAGTGATAACCGTCGGTATTTCAACATCACTACCCATCATGATTGGCCACATAAATAGCAATTTTACTATGTGACTGAGCTGTCAAAAAATTCTTCTTATGACATTTCACTAGTCAAAAAGGTGACGAATATTTAGTAGATCTCCGATAGGAGTACCTGTCAGAGGTATAGTCATCCCGTCACATCCATCTGTCAAATTGGGGTCCCATCGATGGTTACCTATGGAATATTTGATGATAGATAATCAAGTTCCAACATGAGTAGCCATCAGAGGAATAGCTCTTCTGTCAAAAAAGGATTACTACTTGTCGAAAAACTGATGAATTAGCATAGTAAAAATAACAAAGCTTAAGAGACCATCATAGTTGGTCTCTATCTTTGGTCCATATACTGACAAAACATTTTACATTTCATTAGCTCATCAAATGAGGGGATTTGAAAGAATTTAATAGAATATTTTCATGATAATGTATATTATTTAAGTTGACGTTGCATGAATTTATCAACTCAACGCACTTGTATACTACGAGCACAGCCATAAAGAAGCATGTCCTCCCATGGCCTACATTACTCAAGCCATAGGAAGGGATGCTTCTTTATGGCTATGCTTGATGTATATAAGTGCGTGAAGTAGATAAATTCATTCACCGTCAAACTAAAATAATATACGTTATACATGAAAATATCATCCATTAAATTCTTTCAAATCACCGCATTTGATGAGCTAATGAAATGTAAAATGTTTTGTCAGTATATAAACCAAGGATAGACACCAACTATGATAGTCTCTCGAGCTTTGATATCTTTAGTCCTAGCTACTGGGTAAGGGCTGGAAGACTTATACATGTCGATCATTGAGAATAATCACCACATTGCCTTTATGTACACTGCACAGTATCCAATATAAGAGAAGGTATAAAATATGAATGGATAAAAGAAATGAAAGATACAATAAAATTATCTTATTGTTTACTTTCTCATAATTGATCCCAATCTCGCAAAAGTAATTTTATATGATCACTAGCACATTTCGTGCATGGATGAGAAACAGTATCCAAAGTTTCTAGATTCTGAGAAGAGGTATGAGTGGAGGCCAAAAAAGGGATATTTGTGAAGGTTTTATAGATGTAGTATTGAATCATCATCTCTGCACTGGTACTCAATCTAGAAACCCTCTCTAGAAAATCTCCACATCTAGCAAATCTCCGCAAAAATCCCTTCTGGCCTCCATTGCATATATGTCTTCTCATTATCTAAAAACTCTCCAGCATTGATTCTCATCATTTTTCACCATCTCTGTGGATTGAGACCTTAAATTATTGAGCTTCTCTTTGTTTTGAGAATAGTTTTGTTAGAAATAGGGAATACTAAGAGTGGGGGTGAATCAGTATTCTACAAACTTTTACTTTTGCCCAATTATGGATATAACAGATTATCTTTATGATTGCATAACAAAGTAAACTAAAGAACATGCATAACAATAAAGCACATGAACTCATAACACATTATTTATTCTCGAGAAAACCTTGGCCAAGGGAAAACCCTGGGGGGGATGATACCCACAAAGATCCACTAATCAAAAGTATCATGTTAAGGATGTTGACCCTATTAGGACCCTATTACATATATATAGTGTCTCAGTCTTGATTAAGGGACTTTAGGCCTTGTTAGAAGCCTCAACCCTTCTAAGAATTGGTAGTACAAAATGGAATGATTACAAGATGAGCCCACTACCTAAACATGTAATTTACAATAATTCCTGATTAGAAAAATAGGGCAAGGTACATAACCTTATACTGCTTGCTTGCATCAATATATTTTGCATACATATGTTTTCTTTCACTTCCTTTTTATCATCTATCTCATCCTACTTCTTTGCATTACATATGTCTTACATTTATACAAGTTATTAAGAATAATAACTTTTACAATCGGCTTTACTAAACATAAAGCACTTTACAAAATACATTTTAGTATGTGTTGCCCAAGGGTTAACATCTAGGATTTCATCCCTTCATATGATTAAGACATTATTTTGATAGACAAAATAATCCCTTAACTCTTTACCAATTTTGTCTTCTATTCTGTCCTGTCAGCTTTAGCTTTGTTCCTATAATACTGCAATAACTTCTTTTGTACATGTCGTACAGACTTTCTCTCTTAGGTGAGTCTTTAATATGCATCATAGTATCCAAGTTCAAGTGTGCAAGCACTGAACTTACTTCTATCAATGTCACCAATAAAAATTATCTTCAGTTACACTAGGAAACTACTGCTTACACTTAGACAATTTTGCTCTGCGCTCTGTCATATGCAATCTTCATGTGGATCATATGTTTCCATAATGACAACATCTAGATATCTAACTCATCCAAATTTCCAACAAGTTTAACATTCTCTACTTAACAAGGCCAACCACATGAAGGTGGAAGCTCATCTAGCCCCTCCTAGGAGCCTCTTATGACCCTTTATGATATTTTAAGACCTCTAAGATGTGTATTCTTAGGGGTTGTAAAGGGTCGTAAAGGGTCATAAGGGGTCCTGGGACACAACAGCTAAGAAACATAAATGTAGGCATCATGGTCACAAGTTTTTGGAGACAACATAACTGAGTGGTATACCCAGAAGATGCAAAGCAACCACTACTCCTTTGGAATTGGAGGAGTAGTAGTTGCTTTGCATGTCTGGGTATACAAGTCAATTATGTTGTCTCCAAAAAATTGTGACCATGATGCCTACATTTATGTTTCTTAGCTGTTGTGATATCTACATTTATTTTTCTCAGCTATCTTACGTGTTTATGTGCATGTTTTTTATGTGTTTGGGAAGACATATTTCTATCCTGGGCCTGGATCCTATGGTAATTAGCTTCATAACAATGAAGTAGATGAAAAATGAGCAATTAGCTTCCCAAGAAAAATCCCATAAATGAACTGTGCATACCCCAATTCCTGTGGCCTCTGTGCATACCCAAAGGATAAATTTGAAACACAAGGGTAAGGCTTAAAGATCTATCTAGTGATGCAAAATTAACTTCTTTAAGCCTTACCCTTGTTGTTTCAAATATATCCTTTGGGTATGCGCAAAGGGCACAGGAATTGGGGGTACACACAGTTCATTTACAAGATTTTTCTTGGAAGCTAATTGCTTAGCTCTCATCTACTTCATTTATTATCAAGCTAATTGTCGAAGGATCCAAGCCCGGGCTAGAAAGATGTCTCCCATTCTGTATAAGTCATATTCCTTGTTCTTGTCA
The DNA here is from genome assembly GCA_027943335.1 of Chamaecyparis obtusa. NCBI lineage: Eukaryota > Viridiplantae > Streptophyta > Pinopsida > Cupressales > Cupressaceae > Chamaecyparis > Chamaecyparis obtusa. Next base: position 749,853 of record BSBK01000559.1, read on the forward strand.
AACTTCCTTGGTACAATAGGCATGCTCTCTGCAGTAATCTTCTTCAATTTGTGTTCAATGATAAGCATCTTCTTCTTCTTCCTAATTGCACCCAGAGCTTCCTTTTCATCAGGATTCAACTCCACTTCCCTCATCTCATCATCCTCATCACCCTCATCCTAAGCCCTTCTTCCCTCTCTAGTTCTTTAGGCCTCTGCAAGATATCTAGATCAATAAAGTCAGCAACATTGTGTCCATCCATGATCTCAGGAATATCATCTTCTTTCCACTCTTCATTTGCCAAAATATACCGCTTCTTCAAGCTTGTAGTCTCTAGTGGTTGCAAATAAATCTTATTACAAACTACAATAAGAGGCTTATTGGAAAATAGAGGTTTTATGATGTGAAACAGAGCTACCTGTTGTGCAATACTATAACTACAAGACCCCAAAACATCAAGGAAAAACAAAACAACTACCTTCAAATGAGCCAAGGTAATAATATTGAGCATCTCTATGGTGTTCCTATCCTCCAAAGGGTGGTCCAAAATACCAAGGGTATTAATAGGCTAAATAGCTTCAGAATGTCATGGAGGTCTAATGGCTCTACCTTGTAGCCCACAACATAAAGCACAGTACTCAAAGAAAAGTACATGTCCATATTGCAGAAATGGAAAACAAACAACAAGAAAACAAATAAAAACAAATAAAAAAGAAAATATTGCAATTAAATAATCACCAACAATGATACACATAATACCTCTATATGCAGCCCATATTTAGCATTTCAAATGCAAGAATGAAAGAAAACATGGAACTAAGCCCATAGTTCATAGGCCCACATAGGGACATTTATCATAGTCATAGAAATATGATTATTTTTAAATAGAATACACCAAGGAGTACCATCAGAAATATTGACCATTTACAATTATGAATAGTGAATAATAAAGTAGCTCATTTTTTTATTAGCATGTGTAGTCTCTATGTATATGAAAAATGAATGAAATGTCAAGCTGAAAAAAAATAGTGAACAAAAATTCAAATTCAAGGCCTAATTTATCAAGAGCAACAAACATTAGGATGAAATAAAAATCATTAAGACTATAGAAAAATCATTAGGACTATAGAAAAATCATTAAGACTAGAAAATCAAGTTCTAGAAAAATCATTAAGACTAGAAAATCAAGTTCTAGAAAAATCATTATGACTATAGAAAAATCATTTAGACTAGAAAACAAGTTCTAGAAATGGACAATTCTGATGCTTTTCCATTACAACAATTAAGCATTCATCATTTAATACTTCTTGGTGTATTCCATTTAAGTTTTTCAACTGCCATGTTTATGTGCATGTTCTTTATGTGTTTGGCTTCTCTCCCTCACAAGGGATACATCGATAGGTAATTGATTTGAAAGCATAATGATTTGACAGTCTTTTTCAGGATAGTCATAATCATCCCACCAACCTTAATTAGCAACATTTGTGATATATGTCAAGTACTTATAATCAGTATTCCCAACAAACAAAGACTTAGTAGTAAAAGCATGTCCTTGGGTTTACTAGTTTACTTATAATCAGTATGTCCTTTGGTTTACTAGTTTAAACTGGTTTAAGAATGGTTTGTTTCATGTTTGAATGTACCATTGAATTAAGCTTGGCTATATTAAGTACAATCTTAAGACTCATGACTCTAAATTTTCATCAAAGCTTAGGCAAATATGAATGTTCATCACTTGTGCATATAAGTGTTGATCATAGAAGGTAAATGCACAGATGAAAAACATGCATATTTAACCAAGCAATATTGGGAGCTAGACCCAACAGCAAATAGATTTGTGGTGATTTTCACAATAGTACATGTGTTGTTGGGTAAGCTCCCAATAGCACTCAAGCAAATATGCATGTTCATCACCTGTGCATATGAAGTGGCTCTAATGGAAGATATAATCACTAAATTATGCACTCCTTATTTTGTTCTGGGTGGATATTGTCAAACATGGTCTTTCTTGAATAGAATGACTCATTACTTGTACACTGACTAGAATGTTGGTGGAAGAAGGATGATTTGTTTACAACTATTTTTTCAACTCTAATTTTCTCAACACAAAGGGACATTTATCATAGCCATAGAACCATGATTATTTTAAAATGGAATACACCAAGGAGTACCATCAGAAATATTGACCATTTACAATCATGAATAGTTTGTTAGAGTAATAGTATATTTACCTTTATAATTAAGTCTATCTGATTTAATTATTAAAGGTCACTATTATTCTTTTTTCACTTAAGCTTGTCATTTAGGTGCATAATAATTAATATGTTTATTAATTATTAAATGCACAAACCTAGCTTTCTCCGGCTTTAGGGTTTCTCACCTTATAAGCCGCTTTTTGTAATTATTGTTCATACTTTTGGGAAATACAATTTTGCTCTCACTCCGCTGAGATTCTCAAAACCTTTGCTCTTTCTCTCTCTCAGATTTTCGCTCCAGCTTCTGGTATTTTGCTTGCAGGTGATCTTGGTTTTTTGTGGATTTGCACATTTGTGAAATCTTACATGGTATCAGAGCCTCCCTGCCGCTGCCGAGGTTGAAGTTCTTGGAGCCTGGATTCGAAGACGACAGCCACAGCTTGTTTCTGGGGTTTTCTGTCACTTTGAAGGAGGCACGATCTTCTGGAGCAGATTGAGCAGAAACGGACTCCGCCATTGCGTTCAGAAGGTCCGGGAGAGTCAAAATCATATAAAACTCGACCCAGTTTGGCCCCCGTGACCTCAGGAGAAAAATTTGCCCTACCAGGGCCGTACGGCTCGAAAATCGAGAAAAAAAACTTCTCGAAAATCAAAAAAAAAAGTTTTTTTTAACAAACAAAGACGTGCCGCCAGCGCGCCACCCGCAACGGCTGCCGGGCAGCGCGCCGCCAGCGCGCCCCCGCTGCGCCCCCGGGCTCCGCTGCTGCGCCACCGCGCTCGGCCGCAGCCTCCGCTCAGCCAGGGCGCCGCCCGCGCCCGGCTCACCCGCCGCCCGCGCTCCGCCACCTCCGGTGCCGCCACCCCCTGCCGCCGCCGCCCCTCCACCGGCCACTGCAGCAGGTGACGTCACACGCTGACGTCACCTCTTTTTTCCGGCGCCGAAAAAAATTTTCCCGGCGGTTTTTAAAAAATTTTCTGACGGTACGGTTCTGACGTCATGCTGACGTCAGCGACGGCCCAGTGACAGTCATACGGCCGTCAAATTTTTTGTCGTCCCTGGTTTTTTCCAGAGAGCTTACATTTGGGGGTACTTGGACGTTTTTGCTCCTACAGGGTTCATACGGACTCGAAAATCGACATATGATATATCACCGGAAAGGTCTTTCCGAGATGGACGCAATGATGCTAGTTTGGTTTGCTGATTCAGCCATTTGAGCTCTCTTTTTTAGCGTCAAAGTCAAGGCTTCTCCTTTCCTCCTTCTCTGCTTCTGGAGTCCAGGTTTTCTCCTCATTTTTTTTGTGCTTTCAGTTATTTGTTGTACGGGGGTTTGATTTATACATTGTGGGGGGGTGTTTTTCCTTTCTGTAATTTACTTCAGAAAAGACCCTTCTACTTCTGTCTTCTTCTTCTCTCAATGTCGGATCCCTCTGTGGCCCGGCTGACACCGCATAATTATCATACCTGGAAAGCACACATGACCAGACTTCTTATGTCACGTGGCTTATGGTCATGTCTGGATGAGAACCAACCTGTCCTGCAACGTCCCTTTGAGATTCTTCAACACAGGAATAAGATGGATGAAGCCATGGGCTTGATTGCACTGAACATCTCCGACAGTCTCCTCTTTCACTTGGAAGGTTTGACCACTCCTCGGGCCATTTGGGGCAAGTTTTCAGATTTGTTTGGCACAGTTAATGAGTTCAGGGCACTTCAGCTTGATGCAAAGTTGACTACTTTGACTCCTACCAGCTTTCCCACCATTGAGGACTTCTTGATGAAGTTCAAGTCTCTGCGTTTAGTTTTGCAGGGATGTGGGAAAACAAAGACAGATGATGAGTGTATCTTCTTGATACTCTCAAAGTTGCGAGGACAGTATCAGATCTTTTCTTCCACTTTCTACTCCACCATGGATGCTTTGGGTGCTAGGCACACCATGCCTTCTTTTGAGACATTCTGTGATCGGTTGACACGGGAACAGGCAAAGATCCAACAGATGGATGCTTCTGGCTCTTCTAGCCAAGCGTTGGTTGCTCAGTCTTCACAGGGGAAACCAAAACCGAAAGGCAAACCGAAGAAAGATTCCGCAGGCAATGAGTCTTCCTCCAAACCTGCACAGAAAAATGATTCCAAACCTCCAGCAAACCCTTCTAAGGGTAAATCTTCTTCGAAGTCTACTGAGTCTACCTCCAAGACTAAGAAGAAATCAGTTGAGACCTGTAGCTTTTGTGGCAAGGATGGACATCCCGTTTCCAGGTGTTGGAAACGTTTGGAGGCTTTAGAGGAAGCCATGCAGGAGCATCACATTTCAGCTCCCCAGTCCACCTCCTCCCCTGCAGGGAAAGGTCATGCTCTTACTGCACGAGCTATGACTTCTGGGCCCACCTGGATTCTTGATTCCGGTGCTTCTCACCACATGACTCACACTCAGCAGTTGGTCACCTCAATTGCTCCTTGCGCTACTTCGCAGATTGCTATTGGGAACTCATCTCATCTTTCAGTTTTGGGTTCTGGTTCAGTTGCATTAGCTGGGGGTTCTCTTCAGGATGTTCTTTTTGTCCCCGACATTTCGACGAACCTTCTGTCTATCTATCAGATTTGCCACTCTGGCTCTGGTAAGACAGTTGAGTTCTCACCACATGATGTGGTTATTCGGGACTTACATGATACTGAGATGATTGTGGCTACTGGGAGTGTTGACACTGCATCCCGCCTATACAGATTTGATGGATTTGAGTCTTTTGTTGGCACAGGTTCCTGTCTTATAGCACATGCAGATTCAGTGAGTAGACTTTGGCATGAGCGTTTGGGCCATGTCAATTACAGATATCTTCAGCAGATGAGCACACAGGCACTTGTTCTTGGGCTTCCACAGATTACTTGCACTGATGGGGTTTGTCAGGGTTGTGTTCTTGGCAAACAACATAGGGATCCTTTTCCTCAGGGACGAGCTACTCGTGCTTTGGCACCATTGGAGTTGATTCACAGTGACCTCATGTCCTTTCCTACTCCTTCTTTTTCTGGTGCCAGATATGTGCTCACATTTATTGATGACTTCTCCAGGCGCACATGGGTGTACTTTTTGAAGTACAAGTCTGATGTCTTTGATTCATTTCGAGTCTTTAAGACATTTTTGGAGAAGCAATCTGGTCTTTCTATTCGCCGGATATGCACAGATAATGGGGGGGAGTATGTGAACCAGGCTTTCTGAGATTTTTGCTCTGAACATGGTCTTCAGCATCAGTTTTCAGTGCCCTACACCCCTCAGCAAAATGGTGTGGCAGAGAGAAAGAACAGAACACTTCGGGAGATGGCTAATTGTATGATACAGTCCAGGTCCATGGATTCGTCCTTTTGGGCAGAGGCAGTCAATTGTGCCAACTATATTCAGAATCGGATGCCTCACAAGGCAGTTCGACATATGACTCCTGAGGAGGCTTGGTCTCATGTCAAGCCTGATGTATCTTCATTTCAAGTTTTTGGCAGTGAAGCATGGGCATTTGTGCTTGACGCTCAGAGGAAAGCGATGGAGCGGAAAAGCCGACACCTCATTTTTGTTGGCTACTGCGAGGATGTTAAGGCATATAGGTTGTTTGATCTTGATTCCAGAGAGGTCCTGTTTTGACGAGATGTCCAGTTTGATGAGCGCCTTCCTGCAGTAGATACTCCGCTTCCAGAGTCTACTTCACTCACCACTACTCCCTCCTCTCTTCCAGTTGTGTTTCAGGATGATGAGGATGAAGATCTTGGTGATCCCCATTTACCTCCACCACAGGATCCTCCACAGATGCCTAGATGGGCTCGTGTTACAGTTGATGCTGCAGGATCTCTGGCTGGTGACCCTTCCACCTCTCGTCGCACCCGGTCTCATATTGCAGGTTCCAGTCTTCTGAGTCATGCTATTTGTGGTGATCCTCAGACATTTGGGGCAGCGACAGGACATACTGAGTGGGACAATGCTATGGAGGAGGAGTATTCTTCTTTGATGAAGAATCATACTTGGGATCTTTGTTCGCTTCCTAAGGGAAGAAAGTTAGTGCGATGCAAGTGGTTGTATCGTACTAAGTTTGCTGCTGATGGTTCTATTGATAAGTACAAGGCACGTCTTGTTGCGAAGGGTTTTTCACAGGTTGAGGGTATTGATTACACTGAGACATTTGCCCCTGTCGCCAAGATGAACTCTATTCGCCTTGTCTTATCCCTCGTAGCTTCTCAGGGATGGCCCATTTTTCAGATGGATGTGAAGAGTGCTTTCTTGCACGGTGATCTTAGTGAGGAGATTTACATGGAGCAGCCTCAAGGATTTGTGCAGGATTCCTCCTTGGTTTGCAGACTTCGGCGTTCTTTATATGGTCTCAAACAGGCCCCTCGGGCTTGGTATGAGAAGATGGACTCCTTTTTGCTTTCTACAGGATTCACACACTGTCATTCCGATCCTACAGTCTACATTCAGCGTCTTGAGGATGAGATTTTGATACTTGTGCTATATGTTGATGATCTTCTCATCACAGGTAGCTCATCTTCTATGATTCAGGATGTTCAGTGCGCATTGATGGAGCAGTTTGAGATGACAGACCTTGGTCTTTTACACTTCTTTCTGGGTCTACAGATTGTGCAGTCACCTACTGGGATCTTTGTTTACCAGCAGAAGTATGCTCTTGACATGCTTCAGCGCTTTGATATGCTTGATTGCAAGCCTGCTCCCACACCTTTTCAGTCGGGTGTTACTTTGTCTACCTCTTGCACTACGCCTTCAGTGGATGCTACTTTGTATCGGCAGTTGGTTGGCAGTTTGTTATACCTGACACACACTCGTCCTGATCTCTCCTTTGCAGTTGGTCTAGTCTCTCGGTTCTCACATGAGCCTCATGAGAGTCATTGGCAAGCTGCCAAGCGTATTTTGAGATACATTCAGGGCACACTTATGTATGGCATTCACTACACATCAGGGGCTCCTCACATTGTTGGCTACACTGACTCAGATTGGGCTGGTGATGTTGATGATCGGAAGTCTACTTCTGGCTTTGTTTTTTATCTTGGCTCTGGTCCTATCACATGGTCGTGCAAGAAGCAGAACGCTCGAGCACTTTCATCTACAGAGGCTGAGTACAGAGCGGCAGTTCATGCTAGTCAGGAGATTTTATGGCTTCGGCAGTTGATGACTGAGTTTGGTTTTCCTCCTGATCGTCCCACTGTTCTGTGGTGCGATAATCAGAGTGCTATTCACATTTCCCGCAACCCGATGGAGCATCAGTGCACTAAACACATTGAGCTTCATATGCACTTCATCCGTCAGCAGATTCAAGATGGTGTTCTCACTTTGGAGTACATTCCCACTGACGCGCAGGTTGCTGACATCTTCACCAAACCCTTTGCATCTCCGCGCTATCTTCAGTTGCGTTCTATGCTTGGGGTGACGGAAGTTGTCCTTGGGGGGTCTTGTTGAGTCCTTCCTTCCTTCATGTTTCTTTTCAGCATGTTGTTGTATCTCTTTTTGGGGTAGGGTTTTTCCCACTGGGTTTTCTCTATTTCCCCGGTTCACAGAGATTTCTTTGTTGTTGGGTACCTGATCAGGCCTTGTTGCCGGGACCCATTTTCCTGCTTTCTTAGTTGTGCTAGGTTAGTTTCCTCCTGAGCTTCGCTTAAGGGGGGGTGTTAGAGTAATAGTATATTTACCTTTATAATTAAGTCTATCTGATTTAATTATTAAAGGTCACTATTATTCTTTTTTCACTTAAGCTTGTCATTTAGGTGCATAATAATTAATATGTTTATTAATTATTAAATGCACAAACCTAGCTTTCTCCGGCTTTAGGGTTTCTCACCTTATAAGCCGCTTTTTGTAATTATTGTTCATACTTTTGGGAAATACAATTTTGCTCTCACTCCGCTGAGATTCTCAAAACCCTTGCTCTCTCTCTCTCTCAGGTTTTCGCTCCAGCTTCTGGTATTTTGCTTGCAGGTGATCTTGGTTTTTTGTGGATTTGCACATTTGTGAAATCTTACATAGTTAACCTAAATCAAATAGCTCATTTTTTTATTTAGCATGTGTAGTCTCTATGTATATGAAAAATGAATGAAATATCAAGCTGAAATAAAATAGTGAACAAAAATTCAAATACAAGGCCTAATTTATCAAGAGAAACAAACATTAGGACAAAAGAAAAATCATTAAGACTATAGAAAAATCATTAGGACTATAGAAAAATCATTAAGACTAGAAAATCAAGTTCTAGAAAAATCATTACGACTATAGAAAAATCATTTAGACTAGAAAATCAAGTTCTAGAAATGGATGGTTATGATGCTTTGCCATTACAATAATTAAGCATTTATCATTTGGTACTTCTTGGCATATTCCATTTAAGTTTTTCAGTTGTCATGTTTATGTGCATGTTCTTTATGTGTCTGGCTTCTCTCCCTCGCAAGGGATACGCCGATAGGTAATTGATTTGAAAGCATAATGATTTGACAATCTTTTTTCAGGATAAGCGTAATCATCCTGCCAACCTTAATTAGCAACATTTGTGATATATGTCAAGTACTTATAATTAGTATGCCCAACAAATAGAGACTTGGTAGTAAAAGCATAAGGTTGCACATCCTCATCCTCCCTAGTAAGTATTAGAGCCTTTCAAATTTGTAAAGAACACAAACTTTGCAAATCAAATTGATATTTCACTAAAACCTATGTTCTTGATCAAGTTCTTAAAGATTAAAACATGAAATAAAAAGAAGATGCAATGAAGATGACATGTACCTTGTAGTAAGGACATTCAAGAGAGGTTTGATGAGTATTCAGATTGCTCAAAGATTGATTTTGAATCAACAATTGGTGAAGAACATGAAGTGATGTGTGGTGAATCTGAAGATGAGGAAAATCTAAATTTAGTGGTGTGTGGTGAATCTAAAGATGGAAGGAAATAAAAGTCCCAAGTTTTGAATTTGGACAGTAGAGGCTCCTTTCCTCATTCTCACAAGTTTGCAAATTTGTCACATGGATTAATTAATAAAGAAGAGGCATCTAGCATTGGCATTCAAGATATAAAGGTTGGGCTTGATTGACCATTACACAAAAAAGGTGCTTGTATCCATTTAAAAAAATTCACCGGGGTATGACCATAATTATGAGTTCATAACAGTGACATAACTCCACTACCTCAAGATATGGCAGCCTTTGGTCAAGAAGAGATTAATGATTTACATCCTATATTTGAGGGTACACATGGTGCAAGCATGGGACATGATGGGAATGATACAACTCATCATAATTAATAAAAGAACTCTTGCCAACATTAGGGTACCCACATATCAAAATAGTCATGGTATTTGGGTCAATAGATGGAAACCTTTCCATATGTTGCCTCACCTGTTTGAGGTAAGTCAAACTCGGTCCAATTCTCTTAACAATGGTACACATCCATCCAAGTACAACAACTTTCAAATATTTTCAGCGGTAAAGAGAATCACTATGGTCATCATAGGATGAAGTGATATATAGTAGAGAGCTATATAGGGATGGTTGATAGTGTTCCTTGAGGGAAGGGAGGTTTTGAAAGACTTGTTATCATTGTATTGTGTATTTCCAATATGTTTGGATGTAGGGCAGACTAGGAGAATGAATGATCACTCACTAATTGCATGATAATCTAGTTTTGAAGGGTCACTGGTTGAGGGGACAGTCAAGGTCTGGATGTTGATAGTGTTCCTTAAGGGAAGGAGGATTGTGAAAGACTTGTTATCATTGTATTGTGTATTTCCAATATGTTTGGATGCAGGGCAAACCAAGAGAATGAAGGATCACTCACTGATTGCATGATAACCTAGTTTTTAAGGGTCACTGGTTGAGGGGATAGTCAAGGTCCGAATGTTGATAGTGAATTCCTTGAGGGAAGGGGGATTGTGAAAGACTTTTTATCATTGTATTGTGTATTTCCAATATGTTTAGATTCCAAAATATAGTTAAGAATTCAAAATTCATCCTCTAAACTAGAGATAGATTAGTATAGGGGTTATCTCTTCTCAATGGGTATACATAAGATACTACTATCATACTAATATCTTTGTGAACATTTAAAAACTAAAACCATTCAAATATTAAATTTTCCACATACATCAGCACATAGTTTTGTGAGTAACCTTTCCGACAAGATAAAAATAAATCTCTTTTATGGAATAAGTTATTTTTGCCCATAAGATCTAAGGTATACTTATAGGATAATATATAATATCAACTTACATGAAAGATGGAATACACATAAAGATATTCCTAAGAAATTTTAACATGATTCATTAAGCTAGAGTTTCATCAACATTACTTATTAAGTAGCTTATTTAACCAATTCCATATCCTAGAAATGCATAATAATCTTCTTACGAGTATATATTTTCCCAACATTAACAAGTTTGTTTGAATTTTACCATTTTCCAAAATAAATGTCATAGATTCTTTAATAGAGGGAGAGAAATACATGAGTCATATGGCTACCCTCTTATTCAATCAAATTAATATGTTCAACCCACTAACATTTTGTACACACATTTCAATAAAAGCACATTTGAGGAGTAACTACAAGTATTGTTATCCTTATACGCATCTTCAATATGACATCTATACCATTTCCTACAAATTCACATTCTTCTAATATTTTGATTTTAGGATAGTTAGAAATTTTGACTTAAATCTTATTCTAATAGACATATCATTATTCCTTTCATAATAACTCATTGTTTCTATATAATAGAAATGTTGTTAGCTTCAACTTCCATTTCACACACAAAATGCCAACAAAGTAAATAATTACTATACAATTTTGTTTAATATCATATTCTTTCCTTAAAGTTGATGGTTTTCACTGGATCAATTCACACTGTTTACGGTGATCATATATAATTCAAAATTCCTACCATATAATCAAACATATATCCTTTCAACAATTGTGTACTATAATCCTATTTATTACGAAACCTTGGGGACATAGGTCCTTTACCCAAGGGTTCCCTCTAGCTAGGCACATTCTCCTTACAAACACATTAATTTTTCCCTATAAAATTTAGTCTTTTAAACATATTTCTTGAGAAGAAGGGAGAGACACATTTGATTTCAACAATAAATTTAATTTCTTACTTGAGAGGGTATATAAAAGAGTGATGCTTCTTAATGAATCTCAGTCACTGGTAACGCATGGATAGTCAAACCGCTAGTCTCCAAAGCATTCAATAAGTGAATATGAATGTTTGAAAACTACTCCCAACAATTCTTAAACAAAATAAAGTATGTTTAATAATTGTTGGGACTGGTCCACTGGCGTGTATTAAACAAAATAGAATTTTCAGCATAATATTATCATTCTATTTCTTTGTTGTAAACATGCCATTGGTTCAATTTTAATCTACTGGTGTCGTACCCTAGCCCATGCTTTATCTCCATTATTTGATGTTATTCACTATTTTGAAATGTTGACTGTGGTTATCAAATGGAAAAAATAGAAAAAAAAAAATTAACACGAAAAAAAATTTACAAAACTAAACCTATGACATGTTTACAACAAAGAAATAGAATGATAATAATATGTTGAAAATTCTATTCTGTTTAATACATGCTAAAGGACCAATTGTATGAAATTGTCAATCACATAGCATTTCACTATTGTATGAGTGGATTGTGCAGGAATAGTTAACATTAAACAAGGAGCAAACTCCTCAACACATCTTGGAAGCCACTGAATTCAATAATAAATGAAACCTAACACCAACACTATTCCTTCCATTCACTTCTACCAAGAATAAAGCATTTAATCTATTTAACATTACATATAATCATTAGACAGTTACATTTCCTAACTATGTAGAGGAGTAGTCATGATCAAAAGTACTTTCACCCTTACACAAGCTATTCCAAACTTCAAGTAAAATGAGAAATATGCTATATCAAATCATTCATATTCATAGTAACCATTCAAACGATCATTTTTTCAATGAACCCTCTGACTGTACCCCTATGGAAAAGAAAGTAAACCTCAAAATAAAGAAAGGAAACTTAGTAAAACCAGTCTGTGTCATTGTTTGTGAGCGTACAATCATGATAAGTGCCTCTCAAACCTCTCCAAACATGTAAGAATGTCTTTAAATACTTTATTGATCTCTTCTAAACATTAATGCATGGATAGTCAAACCAGTAGTCTCCAAAGCATTCAATAAGTGAATATGAATGTTTGAAAACTTTCCTCTCAAATTCCCCAACCACTCCTAATTGGTTAGAGGGATTAGTTGAGTGTTTAGACACTAAAACTTCTTAAACATACTTTATCTGATATGATGAATTGTAATATCAACAAACATGAATCCAAACATTTCAAAACAATGAATCAATATCCTTGAGCACAAGCACCAATAACATCAAATAATGGAGATAAAGCATGGGCTAGGGCACGACACCAGTAGAATGCGGTCATTTCAATGAGCATTCATGATCAAATAAAATGCAATGCATTTGAAATTTGTGGTCGAATATGATGCCAGAGGCTTGAAAGACGTTGCCCATCAAAAATACCAATCAAAGATGAAGAAATCACATACCTTCTCTCGTGCTCAGCTTTCACGAAGGAAGATTTGATAGCCAAATCTTCCTTGTACCACATGAAGAACATGCTATTGGTTCAGTTTAGCATGTTATTATGATATCAGATAAAGTATGTTTAAGAGTTGTTGGTAAGGATAGGAATAGTGGAGATTCTAGAAATATCCCTCTAACCGATTAGGAGTGGTTGGGGAAGTTGAGAGGAAAGTTTTCAAACATTCATATTCACTTATTGAATTCTTTGGAGACTACTAGTTTGACTGTCCATGTGTTACTAGTGACTAAGATTCATTAAAATTGATTTCTTAACTAAAAAGGACTTGTAATAAAAATATGAGGAAATTCTATCCAGAGAAGAAATATATTGACGCCAAAAATCTAGAGAGAATTGGTTGAAAGATGAGGACTACAATACAATGTTTTTCCATAGTTCAATCAAGGAAAGGCCATTAATTAATAGAATAGCTTCAATAAATAATGAATTTGGTTAGCAAGTTGTGGAATCAAATGCAATCAACAAGGAAGTGGTAGAATTTTACTCATCACTATGGTCATCACAGGATGGAGTGATATATAGTAGAGAGCTATATAGGGATGGTTGATAGTGTTCCTTGAGGTAAGGGGGATTGTGAAAGACTTTTTATCATTGTATTGTGTATTTCCAATATGTTTGGATGCAGGGTAGACCAGGAGAATGAAGGATTGCTCACTAATTGCATGATAACCCAGTTTTGAAGGGTCACCAGTTGAGGGGACAATCAAGGTCTAGATGTTGATAGTGTTCCTTGAGGGAAGGGGGATTGTGAAAGACTTGTTATCATTATATTGTGTATTTCCAATATGTTTGGATGTAGGGTAGACCAGGAGAATGAAGGATCACTCACTGATTGCATGATAATCTAGTTTTGAAGGGTCACTGGTTGAGGGGACAGCCAAGGTCTGGAAGTTGATAGTGTTCCTTGAGGGAAGGGGGATTTTGAAAGACTTTTTATCATTGTATTGTGTATTTCCAATATGTTTGGATGCAAGGTAGACCAAGAGAATGAAGGATCACTCATTGATTGCATGATAACCTAATTTTGAAGGATCATTGGTTGAGGGACAGTCAAGGTCCAGATGTTGATAGTGAATTCCTTGAGGGAAGGGGGGTTGTGAAAGACTTTTTATCATTGTATTGTGTATTTCCAATATGTTTGGATGTAGGGCAGACCAAGAGAATGAAGGAGCACTCCCTGATTGCATGATAACCCAGTTTTGAAGGGTCACTAGTTGAGGGGAGAGTCAAGGTATGGATGTTGATAGTGAATTCCTTGAGGGAAGGGGGATTGTAAAATAATTGTTATCATTGTATTGTGTATTTCCAATATGTTTGGATGTAGGGTAGACTTGGAGAATTAAGGATCACTCACTGATTGCATGATAACCTTGTTTTCAAGGGTCACTAGTTGAGGGGACAGTCAAGGTCTGGATGACTGGGCCATTCGAGGACCCTATTTCTTTGTATTAATTGCTATTCAAATTGGATGCATGGATTTCTTGTGAATTATCAGCTGCTATGTATCCTACAACTACATCCGTAAATCTACATATACTTCTCTAGGGTTGTAAGCCACTTAGGGATCAAAATAGAGAAAATAAATCAAAATCATTCTTTGTCCTATTTCCTTTTAACAAAGTCTCAACTATCAATGATACAATACATTTGATGCCCTAAGCTATCAATAAAAATGGCACCTAGCTAGAAGCTCACGGACTGTCCATTTGATAACCACAGTCAACATTTCAAAAAAATGGATATCCTTGAGCACAAACACCAATAACATCAAATAATAGAGTTAAAGCATGGGCTAGGGTACAACACCAGTACAATGTGGTCATTTCAGTGAGCATCTTAGCAATATACAATGGCATCATTAAATGTGCCAGTAATATCAACAAACGTGAATCCAAACATTTCAAAATAGTGAATCGATATCCTTGAGCAGTACAAGCACCAAGAACATCAAATAATAGAGATAAAGCACTGGCTAGGGCATGACACCAGTAGAATACAGTCATTTTAGAGAGCATTCATGATCAAATAAAATGCAATGCATTTAAAATTTGTGGTCTAATATGATGCTAGAGGCTCGAAAGATGAAGAAATCACATACCTTCTCTCGTGCTCAACTTTCCCTTATTTTCTCCTACTCCTTTTCTATGGCAATCGAAATAAAAATGATTTGGCACTTCACTTTTTTTTTATCTATACCTCGGAACTGTCAAACTTCTGATGGTCAATTTAAAACTCATCGAAATACTGACACCATCGGGGCCTATTTAAAAAAAACAACAAATTCATTATAAGAAAATTACCCATCGGAAGTTTCTATCGAAATTTGGCCCCAAATGTAGTAGTGTGTGCATATCCCTTGCATACTAGTGTTCCTTTATTTCTGATCACATCTACATTTTCATTTAGTTTATTCCTAAAAATCCACTTTGTACCAATCACATTCTTATCCTTAGGTCTTGGTTCCAGTGACCAAATATTATTATTTTCAATCTGGTCAATCTCTTCTCTCATTGCATTAAGCCAATCTTCATTTTTAAGTGCATCCTTGACTAGTCTTGGCTCAAATTTATAAATCAAGCATGTATTGTCTCTTACCTTACTTCTTTGCATGACTCCTACATTCTTGTCTCTAATGATTTTTCTTGGTGAGTGGTGTCTCCTCACATATTTTGCTAAAACAGGCTCGGTAGATTGCTCATCAATATTTTCATCTCTCGCTTGAGGCTCAACGGGCTCCTTAGTTTCTTCTTGTAGCTTGGGTAAAGTAAAAAAAATCCTTTTCTATACATATATAAATCTTTGATAATCTTCAGGTTCTATTTTTCTATCTTCTTCATTTATTTTTGCAAATTCATCAATCCTTGCATTTACACTTTCCACAATTTTGTTAGTAGCCTTATTCAGACATTTATAAGATTTTCTCTTTATGGAGTATCCTAGGAATATACCTTCATTTCCTTTAGAATCAAACTTTCCATTCCTATCATCTTTAAGTATGTAACACCTACTTCCAAAAAAATTTAAGTAGCTAACATTCAGTGTATGCCCATACTAGAGTTCATAAGGTGTTTTATTTGTACCTTTCTTCAATTTTACTTGGTTGTAGACAATAGTAGTAATGGATTCTCTCCAAAATGTTTGTGCAACCTCTTTTTCAATCAACAATGTTCTAGCACAATCAACTATTGATTTGTTCCTTTTTTCACCTATGCCATTTTGTTGTGGAGTCCTCAGTGCAGATACTTGTCTTTTGATTCCATTCTCATTGCAGAAGACAATAAATTCATCAAAGATAAATTCACCTCCTCTATTTGATCTTAACATTTTAGTTGCTTACCTATTTCCTTATCAACTTGTGCCTTCTACCATGTAAACATTTGGAATGCATTAGATTTTTCTTTTAAAAACATTATCGACATCATTCTTGAGTAGTCATCAACAAACAAAATGAAATATCGATCACCATAATAGCTTTGAATTCTCATAGGGCCACAAAGATCAATATGAACTAATTCCAAAATACCATTAAATTAGTAATAATTTCTTGAGAAAATTTATTTGGTCATCTTACCAATCTGACATTCCTTACACATCAATTTATTAGGTTTTCTCAATTTCGGTAGACCTCTGACTCTATTATTTTTGCTCACCTTAATCATGTTATCAAAATTTACACGACAGAGTCTTTTTCTCCATAGCCATACATCCTCAACTTTAACAAGAAAGGAACTTTTTTTAGCAATATTAAGGTATAATAGGTTACCTTTAGATTGTTCACCAGTTCCAATCAAATCTCTAGCAACACCATAGATCTTCACTTTTCTATTTTGAAACTCTTGTCGGTGACCAATGTTGTTCAATTGTGCAACACTCAACAAGTTGTAATTTATTCCTTGAACCCAATAATCATTATTACATTTGATCTTTTCATTTAGAATAATGGGTCATTTTCCTCTTACAGAACATGGAGCATCATTGTCAAATCTAACAAATCCTCCATCATACTCTTCTAGGTTATAAAACTCATCAATATCACTAGTCATATGACGTGATCAACCACTAGCAATAATCTATGGTTCAATTTTTCTAACATGATAAATAAGGGATTTTTCATCTTAATACATTTCTTCTTTTGAATCATCCTTTATAGAAACACATACAACTTCCACACTTTCTTTTGTGTCATCAGATTCATCATCGGCTACTCCTTCCTTGGCTAGGTAGCATGATATTTTCCTTTGTCCTTGTAGTCTCTAAACCATCGATATATATTTTCCTTCTTGTCACTTTATCATTCTTGTCATTATGAGGACATCTAGATGCAATGTGACCAATCTTGTTGAAATTAAAACATTTCAACAATAGTTTACCTTTATACTTTCCTTTTCCTCTCGGTAGCCTCTTTGCCAATAGTGCTTCCAATTTTTCTTATTCTTTCTCTTCAGTTAGTATACTATCATAATCACTTATACCTGAGATGTGGTGAATATCTCTTTCTTTTCTTAAAGTTTCAATGGTTAGAGATGACTTAAAAGTTGTTCCAATGGTTGGTAGATTGTTATCATAATTACTAAGCTCAAATGCAGTCATCTTACCGATCAAAGCATCAAGAGTAATAGTGTTATTCGGTATGGATCTCAGTTCCTAAATAACAAAGACTTGAATAGAATACTTGGGTGAAAGGGTTCTGAGAATTTTTCTTACCACTTCTTCACTAGTTATTGTTCCACTAGCACCTTTGATAGCACTTACCACTTATTTTATTCTGAAACTATATTGTGTAATGTTCTCTTCTTCTTTCATTCTCATCTCATCAAATTTTCCTCTCAGACTGTCAACCTTTTCTTTTTGTACATGAAGATCACCTCCATAAACTAGTGTAAGTTTTTCCCACATCTCTTTTGTTGTAATAGAGCCCTTAATTTTATTAAAATCAACATCAGTTAGGGAAGAGGCAATTTTAATCATTACTAAGGTGTGTTCTTTATTTTATCTCATATGATCAAGTGTCATAGGTCCAAGAGGTGGTGGAGTGTATTCATTGTCCAACTGATTACGTGTAGAATCTCCAATCCTAGATAGGTATAACCTCATCCTACTTTTCTATGTTGAGAAACTCTCCTTGTTCAACTTAGGTACTTCTCTCCTATACATATTTGGATCCTTTACTGAAGTCTTTCAAACTTATCCCCTTAGAGTAATTAGCTTTGATACCAATTGTCTATTAGAGAGAGAGGGTGAATCAACAATCCTTGATTCTTTGTATCGTAAAAAAATTTCTCTTATCAAACTCAGTGTCAACTCAATCAGACACACTTCAACATTAACCAATAATAGTAAATTAAATTTATCAATCAGCAATAATAATCACAATAATCATTCAACACATATAACACCAATATTTAACATGGAAACCCAACTTGGGGAAAACCATTATGGGAATTATCACCCACTAAAGAAATACTCTTCTAAATTATGCTCGATTAAAAGGCAATATGGTTAAAGATTATAATGCACACTATTAAATGTGACCCTGTTAGGGGATTTACCTCAAATCTATTAGGATCTTCACCGTATTATGAGTGGCCTGGTTAAAAGTCTTCAAACACTCTTCTAGAATGTTACCTCTTGCAAGGATTTTACAATAAGACTGTTAAATCCACTCAGTTAAGAGATTTTTTTGTTACAAATATTAATAAGAAATAGTAAATAAATTGACCTAAAAATCTACAACTATCTTTTGCATAATCAGATCCTTTGTGTGCTATTTTTCTTCACTTCAATCTTTCACTTTCCACTGGCTTCAACACTTCATCAAACTGAGCTTTCTGACTCTAAATTCAACCTTTTCCTTCTTCAATGCATCATTCAGTGACTCAATAAACCTTCAAATTTCCATCCTTATTGATGCAAAGGGTTGGGTGGATGTTTGAGGAACACCCTCTAAAAGTTCAAGAATTATTTGTTTAAGCCCATACCCCAACAACCTACAAGCCTCAAGTGACTTGAAACTTCACACAAACCTTCCTAGTGACAATCTTGATTCTATTTGATTGGATTAAGTTGGATTCAAAAAAATTTAACTGGTTATATGTTCCCAAGCAACACCCAACACTCCAAAGTTCCAAAACTCCCAAACAGGCCTAATTGCTCCTCTAGTAGGTCTCTAGCGGAATAGAAAGGTAATTTACTCACAAAATTTCCAAAGTAACAAACAAAAAAAATAGATTTTTAGATACCCTTTTCATCATTTGTTAACATGTCTCAGACTCAGTATTCAGTGTTTTGGACCAACTACCCAGTATGGTGACTGTGCCTCCAAATCAAGCATAGAACTTGGTCATTTAACAAAGAAATTAATAGTTGCATTCACTCCTATTCATCAAAACTTTCAAAAGTCTTTTAAAATGGTTTAAAAATCATGAAAATGAACTTAGTTTGACTCTCAGACCAATACAAACACAAAATCCCAAAAATGGTCTCCAACTAGCCCTTAAACCAAGGGTTTCTCAAATCCTTTGCTTCCACTCACTTAAGGCTTTACTAAGAGTTGATTCACCTTTATATCATCATTATAAGGCTATCTAGACTCTTAAATACCCCTCTCCTTGAGATAGATCTTTTGTTGTTGCTCCCTAGCAACCAACTTCATAACCCTTTAACACAACTCTCTTGGTGATCACCTGCCCTTCATTCATTCATATGCATAAAATCATTTTAGGTTGTACAGTACATGTTATGTTTATATCATCCCACAATAATCAAAGGAAATCATTCATGGATTAGACAACAAAATTATGGTTAGAAATTAGTAAAACTCAAAAATCAATCATAATCTAGAATGGTGAAAACTTGAATCAAATGTTTTCTCAGGGAATTAATCTTGTTTGGATCATGAGATAGATAATCCTACTACATTCCAATATAAAAAATGAACAAAAAGATCAAACTATGTCAAAGAACTCATAAAAGGATTGTAAATTCTGAATTTTATTGGCAAATCACTATTGTGGCGTACACTAGTTAATTCTCTGACTGCATCCTGATGTACAATGACTCCAAACATGTTTTTAAATCTTCCATTCAACTATCCCAACTGATTTGGATCAGTTACTTTGAATATTTAATCTTCAAACTCATTAAAACTAGTTTCCCTCCTTCCTAGCCGTTGGGATTAAAAATTTTGAATTCTCCAACTTACAAGTTATTGCTTAAAACACCTAAACAACTTCTCAAACTTGTCAAATAGATACTTAAAAATTTATCAACCACTTCTAAACTCTCCTAAGGATATTAAGGATCCAATTTACATTGTTTCAACATTATGCCTTTATAACACCATTGATGATCCTAAGGTCCTTAACAAACCCTTAAGGATTCATTACTAATTTATTACATTTAAGGCCTTCAAAGGCCATGATAGGCTTCAATATATTCCAATTGATTTTTCTAGACACCTTCATGCCTTTTCTTTGTTCTTTGTGTTAATATGATTTTGAACAATAGAGAGGGGGGGTGAATTAGTTGTTCTTAGGTCCAGATATATAAATCAACTTTCAATACTTTTCAACAAATCACATCTAACAACCAATAGCTACTCAGTCATTACTAAATATAGAATAGAAACATATAATAGTACATTCCAATATCCAATAGTATCTAACTTGAAAAACACAAAAATATTCAAACCAAAACATTCACACAAGTATTGACACCAGGATTTATAGTGGAAACCCAATTTGGGAAAAACCACTTTGTAACATGTTACTGATATTTTCACTCTTCTGAAGTGAGCTCTATGAAAATCCAACCTTGTCAAAGGTTACAAACACACTGTTAGGTGTGAACCGATTAAAGGATTTCAACCACTCTTAAAAGTGTGCCTTGTTATAGGACTTACATACATTCCATTAGAATGCAACCCTGTTCAAAGGATTTATACAAATGACTGTTAGGTCAACCTTGGTTAAAAGGATTTTGACTGATACAATGCTTAGAAAGTAACAGTAATATTGATCTGGAAACATACAACTCACTTTGCAAATATCAGATCCAATTCTATACACATATGTTGGCTTACTTACTGGGATTCATTTCCATCTCCATCATTGATCTGCTCAAAAATCCCTTCAAGCAATCACAACACTTCTCCTTCATCCTTTTCTGCTTATACAGTCAATAACATCAACAACAACTCCAGCATCCTCTCTCTTCTCAACCTCATGCTTAGGTTTCCTTAATACTTCCTTAATTAGGTCAATGCAACTTTTGTCACTTAATCTCCTTCGTAGATCTTAGGGTTAGGTCAAATTCATCGAATCCTTCCATCTTTATGTTCTTCATCCATCCTTCTAGAAACATCTCAATTCTCTTAATAGATTTAGAATAAAATGTTTTACAGTGCATTAAATTCTTCCATACAATCAATAGATAAAGTCAACACGATTTACATAATCCAAGAATTCAACTATGTCGGCTAGGAATCTGAATTCTTCCTCAAATGTAAATTACTAACACTCAGTCAATACTGTGTTCAACTCATTGGTCTTCGCTGGAAAGGTTGGTCACCATTAAAACTATTTCCTCGGCTAATATTGTCTTCCTCGGCAATTAACTGATGTTCGCTCAACACTGAATTTACTCAGCATATACTAGCTCGATCGACACTAACAACACTCAGCTTAAACTAGATTTCTTCACTTTTGCTTGGTTAAGCCTACTTGTTTAGTCTTCATTCTTACTTAGATAAACAATACATTATCTTATCATTGTGACACATAATCAAGTACCCATTGAAGTATCAAGATAACTCAACCTTTCCTTTGGTGCTATTGTTATCAACCTTGCCCACATCCTTCTCAACAATCAAATAGATATAGTACTTTCTTAAATAGCAATAGTCTTACCAATTAAGGTTTGACATCAATGAAAATACAACAATTGCTTCAATTACAGTTTCCAACAATCTCCCTCTTTGGCATTGATGGCAACACCATATGAATAACACATGAATCACCAACCAATCCAAAACTTATCTATCCATCAGAAAAATATTTTTAATATCCTTAGCTTCATTCTGATGTAGAAGCAATTAGCCTTGCTTATATGACCATCCACACAATAACATTCTTTCCTCTGAGTCTCTCCCTCTTACTTGATCTTCCATGAAATCTCACCATGTGTTTTCATCTTATTCATCTCCCTCTTTGACAATAATGCCAAAGAAGCAACTAAAACATACATCCTTTAGATGTAGATGTTATCTTTTCAGTGTAGTAATAGTATTTCTCCCTCTATCATCTTTTCTTATGACTGATTATCAGCTTTGTTGTACTTTTCACAACTCTAGGCTGCTCCTAAAGTGCGACCTTTCTCTACATCAATTTTTCAGATATTCTTTGCAGCACATTTGATGCAATGCTCCTAGATTGACTAGGCAACCTCTATTAGGGAAAGAACCCCTAATTGTCCTCTCAGATATTCATGAGATTCTTTAGGTAAAGCTTTAGTGAATATGTCTGCTAGTTTTTCCTTTGTATTCACATATTCCATTTTGACCTCTTTATCTTGTACCAATTCCCTCAAGTAATGATACTTGATGGTGATGTGTTTGGTCTTTGTGTGCATTACTAGATTCTTAGATATGTTGATAGCACTTGTGTTGTCACAGTAGATGACAACTAGTTCAATGATCTCTTCTTTCATGCCTACCAACAATTACTTTATCCATACCAAGTTTGAACAGTTTACTATTGCAGCCGCATACTCGGCTTCAACTGTAGATTGGGAAATGCAATTTTGTTTCTTTCTTGTCCAAGAAACTAATCTTTGTCCAAGAAAGAAAGCTCCACCACTAGTACTCTTTATGTCATCCACATTTCCTACCCAATCAGCATCAGTATACACTCTCAATTCAAATCTTTCATGCTTCTTGTAGTACAATCCATAATCAGCAGTCCCTTTCAAATATCTCATTATCCTTTTGACAACCATCATGTGAGTTTCCTTAGGATTGGTAGAGAATCTTGCCACAATCCCAACTACTAGGGCAATATCTGGTCTATTGTGAATAGCATATTACAGTTTTCCAATCATGGACCTATACAAAGTCTGGTTTACCTTAGCAGCATCATCATTCTTAGATAATTTTTTTCTAGTAGCCATGGGAGTACTTACTAGCCTTGAATCCTCCATACCAAAGGTTTCCAGTATCTCATGAATATATTTAGACTGGGTGATGAAAATACCTTTCTCCATCTGATATACTTGTAAACCAATAAAGAATTTGATCTCCCCAAACATACTCATTTCAAATTCAGTTTGCATTTCATGTGAAAATTTCTTACACGGGGAATCTTGTCCACCAAATATAATATCATCTACAAAAATCTTAGCCAACAAGATTCCTTTACCTTCATCTTTCATATACAAATTGCTTGTGTCATTTGTCCTTGAGAATCCAATCTGTATCAGGTAGTTGTGCAGCCTCTCATACCATGCTCTAGGAGCTTGCTTTAATCCATACAGTGCTTTATTTAGTTTTCAAACCATGTGTCTCTTGTTTGGGTCAACAAATCCTTCTGGTTGTTCAATGTACACTTCTTCTTCTAATATACCATTTAAAAATACAGACTTGACATCCATTTGGTATACCTTGAAATCTTTGTAGGTAGCATATGCAAGTAAAGTTCTTACTCCTTCCAATCTTGCTACAGTGGCAAATGTCTCCCCATAATCTATTCCTTCTTCTTGTGTGTAGCCTTTGCATACCAGCCTTGCTTTGTTCCTTGTGATTTGTCCATGCCCATTTAGCTTATTTCTGAACGCCCACTTTGTTCCAATGACATTTTTATTTTCTAGTCTCGGCACCAAAGTCCAGGTATCATTCTTCTCTATCTGGTCTATCTCCTCATTCATTTCTTGTATCCATTATTCATTTTCTAATGCCTCCCTTGTTGTCTTAGGCTCAAATTCACACAACAAACATGTAGGGTCTCTTAACTTGCTTCTGGTCAAAACTCCAGTAATTTTTTTGTCTCCAATAATTTGTTCTAGCTTGTGATATCTCCTTACATATTATGCCAAAATAGGTTCTTCTCTCCTTTCTTCTTGATCTTCAGGTTCACCAACAAGATTGTCAAATTCAACTTCTGAATGCTTAGCAACCTCTTCTTGATACTCGGTAGCATTCTCCTATCACTCGGCATGTTCTTCTTGTCACTTGGCATTGTTTCCCTGATGCTCGACATTTCTTACCTGAGACTCTGCATCAAGTGCAGGTTTGTCACTTTCCTCTCCTTCTTCTATATAAAAAAAAGATATGTAATCTTCTGGTTCTCTCTTGCTTTTAGCTTCATTTTTCTCTGCATACTCATCAACTTTGACATTTGCACTTTCCAAAATTTTGTAAGTGTTAGAGTTCAAACACTTGTAAGCTTTACTTTTTATGGAATAGCCTAGGAATATGCCCTCATCACTTTTAGCATCAAATTTTCCATTCCTATTGTCTTTTAGTATATAGCATTTTCTTCCAAAAATTCTAAAGTACTTTACATTAGGTGCATACCCATGCCATAACTCATAAGGTGTGATATTTGTACCTTTTTTTATCTGTACTCGGTTAAGGGTATAAATAGCTATACTTATAGCTTCTCTCCATTACTTTTGTGCAACATTCTTTTTGATCATCAGTTTTCTTGCATAATCCATGATAGATTTGTTCCTTCTCTCTAATATACCATTTTGTGGAGGTGTTCTAGGTGCAAACATATGTCTCTTGATCCCTCTATCATTGCAAAATAGATTGAACTCATTGGATATAAATTCTCAACCTCGGTCAGATCTTAGACACTTCAGGTTCCTACCTATCTCCTTTTCAACCTTAGCCAAATACCACTTAAAATTTTGAAAAGCATCGGATTTTTCTTTTAAGAACATTATAGTCATCATTCTGGTGTAATCATCAACAAACAAGATAAAATATCTAGCACCACAATAGTTTTGTACACCCATAGGTCCACAAAGGTCAGTATGAACCAAATCTAAGGCATTCTCAAAAGTAAAAGTCTTGCTCTTGAAACTAGACTTTGTCATCTTACCCAATTGACATTGTTTGCACATTACATTCTCAGGTTTCTTCAATCTAGGCAATCCTCTCACTTTCTTCTTCTTACTAATTTATACCAACTTATCAAAGTTAACATGACATAGCCGCTTATGCCATAACAATATATCATCAAGTTGTGCAATCATACATGTCTCTTCAAATAGGTCTAGATAGAACATATTACCTCTTGTCTATTCTCCACTTCCAATCAGTTCACCAGTGGCATCAAATATTTTGGCCTTCCTCTGATGAAATTCCACTCATCATCCAGTGCTATTAAGTTGTGCAACACTCAGCAGATTATAGTTAAGACCTTTAACCCAATATGCATTTTCACAAGTGATCTTATCAGTTATCTTAATCAATCCTTTACCCCTAATAGGACATGGTGAATCATTACCAAATTTTACACTTTTACCTTTATAATGATCTAAGGTATCAAACTTACTTTTGTCACCAGTCATGTGGTGTGAATAACCACTGTCAATAATCCATTTTGTTGGCAAGTTGGCTATACTGGTGTATATGACTTGATATAGTGTTGTCATTATGGCAACAAAGTCATATAGTAGTTTGGAGTCAGCGCACTTGATGAGAAGATCAGAAATTGGTTAAGTGTTAAAGACTAGATAGTATACAGAGTACCTAAAACTTAGAGCATCAGCACATGTGCGTATGAGAAAGTTATGGTGTGCACCCTATAAGATAATTTAGTTAGACTATATTCATGCTTAGTCTATGAATGCATGATTAGATATGCAAGTATACCAAAGTTACAGACAGTTGAAGCTACACAGCCAGTGTGTGCCAGAGAAGAACAGAGTAAGCAGCCAACTATTAGCATTTTGATTTGTGGTTATATTCTAATGTTGTAAAGGTTATGCGACTATTGTAATTAGGTTTCTGAAATGTAAATATGTTTTTTTGTAAACATGCTTGAGCCAATTCAATTGGAAGCATTGTATGTAATCGGTTAAAGGCCCAACCTAGTTATTTGTTTTGTATGTGCATATAAATATGAGATGCGCCCATTGTAATTAGCATGGAAGTTGTAATAGAGTTGAGATAAGCAAAGAAAAAGTGTGCGAAGAGTATATAAGATGTATTAGAGCTTTACAAGAGGTCAAAGCTTTAGCGTGTAAAGGGAACTGATCAGACAAGCAGTGTCACAGTAACAGTTCATCCAGCAGATATAGTGTGTATCTAAGATCATAAGGTTGTAGCCTTCACCACTTGAGCAGTGAGCTCTAGGACAGTACATCCACACCCCTAATAGGGTTTATTGTAAAAGACTCCTAACAGGGTCCAACCCTTGACAAGGTCTATTGTACTTAATACATTGTAAAGCAATTCCTAATAGGGTTAAGGATCTTCTAATAAGGATCATAAAACACTAGTACATAATATTAGTGGGTGTCAATTCCCACTAGGGTTTTTACCTATTTGGGTTTCCCCATAACCATATTGGTGTTATGTGTTGATTTCATGTTTCATGTTTCATGTTTCATGTTTATGTGGATTTTCATTTCAGTACTTAAGCATTTAAGTTCAGTTTAAAGATTAAGTCAAAAGATAAAATATAGTGAACACTGATTCACCCCCCCCCCCCTCTCAGTGTTCCCATTCCTAACACATTTATCATTTTTGTCCACATAGGATATCAATGCAGTTTTCTCATCCTCATCAGACTCATATTTCATTACAACATAGACTACCTCAATTTCAAAATCATCACTATTAGTGTCAGTCTCTTCTTCAGAAATATAGCAGGATTTCTTACCTTTTCCTTTGTAGTCCTTGTACCTTCAGTAACCTCTGTCTTCTCTTTTGTCTTTATGCTTGCTATCTCTTTCTTCATCCTTATCATCCCTATCAGGACATCTTGCAGCTATATGACCAACTTTATTACATGAAAAATATATAATAGGGAGTTTGCCTTTATACTTTCATTTTCCCCTTTTCAATCTTCTAGCCATAAGAGCTTCAAGATCCTCAAATTCTTCATCAGATGTGTCACTTTCACTTTCACTCTCACTGATGCATTTTTCTTTCTCTTTCTTTGACTTACTTAGAACCATTTGTGACTTAAAAGCAAATTCAACATTAGCAACAGTGAAGTTATCATAGTTAGAAAGCTCAAAAGTAGTAAGCTTACCAACCAAACTTTCCAAAGTAAGAGCATTATTAGGGTTACATCTAGATTCTTAAATTGCTAAAATTTTGATGGCATAAATAGGACGCAAGGTTCTCAATAATTTTCCTATAATAGTTTCATCTTCAATAGTTCCATTTGCTCCTCTAATAGCATTTACAACTTCTTTTATCCTACCACAATATTGAGCAATATTCTCACCTTCTTGCATTTTCATTTCATCAAATTTACCTCTTAGGCTCTCATCTTTTTCCCTTAGTACATTTATGTCGCCACCATAGATGTTTGCAAGAGTGTCCCACATTTGCTTTGCATTTGTGTAGTCTTTGATGTCTTCAAATTTTCAATTGCTTAGGGCAGATGCAATCTCCAACATTGCTTGATTGTGCTCTTGTTTAGCTCTCATCTCCTTAGTAGTCAGAGGTACAATCGGTGTAACATAATCATGCTCAACATAATACTTTGCAAAATCACCAATATCGGCCAAATGCAGCTTCATCAAATTTTTCCATGCAAGGAAGTTCTCCTTATTTAGCTTTGGTACCTCCTTCTTATACATCCTAATCATCTACTTCAAGTACCTTTAAACGTGTCCTCTGTAAGCACTAATAGCTCTGATACCAATTGTTAATATGATTTAGAACAATAGAGAGGGGGGTGAATCAGTTGTTCTCGAGTCTAGATGTATAAATCAACTTTCAATACTTTTCAACAAATCAGATCTAACAACCAATAGCTACTCGGTCATTACTGAATACAGAACAGAAACATATAACAGTGCAATCCACTATCCAATAGTATCTAACTTGCAAAACACAGAAATGTTCAAACCAAAACATTCACACAAGTATTGACACCAACATTTATAGTGGAAACCTAATTTGGGAAAAACCACTTTGTAACATGTTACTGATATTTTCACTCTTCTGAAGTGAACTCTATGAAAATCCAACCTTGTCAAAGGTTACAAACACACTGTCAAGTGTGAACCAGTTAAAGGATTTCAACCACTCTGTTAAAAGTGCACCTTGTTATAGGACTTACATACATTCCATTAGAATGCAACCTTGTTCAAAGGATTTATACAAATGAATGTTAGGTCAACCTTGGTTAAAAAGATTTTGATTGATACAATGGTTAGAAAGTAACAGTAATATTGATATGAAAATATACAACTCACTTTGCAAATATTAGATCCAATTTTGTACACATGTTGGCTTACTAATTGTGATTCATTTCCATCTCCATCACTGATCTGCTTGGAAATCCTTTCAAGCAATCACAATACTTCTCCTTTAGCCTTTTCTGCTTATACAGTCAATAACATCAACAACAACTCCAGCATCCTCTCTCTTCTCAACCTCATGATTAGGTTTCCTTAATACTTCCTCAATTAGGTCAATACAACTTTTCCCACTTAATCTCCTCCGTAGATCTTAGGGATAGGTCATAATCATCGAATCCTTCCATCTTTATGTTCTTCGTCTATCCTTCTAGAAACATCTCAAATCTCTTAATAGATTTACAATAAAATGTTTTATAGTGCATTAAATGCTTCCATACAATCAACAAATAAAGTCAACACAATTTACATAATCCAAGAATTCAACTATGTCGACTAGGAATCTGAATTCTTCCTCAAATGTAAATTACTGACGCTCGGTCAATACTGTGTTCAACTCCTCGATCTTCACTGGAAAGCTCGATCACCATTAAAATTGTTTCCTTAGCTAATAATGTCTTCCTTGACAATTAACTGATGTTCGGTCAACACTAAATTTACTCGACATATACTAGCTCGGTCAACACTAACATCACTCAGCTTAAACTAGATTTCTTCACTTTTGCTCAATTAAGCCTACTTGTTTAGTCTTCATTCTTACTTAGATAAAAAAAAATACAGTATCTTATCATTGTGCCACATAATCAAGTACCCATTGAAGTATCAAGATAACTCAAACTTTCCTTTGGTGCTATTGTTATCAACCTTGCCCACATCCTTCTCAACAATCAAATAGATATAGTACTTTCTTAAATAGCAATAGTCTTACTAGTTAAGGTTTGACATTAATGACAATACAACAATTGCTTCAATTGTAGTTTCCAACACTTTGTTATTCATAGGCCTCCTATCATGCTCTAATGCTCATGCATCACTTATGTTCATACAATTTCATCCTTTACATAGACTTTGTTTTGTTTCTTAATCTTAATTATCACATTTTATTTTGATTAATTTCAACCATCTAATCATCCTCATAAACTAATTCAATGAATTTAGAACTTGATAAAATATTTTATCATCACCTTGGAACTTGAACTTTCTTGGAACTTGTACCTTCTATTTTTGCCACTTAAATCTATACCATAGATCATCACCTTGAATTTTCCTGATCATAGATCTCTTCAACTAATTCTTCCTCGTCATTAGAATCTTCCAGCTCATCATTAGCTCATCATTAAATGTCATTCTAATCCTTGTATTTATTTATTTTTCATGCTCGGTGACTAACTTTTTAATTCAACTAAATTTTGATTAACTACGCTCGGTAACTGAAACCTTTTGCTTGGTGTCTTGACTTCCTTTCTCTTTACTGAAACTTACTTTCCTTTTACCGAATGACTTTTTCTACTCGGTAACCAAAACTATTTTTCTTACCGACTTGACTAATCTTCTTTTTCGACTTGATATAATTAAATGTTTGGTAGAAAAAAATTATGTCAACATAACCTTAACATTATTTGATCTGTATCAGTTGCCCAAT
This sequence comes from Chamaecyparis obtusa, assembly GCA_027943335.1. NCBI lineage: Eukaryota > Viridiplantae > Streptophyta > Pinopsida > Cupressales > Cupressaceae > Chamaecyparis > Chamaecyparis obtusa. The sequence goes on from BSBK01000559.1 coordinate 779,682, forward strand.
TAATTTCTTCAACTTCTCAACTTTCCACTTCTACTTCTTTAACTCATTCAAACTTATATCATACTCTGAATGATATGGCAACTTAATATAAAACAAAAATTGATTTCTTGACATCAATGACAAGATAATAACTGATCTAATCTTTCTACAAACTTCTATACCTCTAATCTTAGCTGGTCTTCATCATCATCACCATTAGTTATGGTAGCACATGGAGCACCATTTCCAAATATAACAAATCCTCCTTCATATTCTTCTAAGTTTTCAAACTTATCAATATCATCAGTCATATGATGTGAACAACCACTATCAATAATCCATGGGTCAGTTTAACTAATTTTAGAAATAAGGGCTTTTTCATATTCATACATTTCTTCTTCTGAATCATCCTTCATAGCAACATAAACTACTTCCTCACCTTTTTCTATGTCATCAGATTCATCGTCAGTTAGTCCTTCCTCAGCTAGGTAGCATGATTTCTTTCCTTTATCCTTGTAGTCTCTAAACCTTTGGTATCATTTCTCCTTCTTGTCCTTCTTATCATTCATATCATTATCATGACACCTAGATGTAATATGAGCTATCTTGTTGTAGTTAAAACATTTTGGAGGAAATTTACCTTTATACTTTCCTTTTCCTCTTGGTAACCTCTTTGCCTACAGTGCTTCTAGTTCTTCTTGTTCTTTTTCCTCAGATAGTATATTGTCATAGTCACTTCCACCTAAACTATAGTGAATGTATCTTTCTCTTCTTGAATTGCCAATGGTTAGAGATGATTTGAAAATAGTTTCTATCTTTGATAAACTATTATCAAAGTTACTAATCTCAAATGCAATCATCTTATTGATCAAATCATGAAGAGTAACAACATTACCAGGTATGGATCTCAATTTCTGAATATAAGAAACTCGAATAGCATATTTAAGTAATATAGTTATAAGAATTTTTCTTACCACATCTTCGTTTATGGTTCCACCAGCACCTTTGATATCACTAACCACTTCCTTAATTCTGAAATTGTATTGTGCAATGTTTTCATCTTCTTTCATTCTCATTTCATCAAATTCTCCTTTGAGACTATCAACCTTTTCCTTATGTACATGTAGATCACCTCCATAAACAAGTGCAAGTTTATTCCACAATTCCTTCATTGTAGTGAAGTCCTTTATGTCATTAAACTCAACATCGGTCAGGGAAGAAGCAATATCAATCATTACTGAGTTTTGCTCTTTCTTTTCTCTCATCTGATCAAGTGTCATAGGTGGTGGAGTGCAGTCATTTTCTAAATATTAGGGTGTGTAATCTCTAATTCTAGATAGGTGTAACTTCATCCTACTTTTCCATGTAGGTAAATTCTCCTTGTTTAACTTTGGTAGTTCTCTCCTATACATCTTCAGATCTTTAGCTTAAGTCTTTTAAAATTTTACCTCTAAGCACCAAATGCTATGATACCAATTGTTGGATAAATGAGAGGGGGGTGAATCAGTTATCTTAGGTCCCTTCATAATGTCCAACATTAAAACCTTTTCAACAACTAATTTTAATAATCAGATTTAAGCATTCAACCGATCACAACAATATGCATATGAAATTCAGAAACTAACATGCAAAACATTCAATCACACATTAACACTAGTATTTAACGTAAAAACTCAATTCAGGTAAAAACCACTAAGGGGATTATCACCCACAAAATAATTCACTCTTCTAAAGTGAGCTCGTCTAAGAGCCAACCCTGTTAAAGGTTACAAAACACATTTGCTAGATGTGACCTTGTTAGGGGATTTTCACCAAAGATCAACTAGATCTGTCACCTTATAATGAGTGGCCTTATTAGAGGACTTAGAACATTCATTAGAATTCCACCTTACAAAATATTTAGAAATAGTACTATTAAATCCCCTCTGTTAAGAGATTTTTTGCTACAATGGTTAGAAAGTAATAGTGAAATGAACTGATAAAATATGCAACTACCTTTGCTTGTTCAGATCTCATTTCTACTCATTTATCTTCTTCAAACTCTACTTTTCTAGTTGATCAACACTTACTCTTCATCTCATCACTTGATTCACACTTTTCTTCAACTTTGTTCAGCCAGTGTACCCTTCAATACTTATTCAGCTATGTCCACTGGCTATTAGCAAATCAGCAATATTATCGTCTTGATCATCCTTTATATAGACAATTTTTGTTGCTTAATCCTGTTCATTAGGGTTTCCTTGAATTAATATCATCTATTCGATCAAATCTCAATCTAAATTCAATGTATCTGTAGCTTGATAAAACATTTTATGAATTTTGCAAGTTGTACCTTCACCTTGGAATTTGAACTTTTCTTGGATCTCAAACCAATTTTTAAATCTTCACCATTTATATGTACCTAACATTTTTGATCTATTGAATTCATTAACTGATTTTATTCCTTCCTTAGAATCTTCTAGATCAATCTAGATTCTCACTAGATGTCATCTTTTAATTGATTTCTTGTTTAACTGACCAACTTCATCTTCTCGGCTAAGTCTACCTTCTTGGCTATTATTTACCTAGTTAACATCTTCCTTGGTTATCAACTTCTCAATTAATTGTAACTATCTAATATCTTTACTTACCAACAACCATTTCCAGCTTGGTAGCACACATTGATTCCTTGTCTTTTCATTTCACAACTTCAATCCTTTATTACTGATAAATATAACTAACGTGTGCATCATTCTAACACTTCATCAAATCATGTAAAACAATCAGTAGACACTTAAATTCATCCACTTAACATTAATTTAATTTAATTTAATTAATGACCTCAAATAACATTATGGTTAATTTTTATTAATTATATTTATTAAATTCATCTATTTATTTAATTAATTAAATTCACTAACTATAGTATTTAAATTAAATTTAAATATTACCCCTCCTAATCTAATAAATTTAATTTGTTATATGTTTCTCCATATTCCCCTTTTAAATAAATTTTTTATTTATTTATTCCTCCACGTGTTATTTCTACTAAAACATGATTAAATTAAATTTTATTTTATTTAATCATAAACCTAACATAGATGTTATCCTACACACATCACTTTCTATCTAATAAGTCTACTTACTAATTAACTAAGTTATAGGCTAATTTTTGGATTCCTACACCCATTAGTCCTAATTATTTACTCACATGTGTGTGAGCAAATTTCTAAAAATTGTCTTTTCAAAAATTGCTAAAAATTGCCTTAACAAGGCTTATTAAAAATTTTGATGACACTTCTTACACTTACACAAAGTGTGAAAATGGACTTTTCTTACACATCTCTTACACACATTTAGACATGTGTACTTGAAGTACACACTGACCCTTCACATCTCAAGTTGCTCACACATGTGTGAGCAAGTCTTGGACTTTGCATGACTTATGTGTCTATTTGGTGGTACCTATGTGGATTTCACATAAATGCCACCTCACCCCATCCCTCCAACATCCTATAAATATGACTCTTGCCTCAAGCAAATCATCCATCATTTGCATGTAGAACTATAATGCTAGTTTTCTTTCTTGCATTTAGAACTTTTACTAACCATTTGGTAGTTGTTAGAATCCATAGTACATTTAGAACTTGATTTCATTCTTTATCTTGATTTGTAGTGTTAGTTTTTATGTCATATGAGCTTAAGGGTTACTTCCATAGCTCCATCTTGAGCCTCTTTGGCTTCTTGTATTGAGTACTTGTTGCTTCCATAGCTCCTCCTTGAGTAGCTCAATCTTTGTTTAATCTACCTTGCATTCATAGTGGGATGTATACTTTTATTTGGAGAGCACACCTACAACATCTCTAAGAGCTTAAATCAAGCAAGTCTTGGGTGCACTTGCTTCATACTCATCTGAGGTTATGTGGAGAATAGTTTAGGAATGAGTTTAAGCATAACTTTCTTGTTAGTTTAAGATCTTTAATATGACATGTATAACTAACATTTGAGTATTTATGCTTGCTCCACAGAGGTAATTTTTTCACATATACACAATCAAACCAATATTACCCTGTCAAAGATTGATTCATCATTTTCCCATTTAAGCTCACATACTTAATATCACTTCTTCATTTCATCTTTTATCTTTACCAACTATTTCTTTACTCAACACCACATATTTCAAATTGATATGGCAACTTGCATAAATTGGTAAGTCAATATGCTTGACATCAATGACAACATAAAAACTAATACAATACTTCTACATATCTTTCATTACTCAATTACTAACCTTGTTCACTATCGGCATCAATTTGGGTATCAATATCAGTTGGGGTAACACATGCTAACATTCTGATTGTTGAATTATTTGTTGATGATATAATTTTTGGTGGGAATGATAAGTTAAGTAAAGAATTATCCAATGATATGTAAAGTGAATTTGAGATGTCAATGATTGGTGAAATAAAATTCTTTCTTGGTATGCAAATTACACAATCAGATGATGGAATATTTATATCTCCGTCCAAATATGTGAAAGAGTTGTTGAAGAAATTTGGTATGAAATATTCAAATTAAATTGGTACTCCTATGGTGACTGGTTGCAAATTAAAAAAGTATGGTGATTCTCCTTAATCAAATAAGACTAGATACAGATCTATGATAGGTGGATTGTTGTATTTGACCCAGACCTGGCCTAATATTATGAATGTTGTTTGAATTGTTGCTATATTTAAAGCAGAACCTAAAGAATCTCATGTTGTTGCTATTAAAAGGATATTCAAAAATTTGAAAGGGACAGTTAATTATGACATGTGGTATCCTAAGGATGATGATTTCACTTTGAATGCATTTAATGATGTTAATTGGGTAGGTAATGTAGATGATAGAAAGAGTACAAGTGGTGGTGCATTTGTATTAGGTAAGAGATTGGATTCATGGTTAAGTAAAAAGCAAAATTTTATTTCACAATCTACTACAAAGGTAGAATATGTTGTTGCTATCAATTGCACGTAGGTGGTACGGATGAAATAAATGTTGAAGGATACCAAAATTATGTATGATGAGCCTATTGCTATTTATTGTGGTAATTTAATTGCTATAAACATTTCTTAGAATCCAATGCTGCATTCAAAGACAAAGCATATATCTATTAAGTTTCACTTTTTGAGAGATAAGGTTAATGAGAAGGATGTCAGATTGGATAATGTGCCTACTAAGGAACAAATTGTAGATATTTTTATGAATCTGTTGCCTAAGGATGCTTTTAAGTATCTCAGAGGTAAGTTAGGGGTAATTTCCCCTCGTGATCACAACTAAGGTGCATCATTTTGCATCAGTCTAGTGCTTTTCACAAATATATATCTTATGTTCTAGATTGATATTTTGGTCGATACTACTTAGGGGGTGTAGCTAGTCTTGAAGTTTTGCGAGTTAGATGTTTAGATTTCTAGAGATTATTGGCTTTTTTGGTTAAGTGCATATGTGTACCTTTGTCACTAATGTCAAAGGGGGAGATATATTCATGTGAAAAATAAAGGGGGGGAAATATTCAATATTGGAGAGTGATTCAGCTAAGGAGAGAGATTTAGTATGAGAGGAATTTTAAAGTGACTCTGAAAGATATGTTTGATATTGTCGGTGGTACTGTTGATTTGATTTATTTGTGCATTGATTATTTTTCACATCATATCTTTCCATCAATACCAAAGGAGGATATTTTTGCAATATTATGCATATATGTGTTGATATTGATGTTTTTTTATTGATATCAATATATTTCTACTATTTGAGATAATGTTCTTGTGATGGTCAGTGAGATGTTTGGTTTGGCGTACCTACTATGTTGAAGATTAGAATATATGGATGGTATAGTTGTGTTGGGGGATGTTTGTAGTTGATTCATGTCAACTTGCAAAGGTTCACATGAAGATTTTAGTGAGTTATGAGTTTCTATATTGAGGTTGATTTTTCAAATGCTCAGAGGTGATAGTGTTTCAATATTTGGTTTAAGATGGTTCAATATTATAATATTTTCATATGTGGATCTATGTATCATGTTTGGGAAATTTATGGGTGTCCTAAACTCAATTGGTTTGTGATTTGGAGGTTCACAAGCTATTTTTCTTTATTGGTAGTCATTACTGTTGTGTTCTTGAGGTTTGGTTTAGAAGTGTCAAAGATTTTATAGATTTCATTTGTTGTGAATGTTCCTGAGGTTATTCATGACTCTTGTGGATGTTTCTAGATTGTGTTCTTATTGTGTTTCTAGTTTGCATTGATCATGGTAATGGCTTTTGGTAATTTTTTGTTGGTGAGCTCATATTCTTTATGTTCTTGGTTGACTTTGTGTTGTACTGTGTTGTCGATGTTTGAGGCATTATTTTTGGGTGCTTAGAATTTTCTGTTGGATTATGAAGATGGGGGTGAATTAGTAATCCCTTATCAAAAATAACTTAAAATATTTTTTTCTCGGTAGTAGCTCGGTAACAACATAGTTCACTATTTACCAATAATAGTAAATAAACTATAACAATCAGTAAATCATTCACATAATTCATTCACAATTTGTAACACCCATATTTAATGTGGAAACCTAGCTTTGGGAAAAACCACTATGGTAATTGTCACCCACTAAGAAAATGCTCTTCTGAAGTACGCCCGATTAAGAGCCAATCTGGTTAAAGATTACAAAACACACTGTTAGGTGTGACCCGGTTAAGGGATTTACCTCAGATCTATTAGGATCTTCACCCTATTAGGAGTGGCCTTGTTAGAGGGCTTTAAACACTCTTTATAATGTCACCTTTCCCAAGGATTTTACAATAAGATTGTTAAGTCCACTCTGTTAAGATATTTCTCTGTTACAAATGCTAGTAAGCAACAGTAATAAAATTGACTTGTAGATTTGCGATTATCTTTGCTCAATCATATCCATGTGTGCTCTTCAATCTTCACTTCAATTTTTAATTATCCACTGGCATCAACACTTCATCAAATCCTTCCTTTCCCACTCAAAATCTCTTTGTTCCTTCTTGTCTCCAATAGTTGGTAATCCTTCAACTATTTAGTTTTCCAGCCAATTGTCCATACAAGATCATCCTTTATATAGACAATTTTTGCCTCTTAATCCCATCTATTACATTTTCTTTTAATCAATATTGACCGTTCAATTCATTATACCTCAAATTTGAATCTCGGTAACATGTTTTCTTTTCACCTAGGAACTTGAACTTTTCTAGAAACTTGTTCAATTTTTTTTTGCCACTTGGAACTTGCCATAAATATTCATCTTGAATTTTATTATTCATAGATCTCTTGTAACTAACTCCCCTTGTCATCATGATCATCCAGCTCATCATAGCTAATCATTAAATGTCAATTCCATCCTTATTTAATATCTTTTTCTTGCTCGGTGTTCTTCATTAGACTTTCGGTTACATTGCTCGATGCCTAAAACTTTCTGCTTTACCAAGTGACCTTCTTTTTACCTTTAGCTTACTGAGTGACTTTTCCATCTTGGTAGAAACAAATTAACTTACCGAATTATCAAATCTTCATCACCATGCTTTACCAACTTAACATAATCATATGTTAGGTAGAAAATAATTATATCAACATAATTTAATCATTGTCCAATCTATATCAGTTGGCCATTTAAGTTATACAACTTCTCAACTTCTCATTTCTTCTTCTACTTAACTCATTCATCTTATATCATTACCGAATGATATGACAACATAATATAAATTAGAAATTAATTTCTTGACATCAATGACAAGACTATAACTAATCTAACCTTTCTACTATCATGTATTCCTATCTTGGTCACTCTTCATCATCAGCTCCATCAAATAATCAATCAACATTGTTATCAGTTGTGGTAAAAATCTCTCTCTTTGGCATTAATGGCAATACTAACAAATTTAGTGTTCAATTGATGATGGTATCCTTCACTATCATTCATATTATGTACTCCCTCTGAGTAGTAACTTCTTATTTTCTGATCTTTCATCTGTAATATGTCTTTCTCTATCAGTAACACTTTCCATTCTGATTCCTTTAGAAACATACTCTCTTATTCATCTTCCTCATGATAATCCATCTTTTAGTAAATATCTCCATCATATATTCATCTGATTTGTCTCTCACTTTGACATATACTAATTCATCTCTCTTCTTCTAAATTTCTCACTATTCTCCCTTACTATATTCATCTCCCTCTTTGACAACAATTCCAAAGAAACATAAACTTCTGAGATTATACCTCATGTGTATATATTTTCCATTGCAGTCATAAACATCCTTTTTCACAACTTCAGGCTTCACCTAAAGAGTGAAATACTAGCATCAACCCATAAGATACATATTCTATTGAGTCCTTGATTTGATTCAGTATGCATCTTTCCTCAATGTGCATTGGATAGGGGAAGAACCCCTAACTTACCTCAAAGATACTCAAAAGCATCCTTTGATAATGGTTTTGTAAATATATCAGTTTTCTTCTCTTTAGAATTCACATACTTCAATGTCACATGCTTATCTTGTACTTTCTCTCTCAAGTAGTGATACTTAATAGATATATGCTTTGTCTTTGAATACATCATAGGGTTCTTTGATATGTTAATAGCACTAGTATTATTATGTGTGTGAATTTTGTACCTAGCTGTAGACACAACACTTCAGTAAAATATTAGAGGTTAGTTAAAATCAAAATCGTGTAGTGAATTGAAAACTAATCTAACCAGGCGATTTACTGCCTTCTAGTAGATGTGAGTATATATTCTCAGATTGGATCGAGATTAGTGAACTTGACGACACCTAAATGAAGGATTTGAATGCAGAATCTAGATATGCAAATTAATCTATATTTTTGGTTTTTCTGTGCAATAAGATGAAATAAATTGATATGAATCTATTCTAGATGAAAAAACTGATATGCAATGCAAGCTAACAATGATATGCTAAATATGAAACTAGAAATGACAAGATTGATCTCACAAAAGTCATTGATTTGCAAAGAAGCTTCAATTCTTCAGATGTCAATTCGCCAACATGATTGTGCAAATTCATGGATTGATTTTGGCAGAGTAAGTATGCAAACTTGTGAGATGATTTGAAAAGAGTTGAGCCTTGATTTTATAGAAATCCAAGGCTTGAGGGTGCATGGAAAAAGCCATAAATAACTCTAGTTGATTTTTGAGTCAACAAGGAATTAAAGATAATTAACTCACAAAATCATGCAAAAATAGTTTTTTAACTTAAATCAGAAGTTTAGATCAGCTTTGAACTCAAAATAGATGTTGAGTTTCCAAAAGTTAACAACTTGCATTGATTTTCTGATTTAAAGTTTAACTTCTCTTTGAATGTGCACAATTAATTATGAATTAATTTAATAAATAAAGTGATTTATTCTCAACTTAACTGATTTTTGAATTAAAACAATAGATTTGTGGGTTAATCAATTATTAAATCAAACTTTTATTCAAAAACTATATTATTAAATTTGAGAATTGACATTAATTAAATAAGAATTTAATCAATTAGTCATAGGATATTTGATTTATTGTCAAAATTAAATAATACAATTTAGGAATAGATTTAATTAAATCTAATTAAATAATTAAGTGGCAGAATTAAATCTAATTAATTAAATATTCAAAATATTCAATTAATCAAACTTTAGGATAAATGAGATTTATCACCAAATAATCATTAAATTAAAGATAATTAAGATAAATAGGAATAAGGAATATTCCCCGATGCAGAATTTAGGATAATCAATTAGGATTCGATAATGTGTCGATGTGCCTTAGGTTAGGACTTTGATGTCAATTTCATTTGATGTGTCGATATAGGAGGTTAATGAACCTATAGCCCATTTTTGGGGCATTACATTTTTCCCCTCTTTGAATTATTGTGCGAAGCGTAGTGGTTCAAAGATGGTCTGTGTATGATGTTGAAACTGATGTTTGAAATTGAAATTCATATGAGACAGAAACTGTGATATGAGATAGAAACTGATTGAAAGATTCGAAGATATTAGGTCCTGAATGACCAAAGATAATGTTAACTATAACAACAATGAACCAATGATTGTGAAAAAGTGCCAAAATGCCTAATTCTGAACCTTATGATTGCGAAGAAGTGAGTGACTGATTCCAGACCCAATTGTCGATAAGAATCACATTGGTATCACATCTAAACCCTTCAATTATGAAGAACCAAGGAAATAACACTAATGAACTGATGGTTACGAAAAACTGATATAGTTTACAAGATTAAGAGAATACCAGATTGATATGGATCTCGATGAATCTGATATGCCCCAAGCAATGAGGTCTTTTTGATGAATTAGCAACTAGACGTGGTTGTTGTCTTGATTACTGAGGAAAGATTTGGTTTCAAATTAGATTACAGACTTTGAATGATGTGTAATACCATGCCCCCTTCAAGATGAAAATTCAAATCTGACAAGAAAAGTCAGTGTTGTAGTTTTAGAAGCATGTTAATTGATTTGAGAAGTGGTTAAACACATTTGAGAATGCATTCTGCATCATTTGAATGTTTTAGAGACCAAGTTTGACTAGGTTAAACCATGAATTGACCATAGTTGACCAAGTTGAAATTTTGATAGTTTAATGTAAGATAATCAGTTAAGTTGAATACTAGATTTATGTGATGATGGAAGGTCAATTATGCAAGTAGAGAATAATATAAATGATCTCAAATTTTAATTTTGATCCCGAAAAAGGATTCTACTTGTTGTTTCATTGGAGGAACCTTCATGTGAGATTTAGCTCTTCTTAGATTCAAAGATGTGATTGAAGAATCGTTTAAGCATTGAAGTTTATTCAGCCATTGTGAGATCATGCAAACATGTAAAATGCAAAGAAACATGTAGAATGAAATGCAACCAAAGACCTAGGACCTAGTCACTAATCATGTGTCGGTCATTTTCATCATTGAATTTTTAGGTAACCAGATAAATCAATACAATGCCCACTAGTTAAGAAACCATAGACATATGAATATTGATTTGTATTCATAGGAATCAATACAACACCCACTAATTAGGAAACCATGGATATATGAATATTGATTTTGTTTTCAAAATGTCAGATTAGATATAAGCACCAAGGCACAAATGCCAGGATGACCTAAATATCATGTCCATTTTGATATAGCAATTTGTATAAGCATCAAAACATAAAAGTCGTGATGACCTGAATATGCCTTGTGTTCAAACACATCAAACAGTTAAGAGATCATTCTAAATCCAGTGTGAATTACCTGTAGTGACTCTTTATCATTCACATCCTTAGGTAAGATTGCATTTCATAATAGGAGAAAGAACTCACTCAAAAAAGACAATAGTTAGATCAAACTTCCTTGAATTTTCCAAGTATCAATGGTCGAGGTACGCATGGCCATCCAATTCAAGATAGAGGCTCTTACAGTCAGACACCATTTCAATCCAGAATTTCCAAAGTTGTTAGATTTTCACATACAAGAAGAAAACAAAGAAAAAATTATGACCCTAGTCATCACTCTTTAAATCCTATAAAGGACATCATCGAAGAGCTCAAAGGGACACAATATGCAAAAATCTCAATGTGAGTCAGTAAGCATACAAGGAGATAAAAGCATGTAAAAGCATGGATTGTTTTCAGTTTGTGTTTGATGTTTGATTGCGTTGTTGTAGATGCAAAATCCCTTTCTGGAGACGAGATTGACTGACTGACTCGGATGAAGCTTCAAAGGACTCTGACTAGATATGACACATCTAAGATACATTGGAGGCCATAGGATATGACAATGATTGCCCCCAAGTTTGAACATTGATAGGATACAGACATTTGAGCTGATTGGTGTACAGACTGACATATTGAAAATAGGAAAGAAAAAATAAAGCAGGAGATATGTACAAACTAAAGCAAGACTGAAAGCTGGGAAAGACCAAGATTGCACTGATCGATGGAGCATTTGGAAGCAAGTGGCACCCATTTTCTGGGTTTTCACCATCTTGGCAGAGATTCTATTTTTGCTACCAAGGCGCCTATTTCCAGGTTTTCACCAAGGCACTTTTCTTTTTCTCATTTTTTTGTATTTTTCATTTTTTAAATTTTTTTGTACTTTTGATATTTTTTACTTTTTTTGTGAATCATCAAGGCGCCTATTGCTAGGTTTTCACCAAGATGTTCATTTTTTCAGGACTTTTTCAAATTTTTAAGATTTTTTTTAGGACATTTTACCATAGACTAAAAGCCTTAGGCGTAGAATTTCTTAAGATGGAGAAAGTTGATTGGTTCTCAGAGCTATTCTCCTTCAGTCATTGAGAGTTGATAGGCACCAGAGCCAAAAGTAGTAGTGATTACAAAGGGACCCAGCTAGTTGGGTTCAAACTTCCCCTTGCGTTCTCGATGTGATTGATTTTTAGGATTTTCTCTCAAGACTAGATCACCTACCTGAAATTCTTTGTGTCTGACTTTCTTGTTGTAACCTCTAGACATTCTTTTCTAATATACTCTAAGATGATCATATGCTGCTTGTCTGTGCTCATCTAGTAGTTCAAGTTCTTGCAACCTAGATACTCTGTAGTCATCATTAGTTACTAGACCATGCATTCTGATTCTTAGTGATGGGATTTCAACCTCAATAGGCAATACTGCTTCAGAACCATAAACTAAAGAAAAAGGTGTAGCCCCAGTGGGTGTTTTGATACTTGTTCCATAGGCCTAGAGAGCTGGATTGATCATGAGATGCCAGTCTCTTCCTATTTTATTAACTATACAGTGCAAGATTTTCAACAAATTATTGTTAGAAGCCTCTACTTGTCCATTCCCTTGAGGATAGTAGATAGATGACCAATGTCGTGTAATCTTTAATTTGGCACATAAATCATCTAGATCTTTGTTCTTGAATTGTCCACCATTATCTGTGATTATGGAATGAGGTATCCCATATCTGCATATGATATAGTTCAGGATGAACATAGATATTTGTTTTCCAGTTGCTTGTGTCAAAGGAAATTCCTCTACCCATTTTGTAAAATAATCTATAGCTATGATTATATGGGTATGTCCATTAGAAGAATGAGGATGTATTGCTCCTATAAGATCAAATGCCCATTAATGAAAAGGCCATTGTGTAGTAAAGGGAATTAGATCTCTCCTTGGAGCATGAATTAAGTTACCATGCACTTGGCACTTTTGACAATTTTTAGCAAACTTGATAGACTCTTTCTCCATTTTAGGCCAATAGTAACCAACCCTAATAAGTTTTTGAGCTAGTGTTAAACCATTTGAGTGTGACCCACAAATACCATCATGAACTTCCTCTAACGCACGTTGAGACTCTTCCCGTTCTAAACATCTAAGTAGTGTACCATCTAGACCTCATTTGTACTTATCATGACCAATGATGACATATCGGGAGGCATTACGGATGAGATATCTCTTTTCATGGTGGTTGAAGGTATCAGAAATGATCCAGTCTCGGAGATAGGAGAATAGGTTTTTATATCTGGATGAATCATGACCAACAACAGTGCAGATCATGCGGGTGTCAGGGGAATCATATGCAGGATAAGATAGTGCTTCCACCAAGAACTCAGAGTGTAGCTCATGTTCAGGCTGCTGTAATAAAGTAGATAGCATTGCCATTGCATTGGTAGCCTTATTCTCTGTTCTAGGTGTAATACCCCAAAAATGGGCTATAAGTTCATTAACCTCATACATTGACAATTCGAACAAAATTGACATTAAAGTCCTAACCTAAGGCACATCTGAACATCATTGAATCCTACTTGATTATCTCAAATTCTACATCGGAGAATATTCCTAATAATATTCCCATTTATCCTAATTATCTTTGATTTAATGATTATTTGGAGATAAATCCAATTTATTCTAAAGTTTGATTAATTGAATATTCTCAATATTTAATTAATTAGATTTAATTCTACCACTTAATTATTTAATTGAAGTTAATTATATTTATTCCTAAATTGTATTATTTAATTTTGACAATAAATCCAAAATATTATGAATAATTGATTAAATTCTTATTTAATTAATTAAAGCAAGTTGTCAATTTTTAATAATATTATTTTTGAATAAAAGTTTGAAAAATGATTGATTAACCCATAAATCAATTGTTTTATTTTTCAAAATCAGTTAAGTTGGAAATAAATCACTTTATTATTAATTAATTCATAATAAAAACATGCACAATCAGAAAAGCAGACAACTATCAATTATCAATTAAATCTAAACTCTATTTTGAGTTAAACTTTACTTTTGCATGTTTTTGTGAGTTAAATATCCTTTATTTAAAAATAACTCAAAAATCAACCTGAGTTATTTGAGTGATTTATGGCTTTTATTCATGCACCTCCAAAGCCCTAGAATTCTATAAATCAAGGCTCGGCTCTTCACAAATCATCTCATGTTTTTGCATCCTCACGCTGTCGAATTGGAGACTAAAGAATCATCTTTGCGAATCCAAGCTATTGTGAGATCATTCTTGTTTTTTAGTATTGCTTATCATTTATAATTCATCTTAGATCAATTCATTGCATATCAATTTCATCTTAGATTCTAGATTCATATCAGTTTTCATCATATCATTGCATAGAAAATAAAATTAAAAAATAGATTAATTGCATTCATATTTCATATCAGTTTTGCATTCAAATCCTTCATTTAGGTGTCACCAAGGTCACCGATCTCGATAATAATCTGAGAACATCATACTCGCACCTATTAGAAGGCAGTAAATCGCCTGGTTAGTTTAGCTTTCAATTCATTGCACGATTTTGATTTCAAGCTAACCTCTAATGTTTTACTGAAGTGTTGTGTCTACAAATCAAGTACAAAATTCACGCACACATTTCTAGCACCCACCATGGGGCAACCTACCTTTACATGTTGGTTTTGATTTTTTTTGGAGCTAAAACCCTAAAGTTTCAAAGATTTAATTTTATCTCCCAAATGGCTTGGATTTTTTGTCTAAATTTTTTTTTTATCTTGGAGACATATCAGGGAAGCTTTGATAAAAAATTTAAAATTTTCTGAGATGTTTTTAATTTTTAATAATTTGTTTTCAATTTTTCATAAAAAAATTAATTTTCAGCGCAAATCAGTATATTTTTTGGAAATTTATACATTTTTAGAAATCTCTTTAAATTATATAGGGGGTCCATTCTTTGTTTTTTAAATTTGGATGCAACATAATATCTCAAATAGTCGATTTACAAAAACTAGTCTATTTTAGTAAAAGGGGTCTCTAAAGCACAAATGAAGAGATTTTTCTAAAATTTTGACATTTTTGGAAAGCTCTTTATTTTTTAGTAGGGGTCTCTATTTTACATTTCTATTTTTATTGCCAAAATTATATCAAAAAAATTAGATCTTGTTGACTAGGTCAAGTGCAAAAAAAAAAAATTTGTGATGGGTATGCACTTATTTTTCATATGATTCAATGCATGATATGAGTTGTCATTTGGATTATTTACTGGTTATTATTGCTCCTAACAATTGATTTTTAGATCTAACTCTAGGGTTTGCATAAGTTGAATATACCTTGCATATCTTGTTGGCTTGTTGGCTTGTTGGCTTGTTTGAGAGTTCATGGCTTGCTTGCATGGTGAAGCTCAACAAAAATTGCTAAAATGAGTAAAATCTACTAAGCACATTGTGAAGAACTAAGGTATTCTATTACATCTAATAACACTTCATTTTGGGACATAAAACAAACTCTCTTGTGTCAAGCTTGAGTGCCTTTACAGCTTTCATAATTCACACTTCAATTTTGGGCTATAAAAACAAACATAGTTTGCTTTCAACATCTTTGTTACACAGTAATTAGGCCCCATGAACACTATTTCTGGATCTTGATAGAGTGGGTTTCTAGTGAAACTCTTCTCAACGAAGGATCCCTTGTAGGTGGGGAGGATACTGAGGGAGTCTCACATTCCACTAGATCCATGTGTCTTCAACTTTTGATCGAAGCATTCTCTCTCTGGAGAGGTTGATAGATCCTAAGGAGTTGATGTCATAGATCTTTGTGAGATAATCTTGGTCTTAGCATGTCAGATTAATCTATCTACTTTGTTTGGGTTAAAAGTGAAAAGGCTAGGGGATTATGCTCTACTTTCTTTTTGGATAGTACCAAAAACCCAAATCCTTGAATCTGGAACCAGTCTCCATGTGGTATATCTTGTGAGTCACCTTTAGAGAGGGTTAACCGTAGTGGACATTCCCTTAATTGGGTCAACCACATTGATGGAACCTCAAGTGATAATAGCCATTTTCATTGTGGTAGTGATAGCCGCTATATAAATGTCCTTGTGGAAGAAATCTTCATAAGTGTGGTTCATTGTTGGGTTGTCAGATCTCCCTAGTAGTTCCTGATTGATTAAATTCTTGGACTGTGTCAAAACCTTGGTGCTTCGGGATTTGAGTTCACCCCTTTGGATCATAAAAGTTGTAGAGTCAAACCATTACTAAAAACCCTAATGAGGCCAAATTTTCATTTTCTAGGAATATGTGTGTTAATGCAAAACTTTTTAGAACATACACAATTAGCACTTCTAAGGATTAGAACGAATAAAATCACTTGATTGTTCATGCACAAGGTTTCTTTTTCCCTTGTTCATTGTTTTCAAAAATGCTTGAAATCACTTGCTTGCTATTTTGTGTGCTTTTTTAGCTATCTGGTTATTGAAAATGGACAAATCTGTTACAATCCTCAAATTTGGACATTAAAATTTGCAAACAATCCGAATTTGAAAACTCAAAATTTGCAAAATCTAAAGTAAAATTCTTTTCTGGAGTCAAAAGTCATCTCAGGAGGTCAGAAAGTCATACAAGTTTCTATCAAGTGTCATTTCATTACTGCCCATCTGTTGTATGGTAAAGAACCTAGTGTCATACGAGTCTTTCTGCCAATCAAATTCAAAAAGTCAAATCCTACTAGCAACTATCGTGTGATTTTTTGCAACTATCATATGAACTTTTCAACTATCATTTCATAGCATACCCACTGTCGTACGAGCCTGCAGAGTGTCATTTGGGAAAATTTTGAAAGTTGTCAGAAAATTTTCTGAATTGCCAAATACTTAGCTTTTTCAGCCTATTTCCAGAATTTGTCGAACAAATCACTGTGTCAAGAATAGAGCAGCAACTACTGAGAATCCAATCATTATCCCAAAGTGGTCTTTTGAATCTGATCTAGTCTTTTGTTTAATCGATTTGAGTCTTTATCATCTTGTGTCAAAACCTTGTCATAACTATCAATCTTCAATCAATCATCAAAATGACTAAGTGTTGTGATATCTTGTCTGCTATCTTTTAGGAACCTACCCATATGTCCAGGGCACAGTATCCTTCACCCACGTCTAATCAAATCTTCAATCAATCAAACCTTGACAAGGTTGAATCATCTGATCATCTTGATTCCATTCATTCTTCAGTTGTCTTCATCTTATTCTTTTGCTTCACCCAAGGTTAATGGTGGAAACTAGAACTTCCTCTCACAAGAAATCTGGGGAAATATCTCATACTTTAACTTTGACTCACATAGGTCCAAATTTTGAGCAACGCTATGATTCTATTCTTTACGAAGATGATGGCACTGGCAACCTTCGAATAAAAATTGGTTAAATTCCTTCTTCATCAACTCACGGAGGTACCCAACAAACCCCACATCAATCTATTCCAGGGAGTCCACAAACTCCTACCATGTCTCAAGCAGGGACAAACTTTGGCTCTCAAAGAGCTCAATCTCAACATGGTGTAGATCAAGAACCCACACCTGAAGAAATTTCTCAATATCAAAATGATGATAACTTCAAATGAATGATGAAGCATTTCTTGAAAGAAGACAGAGAGGCATACTTTTTACAATTGGCTCATAAAGGAGCTAAGCTTCCTCCTAATTTTAATGTCAAAGCTATCATCACACATGAGGAAGAAACTCTGATAACAGCCATGATGAAGCAGATACATATTTTACAAGTCAAAATGAATCAACTCGAAAAAGAGAAGGAACCCAAAGAGTTCTCCATGGAGGCTCTATGTCCTTTTCCATTTGACAAAGACTTGTACATGCCACCATTTCCAAAAAGAGTGGAGATGCCTAAGTATGATAAGTATGATGGACACTTAGATCCTCAAGATCATGTTAGAGAATTTTGTACACAATCTATGAAGTTCATGCACAAACCAACCTATCTGATGTGTCTCTTCCCTCGATCTCTAGGGGGAGCAGCCATCCACTGGTTCTCTAGATTTCCTTCTACTATCAAAACTTTTGAGGAGTTGATCAAATTATTTTATCAGCAATACTCCTACAATATTCAACATCCAGTCACCATGATTGATACTTGTAATCTCAAGCAATATCCAGGGGAACCATTCCTAACATTTCTCAAGAGATGGAGGAAGAATTTCTCTCTATATTCCAGGCCTATTCTAGAAACAAAAAAATTGGAAATGTGTGTGTGAATTTTGTACCTGTTATGTAGACACAACACTTCAGTAAAACATTAGAGGTTAGCTAAAATTAGACATCATGTGTAGTTCTTCTACATATTTCATCCATTCCATCTTCTCTCTTTGATCTTGATATACAGGAAGAGACACACATCTTATAGCATTGTCCAACAACTCTAGCACACTAATGCCAAAATCTCTATGTTTGAGTTGCTTTGAATATCTCCAGCTCATAGAGCTATCCTAGACAAAGCTTTGCTCAGTTCCAATGTTCCTGATGACCTTGATTTAGATAGGTTCCAGACTATGGTTGGACATCTTACATCTCCACAATATATCTCCTTTTCAAAGGAAGATGATAACTCCTTGAGTCACCCACATAACCAGCCCTTGCATATAAAGGTCTTGATCCAGAACCATAGGGTCAAATGTGTGTTGATAGATGGGGGCATTGGTCTAAACATTTGTTCTTACAGCTTGATCACACAATTGGGATTTTCAAAATTGGCTATTGATCCTAGAAAGAAAATAACTATCAAAGCCTATGATGAACAAGAAAGATCTTCTAAAGGCACCATTGTCTTACCTATCAGAGCAGGTCCAGTTATCAGAGATACTATATGTCAAGTTCTTGATCTACCTTTGGCTTACAACATCCTCCTAGGGATACCATGGATACATGAAATGCAAGCTATTCCTTCTACATACCATCAATGTTTGAAGTTTCCTTATGAAGGAGTAGAGGTTACTATCCCCGCAAATCTGAATAAAACTTGCAATACATTGAAGGAAAGTGCAGATAAGCTTGTGCCTAATAACAAAGAATCTTCCATTGAATCAACTAAAGAAGCATCCACATCTAAAATGGAAGATCTTGCAAAAGAGTTTAATATCATAGAAAATGGGATGGGAGAATATATTATAGAGCCAGTCTTATCTTTGACATCTCTCCCTATCTCACCTAAGTCTTATGGACAATCTTTGAAATAGTCCAAGCCCGAACCTAGGGAACCTCTTGAAGCATATAAAAAGAATTTTTTGGCAGAACAAGTATCCAAGCAAGAGGTTGAAGAGGATGAAGCTATGCTATCATGGCTATACAAAGATGAACTTGAATCCCACAATGTTCAAACTAGCGACTCTACAACACCACAGATCCCTTCTAAGTCATACGGTCCAGGAAATAAATTGATAGCTAAGATGGGATATCCAGGTCAAGGACCTCTAAGAGTTAGAGGAAAAGGTCTTGTGGCACCTATTTCACATATGGGTAGGGAAAATAAGAATATTGTTGGCCTAGGCTTTAAGAAGAAACCCTATCACCTCAAAGGCAATTGTTCTCATTTCATAGAGTAGATCACACTAGGAGAACCTCTTCTTAAGAAAGAAGAAACTGAACCATCCGATAGTGATTAAGATAGCTCAGAACTCATCCCCTATGAAAAATTTTCTAAGGAGATCAAAGACCTTCTTGATGATAAAGATGATCCTATCAAAAGAATTAGTGTAGTAGAAACACAAGAACATACTATCACTCAAGAGACAGTTGCCACACAAGAACCAGCTAATCTTGAAACTAATCAAGAGGATCAAGAAGAAGGTGGTAGTTATTCTAAAACTGATTACCATGAGTATGAATTCAAATCAAAAACTGAGGGTAACCCTTCTTGGGGTATTCACCCTGACTTTACTCATGTTCTAAGATTTCCTAGAGATCTTGAATCAGAAGCTGAATCAAATGACTATGAATGGGGAGCCATTCCAGAACCAGATGAAGATGAGCTTATTACAGAGAAACAAGTTGATGTTATTCACCAATATGCACCTAATCCCAGCGTAAGTCTAGAGTGAAATGATGAACCTATCAAGTCTAATCCACCTATGGCTGAATTGGACTCCCACAATGACATTGAGCCTATTCATGAATTGAATGTCTTAATTTGTAATATCACCTTTGAACTCAAGCATCAAGTTAGGACCAATGATGATAGATCCATATCCGTAAACACTATCTCCCAATCTTTCCCCACTTTGACTATCCAATATCCAGAACTTATTGATCAAACCTCCACAAATCCAAGCCATGGTATTTATACCTTCCCAAATGACTATGCCCTTGCTTGCTACCTCAATGCAATTGAGCCTATGAGTACTTCCATCAATGAACCGAGCGTTAGCATGATGGAGTTGGACATCAAGTATCTTAGTCAGAAAAATAAGAATAAAAAGAAAAAGAAAAAGAGTTATGAGGGTGAAAACCACTTTGTGGTAGTCTCAGAACCTACAAAAGTAAAAATAAAAGATGTATCCAAAGGTGAAAACCTCTCTGAAGTTCCTAAGGATGAGATATTTGATGTCCTTTCAAGTCATTTATAGGACAGATCTCTTTTTCTAATTGAGCCCACTCAACCTATCAACTTGGGAACAGCAGAGGAACCACAATTGATTCATGTAGCACAATCTTTATCAAAAGAAGAGAAGCAAAAATTTACAACATTCCTAATAGAGAAGAAGATCAAATTTGCATGGAAATATTCAGATATGCCAGGATTGGATCCTAATCTTATAATGCATCATTTATCTATAGCTCCAAATGTCAAACCTGTTAAACAAAAGTTGAGAAAGATGCATCCTCACGTTGCACTCTTGGTAAAAGCTGAATTAGAGAAGCTCCTAAAATCTGGATTCATTTGAGTTATTGACTATGCAGAGTGGATCTCCAATATTGTACCTATTTCTAAACTAGATGGTTCAATTAGAGTGTGCACAGACTTTAGAGATGTGAATAGAGCGTGCCCTAAGGATGATTTTCCACTACCTAACATTGATATGATAGTGGACATGACTGCGGGTTTCGAGATGTATTCCTTAATGGATGGTTTCTCGAGATATAATCAAATAAAAATAGCTCCAGAGGATCAAGAGAAAATTGCTTTCACATGTGCATGGGGTACCTTCTGTTGGAATGTCATGCCATTTAGGCTTAAAAATGCTGGTGCTACATATCAAAGAGCCATGAAATATATTTTTCATGACATGATGCATCGAACTATAGAAGATTATGTTGATGATACTTTAGCAAAATCTATGATTAGAACTGAACATCTAAAGGACTTGAGCATGATCCTAGATAGAATGGAAAAGTTTAGTCTCTGACTAAATCCTAAGAAGTGTGCTTTTGGTGTCACTTCTGGAAAGCTCTTAGGATACATAGTTTCAAAGAAGGGCATTGAAGTTGATCTAGCTAAATTCAAGGCTATAATAGAGATGCAACCTCCCAAGAATATCAGTCAAATGAGAACCTTACAAGGGAGAGTACAATCTATCAGAAGATTGATATGATAGCTTGCTGATATATCACAACCTTTTACAAAAACATTACATAAAGGTGTGACCTTTGCATGGAATGAAGAATGTGAGAACAACTTTAACCATATCAAGAAGTATCTATCAAATCCACCTATCTTGATGCCTCCTATTCATGGGAAGCCTTTGATCTTATATGTCTCCACTACAGATACATCACTGGGGGCATTGCTAGCACAGCATGATGAGAACAAAAAGGAAAGAGCTATATACTATATCAATAGAATATTGGTTGCATATGAGAAGAACTATTCAATGATTGAGAAATCTTGTCTAGTTGTGATCTTTGCATCATAGAAACTAAGACACTACATGTTAGCTCATACCACACAATTGGTAGCTAAAATTGATCCCCTCAAGTACCTACTAAGCAAAGTTGCCCTCACAGGTAGATTAGCTAAATGGGTTATGCTCTTAAGTGAATTTGACATTGAATATGTGGAATGAAAAGCTATCAAAGGATAGGTATTGTTGATCAATTAGCAGATGCACCTATGATTGATGATACACCAATGCAAATGGAATTTCTAGATTCCTCTATCATAACTCTTTCTTCTAGAGAATGGCAGTTATTCTTTGATGGCTCCTATACACATAATGGATCAGGAGCAGGCATACTGTTCATAACTCCTCAAGGATACTAAATCCCAAAAGCATTCAAATTAAAGTTTCCTTGCACAAACAATATTGTAGAATATGAAGCCCTTTTGAATGGTATGAAAATAGCGATTGAATGGAGAGTGACAGAGCTACACATTCATGGAGACTCTCAACTTGTTATTCATCAAGTCAATGATGTGTACCAAACTAAAGATGAAAAGCTCATTCCTTACAAGAGAATGGTAGATGATTTAAAGAAGTATTTCATATCTACCACATTTGAGAAAATTCTTAGAACAGAGAATAAGGTTGTCGATGCAATGGCAACATTATCTACTTTATTACAGCAACTTGAACATGAGCTACACTATGCGTTCCTGGTGGAAGCACTATCTTATCCTGCATATGATTCCCTCAAAACCCACATGATCTGCACTATTGTTGGTCATGATTCATCCAAATACAAAAACCTATTTTCCTATCTCCAAGACCAAATCATTCCCGATACCTTCAACCACCATGAAAAGAGATACCTTATCTATAATGCCTCCCGATATGTCATCATTGGTCACGATCTATACAAACAAGGTCTAGATGGTACACTACTTAGATGTTTAGAATGGGAAGAGTCTCAACGTGCATTAGAGGAAGTCCATGATGGTATTTATGGGTCACACTCAAATGGTTTAACACTAGCTTGAAAACTTATTAGGGCTGGGTATGGCCTGAAATGGAGAAAGAGTCTATCAAGTTTGCTAAGAATTGTCAAAAGTGCCAAGTACATGGTAACTTAATTCATGCTCCAGGGAGAGATCTAATTCCCTTTACTACACAATGGCATTTTCACCAATGGGCATTTGATCTTATAGGAGCCATACATCCTCATTCTTCTAATGGACATACCCATATTATCACAGCTACATATTATTTTACAAAATGGGTAGAAGTAGTCCCTTTGACACAAGCAACTGGGAAATAAATATCTATGTTCATATTGAACTATATCATATGTAGATATGGGATACCTCATTCCATAATCACATATAACGGTGGCCAATTCAAGAACAAAGACCTAGATGATCTATGTGCCAAATTCAAGATCACACAACATTGGTCTTCTATCTACTATCCTCAAGGGAATGGACAAGCAGAGGCATCTAATAAGAATCTATTGAAAATCTTGCATCGAACAGTTAATAAAATAGGAAGAGACTGGCATCTCATGATCAATCCAGCTCTCTGGGCCTACAGAACAAGTATCAGAACACCTACTGGGGCTACACCTTTCGCTTTAGTTTATGGGTCTGAAGCGGTACTGCCTATTGAGGTTGAAATAGAATGCATGGTCTAGTAACTGATGATGACTACAGAGTGTCTAGGTTGCAAGAACTTGAACTACTAGATGAGCATAGACAAGTAGCGTATGATCATCTCAGAGTATATCAAAAGAGAATGTCTAGAGGCTACAACAAGAAAGTCAAACACAAAGAATTTCAAGTTGGTGATCTAGTCTTGAGAGAAAATCCTAAAAATCAATCACATCGAGAATGCAAGGGGAAGTTTGAACCCAACTGGTTGGGTCCCTTTGTAATCACTGCTACTTTTGGCTCTGGTGCCTATCAACTCTCAATGACTAAAGGAGAACAGCTTTGAGAACCAATCAACATTCTCCATTTGAAGAAATTCTATGCCTAAAGCATTCAGTCTATGGTGAAATGTCCTGAAAAAATCTTACAAATCACAAAAAGTCCTGAAAAAATGAACATCTTGGTGAAAACCTAGAAATGGGCGCCTTGATGATTCACAAAAAAATCAAAAAATATCAAAAGTACAAAAAAATTGAAAAAATGAAAAATACAAAAAAATGAGAAAAAGAAGAAAAAGTGCCTTGGTGAAAACCTGGAAACAGGCACCTTGGTAGCAAAAATAGAATCTCTGCCAAGATGGTGAAAACCCGGCAAATGGGCACCACTTGTTTCAAAATGCTCCATCTATCAGCGCAATCTTGGTCTTTCCCAGCTTTCAGTCTTGCTTTAGTTTGTACATATCTCCCGGTTTGTTTCTGCATTCCTATTTTCAATAAGTCGGTCTGTACACCAATCAGCTCAAGCATCTGTATCCTATCAATGTTAACACTTGGGGGTAATCAATGTCATATCCTATGGTCTCTAGTGTATCTTTAGACATATCATATCCAATCAGAGTCCTTTGCAGCTTCATTTGAGTTAGTCAGTCTCATCTCCAGAAAGGATTTTGCATCTACAACAACGCAATCAACATCAAACACAAACTGAAAACAATCCATGCTTTTTACATGCTTTTATCTCCTTGTATGCTTACTAATTCACATTGAGATTTTTGCATATTATATCCCTCTGAGCTCTTCGATGATGTCCTTTACAGGATGTAGAGAGTGATGACTAGGGGCATAATCTTTTCTTTGTCTTCTGCTTGTATGTGAAAATCTAACAACTTTTGAAATTTTGGATTGAAATGGTGTCCGACTATAAGAGCCTCTATCTCGAATTGGATGGCCATGCGTACCTCAACCATTGATACCTAAAAAATTCAAGAAAGTTTGATCTAACTATTATCTTTTTGAGTGAGTTCTTTCTCCTACTGTGAAATGCGATCTTACCTAAGGATGTGAATGATAAAGGGTCACTATGGGTAATTCACATTGGATTTAGAATAATCTCTTGACTATTTGATGTGTTTGAAATGCAAGGCATATTCTGGTCATCATGATGTTTATGTTCTGATGCTTATACAAATTGCTATGTCAAAATGGACATGATATTCAGGTCATCCTGGCGTTTATGCCTTGGTGCTTATATCTAATCTGACATTCTGAAAATAAAATCAATATTCATATGTCCATGGTTTCATAATCAGTGGGTGTTGTATTGATTCATGTGCATACAAATCGATATTCATATGTCTATGGTTTCATAACTAGTGGGCATTGTATTGATTTATCTGGTTACCTAAAAGTTTAATGATGATAACAAATCGACACATGATCAGTGCGTAGGTCCTACGTCCTAGGTTGCATTTCATTTTACATGTTTCTTTGCATTTTGCATGTCTGCATGATCTCACAAATGTTTGGAAACACTTCAAAGCTTAAATAATTCTTCATATCTAATGAGAGTTGAGTCTCACTCAAAGGTCTCTTCACCGAACCGCAAGCAGTAACCCTCCTAGGTTAAACATCCTTTTGACATAAGACTGAGTACTTGTCTTCATCAACCTGCAAAAACATATCATGTGTATCACCGCATTTACATCCCATATCATTACCATTTGTTGCATTACATTACATCCAGTGCATAGACATAAATCATACATACATCTTTTCATAATCCATTACATTTGCATAACATCCATACATATGACAGAAATCATTGCATTGCATTGATCCATACATACATTCTACACTACTCATAGCATAAACATAACATGATATCATCATAAATCCAAACATGACAAGTACACATGAAGTCACAATCCAAAATATCAATCTCATATAAATCATCAACTCAAAATGTGTCAGGGGTGCACTACTGGCACAATATACAAAAGAATGAGCTCCTGCGAGCTATCAGAGTTAGAACAGTATATCAATGATCAAAAAGAATAGAGTATATCAAAACATAAGAATAGGAATCAACTATCGACATGCTCCTTGGTATCTGGTGGAGGAGGGGGTGGTGCATCTAGTATAGCCTCTGCTCTCGATGCCCTAGCTCCCTTTGAGGCTGCCATATAATCTGAATACGTGGGTACTCTTTGTGCAGCAGGGACAACAGCATAATATGTAGACACATAATACGAAGCCTATGAGGTCTGATGGGTCACCTCTATCTATAATCTCTGAACCTCTACATGAAACTCTGCATGAAGCTCTGTACGCTACCTATCTACCTCTAGATACCTCTCCTCTGACCTAGCACTTTGTACCTTTAGGTCTCGAACCTGAGCTCTAAGATGTCTAATAGTCTTTGATGAAGTAAGAGGAACAGTAGGATCTACCTCAGCTGTTGGCATCTCTATGTCCTATGTTGGCTGCTCTGGCTACTAGTCAGTGGTATCTACTCTATGCACCTTACGGTGTCTAACCTTAGCTCCTAGATCAAAAGTGTTATCTACCTATAAGGGATCTACATCACCACCTACAAACTGCTTAGCTGCTAAAACATCATCTGCAGAACCAACACCACCCAAAGTGCCACTCTCACCCCTAGTCCATCTCTATGAACTTGTGGATGTACCTGCTGAAGAAGTAGAAGGATGAGGGGGCCTCATATGTTCTAATGTTCTCTGCAATGGATCCATCACCCTCTATCTAGTTGGTGTAGGATGCACTGCCTGAGGTCTCGGGCCCTGTACCACAAGAGCACCTATAACATCCATCGCCTCCTCCATGGAGGGTATCAACTCAGTGGGATCTGAGAATCTATGAATGGGGTGATCAGCAAGCCAAGAAATGTATCCATCTGTGACCCCTACATCAACAACCTGTGGACGGTAGTCCCAGTCTCTACCTATGATAGCACTATACTCCTCTGAACATAAAGAATAAGTGAGCCTCTGTGTCCATCCGAGCCCAATCTCATGAACAATATGGGCATATGTAGTATACTCCTATGGGGCATCCTGTCTGCATCCATACTGACACCACACTCTAGTAATCAAAAATCTCTCCAAAATGGTGGGAGACCAACCAATAAGTACCCAACTCTGAAAAAGAAAACTATACTGCTCCCTCGCAGTGGGCCAGGCCTCTATCTGCAAGTAGGGTCTCCAATGCACAAAAGTCATATCATCCAAGCATCGTCTAAAATACTTAGTATGGCCCATGCGGACCTGTGTGACATAACCAGCATATGTGTATATCATTGGCTCCTGTGGCTGATGCTATGTCTAAAAAATTGGTCTCAAAAATGGGATATGCTCCCAGGCCCATATCTATAACACAAGAACTCTAGAAGTGAAACTCTTACAATTTTGATACACAACCTCATGCATCTCTAAAAACATATGTGCAAAAAGACACTGACCCCAAGCAAGCTCAATGGGAGTCACCATAAGAAGTGCTACCATCAGGGCCCATCCCATCAACAAATCGTTCTGCTGATGGCCTGACATGATAAGCTCACTGATCATCCCAGCAATAATGCACTCTAAGTGATGTGTCTAACCATATCTCTATGCAAGGGTCTCCTAGGAAAGGGACCCCATCAACTGTGTGTCATCTCCAAACAAATGCCTAAAGGCATGAAGACCGGTCTGCCCAGTACTCACATACTCAGGATGCCAACTACTATGGAATGGAATGCGTAGTATCCTATAAATATCCTCTGGAGTCACAGTGATCTCTCCAGTCAGTAAATGAAATCTCTGTGTCTCAGAATGGAATCTCTTAATTAGTGTAGTCAAAAGGCCATGATTTACCCTAATATCAGGTAAATGGATCAGATACTCAAACCCACATGCAACAAGATGTACCCTCATAGGGTCAAGAAGTGAAACACATAGTCTCTGTGTCGTTGGATATGAATGACCGACATGTACATCTGGATATGTGACCTATATCATACAAAAATAGGGAATTCTATTAGAAATTGGGTTCAACAACAGGCTAATAGTACAAAAATTGGATAGTTTGGTACTCCAGAAGGTAGGTTAAAAGGTCAGCTATCTGTCTAAGCAATCAGAAAAGTTACAATTTTGACCTAAATGTCAGTTTTTGAGCTCACTATTTTTCATGCGACAGTCTAGACTGGCACAGAAAGTCGTACGACATTCCACAATAGTCCAAATGACAATCCATGGTCATACGACACTGGACACATCACCGTACGAGTTTTGAGGAACCTGATGAAATGTCATACGACTCATGGGTCCCTCTCATACGACACTGGATGGGTCATAAAATGACAAAGGAAGTCCAATTCAAATGTCGTACGAGTCTGGGATGGGACTCGTACGATTTTTCATACATGCGAAATTCAAAAAAGCAAAACACGTATGAAAAAAGTCTTAAATGCTATAAAACATGAAAAATTTAAATTTTCAGAGAGGCACAAAGGTCCACATACCGAATGTCCATACTGTCAAGGTCTATCATGTCTCCGACTGCACTCAAATCGATGCAAACTCACAGGTACCTTTGGTTCTCACTATTCTACCATTTTCTTGCTCAATGGGCTCCACAAGATCTCCAAAGTCAAATGGTTAAAATGAATTGAAAATGACCCCTCTGGCCTTTATATAGCTTTTGACCTAATTTTCAAAAGTGCTCCGTTTTCCACAAAAATTGCACCCCTGGCTAATTTCGACGTTCTAAATCCATTTTCGAGATCAAAATCAAAATCTGAGATCATTTACTATGTCAAAATCATGATTTAAAAATTTGGGCCCAAGACGGTCTACTGCTTGCATAATCGACCTTCAATCATCACAGCAATCCAGTATTCAACTTAACTGATTATCTTATATCAAACTATCAAAATTCCAACTAGGTCAACTATAGTGAACTCATGGTCAAACCTAGTCAAACTTGGTCTTCTGGACCTCCAAACAATGTAGAATGAGTTCTCAAACATGTTTAACCATTTCTCAAATCAATTAACATGCTTCTAAACCATTCAACACTGACTTTTCTTGTTAGATTTCAATTTTAATCCCGAAGGGGGCATGGTATTGCACATCATTCAAAGTCTATAATCTAAATCTGAAATCATATCTTTATTGATATCATATCTTTCCTCAGTAATCAAGACAATAACCATGTCTAGTTACTGATTCATCAAAAGTCCTCATCGCTTGGGGCAAATCAAATCTATCATCGCTTGAGGCATATCAAATTCATCGAGATCCATATCAATCTGGTATTCTCTTAATCTTGTAAATTATATCAATTTTTGCAACTATTGGTTCAATTGTGTTATTTCCTTGGTTCTTCGGTAATTGAAGGGTTCAGATGTGATACCTACGTGATTCTTCTAAGGACAATCAAGTCTAGAATCAGTCATTCACTTCTTCACAATCATAAGGTTCGAAATCAAGCGTTTTAGCACTTTTTTGCAATCATCGGTTCATTTGCTATTATAGTTAACATTATCTTTGGTCATTCAGGACCTATTATCTTCATATCAAATCTTTCAATCAGCTTCTGTCTCATATCAATATCAATTTCAAACATCAATTTCAATATCATACACAAACTGTCTTTGAACCACTGCGCTTCGCACAGTAATTCAAAGAGGGGC
The DNA here is from genome assembly GCA_027943335.1 of Chamaecyparis obtusa. Classification (NCBI taxonomy): domain Eukaryota; kingdom Viridiplantae; phylum Streptophyta; class Pinopsida; order Cupressales; family Cupressaceae; genus Chamaecyparis; species Chamaecyparis obtusa. Next base: position 809,380 of record BSBK01000559.1, read on the forward strand.
AAAATGTAATACCCCAAAAATGGGCTATAGGTTCATTAACCTCATACATCAACAATTCGAATGAAATCAACATCAAAGTCCTAACTTAAGGCACATCTGAACATCATTGAATCTTAATTGATTATCTCAAATTTTGCATCAGGGAATATTCCTAGTAATATTCCTATTTATCCTAATTATCTTTGATTTAATGATTATTTGGCAATAAATCCAATTTATCCTAAAGTTTGATTAATTGAATATTCTCAATATTTAATTAATTAGATTTAATTCTGCCACTTAATTATTTAATTGAAGTTAATTATATTTATTCCTAAATTGTATTATTTAATTTTGACAATAAATCCAAAATCCTATGAATAATTGATTAAATTCTTATTTAATTAATTAAAGCAAGTTGTCAATTTTTAATAATATTATTTTTGAATAAAAGTTTGAAAAATGATTGATTAACCCATAAATCAATTGTTTTATTTTTCAAAATCAGTTAAGTTGGAAATAAATCACTTTTCTATTAATTAATTCATAATAAAAACATGCACAATCAGAAAAGCAGACAACTATCAATTATCAATTAAATCTAAACTCTATTTTGAGTTAAACTTTGCTTTTGCATGTTTTTGTGAGTTAAATATCCTTTATTTAAAAATAACTCAAAAATCAACCTGGGTTATTTGAGTGATTTATGGCTTTTATTCATGCACCTCCAAAGCCCTAGATTTCTATAAATCAAGGCTCAGCTCTTCACAAATCATCTCATATTTTTGCATCCTCACGCTGTCGAATTGGAGACTGAAGAATCATCTTTGGGAATCCAAGCTATTGTGAGATCATTCTTATTTTTTAGTATTGCATATCATTTATAATTCATCTTAGATCAATTCATTGCATATCAATTTCATCTTAGATTCTAGATTCATATCAGTTTTCATCATATCATTGCATAGAAAATAAAATAAAAAAATAGATTAATTGCATTCATATTTCATATCAATTTTGCATTCAAATCCTTCATTTAGGTGTCATCAAGGTCACTAATCTCGATAACAATCTGAGAACATCATACTCACACCTATTAGAAGGCAGTAAATCGCCTGGTTAGTTTAGCTTTCAATTCATTGCACGATTTCAATTTCAAGCTAACCTCTAATGTTTTACTGAAGTGTTGTGTCTACAGGTCAGGTACAAAATTCACACACACACTAGGTATTTGCTCAAATGAGATAGATATGAAATACTTCTTTAGATCATCTACCATTCAATTATAAGGAATGAGCTTTTCATCTTTAGTTTGGTACACATCATTGACTTGATGGATAACAAGTTGAGAGTCTCCATGAATGTGTAACTCTGTCACTCTCCACTCAATTTCTATTTTCATACCATTCAAAAGGGCTTCATATTCTGCAATATTATTTGTGCAAGGGAACTTTAATCTGAATGCTTTGGGTATGGAGTATCCTTGAGGAGTTATAAATAATATGCCTGCTCCTGATCCATTCTGTGTATAGGAGCCATCAAAGAACAACTGTCATTCTGTAGAAGAAAGAGTCATGATAGAGGAATCCGAAAATTCCATTTGCATTGGTGTATCATCAATCATAGGTGCATCTGCTAATTGATCAGCAATAACCTGTCCTTTTATAGCTTTCCTTTCCACATATTCAATGTCAAATTCACTTAAGAGCATGACCCATTTGGCTAATCTACCCGTGAGGGCAGCTTTGCTTAGTAGGTACTTGAGTGGATTAATTTTAACTACCAAATGTGTGGTATGAGCTAACATGTAATGTCTCAGTTTCTGTGATGCAAAGATCACAGCTAGACAAGCTTTCTCAATCATTGAATAGTTCTTTTCATATGCAACCAATGTTCTATTGATATAGTATATAGCTCTTTCCTTTTTATTATCATCATGTTGTGCTAGCAATGCCCCCAGTGGTGTATCTGTTGCGGAGAAATGTAAGATCAATGGCTTCCCTTGAATGGGAAGCATCAAGATAGGAGGATTTGATAGATATTTCTTGATATGGTTAAAGTTGTTCTCACATTCTTCGTTCCATGCAAAAATCACACCTTTATGTAATGTTTTTGTAAAAGGCTGTGATATGTCAGCTAACTGTGATATGAAATGCCTGATAGATTGCACTCTCCCCTATGATGTTCTCATCTGACTAATATTCTTGAGAGGTTTTATCTCCATTATAGCCTTTACTTTAGCTAGATCCACTTCAATGCCCTTCTTTGAAAGTATGTATCCTAAGAGCTTTCCAGAAGTGACACCAAAAGCACACTTCTTAGGATTTAGTCTGAGACTAATTTTTTCCATTTTGTCTAGTATCTTGCTCATGTCATTTAAATGTTTAGCTCTAATCATAGATTTTTCTAAAGTATCATCAACATAATCCTCCATAGTCCTATGCATCATGTCATGAAAAATAGATGTCATGGCCCTTTGATATGTAGCACCAGCATTCTTAAGCCCAAATGGCATGACATTCCAACAAAAGGTGCCCCATGCACATGTGAAAGAAATTTTCTCTTGATCTTCTGGTGCAATTTTGATTTGATTATATCTAGAAAAACCATCCATTAAAGAATACATCTCAAAGCCCACAGTCATGTCCACTATCATATCAATGTTAGGTAGTGGAAAATCATCCTTAGGGCATGCTCTATTTACATCTCTAAAGTCTATGCACACTCTGATTGATTTATCTGGTTTTGAAATAGGTACAATATTAAAGATCCATTCTACATAATCAATAACTCAGATGAATCCATCTTTTAGGAGTTTCTCTAATTCAGCTTTTACCAAGAAAAACATGAGGATGCATCTTTCTTAATTTTTGCTTAACAGGTTTGAGATTTGGAGCTATAGATAAATGGTGCATTATAAGATCAGGATCCAACCCCGGCATATCTGAATATTTGCATGCAAAGTTGATCTTCTTTTCTGTTAGGAATGTAGTAAATTTTTGCTTCTCTTCTTCTAATAAAGATTGTGCTACATGAATCAACTGTGGTTCTTCTGATGTTCCCAAGTTGATGGATTGAGTGGGCTCAATTAGAACTGGAGATATGTCCTATAAATTACTCAAAAGGACATCAAATATCTCATCCTTAGGTGCCTCAGAGAGGTTTTCACCTTCGAATACATCTTTTATTTTTTTTTTTGTAGGTTCTGAGACTGCCACAAAGTGGTTTTCACCCTCAGAACTCTTTTTCTTTTTCTTTTTATTCTTATTTTTCTGACTACAATACTTGATGTCCAACTCCATCATGCTAACGCTTGATTCATTGATGGAAGTACTCATAGGCTCAATTGCATTGAGGTAGCAAGCAAGGGCATAGTCATTTGGGAAGGTATAAATACCATGGCTTGGATTTGTGGAGGTTTGATCAATAAGTTTTGGATATTGGATAGTCAAAGTGGGGAAAGATTGGGAGATAGTGTTTACGGATATGGATCTGTCATCATTGGCCCTAACCTGACGCTCGAGTTCAAAGGTGATATTACAACTTAAGACATTCAGTTCATGAATAGGCTCAATGTCATTATGGAAGTTCACTTCAGCCATCGGTGGGTCAGACTCGATAAGTTCATCATTTTGCTCTAGACTTACATTGGGTGTAGGTGCATATTGGTGAATAACATCAACATATTTTTTGTAATAAGCTCATCTTCCTCTAGAACGGTTCTCCATTCATAGTCATTAGATTCATCTTCTAACTCAGGACCTCTAGGAAATCTTAGGACATGTGTAAAGTTAGGATGAATACCCCAAGAAGGGTTATCCTCAGATTTAGATTTGAATTCATACTCATGGGAATCTGTCTCAGAATAACTACAACCTTCCTCTTTGTCTATTTGATTGTCTTCAAGATTAGCCGGTTCTTGTGTTGCAACTATCTCTTGCTCTATAGTAGGTTCTTGTGTTTCTAGTACATTGATTCTTTTTATTGGATAATCTTCAGCTTCAAGGAGATCTTTGATTTCTTTAGGCAAACGCTCATAAGGAATAAGTTTTGAGCTATCTGAATCACTATCTAATGGTTCAGTTTCTTCCTTCTTAAGAAGGGGTTCTCCTAGTGCAATCTACTCTATGGCATGAGAATAATTACCTTTGAGGTGGAAGGGTTTCTTTTTAAAGCCTAAGCCAACAGTATCTTTGTTTGCCCTACCAGTATGTGAAATAGGTGTTACAAGACCTTTTCCTCTGACTCCTAGAGGTCCTTTACCTAGATATCCCATCTTAGCTATTAATTTATCTCCTAGACCATATGAATTAGAAGGGATTTTGGATACTGTAGAGTCACTAGGTTGAACAACTTGAGATTCAGATTCATCCTTGTATAGCCATGGAAGCACATCTTCATCTTCTTCAAATTCTTGCTTGGAGACTCGTTCTACCACAAAATTTATTTTGTATGCCTCAAGAGGTTCTTTAGAGTCTAGTTTGGACTATTTTAAAGATTTTCCATAAGACTTAGGTGAGATAGGTAGAGATGTCAAAGATAAGACTGGCTCTATAGTATATTCTCCCATACCATTTTCTTTGATATTGACCTCTTTTGCAATGTCTTCCATTTTAGATGTGGATGCTTCTTTTGTTGGCATAATGGAAGATTCTCTATTATTAGGCACAAGTTTATCTACACTTTCCTTCAATGTATTACAAGTGGTGGATATGTCTACTAGAATAGTGACCTCTACTCCTTCATAAGGAAATTTCAAACATTAGTGGAATGTAGAAGGAATAGCTTTCATTTCATGTATCCATGGTCTCCCTAGAAGAATGTTGTAAGCCAAAGGTAGATCAAGAACTTGACATATAGTATCTTTGATAACCAGACCGGCTCTGATAGGTAAGACAATGGTGCCTTTAGAAGATCTTTCTTGTTCATCATAGGGTTTATAGTTATTTTCTTTCTAGGATCAATAGCTAATTCTGAAAATCCCAATTGTGTGACCAAGCTGTAAGAACAAATGTTTAGGCCAGCCCCCCCATCTATCAACACATGTTTAACTCTATGGTTATGGATCAAGACTTCTATATGAAAGGGTTGGTTATGTGGGTGACTCAAGGAGTTGTCATCTTCCTCTAAAAAGGAGATATATTGTAGAGATGTAAGATGTCCAACCATAGTTTGGAATCTGTCTAAATCAAGATCATCAAGAACATTGGATCCAAGCAAAGCTTTGTCCAGAATAGCTCTATGAGCTAGAGATATTCAAAGCAACTCAAACATGGAGATTTTTTCATTAGTGTGTTGGAGTTGTTGAACAATGCTATAAGATGTTGGCCTCGTATCTTTAGGATTGGAAGATTTAGAAGCAGCCTTTTGTTTGGAAGCAGAAGAAAGATTGAAGGGCATCTTAGGGACATTTGATGAATCTGGGATTTGTCCATTCAGATGTGCATGAGCCTATGATCGATTCACTGTGTTAGTTGGAGGATGATCCCTATCTCTTTGCACAATTGTGATGACATTGCAATGCTCAAAGAGACAGGGTTCAACCATATTGATAACAGCATTATTTCTAGGGTAAGCATAATTGACCTTTGCCCCCATATTAGGTTGAGAAGATAAAACTTCTTGACCATGTTTTAGAAATGGTTCTATGAATGTTGTATGATCATTATTGCTCTTATGATTGTTAATCGTGATGTCTCCCTTATCAATCAAATCTTGAATAATATGTTTCAAGCGTAAGCAGTTATTAGTTTTGTGACCTTTACCCCGATGGAAATCATAGAATTCATTCTCTCTCCACCATTTCGGCTTAGGTTCAGGATCAGATTGTCAGATCTTAGGAAAAGAGATGATGTTATTAGTTAGTAGAGTTCTCATAGCTAATTTCAAAGATTCTCCAAGAGGAGTGAACTTTCATTTATTATCAGCAGACCAAGATTTGTATTCTGGCTTATTTTGGGATGATTCAGACACCTTTTGTTCTGAAGCTTTGATGGCTTGGGTGCCAATAGTTAGATTGAAATCTGGTGCCTTTGATGGGGAATGGATAGTATCAAAAACACCATCTATGACAATGCCTTTATTCTTGTTCCAATTTTTGTTCTTGTCTTTAGAACTGGATCCTGATTCATACTTGTCCTTTTGAAGTGTAATGTCTCCTTTTTTTACAAGTACTTTTTCAATTTTGATCGCATTGTCTACCATCTTATCAAAAGATGTATGATCTTGCATTTGTAAAGGGTATTTGATCTCTGGGACAAGATTATTGATGAAGATTTCTAGCTTCTCAGTTTCTGGAATAGGCCTAGCATATAAAGAGAATTTCTTCCACCATCTCTTGAGAAATGTCAGGAATGGTTCTCCTAGATATTGTTTGAGATTGCAGATATCAATCATGGTGATTGGATGTTGAATGTTGTAGGAGTATTGCTGATAGAAAAATTTGATCAACTCGTCAAAATTTTTGATAGTAGAAGGCAATCTAGAGAACCAATGAATGGCTGCTCCCCCTAGAGATCGAGGAAAGAGATGCATCAAATAGGTTGGTTCATGCATGAACTCCATATATTGTGTACAGAATTCTTGAACATGATCTTGAGGATCAGAGTGTCCATCATACTTATCATATTTAGGCATCTCCACTCTTTTTGGGAATGGTGGCATGTACAAGTCTTTGTCAAATGGAAAAGGACATAGGGCCTCCATGGAGAACTCTTTGGGTTCCTTTTCTTTCTCAAGTTTATTAAGTTTGACTTGCATGGCGTGCATTTGTTTCATCATAGCCAAAATAGGAGTTTCTTCCTCATGCGTGATGATATCTTCAACATTAAAGTTGGGAGGAAGTTTAGCTCCTTAATGAGCTAATTGTAAAAAGTATGCTTCTCTATCTTCTTTCAAGAAATGCTTCATCATTCTTTTCAAGTCATCGTCATTTTGATACCGAGCTATTTCTTTAGGTGTGGGTTCCTGATCTACACCATGTTGAGATTGAGCTCTTTGAGAGCCAAAGTTTGTCCCTGCTTGAGACATGGTAGGATTTTTAAGACTCCCTGGGATAGATTGAGGAGGAGTTTGTTGATTACCTTCGTGAGTTGATGGAGGAGGAATGTAACCAATTTTCAATCAAAAATTGTCAAGACCGTCGTCTTCGTAAAGACCAAAATTGTAGAGTTGCTCAAGAGTTGGAGCCTAGAGAGTACTCAAAGGTATGGTATGGGATACTTCTCCAAATTTCTTGTGAGAAGAAGCTCTAGTTTCCACCATTAACCTTAGGTGAAGCAAAAGAATAACATGAAGACACCTGAAGAAAGATCTGATTCAAGAAGATCAAATGACGCAACCTTGTCAAGGTTTGATTGATTGAAGCTTAGATTAGATGTAAATGAAGGAGATTGTGCCCTAGATGTATGGGTAGATGCCCAAAAGATAGTGGACATGAGTTCACAACACTTAGCCATTTTGATGATTGATTGAAAAATTGATAGTTATGACAAGGTTTTGACATAAGATAAAGAGGACTCAAATCAATAGAACAAAAGGCTAAATCGGATTCAAAAGGCCACTTTAAGAAAATGATTGGATTCTCAGTAGTTTCTGCTCTATTCCTGACATGGTGATTTATTTGACAGATTCTGGAAATAGGCTGAAAAAGCTGGGTATCTGACAATTCTGACAACTTTCTGGCAATTTTTTAAAATTTCTCAAACTACTTTCTACAGGTTCATACGACAGTGGGTATGGCATGAAATGACAATTGACAAACCTGTACGACAGTGGGTATAGCATGAAATGACAATTGACAAACTTGTACGACTATTACAAAACTCGCACAATAGTTGATAGCAGGGTTTTTGACTTTTCTAAATTGATTGGCAGCAAGACTCGTACGACAATATACCAGCTACCATATGACAATCTGGGGGTTCTGAAATGATAATAGCCAAAAGTCATATGACTTTTTGACTTTACAAGATGACTGTTGACTCCAGAAAGGTGTTTGACATTAGATTTTTGCAATTTTTGAGGTTTTCAGTTTTAAATTGTTCACAAAATTGTCTGTCCAGATTTGAAGATTGTATCGGATTGATTCATTCTTAGTACCAGATAGATAAACAGGGACACAAAATAGCAAGAAAGTGATTTCAAGCACATCTAAAAACAATGAACAGGGGACAAAGCAACCCTGTGCATGAACAATCAAGTGACTGAATTGTGCTAATCCCTAGGAGTGCTAACAGTGTATGTTCCAAAAAGTTTTCCAATAATGCACATTTTCCTAGAAAATTAAAATTTGGCCTCACTAGGGTTTGTAGTAATGGTCTGACTCTGCAAATTTTTTGATCTCAAGAGGGTGAACTCCAATCCAGGTGCACTGGGGTTTTGACATAGTCCAAGAAATTAATCAATCAAGAGCTGCTAGGGAGATCTGACAGCCCAACAAGAGACCACACTTGTGAAGATTTCCTTCACAAGGACATTTATATAGCGGCTGCTGCTACCATGGTGAAAATAGCTATTACCGCTTGAGGTTTCATCAATGTGGTTGACCCAATTAAGGGAATGTCCACTATGGTTAACCCTGTCTAAAGGTGACTCACAAAAGATACCACATGGAGACTGGTTCTAGATTCAAGGATCTGAGTTTCTGATACTACCCAAAAAGGGAGTAGAGCATAGTCCTCTAGCCTTTTCAATTTTAACCCAAACAAAGCAGACAGATAAATTTGACACACTAAGACCAAGATTATCTCACAAAGATCTATGATATCAACCACTTATGATCTATCAACCTCTCCAGAGAGAGAATGTATCAATCAGAAGTTGATCTAGTAGAACGTGAGATGCCCTTAGTATCCTCCCTACCTATAAGGGTTCCTTCATTGAGAAGAGTTTCGCTGGAAATCCACTCTCTCAAGAACCATGAATAGTGTTCATAGGGCCTATTTACTATGTGTAACAAAGATGCTGAAAAGAAAATCTATGTTCATTTTTATAGCCCAAAATGAAATTTGTGATATGAAAGCAATAAAGGTCACACAAGCTTGACACGTAAGAGTTCTTTTTAATCCAAATTGAAATGTTATTAGTTGAGAAAATTACCTAAATTCCTTGCAACTCGCTTAGTAGATCCTTACCTATTTTTAGCAATTCTCACGCTTTATCCCAATCAAAATCAGCAGAAATCAATCAGAAATAGCAAATTTCAATTGTTAATGTTAGCTGTCAATCCAAATCAGGAAAAAAAAATTGGAAAACTACCTGAAAAAGTGAAACGACAATTGAAACCTGGCATTGAAACTCGTACGACAATGGGTCACCTACCAGACGACAATCCAGAAACTCATACGATAATGGGTATCAGATAATACGACAAAAGAGCTTCCAAATGACACTATGTTTCTGATGGTATGATCCTAGATCAAATCAACTATTATATGATAGTGGGTTTCTCCTAGTACGAGTTTCTGACAAAACTCGTACAAAAATTGTACAGACAGAAATTAAAAATCGTAGCTTGGAATAGAAAATGACAAGAAGATGATAAAAATTGATAGAAATTGAATGGAAACCCGTTTCAGGGCCCCATTGTGGGTGCCAGAAATGTGTGTGTGAATTTTGTACCTAGCTATAGACACAACACTTCAGTAAAACATTAGAGGTTAGTTAAAATCAAAATCGTGCAATGAATTGAAAACTAATCTAACTAGGCGATTTACTGCCTTCTAGTAGATGCGAGTATATATTCTCAGATTGGACCGAGATCAGTGACCTTGACGACACCTAAATGAAGGATTTGAAAGTAGAATTTAGATATGCAAATTAATCTATATTTTTGGTTTTTTTGTGCAATAAGATGAAATATATTGATATGAATCTATTCTAGATGAAAAACTGATATGTAATGCAAGCTAACAATGATATGCTAAATATGAAACTAAAAATGACAAGATTGATCTCACAAAAGTTGTTATTTGCAAACAAGCTTCAATTCTTCAGATGTCAATTCGCCAACGTGATTGTGAAAATTTGTGGATTGATTTTGGCAGAGTAAGTATGCAAACTTGTGAGATGATTTGAAAAGAGCTGAGCCTTGATTTTATAGAAATCCAGGGCTTGAGGGTGCATGGAAAAAGCCATAAATCACTCTAGTGGATTTTTGAGTCAACAAGGAATTAAAGATAATTAACTCACAAAATCATGCAAATCATGCAAAAATAGCTTTTTAACTTAAATTAGAAGTTTAGATCAGCTTTGAACTTAAAATAGATGTTGAGTTTCCAAAAGTTAACAACTTGCATTGATTTTTTGATTTAAAGTTTAACTGCTCTTTGAATGTGCACAATTAATTATGAATTAATTTAATAAATAAAGTGATTTATTCTCAACTTAACTATTTTTTGAATTAAAATAATAGATTTATGGGTTAATCAATTATTAAATCAAACTTTTATTCAAAAACTATATTATTAAATTTTTACAATTGACATTAATTAAATAAGAATTTAATCAATTAGTCATAGGATATTTGATTTATTGTCAAAATTAAATAATACAATTTAGGAATAGATTTAATTAAATCTAATTAAATAATTAAGTGGTAGAATTAAATCTAATTAATTAAATATTCAGAATATTCAATTAATCAAACTTTAGGATAAATGAGATTTATCATCAAATAATCATTAAATTAAAGATAATTAGGATAAATAGGAATAAGGAATATTCCCCGATGCAGATTTTAGGATAATCAATTAGGATTTGATAATGTGCCAATGTGCCTTAGGTTAGGACTTTGATGTCGATTTCATTCGATGTGTCGATATAGGAGGTTAATGAACCTATAGCCCATTTTTGGGGTATTACAATTATCACAATAAATTGTAATAGGATTAGTAATATCTTCATGTATACCTTTCAATAGTTGTTTGATCTATACAATGTTAGAATAATTCATAGCTGCTACCACATATTTAGCTTCGGCAATAGATTGTGAAATACAACTATGTTTCTTGCTTAACCATGTCACTAGCCTTTCTCCCAAAAAGAAAGCTTCGCCACTAGTGCTTTTCCTGACATCAATATTTCCTACCCAATCAGGATCAATATATGCATTAAGATTAAAATTTCCTCTTCTTGTGTATAACAGACCGAGATCTTCATTCCCTTTCAAATATTTGAATATCCTCTTAACTGTAGACAAATGTGTCTCCTTGGGGTTTGCAAAAAACCTTGCAACAATACCAACTAAATGTGCAATGTCAGGTCTATTGTGTACAACATATTGTAGTTTTTCAATCATGGATTGGTAAAGTGTCTCATTCACCTCCTTAGTGTCATCTTAGATCATTTACAACAAGTAGCCATTGGTGTTCCAACTGGTTTTTATTCTTCCATATTTAATGTTCTCAGGATCTCCTTGATATACTTAGATTGAGTGATTTAGATCCCATCCTTGATGCAGGATCATCTTGGGTCCTTGTCAATCCTATGTCACCAAAAACATGTTTGTGTTTTCCTATGTTTCTTGGTTCCTTCTTTGACAAAGTTGGTTCGATGTTGCTCAGTTTCCTTTGTTTACCGGTGTTGGTCAGTTATCTCTCTCGCGCTTAGTGAATTTCCCTGGTGCTCAATGATGCTTTTCTGGCACTCAGTTATCCTTGCTTACTGATTTGTTTGTTTTAATTTCTTGTTGAGGCCGACACTTACAATTAATTTTGGTCATAGATTTAATGATGGTATCTATCATTGGGAAGCATGTGGACCTAGATCTGGTCATTCCTTCTATTGATGGTGGATCTAAAGGCCGACTTATTTGGTATCCTCTTGTATATAATGTAATCTTTGTTTGTAGTTTTAGGAATTAGTATTAGGACATCAAAGATAGAAGCTAGGAAATAGAAGATTATTTCAAATCCTCACATGTTGGAGGACTTCTGTACTTGATTGTAATATATGGCCTAAACTAAGAAGGCCTTACAGCTCGACATGTATGAATCAATTAAAGTTAATATATGAAATATATATGCATTCTCTCTCTCACTTGTGTGTTTGTGGCTTCCACATGTGATCTTTGCAAGGTGGATCTAGTTAGGGTGTGCCTTTGGCCCCTCTTCCTATCCTACCTTGCATCAGGTGGTATCAGAGCAAGGTGAGATCTGGATCTAGGTTTGTGAATCTAGGTTTGAGGGTTCCTTCTTATCAAACCCTAGTTGATTTGTTGTGGGGTAGAAGATTGCAATCTGACCTACAATTATAGAGGGTTTCAAGATGGTTCATGGGAGGCGAGATGTGGATCCAAGATTGGAAGACATGTTGAGACAACTTGCTGCTAGATTAGAAGTTGTTGAAACAACTCAGAGAAGAGGAAGACATCTTGAAGATGTTAGTGATGATGAAATTGAGGAAGAACAAGGTGATGTAGAACATGCACCAACGATGGATCAAGTGGAGGAAATATTGTTGAAGGCTTTGACAAATCTGAAGTCTACACCACACTTTAATCCTCTTAAGCATAGTGGAAAATTGGATTTTGATGAATTGGTGGACTGGATCACCAAGATGGAAAAGTATTTTGAATATGAAAATGTACCTCAGGAAAAGAAGGTGAAAATAGCAAGTACAAAGTTGAAAATTCATTCATCCTTGTGGTGGGAACATCTGAAGTTGGATAGAAAGAGGAAATGCAAAGACAAAATCAAGATATGGAATAAAATGGTGAATAAATTGAAAGGAATTTTTTTACCTTGTGATTATCAGATTTACCTAGTTAGGCGAATGCAAAGTTTGAGGTATAAAGATAGCTTGGTAAAAGAATTTATTATGGAATTATATAGATTAGATATCAGATCTAGACATGATGAAGATGATGTGAAAAGAATTGCTATGTACCCAAATGGATTGAGAGTTTCCATCCAAGAACAAATCAATTTGGTCAAATTGGAGAACATTGAAGAGGCTTATCACTTTTCATTGAAAGCTTAGGAGAAATTGAACAAGAGATATGAGAAAAGACAAAGAGGTAGAGGTGGTAGATTTCCTAGAGGAAGAGGTAGATCTTATGGTGAAAACAATAGATCTAAACCTGAAAAGACAAATCTAGATAAAGGCAAGACCGAGTGGAAAGGTGAAAGTTCATCTAGAAGCAGAGACAGTAACTACCAAGGTGGTTATAACAGAGGTGGTTTCTGAGGATCTTGTTACAATTATGGAGAAGAAGGACATAGATCATTTGAGTGTACACATGCAAGTAAGAAGATCGGTAATAGTAGAAATGCTTTGGTGCAAGAAAAGTCACTGAATGATCCTGAGAAGGAAAAGAACTTGATGGTAAGGAGAGAACTTTGGAGTGAAAGTAATAAGGAAGATCTAGTAAGGAAAAGTTTGTTCAAGACCATATGTAGAGTTTATGATGAAGTTTGGAAGGTAATCATTGACAGTGGTAGCTCAGAGAATCTAGAATATGAGGAAATGGTTACAAATTTACAGTTGAAAAGATTGGAACATCTGAAGCCCTATCAAATTTCATGGATCAAAGATGAGCATACACTCTTGGTAAGTGAACAATGCTATGTGAATTTGAAAATTGGAAAGTACTATGATAAGGTGTTATGTGATATCATGCCTATGGTTTGTTGTCATATTTTGTTGGGTAGACCTTGGCAATATGATAGACATGCTATATATGATGGGAGATTGCATAAATATACTATTTGGGCTGATGGAAGAAGACAAATCTTGTTACCTTTGATTGAAGAACCTGTTAGTAATGTTTTCACATCTATGAAAGTTTTCTTGATGGAAGGAGGAAAGTTTGTTAAGGATTTGAAGAAGAATGATGTATGTTTTTTTGTGATTCCTAACAAACCGAGTAAGAAAATAGAGGATAGCATCCCTGAGGAGATTGATAATTGATAAGTTACTCACCAAGTATAGTGAAATAATTTCTGATAATGTACCTAATGGTTTTCCACCGAAGAGAAGTATTCATCATTGCATGGTTCTAATCTTTGGAGCCAGTTTACCAAATAAGGCACAACATCGGTTAACACCTACCGAGATTCAGGAATTGAACTGACAAATTCAAGAATTGTCACAAAAAGGTTTGATCAAAGAAATTTTGAGTCCTTGTGTAGTACCTATTGTATTTCCACCTAAGAAGAATGGAGAATGGTGAATGTGTACTGATTCCAGAGAAATCAACAAGATAACAGTGAAATATAGGTTTCCTATACCGAGAATGGATAACATAATGTAAAATTTGACTGGAGCAAAGTATTTTACCAAAATTGATTTGAAAAGTGGGTATCATTAGATCAGAATCAAAGAAGGTGATGAGTAGAAGACTTCTTTCAAGACAAAAGAAGGTTTGTATGAGTGATTGGTTATGCCTTTCGATTTAACTAATGCATCGAGTACTTTTATGAGGTTGATGAATGGAGTTTTGAAGAAATTCTTGGGTAAATTTGTGATTGTATACCTAGATGATATTCCGATATTTAGTAAGACCATCTAGAAGAACATTTGTTGCATGTTAAACAAGTATTGTAGAGGTTGAAAGAGCAAAAGTTGTTGATAAATCTGAAAAAAGTGTTCATTCATGAAAGAGGAGATTGTGTATTTGGGATTTGTGATTTTAGCTGATGGTTTGAAAATAGATCATGAAAAGGTTGAGGCTATTTTGAATTGGCCTACACCTGAGAATGCTACTGAGGTAAGATCATTTCATGGTTTGGAAATTTTTTACCGAAAGTTCATTAGGAATTTCAATTCAATTTGTAATGCTATGACTGAGACTATGAGAGGAGATAAAGGAGAATTGAAGTGGACACATGGATCTGATAAAAATTTTAAGACTCTTTAGTAGAAGGTTGTTGAATTGCTTATTTTCACATTGTCTGATTTCAATAAGGTATTTCAAGTGGAATGTGATGCAAGTGGAAGTGCAATAGGAGCTGTGTTGAGTCAAGAAGGTAAACCTGTTGCTTTCTTTAGTGAAAATTTAAATGATGCAAAAAGGAAATACTATATGTATGATCAATAATTCTATGCTATTGTTCAAGCACTAAAGAAATGGAGACATTATTTGATACCGAGTGAATTTGTGTTGTATACCAATCATAAAGTTTTACAATATTTGGGTAGTCAGTATAAGTTTAATCAGAGACATATGAAATGGGTTGAGTATTTGCAGAGTTATACATTTGTGATAAAGCATAAGAGTGGAGTCACTAATCGAGTTGTTGATGCATTGAGTAGAAGGAAATCTTTGATGACCAAGATGAAAATTGAAGTTCTTGGCTTTGATGACATGAGAGATTCTTATGAATTTGATACTGATTTTTCTAAGCCATGGAGAAAGTGTAGAGCACCTATTCAAGATCAACTGAGTACTAAATGGGAAGAATATTTCATTCAAGAAGGTATGTTGTTTAAAGGTATTTAGTTGTGTATACCGAGAGGACCAATGAGAACTAATTTGATAAAAGAGAAACATAGTAGGGGTTTGGTTGGACACTTTGGTGTTGATAAGACATTGAATTTTCTTAAGGAAAAATACTTTTGGCCACAATTGTATAAAGATGTTCAGAAATTTGTGAAAAATTGTGGAATTTGTCAAGTTGCAAATGAAGTAAGTCAAAATACTGGATTGTATACACCGATTTCTATTCCTGAGAAACCTTGGATTGATATCAGTATGGATTGTGTTCTTGGCTTACCGAAGACAGTAAGAGGTAATGATTCTATATTTGTTGTTGTGGATAGATTTTCTAAAATGGCACATTTTATACCTTGTAGAAAGACATCAGATGCAATACATATAGCAGATCTTTTCTTTAAGGAAATTTTTAGATTGCATGGATTACCGAGGAGTATTATCTCTGACCGAAATAGTAAATTTGTTGGATACTTTTGGAAGACCCTTTGAAGAAAGTTTGGCACCGAGTTGAAATATAGTTCTACATTTCACCCACAGACCGATGGACAAACAGAAGTTGTGAGTAGAAGTTTGGTAAATATTTTGAGATGTTTAGTTGGAGACACACTGAGTAATTGGGATTCTATGTTGGCATAAGTAGAGTTTTCATACAATAATTCAGTGAATAGGAGTACTGGGAAAATACCATTTGAGATTGTAAATGGCATACAACCGAGAGGCATATCAGATTTAAGGGATATTGCTGATGAAAGAAAGAGAAGTGTTGAAGGAGTAAATTTTGTTGAGTACATGAAGACATTGCATGAAGATGTGAAATATAAGCTGGAGAAAAGTAATCAAAAATACAAAGATAGAGCTGATAGATCAAGAAGACATAAGACTTTTGCAGTCGATGATGAAGTAATGATTCATTTGAAGAAAGGCAAATTTCCTGTTGGAACATATGGGAAGCTGAAAATGAAGAAGTTTGGACCTTGTAAGATTTTGAAGAGATTTGATAGTGGAAATGCTTATGAGATTGAGTGACCTGATGACATGGATATATCACCTATTTTCAACATTGTTGATTTGTATGAGTATCATGAGTTGGATGAAGAAATGACAGTACTGAATGATTATCCTAAGAAACAAATAGAAGGAGTTGAGAAGATTTCAAAGCAAAGAATTGGCAGAAGTGCAAGAGGTAAATAGCATATGGAATATATGGTAAAGTTGAAGAATAGACTGATTGAAGACATTTCATGGATTTCATAATCTGATTTGGATTCAACTTGGATCATACCTATTTCATGATTCAGAAAATCATTTTCAAATAACCCCAGGTGTCTAATGCAGGAGCATCTCGGGTCCTTGGCAATCCTCTGTCACCAAAAACATGTTTGTGTTTTCCTATGTTGCTTGTTTCCTTCTTTGACCAAGTTGGTTCGGTGTTGCTCAGTTTCCTTTGTTTATCGATGTTGGTTGGTTATCTCTTTGGTGCTCGGTGAATTTCTTTGGTGCTCGGTTATCCTTGCTTACCAAGTTTTTTTTAGTTTCCTGTTGAGGTTGACTCTTGTAATTAATTTTGGTCATAGATTTAATGATGGTATCTATCATTGGGAAGCATGTGGACCTAGATCTAGTCATTCCTTCTATTGATAGTGGATTTGAAAGCCGACTTGTTTGGTAGCCTCTTGTATATAATGTAATCTTTGTTTGTAGTCTTAGGAATCAGTATTAGGGCATCAAAGATAGAAGCTAGGAAATAGAAGATTGTTTCAGATCCTCACATGTTGGAGGACTTCTGTACTTGATTGTAATATCTGGCCTAAACTAGGAAGGCCTTACAGCCCAACATGTATGACTCAATTGAAGTTAATATATGAAAGATATCTGCATTCTCTCTCTCACTTGTTTGTTTGTGACTTCAATGTATGATCTCTATAAGGTGGATCTAGTTAGGGTGTGCCTTTGGCCCCTCTCCCTATCCTACCTTGCATCAATCCTTTACTTATTTAATTTAAAGTCTAATAAAGAATTTAATATATCTAATCATAGACATCTCAAATTCTTTTCTCATTTCCTCAGCAAATGACTTAGACATTATCTCATTAACAGCAAATATAATGTCATCAACAAATATCTCAGCAATCAAAATTTCATCAGATTTATCACATTTCAAGTACAAATTGTTGTTATCACTAGTCATTTCAAATCCAATCTTAACTAAGTAAGAGTGAAGTCTTTCATACCATGCTCAGGTAGCCTGCTTCAATCCATACAAAGCTTTATGCAATTTGCATACCATATTCTTATTGTTCATGTCAACAAATCCACCAAGCGGTTCAATGTAGACTTCTTCACAAATTCCATTCGAAAATGTAGATTTAACATCCATTTGATAAACTTTGAATCCTTTGTAAGTTGCATATACAAGTAATATCCTTACACCTTCTAATCTAGCAACAGGGGAAAAAGTTTCACCATAGTCAATTCCTTCTTCTTGAGCATACCCTTTGCAAACTAATCTTGCTTTATTCCTTATCACATATCCTTTCTCATTGAGTTTATTTCTGAAAATCCATTTTGTTCCAATCACATTCTTATCTTTAGGTCTCAGTACCAGTGACCATGTGTTATTCTTTTCAATTTGATCAATTTCTTCTTTCATAGCATTCATCCAATCTTCATTCTCTAGTGTATCCTTTACCAGTCTAGGCTCAAATTTAGAAATCAAAAATGTGTTATCCTTTAACTTACTTCTTGTCATGAATCTTACATTCTTGTCTCCAATTATTCTTCTTAGTGAGTGGTATCTTCTCACATACTTTTCTAATACAGGTTCAGTAGCTTGTTCATCATTATTTTCATCTCTTAGTGGAGTCTCCTCTTGTTCATCAATTCCTTCTTGCTGCTACTTAGTTGTATCAATCAAATTACCATCTTGTACATAAACAAATCTATTATAATCTTCAGGTTCCTTTTTACTATCCTCTTCATTCCTTTATGCAAATTCATCAACTCTTACATTTGCACTTTCAACAATTTAGTTAGAATCATTGATTGAACATTTATATGCTTTTCTCTTTGATGAGTAACCAAGAAATATTCCTTCATCACCTTTAGAATCAAACTTTCCATTTCTAGAATCTTTTAGTATATAACACCTGCTTCCAAAGATTTTGAAATAACTTACATTAGGTGTGTGTCCAAACCATAGTTGATAGGGTGTCTTGTTGGTACCTTTCTTCAATTGTATTCAGTTGAGAGTGTAAACTACAGTACTTATAACTTCTCTCCAGAATGTTTGTGCAATATTTTTATCAATCAACAAAGTTCTAGTACAGTCAACAATAGATCTATTTATTCTCTCAACTATCTCATTCTGTTGTGGAGTCCTCGGTGTAAACACTTGTCTTTTAATTCTATGTTCATTAAAGAAGATAGAAAATTCATCAGAGATAAATTCACCTCCTCTATCAAATATCAAACACTTCAGTTGTTTACCTATTTCCTTTTCAATGCTAGTCTTATACTGCTTAAACATTTGAAATACAACATATTTTTCTTTTAGAAACATAATTGGCATCATTCTTAAATAATCATCAACAAACAAAATAAAGTATCAAACTCCATAATAGCTTTGAACTTTCACAGGACCATAAAGGTCAATGTGAACCAATTCCAAAATACCATTTATAGAATAATATTTTCTTAGAAAACTTGACTTGGTGATCTTACCAACTTGATATTCTTTACACATAACTTTATCAGGTTTGTTTAATCTTGGTAGTCCTCTAACTCTACTCTTCTTACTCACTTTGATCAAGTTATCAAAATTTACATGACACAATCTCTTATACCATAACCATACATCTTTAGTTTTAGGAAATAAACAACTCTTTGCATCAGTATCAAGATAAAATAAATTACCTCTTGATTGTCCTCCAGTTTCAATTAGATCTCCATCAGCACCATAGATCTTAACTTTTCTATTCTGAAATTCCAGTTGGTGGCTAGTATTGTTCAATTATGCAACACTTAACAAATTGTAGTTCAATCCTCTAACCCAATATGCATCACTACATTTCATCTTCTCATTTAACACAATGGATCCTTTACCTTTCATAGGGCATGGAGCATCGTTGCCAATTTTGATAAATCTTCCATTATATTCTTCTAGGTTCTCAAATTTATCAATATTATTAGTCATATAATGTGAACAACCACTATCAATAATCGAAGGGTCTGGTTTACTTACATGAGAAACAAGTGCTTTTTCATCTTCATACTTTTCCTCATTTGATTCTTCCTTTACAGCAACAAAGATAACTTCATATATTTCCTCGGTATCATCAGATTCATCATCAGTTACACCTTCCTCAGCTAGGTAGAAAAACTTATTTTCTTTGTCCTTAAAGTCTCTAAATATTCAGTGTCAGTTGTCTCTTTTATCATCCTTATCATTCTTGTCATTGTCAGGAAATTTATATGCAATATGTCCAATCTTATTATAATTGAAACATTTCAATGGTAGCTTGTCTTTATACTTTCCTTTGCCTCTAGGTAGTCGATTATCCAGTAGTGCTTTAAATTCCTCTTGTTCTTTCTCTTCATTCAGAATATTGTCATACTCATTTCCATTTGAATTGTTGTGACTTTCTCTTTGTCTCCTTGATGGTCCAATTCTTACAAATGACTTGAAGGGAGTCTCAATAGTCCGTAGACTATTATCATAATTACTTAGCTCAAATGTAGTCAACTTACTGATTAGGGCTTCAAGAGTAACAATATTGTTTAGTATAGATCTCAATTCCTAAATTGCAGATACTCTAATAGCATACTTAGAAGAAAAAGTTCTCAAGATCTTACTTACCACTTCTTCATTAGTCAGTGATCCACCAGCACCTCTAATGGCACTCACAACTTCCTTAATTTTGTTGCTATATTGTGTGATGTTCTCTTCATATTTCAACCTCATTTCATCATACTTTCCTCTCAAACTGTCAACCTTAGCTTTTTGTACATGTTGATCTCATCCATAGATAAGTGTAAGTTTATCCCACATTTATTTTGAATTAACACAATCCTTAATATCATTAAATTCAACATTGACGAGGGAAGAAGCAATCTCTATCATAACCAAGTTGTGTTCTTGCCTTTCTCTCATCTGGTCAACTGTCGAAGGTCCAATAGGTGGTGGAGAGTAGTCATTATCAATCAGGTGTAGTGCATATTATCCAATCCCAGATAGATACAAAATCATTCTACTTTTCCATGTAGATAAACTTTCCTTGTTCAACTTAGGTACTTCTCTCCTATACATCTTTAGATCTTTAACTCGAGTCTTTTAAAATTATCTCTTCAAATTACTTAGCTCTGATACCAATTGTTGGATTACAGAGAGGGGGGTGAATCAGTAATCCCTGATCATAAATACCTTAAAATACTTTTCTCTGATTAACTCAGTAGTAGCTTGGTAACAACACAATTCACTATTTATCCACAACAGTAAATAAACTATAACAATCAATAAATCAGTCACACAAATCATTCACAATTTGTAACACCAATATTTAACGTGGAAACCCAAATTTGGGAAAAACCACTATGGGAATTATCACCCACTAAGAAAATAATCTTCTTAAGTACACTCGGTTAAGAGCCAATCTGGTTAAAGATTACAAAACACACTGTTAGGTGTGACTCGATTAAGGGATTTACCTCATATATGTTAGGATCTTCACCATGTTAGGATTGGACTTGTTAGAGGGCTTTAAACACTCTTTAGAATGTCACCTTTCTTAAGGATTTTACAATAAGACTATTTAGTCCACTCTGTTAAGATTTATCTGTTACAAATGCTAGTAAACAACAATAATAAAATTGACATGTAGATTTGTAACTATCTTTGCTCAATCAGATCTATGTGTGCTCTTCAATCTTCACTTCAATTCTTTATTATCCACTGGCATCAACACTTCTTCAAATCCTTCCTTTCCCTCTCAAAATCTCTATGTTCCTTCTTCTCTACAATAGTCAGTAACCCTTCAACTATTCAGTTTGCTAGCCAATTATCCATACAATATCATTCTTTATATAGATAAATTTTTCCTCTCTTAATCTTATCTATTACATTTTCCTTTAATCAATCTTGACCATTCAATTCATTATATCTCAAATCTAAATCTCGGTAACACATTTTCTTTTCACCTAGGAACTTGAAATTTTCTAGCAACTTGTTCCATTTCTTTTTGCCACTTATATCTTGCCATAGATCTTCATCTTGAATTTTCCTATCTGTAGATCTCTCGCAACTAACTCTCCTCATCATCATAATCATCTAGCTCATCATAGCTAATCATTAAATATTGATTCCATCCTTATTTAATATCTTGTTCTTGCTCAATATTCTTCATTAGAATTTTGGTTACATTGCTCGGTGCCTAAATCTTTCTACTTTACTAAGTGACCTTCTTTTTACCTTTACCTTACTGAATGACTTTTCCTTCTCGGTAGCCAAAACTAGTTAACTTACCAAATTTTAAAATCTTCATCACCATGCTTTACTGACTTAACATAATCATATGTTAGGTAGAAAACAATTATATCAACATAATCTAATCATTGTCTGATCTGTATCAGTTGCCCATTTAAGCTCTACAACTTCTCAACTTCTCATTTCTTCTTCTACTTAACTCATTCATCTTATATCATTACCAAATGATATGACAACATAATATAAATCAGAAAATAATTATTTGACATCAATGACAAGACTATAACTGATCTAACCTTTCTACTATCATGTATTCCTTTGATCTTGGTTGGTCTTCATCATCAGCTCCATCAGATAATCAATCTTCAATATTTTTATCAGTTATGGTAACATGTTCAAGGATGTTAATGTTGATATGTTTTATGTCTTAGCTGACATTATTTGGTTTGCATTAAAAATTGTACTGTGTATGGTTATATTTTTTATAGTGAGGTGGTGAGCGTTTAGCTAACTTTGTTTATTCTTTCAAGGTTGATGAATTATGTAAATGTAATTGTATCCCTTTATGGATCATGTGTGTATGTGTAGATTGAGTGGATGTGAATGTATTGAAGGTTATATATTTTGAGGGAAGAGATTATGGAAAAGAAAGTTGTATATGTACTTCAATGGAACTAATCCAAGAATGTTGAAGATGCTATTATCCAGTTCATGATTTGTGGATTGTAGTCCATGATTGTTGTAAGGAAGTAAGCCTTCCTTATTGTATTTGAGCAGTGAGATTGAATGCATGTATGATTCTATTGTACTACTCCTAAGTCTATAGTACTTTTAACAGAGTACATCATCTTGTGGGTTCCATCCCCACTATGGTTTTTCCCCTAATAGGGTTTCCATGCAAAAATTCTTAGTTTTATGTGTTTTTGATGTGTTGTGGATCTTTGATTACATGTTAATTATTAGATCTAAAGTTTATGGTTATAGTTTGTGAGACAACTGATTCACCCCCCCCCCGGGCCTCTTAGTTGTTTGTTGCCATATCTCCATCACCTAGCTACCTATTTCCAATTAATTTTGCATCTACCTCATCATCCCAACACTAGGTTCCAATTTCACCAACAACTCCTAGGTACATAACATTTGGAACGTTATGTACCTGCACATTTCAACTCAAATTTGAATCAAGAGCCTGTGTCAATGTTTTGGTAGGAAAATAGATCATGTGATCAACATGGCTTAATTTTGAACCCTAAAATACTTGAGAGGTATATAAATACTCTATCTCTCCTCATTTTAGTAACCATGATCAAGATTTCAAGATCAGTCTCAAGATTTAAAGGCAAGCATCCAAGATCTAGCATTTCTTCAAGCATTCAGGGAAATTTAAAGGCAATATTCTCCATTGAAGCAAGATTATTTCCCATGATGGTCAAGTGGAGGAGTTCTAAATCAAGATAGAAGACCATTTTGTCCATCTTTTATATTCTTCTTCCAAAGCAATTGATTATCAAGCATAGAAACATTGAAGATCCAAGAGTGGCATTCATAAATCTATGCATTTTTTAGGGCATCCTTTATTTATTTCTATATTCCAAGGTCAACAACTAGAATTCAAGAAACATTCAAGTATATTTATGAATATGTGTGATTTATGCATCCGTTTATGAAGGTATAATAAAGGTAGATCTAATATTTACCTTTACATTTACATTCCTTTATGAAATTTAAATTTAATTTCAAGGTTGATTCCTAAACAAGGGTTTGACCAAGGAAACCCCCTTTCCACAACATTTTCCCTATTTTTTGTGTGTAGGAATAGGTGGCGCAGTTGAACTTTTATGGAAATATCAGGAACTATCAAAGCAACCTTGAAAGTTTCAGCCCAAAACCCATGGTACAAATCATTTGGAACATTTTGTACATGGGTACAAGTCATTTGGAACATTTTGTACCCAGCATTTTCAACCCATATTTGTACCATGGATTATTTTTGTTGTGTAGTTTTTGTTTTAAGTCTTTTCTAGTTATTTGTTGTTCTTTGTTAGTCTATATTTCTTGATTTGTTTATATTTGCTTATTTTTTCCTCTATTTTGCATACTTCCTTCAAATTAAACTTTGTAATTTCCCATTACACATTTACACATCATCTATAATGAAGGATTATTGTTCCCATTTATCACTTGAGTCCTTAAGCTTATTGGGTCATTTTCCCTTCTGAATTGTACATTAGGGAATTGGATCCATCCCTTGCATCCTTTTCGCCCATGTACATTTTTGGTGAACTTGACTCATGACATATCCATTCTTATTTTGATGTTTTATATTCCCTTTTGTGTATTATATCCTCATGTTTTATTTGGTGGTGAGATACTCTCTTCATTAGTTTCATTATACTTAGTTCAATTTATAAAATTAATGAGTGTTTGTATATCTCTTTCAAAGTTAATGTTTACACTTGATAGATACATCTCCCTTTCATTTTTTTTTGCATGAGTTTTATAACATTAAGTCCTACTTATAGTATTCCAGTTAGGAGAAGTCATAGACTTATGGGTTCCTTTGATCTCGAGTCCTATTTATTTCCTAGAAATCATGATGAGTCAAACATGCCTACTAATGACATTCCTACCATAGTTAAGAATAACTCTTTCAACTCTTCTTGTGATGAAGACAAGACTAAATAAGAGTTACTCTTATGCAATTGAAAAACTTTTCCATGGCTTTGAAAATTTTGAACAATGGTTAGGACAAGAAAATTCCAATCTTGAGGCGATCTCTATAGTTGAGTGTTTGAGGAAGTTAATTCACAATGATGAACATGGTGTTAATATCTTGTATAGTATCTCTCATCTTATTGATAATAATGTAAAACCTACTAGAGATTGTGCCTAATAATTTGGTTTCACTCCACCTCCCACTAGTGTTGAGACCTCCATTCCTATTCCTACTTCAATAACTAGTGTCTCCACTTATGCTCTACCTCTCATGACCACATCCATTCAGAACACAAATCCTATACATGTTAGCATTTCTAATCCTATTTGTCCTCCTCCTTCAAGTGTTCCATGTGTTTTCATGCCTTCATCCATGCCCACATACAATAGTGTTTCATTTTCATATTATATGTTCCTTCTATTTCTCATAATGGTCCAAACCTTTCACACATATCTCCTACCACTCTTTCTATTGAATCCACTATCAATAGCTTGGCTCAAACTGTTTCATCCTTACAACAACAAATTATTTCCATGACTCAATCAAATTACAACATTCCTACTTGTGACATTACTAATATTTTTTCATTAGACATCATTCATGTTGTTATCCCTCAATACATGGAAATACCTCATTTAGAAACCTACAATGGAAAAGATGATTCCTTGACTTATGTGAAATCTTTCAATCATTGTATAGTGATTTCTCTCATGATCATAAGTTCATTGATAAATTGTTTACTAGAACCTTTCAAGATAAACTTGCAATGGTATTATTCTTTGCCTTCTTATTCCATCATGTTCTTTTAAAAATTTACTAGTGCTTTCATCCAACAGTTTCAAAACAATATTGGTCCTAATATTTCTTTGATTGATTTTATGCATTGTAAACAAGGTATTAAAGAAAAAGTGATTAATTTTAATGGTAGATTTAAGCATTTGCATGCTCAATTTTCTTATCACGTGCCTAATATTGATGTGTAACATATTTTCATTGCTAATTTACAAAAATACATTAGAGATAAGATATTTCTTTTAAATTATCTTTCTTTACTCAATTGTGTGTAGTGCTTCATAAGCATTAGCTTTAAGTGAGTTAATTTGAGAATATCACTCTAATGGCTCTTGTTGACAAGAGTGATGTCGCATCACAATCCTTTGAAAATTTTCAAAAACCTAAAGGCTTCATCAAGATCAATAATTCATCAAAGACCATTAATGAGAAAGTGGCAGAAACATCCAAAGGTGTGGCTCTTTTACCATCTATCTTTAGACCTTCTCATAATTTTACACCTCTTTCTGAATCTTTTCATAATGTGATGTTGAAGTTGGTTAATTCTAATGTTTTAACACTTCTTCATATTAAACTAATTGACACATAT
The DNA here is from genome assembly GCA_027943335.1 of Chamaecyparis obtusa. Lineage (NCBI taxonomy): Eukaryota > Viridiplantae > Streptophyta > Pinopsida > Cupressales > Cupressaceae > Chamaecyparis > Chamaecyparis obtusa. The sequence goes on from BSBK01000559.1 coordinate 835,370, forward strand.
AAACCTTTGCCTAAGTATTTTGAGCACAAATGTTTTTGTTAATACCATCGTCAACTTGACCATGATACTGACAAGTATTTCCATTTGAAATATATTATTTAAGAGAACATTGATTCTAATGCTATCTCACTTAAGGGTGTTAATGATCAAGGAAACAAGTTTCTTGCACCTCCCAATGAAAGCTTACAAATTTATACCAACTCTTTACCTTCCATTCAACCAATACTATTGAGACTACTTAATCTTTGCCTTCTTACTCCACCCATGTTGTTGACTATGATGTTGAGTGTACTGAAGCCAATAATATTGTCAAAATTATTTATCAATTCAAACCTAAACCCAAACCCAAACCTAAATTTGAGATTTGCATTACATTTGATCCTAGAGTGACTATTATAGAAGCTAATGGTCATCTTTACATTGTTGCAAGAGTTAATGGTCTTCTTTCTCGTGGTGTCCTTATAGATCCTACTTGCATGGTGAATGTTATAACTAAATAACATCTTTACACTAGACAAATGCAATGATATTTCCATGAAAATAATAATGTGATGATCAAAACTTTCAATGGTTTCACATATCCTACTCATTTTTCCACTACTTTTCCAGTGGAATTTGGTGGTAAAACCATAGATGTCACCTTTTTTGTCATCCCAACTTTCGATTAGTTTCAAGTTAGACTTTTCCTTCCTTGGCTCACTTTCATGAAAGTTGCAGTCTCCCTTATCCATAAGTTTTTGAAACTTCCCCATAATGGAGAAATCATCATGATTAATCATAGTCTCTATTATCCTTTAGCACGTCGAGGGAACATTGATCTTGACTTATTTTTACCTTACATGCCTTATAAAATTCAACCTTGCAAAGATAATTTATTATTATACTATTAAAAATTCAAAATCCACTAGCTTTGTGAGCTTAGAAAATCCTCTCCTATAGTTCCATCTCCCTACCTTGGACATGGACTTCTTCCTAAACCTCCTATTTATGTGTCTATTCCACCCCTATATCCTATAAGCATTTTGCATATGCTATCTCTCAACCTAGTGTGGTGCCTTCTATTATTCCTCTTAAAAAAGGAAAGGACTTGATGTTGATTGATTGTCAAACAAGCCAAATTTCAAATAAAATCAAATGTAACCATTATGCTCGTGATTGTCATCATAAATGTCATGCTAGAGCCCATGATCTTGCTCCCAAAACCTTTCCTCCCCTAAGACACCTACTAATGTCCTGATTCTATTTGACCAACCTATGGATAGCCCAAGGGAGGAAGTTAATTTGAAAAAACATTAAAAAAAAATTAACAAACATGATAATTCTATTTGTATCTTATATTATATTACAAATAATTTGGATGAAGAAGATACTCTTGATGATGGTGATTTGGAAGTTCCTAATTCTAATGATGATGTTCATGGTAGTGATTTTGATGTTATCTATGAGCTTATTTAAGTTAATCATGATTTACCTACTAGATTTTCAAAGTAATTATCTCATGTTCCTAGTGACAAACAAAGTGACTCATCCTTAGAGCATGGTCCTTGTTTGGAACTAGCTATTGTTCCATCTTCTATGCTTGATGTTTTTCCTCTTGAATGTCTCCCATCTTCTCTAAATGATATAAACCTAGATGGGGGGTAGGTGATATGCTTGAATAGCTCCTCTTGTATGTTGGATCTCTTTATGTTTGCTTGTTGTGTTGTGCTTCCTCTGTCATGTGCTACTTGTCATATGTTTTGTTTAGATTTATTTAGATGCCCCTTGTTATTCCAATGGTGCAAGGTGAAAAAGGAATCAATATATTGTGACATTACTCTATTTGTATCTCACTTCTTTTATATGTTGTATACATGCTATGTTGTGCATGTGTTATTGTTCATAAATGTGCCTTTGTATTGTCTGATTAGGGATGATTGCAAAATAATAGCTACCTATTATTTTTGGTCTTCATGATGCCAACCCAAAAAGACTATTTTTTGTATCTCTTATGTGGCATTCTTCCATTGTGCTCATAGTTTTGCTACCTTTCAAGAATGATGATAATTCATTTTGATATAATTCTTGATATACATGAGTTATCATATAATTAAATTGACCCTAGATTTAATAGATCCCTTTCATGCTCTCTTCATCGTGTGTTTTATTTCCCTTGGTTTGTCCTTGTTTGGGGGAATCTCATAGTGGAAGCATCTCTTGTAGGTGCATGTATGCTCCATTAAATCATTTTCTCCCATTAAGGCATTTGCAATTACTGTAATGTGGGGGCATACACTCCACTCCTTGTTTCATATTTACATGCACACACACACATAATGATTCAATGTGATCTCTTATGTAGATGGCTAAGGATACAATGCTTTCCATATATTCATATTCACATTATCAAGCATTGTGCAATATTTTATAGATCATTAGATCGATCCCTCCTTCCTTGATTTGGTCCTTTGACTGACCATTGTTTTGGATCTCTTAATGAAGACAATGCTTTCCTTAAGGATTGATCCTCCTTTCCTAGATCCCTTTGGAGACAATGCTTTCCTTAGGATTGATCTCATTTTATAGATCTCTTAATGGAGACAATGTTTTCCTTAATGACTGGTCCACTTTGTTTTGATGGGTTGACTACCATAACATAGTTTTCTAAACTATCGATGTCGTCTTTTTGTAGAAACACTTACTCTTTGCATGATATTTAGTAAGGTAATACATTGCTGAGCTAGTGGTCATGTTTCTCTCTCTCCTTTATCTCTCTTTCTCTTTCAAGCAATGCCTCTTTTATCTTGGTTTTGGATTTGATAAGGGATTAAGTCACTTGGGGGCTTGATGTTTCCTTATCTCCTTAACCTTGATAAGATTGTTTGTATGTATTGATCTACTTTACCACAAGCATGGGTTTGTCTCATACTCCTAGTGGGAGATAAATGTATTGCCCTAAAAAGTCATCACCCACAATTAGATGCTTAGTTCAGCCTCGTTTTTGTGATTTCAAGATTTGATGCCCATTATGCTTGATCCTAGCTACATATTTCCACGTAATTCTCTATATATCTCATCATCTGAACATTGGGTTCCAATTTAACCATATTCTCCTAGATACGTAACGTTTGCAATATTATGTACCTAGGTACATAATATTTGGAGCATTATGTACACACATATTTTGGCTCAAATTTAAACTAGGCTTGTGTCAGTCTTTTGATGGGAAAATAGATCTCATGAACATCCTAGCTTAATTTTAAATCCCAAAATATTTAAGAGGTACATAAACACCCTATCTCTCTTCATTTTGGTATCCATGATCAAGATATCAAGAGCATTCTCAAGATTTGAAGGCAAGCATCCAAGATCTATCATTTCTTCAACTATCTAAAGTAATTTGAAGGAAATATTCTCTATTGAAGCAAGCTTCTCTCCCATGATCACCAAGTAGAGGATTTCTCAATCAAGCTAGAAGATCTTTTTGTCCATCTTTTGCATTCTTCTTCCAAATCATGTGATTATCAAGCATATCAACATTGAAGATCTAGGAGTGACATTCATATATTTATGCATTTGTGAGGGCATCCTTGATTTCTTTCTACATTCCAAGGTCAACAACTACAATTCAATCAACATTCAAGTATCTTCATGAATATGAGTGATTTCTATATCCATTTAAGAAGGTATAATCAAGGGAGATCTAATTTTTATCTTTACATTTGCATTCCTTTATGTAATTTTAATTCAATTTAAAGATCAATTCCTAAACAAGATTTTGACCAAGGCAAACCCCTTTCCACAACCCTTTTTTTGTGTGCTGGAACAAGTGGCACAATTGTCTGAACTGTTATGGAAAGATTGGGAACTATCAGAGCAACCCTGTAAGTTTCAATCTGAAACTCGAGGTACAAATCATTTGGAACATTTTGTACCTAGGTACAAGTCATTTGGAATGTTTTTTACCCAACATTTTCAACTCATATTTGTACCACGGATTAGTTCTACTGTTTAGTTTTTGTTTTAAGTGGTTTTTAGTTTTATGTTGTTCTCTAACAGTCTGTATTTCCCAATTTATCTGTATTTTCTTATTTTTCTCTCTATCTTGCATACTTGTTTCAAATTACACCTATTTGTTTTCCATTAGATATTTACACATCATCTACAACAAAGGATTATTGCACCCATTTAGGGCTTGAGTCCTTCTTGAGCCTATTGGGTCATTTCCCCTTCCAAATTGTTCATTAGGGATTTTGATTTATCCCTTGCATCCTTTTCCCCCATATACAAGTTTATTTTATCTTATTATAATGATTAATATCAACATAATCTTCTTAGTTAATTTCTTTATAACCTACATATGATAGTGCAAGTTATTACAAGAAAATCTAGAATCCAAAGTCAAAACTCTTTATAAAATAGTTAATCATCGTTTTATGTATAAACTATAAAAGGATTGGATTAGACCATATTTAATTACTTTACAATTGTTCTTTATACTACAAACCATGTGTTATATTCAAAGAAGGATGTGTCCTCCTTTCTCTAAGTACTTTTCCTCACATTACCCTCCTACCCTTCTCCAAAATCAATATTTCCTTCCTAAACACATTTATAACCTTAAAGCTTTACTCTACTTTTCCACCCTCTAAAGAAAAAAAGATAAACCGTCAATCCTATTCCTTCTAAGAAGTTCTCAAACTTATATTTAAAGTGAGAAATTCAATAAGTGAATTATAATTGTTTAGTGCTCGCAAAAAAGAAATTTAGAATCAAGAATTGTGAAAAGAGTCACTACAATAATGTAAATCAAAATGTAGAAAATACCACAAAATGATGGGTGTGAAGGAAATGCCACCAAAAATATGAAATAGAAAGGAAATTCTAAGGTGGTTGACTGATCCATTCAACCCTCAACAATTCTATCTTTTTTCTTATTTTTTCCAACTTAAAATAGCTAACATGAGATTGAAGCATAAATTTCAAAAGAAAAAAAAATAGCTTTGGACCATACAATTGATTTGTAATCGAAAACTACAAAAATGTGTGTCTTCTTCAGGTGTAACTTACCTTATATTTGCAATGTTCTTTTGCAAGAGTTTAAGGGTGTGTTAGGAATGGGGTTTGGTTTTGTTAATTGATGATGGTTCTCAGGTTGTGTTGGATATAATTTATAACTTAAAGTTATCTATATCTGAACATATAGGTTCTCTTTGATCATGTAAATTTTAGTTTGTCAAATCTAGGTGTGCATTTCACTCTTATATGTTACACTAAGCTTGCATATTTTTAGGATTTTCATGGCATTGTTTGCATATTTTATTTTGTTTTCATCTTGATATGTGAAGCTTGAGATGTATACTATGGTAATCATTATTTTGTACAACTATACATAGGCTTATACACGTGTATAGTGAAATAGTTTTAAATGGATTTTTGCCCCAGATAAGGTCATTGTTGGGTTTACCTCAGTTCTATTATTTTAGAAGATTCCATATATTGATGTGTTTTTCAAAAAATGTTTATGTTATATCAAAGTATATTTAGTTGTATGAACAATGAAATATCCACATCGTATGCGATATTGCACGACCGAGCTAAATGTGCATGAGTGGTACTTGTCATTCTGTAAATATTTAAAAATATCACAACCTCACTTGCCCATATTTCAACATGTTACAGACTTAATGTATAAATTGGGTTGTGCAAATTTCATCCTCGATACTAAAAATCCCTTGTCTCATGTATATATTTATGTGCACTCAATATTCTACAATCACATTTAACCACATGTCTCAATACATCACAAACTTACTTCTGGGGGGTTAGAAATACCATAAACATTTCTGCTTCGTTCTCATTTTAATGGGTTGCCTTATTGTGATGTGGGAATTTGAAACTTAGTTTTATTAATTGTTACTATCAAGATGCATACCTTCAAGAGTTTTTATGTCTACTAGCAAGGAGTTTCAATATTTGTAAATTGTAGTTTGTATCTGTCGATGTTGCCAAAATGTCAAAAACTTATTGCCATTTGCAATGTCGAATATAACCAACGTTGGTTGTTGCATGACCGAGCTAAGTGTATGTGTGTGGTAAATCTTTTTGGAGGTAAGCTATTACTCAAGATGATTGATGGTAGGTGTGGTTGCTTGTGCCTAATTTTTAAGCCTTTTACCATTTGGAACCATACTCCAAGTGTTACAAAACATCACCACGCATATTTGTTGCAAGTACCAATTGCCTTGTTGTGGCTAGTAGAATTGGGATTAGTCATATTAAACTTAAGCTAACACTGCTTTTTCTGACACAATGACCCTCCACCTACATTTAGCAATTTGACCACAAGCTTTCACTCAATATTTGCATCAATAGGAACTTGACACTATGCGTCTCTTATTTCAATAGTAATCTAGGACCACATATCCTATTTGGCTAGGTACTTTATAGTTTTTTTAATACCCTTCCCAAGGGCTTTGAGATGTCATGTTCTCTTGATATGGAGTAAATCTATATAATTTTCTCTACATATTTTAATTCAAAGGGAGTGGTCCCCCAAGCCACATTTTCTTGGCCAAAATAGTTTTAAAAACTATATGATTGAAAATTACAACTATAGATCTAATTTTTTCTCTCATTTTAGTGGTTGTGTTAAAGATACATTGTGTTTACCTAATTTTTCAATGCTTCACACTTTCTTGTTACTTCATTATTATTATACAAGTTACAAAAACACCATACTCTCAATAATCAATTTATTTGATAATAACAATAATAATGCTTAATGATATTTTATTTAACACTTCATACCTCCAATACAAAACAAATTAATTCCCAAAACGCTAACAATTTTTTAACCAAGTATATCTCTTATTCCTTTACCCCATCAAATATGTCTAAAACATATTTATATATCATGATCATGTTACTTTGATATATTCAAAATTTTGCATTTTAAAATGTCCACCCCATAATTAGACCCTGGAATAAATTTGCCAATCCACTCTAAAGGTACAAGCTATTTCATTAGGATTATTTATGAAGCAAAGCACGTGTACTACTTTTAACTTTTTGTTTTATCCTATTATATAAAATAGCAAGTGACAAAAAATGTGAAGGCAATGCCTTGTAGAATGTGTTCCTTGTCCTTTAATCATAAGGGCTTTGGTGACCTTTAATTGAATAAGTTTTGTTTACTTTCCCCCATATTTTGACCATTAAACTATGGTATGTTATGATTTCACACAAGTACATATGTTGAGTATTAAATTGGCACTATATTCATTGGAATTGCTGGGGTCCATTGGTTAATGTCTCCTTTTTACTACTTTTATGGAATTCTTGAAGTTGACGGCCTATATTCTCTTTTTACTATTTTGACTTAGACTACTAGAGTTTAAATGGCTCTTATCATTTTCTAGTCCCGCCTATCTAAAGCGACTAATGTTTTAGGTTGAATGTCTTTAGCATTAGTTTGTCTTGGAAATGTGAAGTAAAATATTTTTCATGATTTATAATGTTTGGTTCATCTTTTATTTCTATTTTGAATTATTTGATTAATATTTATTTTTTAATTGGTTCTTCATAATTTTGTTGGAGTTTTATTATTTTTTACATTAAAAAATTCTTCTTTTTTTTGTCAATAGATATTTTATCAGTTCAATGAAAGAAACTTCTGGAAATTCTGGATGCATTGTTGTCAAATACAAATTAGTTGAAATTTTTTAATATCACAATCTCTACGATTTTATCATACTTTTCTCTACAATCTCTACGATTTTATTAGAGAAAGTTTGGATTGATTTGCCAACAAGAAAACAACAATTTCATAGTGAATTTTAGTGGTATAAAGATTGAAAATTCTTATGGTTTTATCAGAAATTTTATCAACGAAGTTCAAGTCATAATTTGTAAGTTTTTAATTATCGAGAAGAATAGTAACTGCTATGACATCAACACATTTGCTTTTTTATGTGCAATTTTCAATATTTTTATTGATCGAAACAATGTCTAAAATAATTTGTTGAGGCAAATTTTTGGTCAAGGAGTGCCTACAACTTTAAATTTAGATTAATTTTTTTCTATAACTTTATTCTTGCCTCTATAAACTCAAATCATTTGGAAAATTTTGTAATTTCCATCTACTAATCAAACTTTATTTAACGATTTCCATCACTATTGCAAAATTTAGGCATGGTCTAAACATAAATTATTTATAGCTCTCGTGCCTTTTAATGTGCGATCACAACTTGCTTGCACTGTTGGGTTTAGGGTTTCTAGACAAACCCCTAACACACACAAATTAGGGGAAATCAAACATAGCCCATGATTAGTTAGATGTAAATAACTTCATAGAGAGTCAAAAATAGGTGCACAAAACAATAGCAATTATGTCAAATTATTTATATATTGTTATTTATTAATGTTCTCTTCTATTGTGCTTTTATTTATTTGATGCCATTTTGATTTCTATCTACTGCGGAGGGATTAGGAGTTTAAAGTTCAAACATTGCAGCAACTGTAGCTACTAAGCCCATAATTATCAAACAATATTTGATAAACCAAGCTTGAGAACTCTCTACCAAAAGGTTAGGATTTCCAAAAATTATTGTTTTATGACAATGCCTTTCAAAATTTACGCTTGCATTTGCCATTGAGTTTGGGCTTTCTAGATAGAACTTCGATGAGCAGAAAGAGGGGAAATCAAATGGAGGTGGGGAGCTCTATTAAAGTTTAAAAGTCATTATTTGCATGTGGGAAACCTCAAGGAGAGTTGAAACAAAGTCACACAAAAATTAAAATTTCATTATTATTGGTCATCATTATGCTTGATTGATATTGGTAGGGTGACTGAGTGTTCAAAGGGAGTGTTTCTAGACTGCAATTCGAATTAGCTACAATTCTTTAGGTATTAATCTATTCACCCTTCACTGTTATCCTTTAACATTTCTTCTATTTAATCCTTCAAAATAAGAAGCAAACAAAGCCACTTTATTACATTTGAAACATCTTAACAACACTTCACCATAATCCAATTCCTGGATCAATCACCCATCTTAATACAAACGGTCTTGGGAATTGATGAATCACCATCTTGGCCTACTTTTATCCTCGCAATCATAATTTTAGATCTACCCAATATGATCATATTTATTTTCTTCAACCATGACTCGTTACAAAAGTCTAGCAAAAGAAAATACAATCGTATCCAGACATTTTCAATAGATAATATAGGAAGTTAAAAAATAAATGGTTTTGCTTTCTTACTAACCATTACAGATTGTAGGTGTCATCAATATCTTATTATCTAAAAGCTCTTCATATCCATATTAACTTGATCTAAGACCAAACCTTAATGCTCGCGGATCATTAATTGCCACAAAACGGTAGAAATTTGCTTTTGATTTAAAAAGAAAACACTCAAATTCACAATAAAACATAGATGACAGGATTTGAACCTGTGCGGGTATAATTCACATGATTTCTAGTCATGCTCGATAACCACTCTGGCACATCTACTTTATGATTTAACTTGTTTTTGTTTTCAAGTAGTCTTTAAAGCTTCTTTTGTCATGATTCCCTAAAACAAGGATGAGAAAGATATTTATTGTAACATCTCTCTACTAGATGGCACTAATGCATCATCTTCTATGCAAGAGATAAAAATGCCATCAGCCTTGGTCTATACTCTTTTAACTATTTATAGACATTCCAAAGTCCAATTCATTATACTCTATCTTCATTTACATGGTAGGAGGAAGTTTAAGACTGAGCATTGGCTTAGAACTTTAAGCTCATAACAATTAAACTTATAAAGTGACGTGTTGCTGACAAATAGCTATGAAGGAAGAACAAAAACTCTGAAAGTATGTGATGGTGAAGATTGGAAGAATACCTTATTGAATATTCATGTTTATGTTCAATGTGTTTGAGCCATCATTTGTCATTGTGAGAGATAATATTTTCCAGGAAGCATCCAAGTTGGAAGGCTATGATGGGATAGCCTAGGAGGAAAATAAGCACTTCCTTTAGAAACTCTCATAACATCCAAGGCCAGTGTGTTACTATAACTAATGGTGATGATGATGAAGACTGACTAAGATCAGAGATATGTAAGATAGTAGAAAGATTAGATCAGTTATTATCTTGGCATTGATGTCAAGCAATTGATATCTGATTTATATTATGTTGCCATATCATTCAGAGTATGATATAAGTTGAATGAGTTAAGAAAAAGAAGAAGTGAAATGTTATGAAGTTGAAGAACTTAATTGGGCAACTGATACATATCAAACAATGTTAAAGTTATGTTGATATAATTATTTTATACCTAGCATTTAATTATATCAAGTTGGTAAAGAAGATTAGTCAAGTCGGTAAGCAAAACAGTTTTGGCTACTAAGCAAAAAATGTTAGGAATAATAGTCCACAATACAACTGAGAGGGGGGGTGAATCAGTTGTATAATAGAATATTAAACTTTAAACTTTAAGCTCATCAATATCAGAAATAATGAATGCTAACTCAATAACATAATATTTTGGCCTCGAGGAAACCCTATTAAAGGTAAAAACCCCGATGAGAATTAGCACCCACAAATGATCTACTGAGAGTATAGTAATCCTTTTTAGAAGATATAGCCCTGTTAGGAGCTTATTAAAACATTACAGTACATAGTCCTTGTTAGAGGATAGACCCTGTTAGGAGTCAAGGAACAAAGGAACAAAGAGGGCTCACTGCCCAAAGAAGGTTAAATCCACCTTCAGAACTCACTAGTTTGCAATAGGTGTATATGAAGAAATACACAATCTTTTGAACTATTTGCCAACAACTGTCTTTGCTTGATCAGTTCCAATGAATTCCACCAGTAAACCTCTACTCTACATGTAGCAGACACAAGCTCGCAGCTTTCACAACCTCTCTATATCACATAAATTCCATCCATATCTTTTCCAAAGAAAAGACTCTAAATATATACCTTATTACATTTTACCATGATCAGGTCAGCCCATGGGGCTTTCCTAATATACAAATTATTACATAAACTCTTGCTAAGATACACACAATATATAAAACAAGTATACAATGATTACAATATAACAATTAAGGACTGACATCCTTAATTCATGTTTGCCAAACAAAACACACACTTCCTTTCCTGAGTCAGCTTCTAAATAAACCATTTCCAGAACATATGCCATAGATGACATCACCAATCACTTTGTACCTTGCACTGACCAATGAACATCCTTCAGTACCCTGTCTTTCATCCTTCAAGCTCACATACCTTGAATCCAAGTCTTCTGGAAGATATACCCAAAACCCAGAGACTAACTCTGTCAATTCTCACTATCACAGTCCAGTGACTAGTCTTCATTAAACCATCTGTATCTCTCACAATATGAAACATATGAAGATGTGATCTCAAATATAGATCACAACATTCATCTCAACTCATGTCTAACTTCACAGCATCTGAAACATCTGTACAGTGTCCGTACACTGTGATAACATGCCTGGTCTTCTCTCAGAAACATATTAAATGTCTCAATCACCACCTATGCATTAGCAATATCCAACAATCTCCCCCTTTGGCATTGATGTCAACATATGGGAAAATCTTATCCCAAAGTTATATCAATCCAAAGTCCTTCAACTGAACAATCTCCCCAAACAGTAGAGATTTTCTCATAGCCAAACTCCCCCTTTGACAACAATGGAAAAGGGTGCCATGAGCCTTCAACTGCCTTCACATATAATCTTTCTTGCATGATCACTCCCCCTGAGGAGTAGATCCCTACATCCAGTCCAGAAAATGATAAGGCTCTGAATACTTCTAGACTGATGCATTTCTGCATCAATTAGTTCTGACTAGGAGGAACCTCAACTACCAACATACCTCTCAGATATTCAAAGGTATCTTTTGGTATTGGCTTTGTGAAGATTTATGCAATCTTCTCTTTTGTACTGATGTATTATAATTTGATTTCCTTTTGTGCCACCTTGTCTCTCAAGAAGTGATACTTAATAGAGATATTTTTAGTTTTGGAATGCATCACCAGATTCTTTGACATGTTTACTGTGCTAGTGTTATCACAATGGATAACCACAGGTTCTTCAAAAATTACTCCAATGTCTGTCAGCATTTGTTTCATCCAAATAATCTGAGTGCAGTTTATAGGAGCAACAACATACTCTGATTCAGCAATAGACTGTGCTATACAATCTTGTTTCTTGCTTAGCCAAGAAACCAACTTTTTCCCAAGGAAAAATACACCGCCACTAGTACTTTTCCTGTTATCAATATTTCCTATCCAATCAGCATCAGTATAAGCATGAAGTTCAAAGCTATCATTTCTGTCATACCATAAACCATAGTCTATGGTTCCTCTAAGATACCTCAGTATCCTTTTCACAGTAGCTAGATGTGTCTCTTTGGGTTATATCTAATATCTAGCCACAATTCCAACAGCATTATCAATATTTGGTCTAGTGTGAGTCATATATTGTAGCCCTCCAACCATTGATCTATACGAAGTCTAAAAAACACATTTTGATTCATCATCAATTGTTAGCTTGTTCCCAGTCACCATAGGTGTTCCTACTAGTTTACAATCTTCCATTCCAAATTTCTTAAGCAATTCTTTGAGATACTTGGTTTGAGAAATGAAAATACTATTCTCATTCTAAGTTATCTACAGTCCAAGAAAGAATTTCATTTCACCTATCATAGACATCTCAAATTCACTTTCCATTTCTTTGGCAAACTTCTTACATAGATCATCATTACCTCCAAAGATAATGTCATCCAAAAATACTTCTACTATCAGGATTCCATCTTCGGTAGTTCTTAAATACAAATTATTGTCCGCATTACCTTTTCTGAATCCAAGTCTAAGTAGATACTTGTCTAACCTTGCATACCAAGCCCTAGGAGCTTGCTTTAACCCATACAGGGCTTTCTCTTCATGAATAGGCTCATCTTTAATAGCAACAAATCCAATCTCTTCATTGTCTAAATCATCATCATCGGAGATTCCTTCACTAGCATAATAACATTCTTTGTCTCTTCTAATCTTTGCATAATCAGGTTTGTACTTGGGAACTCTTGTAGGACATCTAGATGCAAAATGGCCTATCTTATTGCATGAAAAACATTTCAAGGGTAACTTGCCTTGAAATTTTCCCTTACCTCTTTTTCCTCTTCTAGCAATCAATGCAACAAGTTCTTCCATCTTTCTTTCTTCTTCCATTATCTTCTCCCATTCCTCAGCATACTCACCAAGCTCTTCTTTTAGGTCTTCTTTTCTTGTGCTCGGAAGTGCAGATACTTTCTTGTGTGTGGATGCCCTAAATGCACATTCAACTTTATGTGCATCTTCTCCTAATTTTGTAGCTTCAAAGGTAGTTAAATTTTCAATCAACATCTCTCTGCTAAAGTTTGGAGTCAGGGGTATAGTTTCTTGAATAGACATTGCCTTGAACTTGTAAGTAGGAGTTAGGGATCTAAGAATCTTTGCAATAACTTTATCTTCATCATAAGTGCCTCCACAATTTCTAATTCCAACTACAACTTATGTAACCCTTTGAACATAGGCCCTAATGCTTTCACCTTCATTCATTTTCAGTGTCTCCATCTTTGTCTTCTAGTTTTGCAAGTCCGCTTGTTTGGTGTACTTGTCTCCTTCATAAAGTGCCTCTAGTCTGTTCCAAAGCTCATGTGTCAAATCCAGATCTTTAATTTTGGTAAACTCACCCTCGGATAGTGCACTGATCAATGCTTCTCTTACAACCATGTTGCATGAAAATAACTTCTTTTCATCATCAGTGGTTGACTCCAAGTCATTCTCGGGCTTCAAAGATTCCTTTTTCTTTACAATCATCCAGTAGTCTATGCCGAAACATAGCAAGTGTTTTCGCATCTTGTTTTTCCAATTGTTGAAGTTTTCAGGATCAAACTTAGGACTATCCTTCCTATAGAATGCCATTTCCAAGATCACCTCAAGTTGTTAAGCTTTCTCTCTAAGGACCACAAGCTCTGATACCAATTGTTAGGAATAACAGTCCACATTACAACTAAGAGGGAGGAGTGAATCAGTTGTATAACATAATATTAAACTTTAAACTTTAAGCTTGTCAATATAAAAAATAATGAACACAATGAATGCCAACTCAATAACACAATATTTTAGTCTCAGGGAAACCCTGTTAAAGGTAAAAAAACCCAATGGGAATTAGCACCCACAAATGATGTATTGAGAGTATAGTAATCCTTGTTAGAAGATATAGCCCTGTTAGGAGCTTATTGAAACATTATAGCACATAGTCCTTATTAGAGGACAGACCCTATTAGGAGTCAAGGAACAAAGAGGGCTCACTACCCAAGGCTCACTTCATAAAGAAGGTTAAATCCACCTTCAAAACTCACTAGTTTGCAATAGGTGTATATAAAGAAATACACAATCTTTTGAACTATTTGCCAGCAACTGTCTTTGATTGATCAATCCCAATGAAGTATACTAGTAAACCTCTCCTCTACATGTAGCAGACACAAGCTCACAGCTTTCACAACCTCTCTATATCACATATATTCCATCCATATATTTTCCAAAGAAAAGACTCTACATATATACCTTATTACATTTTACCATGATCAGGTCAGCGCATGAGGCTTTCCTAATATAAAAATTATTACATAAGCTCTTGCTAAGATACACACAGTATCTAAAACAAGTATACAATGATTACAATACAACAATTAAGGACTGACATCCTTAATTCATGTTTGCCAAACAAAACACACACTTCCTTTCCTAAGTCAACTTCTACATAAACTATTTCCAGAACATACGCCATAGATGACATCACCAATCACTCCATACCTTGCACTGACCAATGAACATCCTTTAGTACCCTATCTTTCATCCTTCAAGATCACATACCTTGAATCCAAGTCTTTTGGAAGATATACCAAAAACCCAGAGACTAACTCTGTCAATTCAAATTGTCACAATCCAGTGACCAGTCTTCATTAAACCATTTGTATCTCTCACAATATGAAACATTTGAAGATGCTATCTCAGATATAATATCACAACATTCATCTCAACTCATGTCTAACTTTGCAACATCTAAAACATCCGTACAGTGTTCGTACATTGTGATAACCTACCTGGTCTTCTCTCAGAAACATATGTTGACATCAGTGACAAAACATAAATGACAACAATATGAATGCCCATTCAGTAACGTAGTGATTAAACATATTAAATGTCTCAATCACCACCCATGCATTAGCAATATCCAATAGAAAAATTCATTCAGTAAAAGCAAAGTAAGTTTTGGTAAAGGAAAAGGAACTCAAGACACTAAGCAAAGTTAACCAAAATTCAGTTGAAGAAATAAGTTAGTCACCGACCAGGAAACATAAATTAAATATAAGGATTAGAATGACAATTAATGTTGATCTATGATGAGCTGGAAGATTCTAATGATAAGGAAGAGTTAGTTAGAGAGATCTACAATCAAGAAAATTTAAGATGATGATCTATGGTACAGATCTAAGCAACAAAGAGAGAAAGAACAAGTTCCAAGAAAGTTCAAGTTCTAAGGTGATGATAAAATGTGTTACCGAAATCAATATTCATCAAATTAGTATATGAAGTGAATTGGATGGTTGAGATTAATAAAAAGAAAATGTGATAAAGGAGATTAAGAGGAAAAATAAAGTCTATATAAAGGATGAATTTGTATGAACAAATGGATGGAAAATTGAAGGGTTATTGAGTCACCGACTGATGCAGTGAAGAAGGAAAAGGTTGAATTCTGAGTCATAAAGTTGAGTTTGATGAAGTGTTGAAGCTAGTAGAAAGTGAAGGATTGAAGTGAGGACAAAGAGTGCACAAAGGATCTAATTATGAAAAAGCTAGTTGTAGATTCATAGGTCAATTTAATTATTGTTTCTTATTGACATTTGTAACAAATAAATCTCTTAATCAAGTAGACTTAACGGTGTTATTGTAAATCCTTGCTAAAGGTAACATTCTAAAGAGTGTTTGAAGACCTTTAACTAGGCCACTCCTAACAGGATGAAGATCCTAATAGATCTAAGGAAAATCCCTTGACTGGGTCACATTTAACAGTATGTATTGTAATTGTTATTAGTATTTTACTCCCTTGAGGAGGCCTAGTTACTAAGTTAGAGTACTGCACCCTAGTTTGAAATTATTAGTGGTCTTTCTTAATATTTGTGTTCATTTCAAGGTACATGAAAGAAAAAAGGAAATGAACTACATCTAAGAATTACATGTCCATGTATCAATGTTAAGTATGCTTTATAAAAGGATAAGAAACTAAGCAGAACATTTATCCAAGCTCACATAGGCTGTGAGCATAGTCATTGCTAGAATTGAATGAATAAGTGCAAATATACATGAAGTAATCAAATCAAAATATAGGGGTACTAGACATTGTCTGGCAATGGTGTCTAGATCTAGTCCTATCTAGAGAGCTCCTATGGTCCAGAACCTGCAAGAAGAGAAGAGGAGATATGGGTTAGATCCAATGGATCTAAATAATGCCTCGTATGTATCATAGTATTCATAAGGATGCATATATGCATTCATCCATACACCTCTAGAAAGGGTTGTGGTCAGGGCATGTGCATTAAAGAGGCTCCATAAATAAAAGAGATACCATTATTTTTACTAATGTGTTTGTTCCATGTGCAGATACATGCCAAGCACACCCATGATCAGTATTGAGTCTCCTAGTACCCTACACTGAACCTGTGAGGGTTCTCAAAAGCTCTATTCCCATAGAGTTTCTGGGAGCCCTAACAGTCTCGAGGAGAGGCACTAACTCATGAAAGGGGGGCATTCAGTAAATGATGCAATATCAGTGGACACTCAAGGGCTACAAAGATAAATCAGATGGAGCATGGTCAAAGGGCACTGGCAGATTCAAAAGGCATTCATCATCAGCATGTAGAGGGGACACAGTCTGCATACTAAGGAAGGATACATCATAGCATGAACATGATCAAAATCTGTGTGATGAACCAAAGTCAAAAGGGCTACAGTTGTTAAATCATCATATGGAGCAATGAATTGGTAATGCATATGTCCATAATGAGCACCAATAGAGTGTCATCAAAGTGAATCTCAAGCATGGATTGATGAGGTTGATGCATGTAATGGTACCGACAACAATTTAATGGAGAAATCACAATACCAAACCATCAGGCCGAAACAAAGGGTGCATATTCTACATCATCTATACAACGTCATTATGACATGAAAAGAACTTAAGTCTACATTTTAGTTGAATAATATAATGAAACAGTCATATTCAAGCCCAAGATGGTGCCATTGAAAGAAGCAGACATGAACCGTCAATGCATTATAGTAATAGTGACATCCAAAAAGCACCAAGTAAACATTGAAAATGAGGAGTTATAGCTTTTGGCCTCACAGTGATAGTGAATAAAAGTCAATTACATAATGCTAAAAGGAAACAGTACATCTACAGTCAGCATGGAACCAATATCAATTAAACATCAACAACATTACAACTAACAGTGGCCTGATTAAGATAATAGTAAAGCCCAATGCCAATCAAATACCAAACATACATAGCAACACGGTGCCATGTGATAACATCAGGCATCAATATGGTGTCGAGGGATAACAATGAAGCCCAAAAACTAATAGCAAATCCATGAAGGCTCACAGCTGTCAAGAATAAAACAAGTAATGACCTAGGAATGAAGGCCTTCACCATAAAGATATGTCAAGCATCAATAATACAATGAACAATAGGGGGGCACGACATATAGCCAAAGCAAAAAATGTAGCAGGTTCGGGTCTTCAGATATAGTACCAAGCAATCAACAGTGGACTGGCATCAACAATGGATCGCAAATGATGCCATGAAGTCATGTCTTCGCCAGATAAGGAGGTTATGGTGGTTACAAATCCATGGTTTAAATTTAAAACAAAAAATCATAAATCAGGTTCACGGGCCATTGAAGGCATGCCACTGTCTCCAAACCCCAAAAAACTAGGAGTGGCAATAAAATGATGCCTGAGTGCCCATGGGTTTTAGACATTTTGCAACATGACATAGAATCCAGGACAGTGAGCATACTATGATGCCCTAGCAAACCCACAGGCTGGCATGATAAGAAACACACATGCACCAGCAAGTACAGAAGGAATCTTCCAATTTCCCATATGGTAGCACCATCAATGGTGCCATGTACAAAGCATAGCAGAAAATTGAAATTAACAATCAACGATGGCTCACGGGTCATTAAGTGTTCAAAACAACAAGCTTTTAGACATAAGTAAACAATTGTTGATGCCCTGGCACTACTTGTGGGCCATGAACAAAATGAACATAACATAGGCATCAACACACCTGTCAACAACAATGAATACAGTGATGCCCTAAGAGCACAGGTCTTCACCATAAGGATCAAAGCAATAGTAAACAAGCATCAAAGCCCAAGGCACGTCTAGCATCAACATGATAAAACTTGAGTACACAAGCATTCAAAGTGATAATGAGCATAAAGTAACATAACAGTGAATTCATTAAACAATTGTCAATGCCCTAGCAAGCCCACGAGCTATGTATAAAGGAATAACAGTGAACAGTGCCCTCATCTATATGAGGAATCAATAACAAGCCACAGATTTTATGAGTTGTGTATGAATAAAGAAAAGAGATAGTGAATAAATGCATATGCCAAGCTCAATGGCTCACGACCATTGATTGAGGCCATTCAACAGTGATGCCCTAGCTCACAAATAGTACGGGGGCCTTGAAGCATTTGAAAAGATAAGTATAATAAATCACAAACAGTGAGTAGGGCACATTTTTCTGGCACACTGCTCACAGAGTTTTGAACATGTAACCAGCATCATGCTCAAAGTGCATATAACATAGTGAGTACAACAACATTGTAATTAAAACTAGATATAGAGTAAAATTCCAGTGACATAGTCATGCCCTCAAAAATGCAGAGAAAACAATAAACCCAAATGTTGTGCCCTCGACTTTTCAGAGGAAGAATGAAATGCAGAATAGCAAAGAGACAATGCCTACCTCAATCATGCCATGGATATCATGAATGGATTTTTCCAAAGCTGAACTCAAAGATCAGAGGTGAAGTGCCAGTAAAGTTAGAAGCTTGCCAGGTGTCGAATGAGGAAGCCTGAGTGCCAGCAATTTCATTATTTTTGTGAAGGAGGGTTTTGAAAATGATTAATTATGTTGTTTCTCCCCTTTTGGGTTGAGATTTTATTAATCATTGTCTCTTTTTTTTTGTGCTATTTGAAATAGGTGGATTTAATTTAGGATGTGAATATTTTGAATATGTTCTCCCCTTTTAAATTAATTTAAATTGGCTTGAAGGACTATTCATAAATATGATTAATTAAACTTTTGAAATCCACATGGGGTTAGATTTTATTATAGAAGTCATTGCATACATTTTATTGTAATTTCTGACAATGGTGTTTTATAAACCATTGTCAAAATCCTATTTTTGGTGCATGACTTAGAGTGGACAGAGTTTTCCTTTGACCATCTTTTTTAGGCGTCCCACTTTTTTTGCTCCCCCTAAAAACTCAGGAATCTGGCATCCGAGTTTATGAGGCATCTTCATGGGCCTATTTGGAGAGTTTTTTTCCATTTTTAGGTGGTTGTGGGATTTGAATGCAGATTCCTAGGTTTTAGTTATATACCTCTCACTTTTCATGATGGAGGTTAGCTCTTCATTCCATTCTCTCTTATATGAGTGTTGTAGCTCTAAGAGACACATCTTGTACTTGGTTTCTTTTCAACAATAAAAATTTTTCCTTCTTGTTTCCCTACAATTTCAGAGTTATTCTTATTGAATCTTATGCAGGATTATTGTGATGTTATTGTATCCTTAATCTGTATGTTGATCCATTTGAATGTTTGGGAATTTGTCTTGGCTTTGTAGTATTAATTCATGTGCAAATTGAAAATCAGAATTATGGAAACATCTTCCCTTCTTTGTGTTCCAAGTACCATATTTTCTAATGAGTTTAAGGCAATAGAATCAAGTTGTGAAGTGCAGTTTTGTCTTTATTGTTGCAGTAAGCTTAATTCAGTTGTGGATCTTCTTTTAAATTCGATGGATCACCTAGTTTTGAAAATCAGTTTCAATTATTTATTTTATGTATTCTCTCCCTTTCCTAAAAAAAGTTAGTTTTTAAGTGATCCAAGGGGAAGTTGGCCCCTAATCTGGAGGTCTATTCTCGAATAGGTTACCCACAACCTAAGAATAGTCCCATGTTTCACAGGATTGATGGGTTTTAACACTTAGCAAATTGGGTGCAATCCTTAGTGACAATAGTTTTTGGCACGCTCGGTGGGACAATAATGTTTCCCATCATTCACTGAGATTTTGGTGTGATCCTTAGTGCAATCAACCTTTAAGAGGTAGTTTGTTTCAAACACCATAGCAACTATGAGAGAAATCTACTAGTTTAAGCAGTCCAAGTGCTGATAAGTTTCAAAAAATATCTTTTTACCAGCTTATTTGATGAGTAAGCATGTCAATTCCTAATGCATTTTCTCCCTATCACCCCCCATATCATGAGAAAGCTACCCATATGCCTTCATTTGTACCATATCAAGCTGGCCATAGTATATAGCCAATATATCCCACCAATAGCAAATTTCCAGCATGCACTGCCATACCTTCCCACCCAGCATCAAGCATCCTGGCAGCATTCCTATGAACCACCCTATGAGGGACACCATTATAATCCTCAGAATCAACCCAATACCACTTCAGATTCAAACTCCAATGACTTGTTGGTAAATTTTGGAGAGGAAGTGAGCTCTTTCATGAAAGATTATGTAGAGATGAAGTCTCAGAAGGAGGAGCTCTCAAGAGACTATGTAGAGATGAGGTTTCAGAAAGAGGAGCTCTCAAGGTAGTATATGGAGGTGGTGACCTTCTCAAGGTAGCTTGAGAGCTAGATAGTAGGTGTTGAGTAGACCCTTGAAGAGAAGAACCATCTAATCTTGACACAAGAGAAGATCCATGAAGAAAAGATTGAAGAGCATCAAGAATTAATAAGGGTCATCTATCTTACATATACAAAAACTGAGAAAGATCTTTGAAAGGGGTTAGAAAAGGATTAGTTGGTTAAGAATATGTTGGCTCAAGCACCAAGGCAAGGAGATCATGAGGTCATTGCTACCCCAATGCAAGAAAGCTCACCAGATCCACTAGAGGGTGATAAAAACTTAATGCAGCCTTGGAGACCCTCATGGACCATGTATCTGGGTTACATGATGTGAACTCTTCTTAAGAAAGAGATCCCAGAGGAGATTCCTCATGCGGCTAAAGAGGACCTAGAGGTTTTGTAGATCAGATAGGAGACTCACAAGGTACAAATCCCAAATTTCTTGCCTGGTAAGTCCACTATCACTTCCATTAAAATTCCAAGCTTTAAGATTTCTCCTTCAATTCAGAATCCTAGTCAACAGGGGCCTAACCTCCATGATTCTTTAGAACCTATTCATGACCCCATCTTAGATTTCTAGCCACCTCATTTTATTCCTATAAAAGAGACACCTAAAAGGTTTGACTTCCTAAGTGATAGTGAACCCATCCTGCAGCAGATAAAGCCCTATGAGCCAATTCCTAAAGAGCCCCCCACACCTCATAGCATTTTAGGCCAGGAGGAAGAGAATGAGTTTTGTCTTTTGGGTGTACTTTTTCATGATGATCATGAGGAACAAGTAGATTTATTACATAATGATGGATTAGGGAAGCCAAATAAGGATAAGAAAGCAAGTGAAGAAGGTGAGAGCCTAACTGATCCATTTGAGGAGATGCCTTCTTATATTGAGCAAGATGAGGTGGTAAAAGATTTACTAGTTGAGCTCTTTGATTATGATAAGAAATATACAGTTGCTACTAACTTAGAACAACAAGATGATTTTGATTTGATAATTGATGTTTTCTGCTCCACTCTTGTTGATGTTCCTCATATTCCTGAAAAGGATAATAGCTTGCATGTTCTTGAGGAAGAGTTTATTTTTCAGGAAGTCAATGTTGTGTCAATTATAGAATCTAAGCCTATCTACAATAAAGTAGAGGATGAATCTAAGGAATCATGTTTCCTGAACCATGAGGAGGGGCCAGTGGTTGTTAAAGACCTGAGATAGTTTGATAGCTTTGATGAGTTGTTGGTTTTTCCAACTAATGAAGAGGATGGCCCTCTCACTACAGAAGAAGAAATGGTATGGAAGACTATCATGGAGGGGCAGATTTTTATTAGCATGCTGAAGTCATTCATAAGGTGCATACTGAGCAGCAAGAGAGGGCTAGTTTCATACTCTCGAGGGGGTGTCCTATTAGATATCTAGCTCAGGTGGGGTCAAGTGAGACATTTGTTCTCAAGGATTCAATGGGGGGTGATGTCAGAGGTTCATTCACTGATGACCATGAGCTTATTCAGTCTCATAAGCCTCCCTGGGAAGATAACACCTATGGACTAATCAAGGTTAGTAGTCTGGTCTACCAAATTCAAAAGTTGATATGCCAGACAGTTCAGTACATTTTTGTATTCCATATTCTCTTTGTTGGCATCAAATATGCAAAGTGTAATACCCTAAGGAGAATGGGAAGTTATTTCAACAATCCAGTTAATGGATTTATTTAACCAGTTTGTTGATACTGGTTAGAGTAGGTTAGGGTAGAAGTTCCAATTTTTTGTGTTTCCTAAGTGCCTTGGCACAAGTTTGTTTCCAGCTTTATTTTCAGTTTGCTTTTAGTTTTCAGTGTGGTTTGGTTAGCAATAAGCCAAAGCAACCTATCTCTGGCAGTTAGTTTTAATTTTGTTGGAGAGGAGTTGTTTGATCTAAAGCTAAGTTCAAATTTGAGGCTTATGGAACTCTATACCCAATGGCTTTCAAGGCAACTTGTCAGGACGCTTAGCAGGCAAGCACTCCAAAGAGGTCGCTAAAATGTTATCAGTATTTTACTCACTTGAGGAGGCCTAGTTACTAAGTTAGACTACTGCACCCTAGTTTGAAATTATTAGTGGTCTTTCTTAATATTTGTGTTCATTTCAAGGTACATGAAAGAAAAAAGGAAATGAACTACATCTAAGAATTACATGTGCATGTATCAATGTTAAGTATGTTGTACAAAAGGATAAGAAACTAAGCAAAACATTTATCCAAGCTCACATAGGCCATGAGCATAGCCATTGCCAAAATTGAATGAATAAGTGTAGATATACATGAAGTAATCAAATCAAAATACAGGGGTACCAAACATTGACTGGTAATGGTGTCTGGATCCAGTCCTGTCCAGAGAGCTCCTATGGTCTAGAACTTGCAAGAAGAGAAGAGGAGATATGGGTTAGATCCAATGGATCTAAACAATGTCTGGTATCATAGTATTCACAAGGATGCATATATGCACTCAGCCATACACCTCTGGGAAGGGCTATGCTTAGGGCATGTGCATTAACGAGGCTCCAAAAATAAAAAAGATACCATTTTTTTCAATAATGTGTTTGTTCCATGTGCAAATACATGCCAAGCACACCCATGATCAGTATTGAGTCTCCTAGTACCCTACATTGAACCTGTGAGGATTCTCAGAAGCTCTATTCCCATAGAGTTTCTAGGAGCCCTAACAGTCTCAAGGAGAGGCACTGACTCATGAAAGGGGGGCATTCAGTAAATGATGTAGTATCAGTGGGACACTCAAGGGGTACAAAGATAAATCAGATGGAGCATGGTCAAAGGGCACTGGCAGATTCAAAAGGCATTCATCATCAGCATGTAGAGGGGACATAGTCTGCATACTGAGGAAGGATACATCATAGCATGAACATGATCAAAATCTGTGTGATGAACCAAATTCAAAAGGGCTACAGTTGTTAAATCATCATATGGAGCAATGAATGGGTAATGCATATGTCTAGAATGAGCACCAATAGTGTGTCATCAAAGTGAATCTCAAGCATGAATTAATGAGGTTGATGCATGTAATGGTACCGACAACAATTCAATGGAGAAATCATAATACCAAGCCATCAGGATGAAACAAAGGGTGCATATTCTACATCATTTATACAGCATCATTATGACATGAAAAGAACTTAAGTCTACATTTCAGTTGAATAATATAATGAAATGATCATATTTAAGCCCAAGATGGTGCCATTGAAAGAAGCAGACATGAACTGTCAATGCATTGTAGTAACAGTGACATCCAAAAAGCACCAAGTAAACATTGAAAATGAGGAGTTATAGCTTTTGATCTCACAGTGATAGTGAATAACAGTCAAGTACATAATGCTAAAAGGAAACAGTGCATCTACAGTCAGCATGGAACCAATATCAATTAAACATCAACAACATTACAATGAATAGTGGCCCAATTAAGAAAACATTAAAGCCCAATTCCTTTCAAATAATAGACATACATAGCAACACAATGCCATGTGATAACAACAAGCATCAATATGGCGTTGGGGGATAACAATGAAGCCCGAAAACTAATAGCAAATCCATGAAGGCTCACGGCTATCAAGAACAAAACAAGGATGACCTAGGAACATGGGCCTTCACCATAAGGATATGTCAAGCATCAATAATACAATGAACAGTAGGGGGGCACGACATATAGCCAAAGCAAAAAATTTAGTAGGTTTGGGTCTTCAAATACAGTACCGAGTAGTCAAGCATTGGCACCAAGCAAACACAAAGGCTTCAGCTCATCGAGCCATGAACAGAGACAAACATGATCAACATGGTGTCATAGCTCGTTTGTAGTACCGATCTCAGCCCCAGAAGTGTCAGCAATAATTCGGCAGCCTTACATCAAACTCATGGATATGCAATGAATTCAAATAACACGATGCTAATCAATTGAGGGGGCCTTATACCCTAGTGCGTGAACCACATGTATCAATAGTGGACTGGCATCAACAATGGATTGCAAATGATGCCACAAAGTCATGTCTTCACCAGATAAGGAGGTTATGGTGGTTACAAATCCATGGTTTAAATTTAAAACAGCAAATCACAAATTAGGTTCATGGGCCATTGAAGGCATGGCACTATCTCCGAACCCCAAAAAAATAGGAATGGCAATAAAATGATGCCCAAGTGCCCATGGGTTTTAGACATTTTGCAACATGACATAGAATCCAGGATAGTGAACATACTATGATGCCCTAGCAAACCCGCAAGCTGGCATGATAAGAAACACACATGCACTAGCAAGTACAGAAGGAATCTTCCAATCACCCATATGGTAGCACCATCAATGGTGCCATGTACAAAGCATAGCATAAAATTGAAATTAACAATCACCAATGGCTCACAAGTCATTAAGTGTTCAAAACAACAAGCTTTTAGACATAAGTAAACAATTGTTGATGCCCTGGCACTACTTACGAGCCATGAACAAAATGAACATAACATAGGCATCAACATAGCTGTCAACAATAATGAATACAGTGATGCCCTAAGAGCACGGGTCTTCACCATAAGGATCAAAGCAATAGTAAACAAGGATCAAAGCCCAAGGCACGGCTGGCATCAACATGATAAAACTTGAGTACACAAGCATTCAAAGCGACAATGAGCATAAAGCAACATAATAGTGAATTCATTAAATAATTGTCGATGCCCTAGCAAGCCCACAAACTATGTATAAAGGAATAACAGTGAACAGTTCCCTCATTTATATGAGGAATCAATAACAAGCCACAAAGTTCACGAGCTATGTATGAATAAAGAAAAGAGATAGTGAATAAATGCATATGCCGAGCTCAATGGATCACGACCATTGAATGAGGTTGTTCAACAGTGATGCCCTAGCTCACAAACAATACGTGGGCCTTGAAGCATTTGAAAAGATAAGCACAATAAATCACAAACAGTGAGTAGGGCACATTTTTCTGGCACATTGATCACAGAGTTTTGAACATGTAACCAGAATCATGCTTGAAGTACATATAACATAGTGAGTACAACAATATTGTAATTAAAACTAGATACAGAGTAAAATGCCAGTGACACAGTCATGCCCTCAAAAATGCAGAGAAAATATTAAACCCAAATGTTGTGCCCTTGACTTTTCAAAGGAAGAATGAAATGCAGAATAACAAAGAACCAATGCCTACCTCAATCATGCCATGGAGATCATGAATGGATGTTTCCAAAGCCGAACTCAAAGATCAGAGGTGAAGTGCCAGTAAAGTTAGAAGCTTGCCAAGTGCTAAATGAGGAAGCCCGAGTGCCAGTAATTTCATTATTTTTGTGAAGGAGGGTTTTGAAAATGATTAATTATGTTGTTTCTCCCCTTTTGGGTTGAGATTTTATTAATCGTTGTCTTCTTTTTTTTGGTGCTATTTGAAATAGGTGGATTTAATTTAGGATGTGAATATTTTGAATATGTTCTCCCCTTTTAAATTAATTTAAATTGGCTTGAAGGACTATTCATAAATATGATTAATTAAACTTTTGAAATCCACATGGGGTTACATTTTATTGTAAAAGTCATTGCATACATTTTATTGTAATTTCTAACAATGGTGTTTTATAGACCATTGTCAAAATCCCATTTTTGGTGCATGACTTAGAGTGGATAGAGTTTTCCTTTGACCATCTTTTTTAGGCATCCCACTTTTTCTGCTCCCCCTAAATGCAGATTCCTAGGTTTTAGTTATATACCTCTCACTTTTTGTGATGGAGGTTAGCTCTTCATTCCATTCTCTCTTATATGAGTGTTGTAGCTCTGAGAGACACATCTTGTACCTAGTTTCTTTTCAACAATAAAAAATTATCCTTCTTGTTTCCCTACAATTTTGGAGTTCTTCTTATTGAATCTTATGCAGGATTATTTTGATGTTATTGTATCCTTAATCTGCATGTTGATCCATTTGAATGTTCAGGAATTTGTCTTGGCTCTGTAGAATTAATTCATGTGCAAACTAAAAATCAGAATTGTGGAAACATCTTCCCTTCTTTGTGTTTCAAGTACCCTATTTTCTAATGAGTTTAAGGTAGTAGAATCAAGTTGTGAAGTTCAGTTTTGTCTTTGATGTTGCAGTAAGCTTAATTCAGTTGTGTATCTTCTTTTAAATTTGGTGGATCACCTAGTTTTGAAAATTAGTTTCAGTTATTTGTTTTACACATTCTCTCCCTTTCCTCAAAAAATTTAGTTGGTTTTTAAGTGATCCAAGGGGAAGCTAGTCCCTAATCTGGAGGTCTATTCTCGAACAGGTTACCCACAACCTGAGAATAGTCCCATGTTTCACAGGATTGCTAGGTTTTAAAACTTAGTAAATTGGGTGCAATCCTTAGTGACAACAGTAATCTTTAACTAGATTGGTTTTTAACTGAGCATACTTCATAAGAGTATTTCTTTAGTGGGTGATAATTCCCACAGTGTTTTTTCCCAAATTGGGTTTCCATGTTAAATATTGGTGCTATATGTGTTGAATGATTATTATGTTTGTTATTGTTGATTGATAAAGTCTATTTACTATTTTTAGTAAATTTTAAATTGTGTCTAACCAAGTTGACATCGAGTTTAATTAGAGAAAAAAATTTAAGGTACAGAGAATCAAGGATTGTTGATTCACCCCCCTCTCCGTAATCTAACAATTGGTATCAGAGCTAAGTACTCTAAAGGGATAAGTTTGAAAGAATTGAGGAAAAGATCTGAAGATGTATAGGAGAGAAGTACCTAAGATGAACAAGGAAACTTTCTCAACATGGTAAAGAAGGATGAGGTTATACCTATCTAGGATTGGAGATTTTGCACTCAATCTTTTGGATGATGACTACACTCCACCGTCTCCTAGACCTATGCTAGTTGATCATATGAGAGAAAAGAAGGAACACAACTCTTGACCAATGTTGAATTCAGTGATATTAAGGATTCTATTACTACAAAAGAGATGTGGGATAAGCTTGTACTTGTTTATGGGGTGATTTGCATGTACAAAAAGATAAGTTTGATAGTATGAGAGGAGAATTTGATCAAATGATAATGACGGATGAAGAGAACATTGCTCAATATAGTTTTAGAATCAAGGAAGTAGTTAGTGCCATCAAAGGTGATGTGGAACATTAACTGGAGAAGAAATGGTAAGTAAAATTCTGAGAACTCTTTCATCCAAGTATGATATTCAGGCATTTTCTATTCAGGAACTGAGATCTATACCGAATTACATTGTTACTCTTGATGCCTTGATTGGTAAGTTGACTACGTTTGAACTTAGTAATTATGATAATAGTTTACCGCCTATTGAAATATCTTTCAAGTCATCTCTAACCATTGGAAGTTCAAGAAGAGAAAGAGAGAATCACCATAGTTCATGCGAAAGTGACTATGACAGTATCCTAATAGAAGAGAAAGAATAAGAAGAGTTGGAAGCACTGTTCGCTAAGAGGCTACCGAGAGGTAAAAGAAAGTATAGAGGTAAAATGCATTTGAAATGTTTCAATTGTAACAAGATTGGTCACATTGCATCTAGATGTCCTGACAATGACATGAATGATAAAAGTGACAAGAAGGATAACCGATACTGAAGGTTTAGAGACTACAAGGACAAAGGAAATAAATCATGCTACCTAGTCAAGGAAGGAGTAATCGATGATAAATCTAATGACATAGAAGAAAATGTGGAAGTTGTCTATGTTGCTATGAAGGATGATTTAGAAGAAGAGAGGTATGAAGATGAAAAAGCCCTTATTTCTCATGTAATAAAAATTGACCCATGGATAATTAATAGTGGTTATTCACATCATATGACTGGTGATATTAATAAGTTTGAGAACCTAGAAGAGTATGATGGACGATTTGTTAGATTTGGCATGTTTTGTTAAAGGAAAAAGATCCATTATACTGAATGAAAAGATTAGATGTGATGATGCTTATTGGGTTCAAGGACTAAACTACAACTTTTTGAGTGTTTCACAATTGAACAACATTGGTCACCAACTAGAGTTTCAAAATAGAAAAGTGAAGATTTATGGTGTTGATGGAGATTTGATTGGAATCGATGAACAATCTAAAGGTAATCTATTCTATCTTGATATTGTTGCAAAGAGTTGCTTGTTTGTTAAAGTTTAGGATGTTTGGTTGTGGCACAAAAGACTCTATCATGTAAATTTTGACAACATGATTAAGGTGAGAAAAAAGAATAGAGTCAAAGGTCTACCAAAATTAAGAAAACCTGATAAACTAATATGTAAGGAATGTCAAATTAATAAGATGACAAAATTAAGCTTCTCAAGAAATTATTACTCATCTAATGGTATTTTGGAATTATTTCATACTGATATTTGTGGCCCTGTGAGAATTCAAAGCTATTATGGTGATCAGTATTTTATTTTATTTGTTGATGACTACTCAAGGATGATTTTGGTAATGTTTCTAAAAGAAAAATTTGATGCATTCCAAATGTTTAAATGGTATAAGACTAGAGTTGAAAAGGAAACAACTAAGCAGTTAAAATTTTTAAGATTAGATAGAGGAGGTGAATTTAATGTCTTTTGCAATGAAAATGGAATCAAAAGATAAGTATCTGCATTGAGGACTCCACAAAAAAATGGCATAGCTGAAAGAAGAAACAGATCAATAGTTGATTATGCTAGAACATTGTTGATTGACAAAGAGGTTGCACAAACATTTTGGAGAGAAACCATTAGTACTACTATCTACACTCTCAACCGAGTACAATTGAAGAAAGGTATAAACAAAACCCCTTATGAAATCTGGTATGGGCATACACCAAATGTTAGTTACTTTACAAATTTTGGAAGTAGGTGTTACATATTGAAAGATGCTAGGAATGGAAAGTTTGATTCTAAAGGTGATGAAGGTATATTCCTAAGATACTCCTCAAAGAGAAAATCCTATAAATGTTTGATTAAGGCTACTAACAAAATAATATAAAGTGCAAATGTGAGGATTGATGAATTCGTAGAAAGGAATGAAGATAATAGAAAAATAGAACTTGAAGACTATCAAAGATTTAAATATGTACAGGAAGGTATTTTGGGTAATGCAATTGAGATGCAACAAGAAGAAACTAAGGAGTAAGTTGAGCCTCCACCGAGAGATGAAAATGTTGAAGAACAGTCTACCGAGCCTATTGTAGCAAAATATGTGAGAAGACACCACTCACTGAGCAAATTCATTGGAGATAAGAATGCAAGAGTCGTGACAAGAAATAAGTTGAAAGATAATACATGTTTGATTTCTTAATTTGAGCCAAGATTAGTCAAGGATGCACTTGGAAATGAAGACTAGATTAATGCAATGAAAGAAGAGATTGATCAGATTGAAAAGAATAATACTTGGTCACTGGTACCAAGACCTAAGGATAAGAATGTGATTGGTACAAAGAGGATTTTTAGGAATAAACTCAATAAGAATGGAGATGTGATAAAAAAATAAAGCAAGATTGGTCTTCAAAGGGTATGCACAAGAAGAAGGTATTGACTATGGTGAGACATTTTCCCCTGTTGCTAGATTAGAAGGTGTAATAATTTTACATGCATATGCTACCTATAAAGGATTTAAAGGCTATCAAATAGATGTTAAGTCTACATTTTTAAATGGAATTCTTGAAGAAGAAGCTTATATTGAACCACTTGAAGGATTTGTTGAGAATTCTAACAAGGATATGGTGTCCAAACTACACAAGGCACTATATGGTTTCAAGCAAGCACCCTAAACATGGTATGAAAGATTACACTTATATTTAATCAAGATTGGATTTCAAAGGACAAGTGACAACAATAATTTGTATCTGAAATGTGATAGTACTGATAAGGTTTTGATTGTTGGGATATTTGTTGATGATATCATATTTGGAGGAAATGAATCAATGTCTAAATCATTTTTTGAAGAGATGAGAAAAGAATTTGAGATGTCCATGATAGGAGAGATAAAATTATTTATTGGACTATAAATTCAACAAGTTAAAGATGGGATCTACATAACATAGTCAAAGTATATCAAGGAGATCCCAAAGACATTCAGTATGGAAGAGTCAAAACCAGTTAGTACACTGATGGCTACTGGTTGTAAATTGTCAAAGGAAGATGAAACAAAGGAAGTAAATGAAACACTATGCCAATCCATGATTAGTAAGCTACAATATGTTGTTCACAACTGACCTGATATTACTCATGATGTTGGTATTGTTGCTAGATTTTCTGCCAACCCAAAGGAAACACACATGTCTGCAGTGAAAATAATATTTAGATATCTGAAAGGGACTGAAGATTTCAATCTTCTATACACAAAAGGAGGATATTTTGATCTGAAGGTATACACTGATGTTGATTGGGCTGGAAACATTGATGATAGGAAAAGAACAAGTGGTAGAGCTTTCTTTTTAGGAGAAAGATTAGTGACATGGCTAAGCAAGAAATAAAGTTGTAATTCAGAGTCTACTGTCGAAGCCAAGTATGTTGTTGCAACTATGAATTATTCAAACATTGTACGGATCAAAAAATTACTTGAAGGTATGCAAGAAGAGATTACTGATCTAGTTACAATTTACTGTGATAATACTAGTGCTATTAACATATCAAATAATCTAGTGATGCATTCAAAGACAAAGCACATTTCTATCAAGTATCATTACTTGAGAGAACAAATTCAAGACAAGCATGTGATATTGGAGTATGTGAATTCAAAGGAGAAGATAGTTGATATATTTAACAAGCCACTACCAAAGGATGCTTTTGAGTATCTTCGAGGTGAGTTAGGGATTTTTCCCCTATCCAATATTCACTAAGGCAAGATGCATGTTACATCAATTCAAGTTTTCATCAGAATGTCTATTTTATGAGTTGATGCTAGTGTTCACTCTTTGGGTGATGCATGAAGTTGTGAAAAGATGTTTATGTCTGCAATGATAAATCAATATATTTGAGGTATGATTTACCACCTAAGAAAAGTTTTTAGGAGTATGTGTCTTTGGCATTGTTGTCAAAGAGGGAGAATATTACAAGATAAGAGGGATAAGACTACTTTGAGGGAGAAGATTACTAAGAGTGAGAAGATCTATTGAGAGATGAAATATCCAAGAGGGAGAAGATGTATAGATTGAGATCAAGCAAAGAAGAAATAAGATGTTAAAGCTTAGAGGGATTATAGGACAAAGATTGGCAATAAATGTTACCATCATCAATTGAGAGTACAATGAAGACTGTTAGTGTATTGCCATCAATGCCAAAGAGGGAGATTATTACTGTAACTAATGGTGATGATGATGAAAACTGACTAATATCAGAGGTATTAAGATAGTAGAAAGATTAGATCAATTATTATCATATCATTGATGTCAAGCAATTGATATCTAATTTATATTGTGTTGCCATATCATTCAGAGTATGATATAAGTTGAATGAGTTAAGAAGAAGAAGAAGTGAAATGTTCTGAATTTGAAGAGCTTAATTGGTCAACTGATATAGATTAGACAATATTAAAGTTGTGTTGATATAATTGTTTTCTACCTAACATTTCATTATATCAAGTTGGTAAAGAAGATTAGTTAAGTCGGTAAGCAAAACAATTTTGGCTACCGAGCAGAAAAAGTCATTTGGTAAAAGCAAAGTAAGTTTCAGTAAAGGAAAAGGAACTCAAGACACTAAGTGAAGTTAACCAAATTTTGGTTGAAGAAAGAAGTTAGTCCCCAAGTAGGGAGCATAAATTAAATACAAGGATCAGAACAACATTTAATGTTGAGCTATGATGAGCTGGAAGATTCTAATGATGGCGAAGAGTTAGTTAGAGAAATCTATGATCAAGAAAATTCAAGATGATGATCTATGGTACATATCTAAGTGGAAAAAAGAGAAGGAATAAGTTATAACAAAGTTCAAGTTCCAAGGTGATGATAAAACGTGTTACCGAGATCTATATTCATTGAATTAGTGTATGAAGTGAATTGAATGACTGAGATTAATCAAAAGAAAACATGATAAAGGAGATTAAGCGGCAAAACAAAGTTTATATAAAGGATGAATTTGTATGAACAAATGGCTAGAAAATTGAAGGGTTATTGAGTCACCGATTGATGCAGTGAAGAAGGAAAAGGTTGAAATTTGAGTCACAAAGTTGAATTTGATGAAGTGTTGAAGCCAGTGGAAAGTGAAGGATTGAAGCGAGGACAAAGAGCGCACAAAGGATCTGATTATTCAAAAGATAGTTGCATATTCACAGGTCAATTTATTTATTGTTGTTTATTAACATTCGTAATAGATAAATCTCTTAACTGAGTGGATTTAATAGTCTTATTATAAATCCTTACAAAAGGTAACATTCTAAAGAGTGTTTGAATACCTTTAACCAAACCACTCCTAACAGGGTGAAGATCCTAACAAATCTGAGGCAAATCACTTGATCATATCACATTTAACAGTGTGTATTTTAATCTTTAACCATATTGGCTTTTAATTGAGCATACTTCAAAAGATTTTTTCTTTAGTGGGTGACAATTCCCATAGTGATTTTTCCCAAATTGGGTTGCCACGTTAAATACTAGTGTTATATGTGTTGAATGATTATTATTATTTTTATTATTGATTGATAAAGTCTATTTACTATTGTCGGTAAATGTTAAATTATGTTTGACCGAGTTAACACCGAGTTTAATCAGAGAAAGTTTTTAAGGTACAAAGAATCAAGGATTACTGATTCACCCCCTCCCCCCCATCTCTTTGTAATCTAACACAGTGTAGCTCCCATAATAAAAAGAATCTTGTAATATGAATTTTCCCTTGTGGTTTTGTGGGTAGCCAAAAAGTAGTAGATCCATGTTGCTAGAATGTGGCTAAGTAGAATGGTATATGATAGAATTTACAAATAGGTATTGTATTAGGACCTAATATATCTTCAACCTACATACAAGTAGAATCTTAGCCAGGAATAGATTATAGATTATCAACTATAGCTAGAAGGAAGAGGGGATGAGGGTAAAATATGTTGGAAGGTGGGTGTAATACCCCAAAAATGGGCTATAAGTTCATTAACCTCCTATATCAACAATTCGAATGAAATCGACATCAAAGTCCTAATCTAAGGCACATCTAAACATCATCGAATCATAATTGATTATCTTAAATTCTGCATCAGGGAATATTCCTAGTAATATTCCTAATCATCATAATTATCTTTAATTTTATAATTATTTGGCAATAAATCACATTTATCCTAAAATTTGATTAATTAAATATTTTACATATTTAATTAATTAGATTTAATATTTGCCACTTAATTGTTTAATTAAATTTAATTCTATCTATTATTAATTGTATTATTTAATTTTGACAATAAATCAAAATTCCTATCTTTAATTGATTAAATCTTTATTTAATTAATTAAAGCATGTTGTCATTATTTAATAATATAATTTTTAATAAAAGTTTGATAAAATAGTTAATTAACCCATAAATTAATTATTTTATTTCAAAAATCAGTTAAGTTGAGCATAAATCACTTTATTATTAAATTAATTCATAATTAAAACATGCACAATCATAAAAGCAGACAACTGTCAATTATCAATTAAAGCTAAACTCTATTTTGAGTTAAAGCTTAGCTTTTGCATGTTTTTGTGACTTAATTATCTGTTATTATCAAATAACTCAAAAATCAAGCTAAGTTATTTGAGTGATTTATGGCTTTTATCCATGCACCTCCAAAACCCTGGATTTCTATAAATTAAGGCTTCAGCTCTTCATAATTCATCTCATATTTTGCACAATCACGCTGGAGAATTGGAGGCTGAGGAATCAACTTGTGAATTCAAAGCTTTGTGAGATCAATTTCAATTGCATAGCTTTTATATCTTAGCATAGAATTTCATAGTTTTCATATCATTGTTAGAATCTTCATTGTTAGATCATTTAGCATCCATAGCATATCAGTTTATCATTCTTATTGCATAGAAAATATCAAAAATATAGATCAATTGCATTCAAATCCTTCATTTAGGTGTTGTCTAGGTCACTGATCTCGATTACAATCTAAGAACATTAATCTCACACCTACTAGAAGGCAGTAAATCGCTTGGTTAGATAGTTTTCAATTTTGCATGATTTTGATTATAGCTAACCTCTAATGTTTTTCTGAAGTGTTGTGCCTACAGATCAGGTACAATTTTCACACACACATTTCTGGTGCCCACCGTGGGGCCACCCACCTTTGCATGTTGGTTTTGATTTTTTTGGGAGCTAAAACCCTAAAGTTTCAAAGATTTAATTTTATCTTCCAAACGGCTTGGAGTTTTGGTCTGAAATTTTTTTTGCAAGTTGGTGACATATCAGAGAAGCTACAGTAAAAAATTTAGAATTTTTTGAGATGTTTTGAATTTTTAATAATTTTTTCTTCAAATTCTAGAAAAAATTAATATCTGACGCAAATCAGCATTTTTTTGGAAATTTTTATATTTTTGGAAAGCTCTTTAAATTCTATAGGGGGTACATTCTTTTTGTTTTAAATTTGGACATGATATAATAGCTCAAATAGTCAATTTACAAAAATTGGTCTGTTTTGATAAAAACGGGTCTCTAGGGCACAAATGAAGAGATTTTTCTTAAAATTTTGCATTTTTGGAAAGCTCTCTATTTTTTAGTAGGGGTCTCTATTCTGAATTTCTATTTTTGTGGCCAAAATCATATAAAAAAAAATTAGATCTTGTTGACTAGGTCAAATGCAACAAAAAAAATAAAGTTTTGTGATGGGTATGCACTTATTTTTTTTACATGGTTCAATGAATGATATGAGTTGTCATTTGGGTTAATTGCTGGTTATTATTACTGATAATAATTGATTTTTAGAGCTAACCCTGTGGTTTTCATAAGTTGAATATATTTTGCATTTCTTGTTTGCTTGTTTGCTTGTTGGAGAGTTCGTCACTTGCTTGCATGGAAAAGCTCAACAAAAATTGCTAAAAATCAAGTAAAATCTACTAAGCGCATTGCAAGGATCCCAGGTATTCTCCTTCATCTAATAATATTTTGATTTGGGACTTAAAATAAATCTCTTATGTGTCAAGCTTGTGTGCATCTTTTCATGCTTTTGATCTATTTCTACACACTTGCATAATTGATACTAGGTTGTGAACCCTTAAGGATTCATTAAGTAGTCTTAGAATACTTGTGATTGATCTTGATTGCTATCTTGGATTATTGGACTCGCTAATCCGTCGGCCCCTCATTTCTGCCCTGTGGTTGCAATCTCAGCGCCATAAAGGGGAGGGGTCAACAAGACAGAAGCGTTAAGTGTTCCACTTGGCAACCCTTTTGTGCTTTTAGGAACTCACTTGTTTTCTAAGTTGGGGACTCATTTTCAGCTTATGTGAGGTGTTAAGTGTTCCACCTTGTGAACTCATCTCATATTCGCTTTAAGTGTTAAGTGTTCCTCTTTCTGCTTTTTGGGTACTTTTGGTAGATTTGCTTTCGGGAATATATCTGTGCTCACATAGTAATTAGGCCCTATGAACACTATTCGTGATTCTTGAGAGATTGGATTCCTAGCAAAATCCTTCCTTGACGACGGAATCCTTGTAGGTAGGGAGGATACTTAGTGCGTTTCACATTCAACTTGGTTAGTGAGTCTTCTCTTATTGATCGACACATTCTCTCTGTGGAGAGGTTGATAGATCACGTGGGGTTGATATCACGAGCTTTGGTGAATCAAAATTGGTTAGTGTGTCTTCTCTTATTGATTGATACATTCTCTCCCCGGAGAGGTTGATAGATCACGTGGAGTTGGCATCATAGACCTTGGTGAAGCAAAACTTTGTCTTAGCGTGTCGGATTAATCTGCTTGCTTTGTTTGGGTTAAAAGTGAAGAGGTGTCAAAACCTTGGATCTGGAGCCAAGTCCCCTTGTGGTATACTATTGTGAGTCATCTTTAGAGAGGGTTAACCGTAGCGGACAATCCCTTCACAGGGCAAACTACGTTGACGGAACCTCAAGCGGTCATAGCCATTTTCACCATGGTAGTGACAGCCGCTATATAAATGTCCTTGTGGAAGAAATATCCACAGGTATGGTTCATTGTTGGGTTGTCAGATCTCCCTAGCAGCTCTTGAAGATTAAGTTCTCGGACTGTGTCAAAACCTTGGTGCGCCGGGATTGGAGTTCACCCCTTTGAATCATAAAAGTTGCAAAGTCAAACCATTACTAAAAACCCTAGAGAGGCCAATTTTTTTCATTCTCAGGTATATGTGTGTTATTGCAAAACTTTTCAGAACATACACAATTAGTACTCTCAGGGATTAGCACAATTTGGTCACTTGATTGTTCATGCGCAAGGTTGCTTTTGCCCTTGTTCATTGTTTTCAGACGTGCTTGGAATCACTTGCTTGCTATTCTACGTGCTTGTTTATCTACTTGGCTATTAAAAATGATCAAATCTTGTATAACCTTCAAAATCTGGACAGTACAATTTGCAAACAATCCAAAATTGAAAACCTTAAATTTTGCAAAAATTGACGTAAAATCTTTCTGGAGTCAAAAGTCATTTCAGGAAGTCAAAATTCGTACGACTTTTTGTCAAATGTCATTTTAGTATTGCTCATCTGTCGTATGATTGAGAACCCAGTGTTGTACGAGTTTTCATGCCAGCAAAATCCAAGGAAGTCAAAATCCTGTTAGCAACTGTCGTATGATATTTACAACTGTCATTTCATTACTACCCAACTATCGTACGAGTTTAGCAACTGTCATTTCATAGACTACCCAGTGTCGTACGAGTCTGCAGAGTGTCGTTTGGAAAAATTTTAGAGAGTTGTTAGAAATTGTCAAATTGCAAGATATCCAATGTTTCCAGCCTAGTTCCAGAATCTGTCAAAAATATCATTGTGTTAGGAACAAATTAGTAGCTATTGAAAATCAATACACATGTCTCAAAGAATCAGTACACATAAGGAAGAAATTATGATCGCCGCTATGATGAAGCAGCTGCAAGCTATGCAAGTCCAGCTTGACAAACTTGAGAAAGAAAAGGAACCTCTATACTCTTTTCCATTTGATAAAGACTTGTACATGTCACCATGCCCCCGAAAAAAATTTGAGCAATATGATACCTCTTCCACGGAGAGTGACACATCTAGCTTTGGAGACTATGATGACTATGACGACAGACAATGTAATGATACCTATGACACCTCTATTCTTAAGAGTCCTCCTCATCGTTCATTCTTGCTTACTACAAATGGGCCGTCACATTGGATAGATCGTGATGGTGATCCATATGATTCTGATTTTGAAAGAGATTTTGATGGCTTTTGTGGACAATACCTTGATGATGATCCATCTACTACTGCTGAGGACTATAAAATACATCGTGCTAGCTTGAAACATCAATACTATAAGGATCTCTCCTCTAAGAACTCTCAGGCTGAAAATAAAGATTACACTCTCAAACAAGATCATGTTAATGTTGGACCTTTGTCTTGTAATGGTTCCCTTCCATCCCCTACTTCCTCCAATACTCACACATTTCCTAAAGCTTCTGAGTCTTTCAAATCTTTCACAAAACCTTCATTCGACACAAGCCCTGATACTTTTCATGTGGTTCCCTATAGTTATCCTCCAGGGCTACCTCTTAAAGAAACTCAAGCTATCCTTCACTTGGCTGCAAATACTTTCAATGATGATAAACCTAAAGAGCCTAAGCCTTCATATGCTATAATCCCTACTTCAGCTAGTCCTCCACCATCTCTTCCAAAGTCTTCCATACAATCCCAACATGCTTCCTTGTCCTTAGAAGTGGCTCCATGTCAAGAGGACTCTAAAAATGATGAAGAAAATAACATAAAGAAAGATCAAGATCAAGAACCCTCCATGTCATCCATTCCTTTTCCCGATGTCTCTTATCCGCTTCATGGTTCTTTTGATCCTGTACACCCTTTTTCATGCATTCCATCATGTCTTAAGTCTTCTCCTAAGCAAGATCAAGCTACTACTTACACTGTTGAGCTTATTGGCAATCAAAATAACCTTACTACACTTGCATTTTCCAAAGATGATACTTCCATTAAGGTTGTTAAAAATAGTGTTGTTACTTCCAATGTTAAGCCTATTGAAAATCAAAAGAAAAATTATGCACTTGTGCTATCCAAAGATCCTTGTCAAGATCAAAGTCTTCCATCTTCTTGTTCTACCACTCCATGTTCACTTCCACTTTCTACTCTTCCTAAGTCTTTGCAAGCTTTGAACAATCCTATCAAAGAAGGTGCTCATATTCAAGATGTCCACGATTCTATTGAAAATTCTAATGCTCACTCTAAAGATGTTGATATCCTTGGTTGTCATATAGATGTTGATGAACTTATTGATTATCCTTTTGCGTCTTCCACTTCCATCCTTGGACCTCTTCGACCACTACTAAGGGCTTCATGCCTTCCTTCCATCTTGGGTCCTTATGTCCCTTCACTTTCCCCTCCTAACTCTCCTAATTTTCCATCCATCTTGGGTCCTTACATACCTCCATCTCCCATCTTTCCTCAAGATCAACATAGATGCATACCCTTGAATCCTTTTCATCCACCCACCCATCTAAACTAGTCATATCCTCCCTCTTCCACAAATCCCAAGTCTTTTGGAAGTAACTTGAATGTTCAATACAAGAAAAAGAAGCAATGCAAGAATCCATCAAAAAAAGAAGATCACCATGTCTCCTCTAATCGACATGGAGGCATAAAGTCAAAAGAGATATCTAAGAAAAAAACTACAAGACAAGTATGGGTTCCAAAATCCATCATTGAAGATATTATCTCTAAATCGTCAAAAGGAAATAAAAATCCTACGACTATATGGATTCCAAAGTCTCTCTTGAAAGAGTCTGGTGTTGAGAAAAAAGTGAAATTGACATTCAAGCTTCCAAAGGCTTCCACTTCATCTCCTTCCAAAAACATTCTTCCATTCCATGCGCCTAAACCACAACCTCTGCTATCCATTCGCTATATTCCTTCACGTATTCCTTCATTCATGATTCCTCCATCCTCTCACCACCCTTCAAAGTATGTGTCGATATTGATCTTGCCATCCTTTCCATCTACCCTTTCACAATCCTTCCATTTATTATCTTTCTACCTTTTATCCTTTTTCCTCATTTGCCTATTCCTCCTATCTTCAAACCTCACTCACTTTACATAAAACCTTATCCTCCATTTTTCTCTTCCATCTCCCTTTCCCTATCAGCATCTTTGAGCGTATCATTTCAAATCCTTGGCATATCATGGTTTATCCTTTCAAAGAGCACTATCTAAAAAGCTTGCCTTCTTCCAAAAATTCAAAAAGAAATGAAAAAAAAATAAAAAATTGAAAATGTGCCTTGGTGAAAACCTGGAAACAGGCACCTTGGTAGCAAAAGTAAAGAGAAATAAATTCATCTTATGGTGAAAACCACTTCCTTGTGGCACCTTGGATAAGTACCATGATGAAAACTTGGCAATCAGGCATCATGCGTAGTTCTTCTACATATTTCATCCATTCCATCTTCTCTCTTTGATCTTGACAATATTGATCTATACATGAATATTTGGCTATTTTGTGAGCTATCTTACGGTGATCTTGCTTTCATTCCTTCCATGTTTAGCCTTCATATCTATCTTCCTCCATTCATTTTCACCTATCGCTATCCTTTTCCCCTTTGGTCTTGATCTAATAAAAAAAAGAAAGAAAGAGTAAAACACAGTGCTATGAAGCCTCTTGACATGTCTACTCCTTTGGATTGCATTCTTTCCTGCTCTTGCACTACGCTTTTGTGACTTATCCTATACTAGCCTTTCCCTACTTATCCAAATATGCTTTACATGATGATTTTTCCCTAGCTTGAGTATTCTTGAGGAGTTTTCCCTTGAGGATTTCTTCCCTTCATTCTCCTTCATTCTCTTGTCTTCCATCTCTTCCACCAGCTTGCTAATCCCTCTTTTTCTCCACCTTGCTAGACATTGGGACTGCACGATATGATCTTGCTTGGGAGTTTGCAAATGAAAAAAGATGCTATCAAGTATACCAAGTATCAAAACAAGTATCAGAACAAATATCAGAACAAGTATCAGAACTAGTATCAGAACGCCTACAGGGGCTACACCTTTCACTTTAGTTTATGGGTCTGAAGCGGTACTGCCTATTGAGGTTGAAATCCCATCACTCAGAATCAGAATGCATGGACTTGTCACCGACGATGACTACAGAGTGTCTAGGTTACAAGAACTGGAACTACTAGATGAGCGCAGACAAGTAGCGTATGATCATCTCAGAGTATATCAGAAGAGAATGTCTAAAGGCTACAACAAGAAAGTCAGACATAGAGAATTCCAGATTGGTGATCTAGTCTTGAGAGAAAATCCTAAAAATCAATCCCATCGAGAACGCAAGGGGAAGTTTGAACCCAACTGGCTGGGTCCCTTTGTAATCACTGCTACTTTTGGCTCTGGTGCCTATCAACTCTCAATGACTGAAGGAGAACAGCTCCGAGAACCAATCAACATTCTCCATCTGAAGAAATTCTATGCCTAAGGCATTTAGTCTATGGTTAAATATCCTAAAAAATCTTTAAAATTGGAAAAAGTCCTGAAAAAATGAACATCTTGGTGAAAACCTAGCAATAGGCGCCTTGATGATTCGCAAAAAAATCAAAAAAAATATCAAAAATTCAAAAAAATTGAAAAATGAGAATTACAAAAAAAATGAGAAAAAAGAAAAAGTGCCTTGGTGAAAACCTGGAAATAGGCGCCTTGGTAGCAAAAATAGAATCTCTGCCAAGATGGTGAAAACCCGGCAAACGGGCGCCACTTGTTCCAAATGCTCCATCTATCAGCACAATCTTGGTCTTTCCCAACTTTCAGTCTTGCTTTAGTTTGTACATATCTCTCGGTTTATTTCTGCATTTCCAGTTTTCAATAAGTCGGTTTGTACACCAATCAGCTTGAGCATCTGTATCCTATCAATGTTCAAACTTGGGGGCAATCAATGTCATATCCTATGGCCTCTAATGTATCTTAGACGTGTCCTATCCAGTCAGAATCCTTTAAAGCTTCATGTGAGTCAGTCAGTCAGTCTCGTCTCCAAAAAGGATTTTGCATCTATAACAACGTAATTAAACTCAAACTGAAAACAATCTGTGCTTCATGCTCTTATCTCCTTGTATGCTTACTGATTCGCATTGAGATTTTTGCAAATTCTATCCCTTCGAGCTCTTCGATGATGTCCTTTATAGGATTTAGAGAGTGATGACTGGGGGCATAATATTTTCTTTGTCTTCTGCTTGTATGTGAAAATCTAACAACTTTGGAAATTTCAGATTGAAATGGTGTCCGACTATAAGAGCCTCTATCTCGAATTGGATGGCCATGCGTACCTCGACCATTGATACCTAGACAATTCAAGGAAGTTTGATCTAACTATTGTCTTTTTGAGTAAGTTCTTTCTCCTACTGTGGAACGCGATCTTGCCTAAGGATGTGAACGATAAAGGGTCACTACAGGTAATTCACATTGGATTTAGAATGATCTCTTGACTGTTTGATGTGTTTGCAATGCAAGGCGTATTCATGTCATCACGATGTTTATGTTTTGATGCTTATACAAATTGCTATATCAAAATGGACATGATATTCAGGTCATCCTGGCGTTTATGCCTTGGTACTTATATCTAATCCGACATTCCAAAAATAAAATCAATATTCATATGTCCATGGTTGTTTGACCAGTGGGGGTTGTATTGATTCTTGCGCATACAAATCGATATTCATATGTCTATGGTTTCATGGCTAGTGGGCATTGTATGGATTTATCCGGTTACCTAAAAGTTCAATGATGATAACAAATCGACATATGATCAGTGACTAGGTCCTAGGTCTTAGGTTGCATTTCATTTTGCATGTCTCATTGCATTTTTCATCTTTGCATGATCTCGCAATGACTAAACGAACTTCAATGCTTAAACAATTCCCCATATGTCTC
Organism: Chamaecyparis obtusa; assembly: GCA_027943335.1. Taxonomy (NCBI): domain Eukaryota; kingdom Viridiplantae; phylum Streptophyta; class Pinopsida; order Cupressales; family Cupressaceae; genus Chamaecyparis; species Chamaecyparis obtusa. The sequence goes on from BSBK01000559.1 coordinate 878,379, forward strand.
TTCAAATCTAACAAGAGCTAAAACTCACACGAAGGTTCCTCCAATGAAATAGCAAGTAGAATCCTTTTCGGGATCAAAATTGAAATCTGAGATCATTTATCTTATTCACTACTTGCATAATCGACCTTCAATCATCATAGAAATCTAGTATTCAACTTAACTGATTATCTAACATCAAACTATTGAAATTTTAACTTGGTCAACCATGGTCAACTCATGGTCAAACCTAGTCAACCTTGGTCTCCAGGGCCTCTAAACGATGCAGAATGCACTCTTGAACATGTATAACCACTTTTCCAATCAATTAACATGCTTCTAAACTATCAACGTTGACTTTTCTTGTCAGATTTGAATTTTAATCCCGAAGGGGGCATGGCATTGCACATCAATTCAAAGTCTGTAAATCAAAATTCTATCGATCAAGTCTATCAATATCTTTCATTAGTGATCAAGACAAACAATCACGTCTAGTTACTGATTCATCAAAAGTCCTCATCGCTCGGGGCAAATCTATCATCACTTGGAGCATATCAGATTTGTCGATCCATATCAATCTTGTATTCTCCTAATCTGGTAAACTGTATCAATTTTTGCAACCATCGGATCATAGTGTTCTTTCCTTGGTTCTTCGGCAACTGAAGGATTCAGATGTGATACCTGCTAGTTTTGCTAAGACAATCGAGTCTAGAACGGGTCACTCACTTTTTATCAATCCTAACGTTCAGAATCAGGTATTTTGACACTTTTTCACAATCATAGGTTCATTTGCTGCTACAGTGAACATTATCTTTGGTCATTCAGGACCTATTATCTCCATATCAAATCAATATCAATCAGCTTCTGTCTCAATTTCAAACATCAGTTTCATATCTCTATCAAACACAGACTTTCTTTGAACCACTACGCTTCACACAGTAATTCAAAGAGGGGTCAAATGTAATACCCCAAAAATGGGCTATAAGTTCATTAACCTCCTATATCAACAATTCAAATGAAATCGACATCAAAGTCCTAATCTAAGGCACATCTAAACATCATCGAATCATAATTGATTATCTTAAATTCTGCATCAGGGAATATTCCTAGTAATATTCCTAATCATCATAATTATCTTTAATTTTATAATTATATGACAATAAATCACATTTATCCTAAAATTTGATTAATTAAATATTTTACATATTTAATTAATTAGATTTAATATTTGCCACTTAATTGTTTAATTAAATTTAATTCTATCTATTATTAATTGTATTATTTAATTTTGACAATAAATCAAAATTCCTATCTTTAATTGATTAAATCTTTATTTAATTAATTAAAGCATGTTGTCATTATTTAATAATATAATTTTTAATAAAAAATTGATAAAATAGTTAATTAACCCATAAATTAATTATTTTATTTCAAAAATCAGTTAAGTTGAGCATAAATCACTTTATTATTAAATTAATTCATAATTAAAACATGCACAATCATAAAAGCAGACAACTGTCAATTATCAATTAAAGTTAAACTCTATTTTGAGTTAAAGCTTAGCTTTTGCATGTTTTTGTGACTTAATTATCTGTTATTATCAGATAACTCAAAAATCAAGCTGAGTTATTTGAGTGATTTATGGCTTTTATCCATGCACCTCCAAAACCCTGGATTTCTATAAATTAAGGCTTCAGCTCTTCATAATTCATCTCATATTTTGCACAATCACGCTGGAGAATTGGAGGCTGAGGAATCAACTTGCGAATTCAAAGCTTTGTGAGATCAATTTCAATTGCATAGCTTTTATATCTTAGCATAGAATTTCATAGTTTTCATATCATTGTTAGAATCTTCATTGTTAGATCATTTAGCATCCATAGCATATCAGTTTATCATTCTTATTGCATAGAAAATATCAAAAATATAGATCATTTGCATTCAAATCCTTCATTTAGGTGTCATCTAGGTCACTGATCTCGATTACAATCTGAGAACATTAATCTCACACCTACTAGAAGGCAGTAAATCGCTTGGTTAGATAGTTTTCAATTTTGCATGATTTTGATTATAGCTAACCTCTAATGTTTTTCTAAAGTGTTGTGTCTACAGATCAGGTACAATTTTCACACACATAGTGGGAACACTAGGAGAGGGGATGGTTGAATTAGTGTTCTACAAAATTTAACCTTAATAATCTGATTCACAAACCACTTAACATATACTATGAAAACAAACAAGCATGAACACAAGGCAAATAACCAGAACACCACAACACAAGAATTTTTATCATGGAAACCTTGTTAGGGGAAAACCACAGTGAGGATGGAACCCACAAGATAATATACTCTTTCAAAAGAACTATACCCTACTAAAGATATTATAATAATAATGCACATGCATTCAGACCCATACCTAGAGCTCACTACTCAATTACAATTAGGGCTACAACCCCTTATATAAGGTTCACTGCCTTACAAGATCACTATGTTAGATAACTGAGGGGGGGGGGGTGAATTAGTTAAGTATAGTTATCCTATAGTCACAAAAACTCCCTGGTGTATAAAACAAATCTTTCAATCAATTTAAACAACTTGGTAAAACTTTGTTTGTGCCTTTCTACTCATTAACTGAATACCAGTAAATTAACTACTGTATATACGGATTAAACTAGCAATTGTAATGTGTAAAGTAAAATAACAAATCATTGCATCCATCCACATATAACACTTTGATTTTTAACTTGGAAACCCTACTAGAGGAAAAACCACCTGGGCCTGGTACCCAAAAATAATTTCACTCTTTTGAAGTGAACTCGGTTAAGAGCCAACCTTGTTAAAGGTTAGAAAACACATTGTAAGGTGTGACCTTGTTAGAGGATTTATCACTAATAGTTCTCCATGACCAAACATTCACTATGAGGTCAACATGAAAATAATCAACATTCATTGAATGTCATAATGAAATAATAAAGACTGTTAAGTCCCACGTGGTTAAGAGATTTATCTGTATTAATGGTTAGAATGCAACAGTAAATGATCTAATTCAAATAAAACATCCTTTACATGATAAATTGTTTTCTTCTCATCCAAAGATTTTGCCTCTTAATCTTCATCGTTGATTTTTCTACCTCAACCTTCCTCAGAACTTGTGTCTCAAACACGTTTCATTCTAGATCATCTGATTGTCCTTGAATTTTGTCATTCATTTGATTTTCATACCAAACTTTATCTTTAACCTCAAAATCATCCATATTTATCCAGCTCATCATCTTAAGTCAGCAGTCAAATGTTTCATTTATTTCTTTCACTTGGTCAATACTTTGATGTGTCAGTGACTTCTAACTCGGTTAATACTGTACTTGATATACACTACGCTTTCTTAGTGTACATTGTCTTGACTCAGTCTATATTCAATTCTTCATTTAACGACCACATAAACCTATTCATTCTTGATCTTCAATTCATAATAGAATTATATAATACAATCAAATCGCTAACATAATGTCATAGACTCATCATTAAGTTACCCAATGAATACCATATCCATATCTTTCTCATACATCTCATCTTCATGTTAATATCTCATTCCTTCACCATTATTTCTTTCTTCATATGTTTGTAACTATCATGATAAGTACAGTCAAAACTAGCTGACATCAATGATAATATAATAACTAATTTAATGTGTCACATATACCTTTATAGCTTGATGATCATCAATCTCTCCCTTTGAAGTATTCAATTAGTTGTAGTATAACAATCTCTCCCTTTGGCATTGATGACAACACAATATGAAATATATCATAGAATACCAAAAAATTGTCTACAACTTTGTCTATATATGTTGTGACTTGGTAAGCTCTCCCTATATTATGCATTTAATATGTTTAATCACTACACAACATCATTGACTCTCCTTTTCAATTAGCTTCACTTCTAACTGATATCTCTTTCCAATGTTTCCTGATCATTTCTCTTCCTGCATGTAATCTCTCTCTCTCCCTTATTCCTTTTCTGTATATTTCATGATTCTCACTCCCTTTTATAGCAATGCCAAAAAGAAAATAATTAGCTTTGTAGTATCCAAATCAGTATCTATGTTGTTCAGTTTAGATTCTTGTACCTTGCATGTACAGATATGCAATTTCTGCTTGTCTTCCATCTTTCACAACCTTAGGAATCCCAAAGTGTGAACATCATGCATCAACATCATTAGATCTTCTGATAAAGTACAGGTTGATGTAACCTCATATCACCTTTGTGACTGTTAGACAGGGGATGGACGCCTAGTCTACTTCTCAAGTATTTAAATGTGTCTTTCGGTAAGGGTTTAGTTAATATATCAACAAGTTGCTCTTGTGACTTCATGTATTCTAATCTTACTTATTTTTCTTGAACTTGTTCCCTTAAGTAGTGATACTTAATAGATATGTACTTTGTCTTTGCATGCATCACTGGATTCTTAGAAATATTAATAACACTTGTGTTATCACAATAAATAATCACTGGATTAGTGATCTCCTCATTTATACCTTCCAATAATTGCTTTATCCATGCAATATTTGAACAATTAGCTGCAGTAGCAACATACTCTACTTCTGCAATGGACTAAGAAATGCATCCTTGTTTCTTACTTACCCAAGTTACCAATCTTTCTCCTAAAAAGAATGCTCTACCAGTGGTGCTTTTTCTATCATCAATATTTCCAGCCCAATCAACATCAGTGTAAACTTTCAGTTCAAAATTGCCTTCTTTCTTATACCATAAGCCATAGTTTTCAGTGTTCTTCAAGTATCTCAAAATTCTTTTCACAACAGTCATATGTGATTCTTTAGGATTAGCAAAAAATCTAGCTACAATCCCAACAGCGTGTGCAATATCAAGTCTACTATGCACAACATACATCAACTTGTTAATCATTTATCTATGTAAGGTTTGATTTACCTCAGTTAACTTGTCATCCTTTTTCAACTTGCATCTGATGACCATAGGTGTACCAACTGGTTTTGAATCTTCCACATCGAATGTCTTCAATACTTCTTTGATGTACTTTGATTGTGTGATGTATATACCTTCCTTCTGTTGTAATATTTGAAATCCAAGAAAATTTTTGATCTCACCAAATATTGACACTTCAAATTCTTTCCTCATTTCATCAGCAAAAGATTTGCATAAGTTATCATATCCTCTAAATATGATATCATCAACAAATATTTCAGCAATAAGAATCTTATCACTAGTTTCATGTTTCAAATACAAATTGATGTTGTCACTTGTTCTAACAAATCCAATTCTTATGAGATAAGAATGTAGTCTTTCATACCATGCTCTCGATGCTTGTTCCAGTCCATATAATGCCTTGTGAAACTTACATACCATATTCCTTTGATTAGGATCAACAAAACCTTCAGGTTCTTCAATGTATACCTCTTCTTCAAGTATCACATTCAGAAATACAGATTTAACATCCATCTAATATACCCTAAATCCTTTGTAAGCAACATATGCAAGTAGTATTCTTACTCCTTCAAGTCTATCAATGGGTGCAAAGGTCTCTCCATAGTCAATTCCTTCTTCTTGTGCATAACCTTTACAAACTACTCTTGTTTTGTTCCTTGTTACATCTCTATTCTCATTCAATTTGTTTCTGAATATCCATCTAGTTCCAATCACATTTTTATCTTTAGGTCTTGGTACCAATGTCCATGTTTTGTTTTTCTATATTTTCTCTATCTCTTCATTCATTGCCTTGATCCATTCATCATTTTCCAATGCATCTCTAATAGTTTTAGGCTCAAATTCACAAACTAAGCATGCATTGTTCCTTAACTTACTTTGAGTCATCATTCATGCTTTTTTATCTCCAATTATTTGATCTTGTGGATGGTGTCTTCTTACATACTTTGCAAGTACAGGTTCAAATATTTGTTCTTCAATATGTTCTCCACTTGGTGCATGATCATCATTCTCATCAGTAACTATTTGTTGTTGCTCGGTCTGTAAAGATTGTTGCTCACTAGCATTATTTTTTTGCTCAGTAACGCTAGACTATTGCTCAGGTAGAGTTTCAGGTTCCTCAATATAAACAAATCTACCATAGTCTATCAGTTCCTTTTTGCTTTCTTCATCATTCTTTTATGCAAACTCATCAACTCTCACATTTTCACTTTCAATCATTATGTTAGTAGCCTTGTTCAAACATTTATAAGCCTTTCTTTTAGTAGAATATCCTACGAATATCCCTTCATCACCTTTTGAATCAAATTTTCCATTTTTATCATCTTTCAGAATGTAACATCTACTTCTAAATATTTTGAAATAACTCACATTAGGTGTGTAACCATACCATAATTCATAAGGTGTCTTGTTTGATTCTTTCTTCAGTTGAAATTGGCTCAATGTGTAAACAACAGTACTAACAACTACTCTCCATTACATTTGTGCAACATCTTTTTCAATCATCAGTGTTCTAGCACAATCAACAATTGATCTATTCCTCCTTTTAGCAATACCATTCTATTGGGGTGTCCTCGGTGTAGATACCAATCTCTTAATTCCATGCTCATTACAAAAATTAGTGAACTCATCATAAATAAATTCACCACCTCTATCTGACCTTAAGCATTTCAGTTCCTTACCACTTTCTCTTTCCACTTTTGTTTTATACCACTTAAACATTTTGATTTTTCTTTTAAGAACATGACAATTATCATCCTAGAGAAATCATCAACGAATAAGATAAAATATATGTCTCCATAGTAACTATGAGTTCTCATTGGACCACACAAGTCAGTATGAACTAAATCCAAAATAGCATTAGATGACTAATGTTTGCTCTTGAAACTAGACTTTGACATCTTACCCATTTGACATTGTTTGTACATTACATGGTCAGGTTTAATATGCTCGGTAAACCTCTAACTTTCCTTCTCTTACCAATCTTAACCATGTTGTCAAAGTTCACATGCCATAACCTCTTGTTCCATAACCATACATCTTCATTCTTAGCCAATAAACAATAATTTTAAGCATTGTCCAGATATAATAAGTTACCTTTTGATTGTTCACCAGTACCAATCAACTTTCTAGTCTCATCATAGATTTTCACCTTTCTATTCTCAAATACAATTCTGTGACCAGCGTTATTTAGTTGTGCTACACTCAATAGATTATAATTAAGTCCTTTAATCCGATATGCATTTTCACATCTGATCTTATTGTTCAGCAATATAGAACCTTTTCCTTTCACTAGACAAGGTGTATCATTTCCCATTTTCATGGATCCACCATTATAATGTTCAAGATATTCAATTTTTTCTTCATCACTAGTCACATGATGTTTGCACCCATTATTTATAATCCAAGTGTCATTCTTGCTAACTTAGAAATAAGTGTTGTTTCAACATACCTTTCTTCTTCTTCAAAATCTTCTTTCAATGCAATAAATACCACTTATATGTCTTCATTAATTTTAGTCTCGGTGTCATCATCTTCATCTTCAACTAGGTAACAAGCCTTCTTTCCTTTATCGATGTAGTCTCAGTTATCTATGTTGCCATACTGTCGGTTGCCTCTGTGATCTCAGTAATTTCTTATGTCATTCTTCCTTTCATTTGATCTTTCATTTATTTTCTCATCTTCTTTCCTATCAGGAAATCTTGCAACAATGTGACCAATCTCTTTGCATTTAAAACACACCAAGGGTAATTTACCTCTATATCTTCCTTTTCCTTTTTGTAGTCTCCTATCCATTAATGCCTGAAGTTCATCAAGTTCATCTTCTTCACTTTCACTTTCACTTACATTTCTTATCTTATGTCTACTGCTTGATTTTCCAAATTTTAGAGATGACATAAATGCAGTTTCTACCTTAGGTAACATACTATTGTCATAGTTTTTAAGCTCAAATGCAGTCAATCTACCGATCAAACTATCAAGTGAAATATTATTACCAAGGGCTGCTCTCATTTTATGAATTATAGAGAATCTAATAGAATAGGTAGGTAACAATGTTATGAGAATTTTACTTACCACAGTGTCTTCATCAATAGTTCCACCTGCTCCTCGGATGGCATTCACAACTTCCTTGATTCAATTGTTGTAATGAGTGATGTTTTCCCTGAGAACATTCACATCTCCTCTATAAACTAGTGTAAGCTTGTCCCACATCTATTTAGCAATTGTACATGTCTTAATGTCTTCAAATTCAACATTTGATAAAGAAGAAGCAAGCTCAATCATCATAGCATTATGTTCTTGTCTTTCTTTCATTTGTGTGACAGTCAAAGGACTAGTGGGGTTTATGAATTCATTTTCCAAGTAGTATGTTGAAAAATCACTAATCCTTGATAGATATAACTTCATCCTACTCTGCCATGTTCATAAATTATCTTTTTCAAGCTTCTGCACCTCTCTCTTATACATCTTGTGATCTTTTACTTAAGTCCTTCAAACTTCTTCCTTCAAGTACTCTTACTCTAATACCAATTGTTAGATAAATGAGAAGGGGGGTGAATCAATTAAGTCCAGTTATCCCATAGTCCCAAACACTTCGTAGTGTATAAAAAAAATCTTTCGATAAATTTAAACAACTCGGTAAAACTTTGTTTGTGCCTTTATGTTCATTAACCGAATACCAGTAAATTAACTAGTGTATATACCGGTCAAACCAATAATTGTAATGTGTAAAGTAAAATAACAAATCATCACATATATACACATATAAAACTTTGATTTTTAATGTGGAAACTCTTTTAGGGGAAAAACCACCTGGGACCGGTACCTGAAAATAATTTCACTCTTCTCAAGTGAGCTCAGTTAAGAGCCAACCCTGTTAAAGGTTACAAAACACACTGTAAGGTGTGACCTTGTTAGAGGATTTATCACTAATAGTTCTCTGTGGCCAAAAATTCACTATGGGGTCAACATGAAAACAATCAACATTCATTAAATTTCATAATGAAATAATAAAGACTATTAAGTCCCACTCGATTAAGAGATTTATCTATAGCAATTGTTAGAATGCAATAGTAAATGATCTGATTCAAATACAACTTCCTTTGCATATTTTTAGATCTATGCTAAGCTCAAAATACCTCTGGTCATCATAATCTCTTTAATTTCTTGTATCCTCCAACTCTGTTATACTTAATTAATTCCTTTCTCTAATGCTCGGTGTTGTCTATAGATTTACTCGGTTATGTCTTTAACTTCTCTAAATAGCTTCACATGAATGCAATCTTCTCACGTGCATTATCATTTTTAATCTCTTGTCTCCTTTTATAGACATGATAAACCATTTTCTTCTCATTCATAGATTTTGCCTCTTAATCTTCACCTTTGATTTTGTCACTTCAACCTTCCTCAGAACTTGTCTCAAAAACACATTTCATTCTAGATCATCTGATCATCCTTGAATTTTATCATTGATTTAATTTTCATATCAAATTTTATCTTTAACCTCATAATCATCCATATTTATCCAGCTCATCATCTTAAGTCGGCAATCAAATGTTTCATTTATTTCTTTCACTCGATCAATATCGTGATGTGTTGGTGACTTCTAACTCAGTTAATACTATACTTGGTATACACTATACTTTCTCGATGTACATTGTCTCAACTCATTGTATATTAAATTCTTCATATATCAACCACATAAACTTGTTCATTCTTGATCTTCAATTCATAACAGAATTATGTAATACAATCAAATCACTAACATAATGTCATAGACTCATCAATAAGTTACCCAATGAATACCATATCCATATCTTTCTCATACATCTCATCTTCATGTTAATATCTCATTCCTTCACCATTATTTCCTTCTTCAGATGTTTGTAACTATCATGATAAGTACAGTCAAAACTAGTTGACATCAATGACAATATAATAACTGATTTAATGTGTCACATATAAGTTTATAGCTCGGTGATCATCAATCTCTCCCTTTTAAGTATTCAATCAGTTGTAGTATAACACACTATAATTATCAATAGAAGATTTGAACTACTTAAAAATCATCCACTAATGCCTGATTATAGTTCTGCATAAGCACAAATCTTTGATTAGATACCCTTTAATCTTTGACTACACACTCTCACTGTTCTTTGCTAATCAGAGGCTCAGAACTTACTTCCCTGCATCAAATCCTTAACACCACAACTTATCGCATGCAACAACAACTCATTAAAATCCTAATCCATCAATCTTATAGGTTCACAACCAAAAATTAGATTGCACCATGTCAGCTTAAAAATATTATAGGGAAATGTGAAATGTGTTGACCAAAAATACCAAATCCAAATTAAATTTTTAATGTGAACAAAAATAATCATGCACATATCCCTATACATGTTAGACCAATAATTGGAACAAAATATTAGGTGCCAAAAATAATTTACCACGTCCACGAAAAGATTTTTCAACCCAAAAGACTATTATGACTGCTAGACATAAACATTGTTACACATATCCATGTAACTTTCACACCAGGTATCACCGAACCTCAAAAATTTGGATGAGAATTTGTATACATCCAAAATACTACCTTGACGTGTGAAACCAAGAATATAAATATGGAAGAGTCTATAAAACCAAATAATAAACATTGGTGTAACACTTTGTTCATCATTTTCATACTTATAAAATTTCTTACTACAAACCATTCTAAATTTCGGTATGATCTCCTACTATAATGTACATGTGAAGTTAGAGGTTAGTTTCCATCAATGAAAACACCAAAACAACTATGAAATGTCTCTTGCCAATAAAATATGGTTGTCAACATGTAGCATGTAGTGTCCTAATTATGCCAACAATTTAATATAATAAAATGTTGTATGGTATATTGTGTATATAGATCCATATCAAACACAAGATTTGGCTCCATCATAGTAGATTAATATGATTCTTTATTGTCGTCCATGCTTACAGGAGGATGATTCTTATATAATTCAATTACAGCCCTAACTGGATTAAATATTTGCATCCCTGCAGAAGAGAAAGAGTAAGACTTTGGATGTACCTTAGATGATCACAAATGACATTTCAAAGGTAGCTTCTCTTTGTATCTTTCACAATTTGCATAACATTACCATCATATAGAGTACAAAAGCTTATATGGCCTCATGAATTGTAAAGGTGTTGATTACACCAATAAATCTATCCATCTCTAGATGATGTGTGTTATCTTGTATGGTGTTAATTGTAGAATTAGACTCTAAGAGTCTAGACCACCCATAGCTTTCTATATATAATTCATTGAAACATTCTCACCTGTTCTTGTAGATAATTATACCCTGAATAGTTTTGGAGTGACCTATTAAGAATATTTTTGTCATGAATGCTCTCAAGCAAAATAGTAAAATACTCTTTCTCTATTCCTTTGGTTGTAAAACATTAATTCTAGTAGCATCATCTAGTATCATACTATTGTTGATTGAGTGCTTGAGGTTGGGTCATTAGTGCGCCCAACATAGGAGTTATGGGCATTCTTTAGGTCACACTAATCTTTAATTTTTCTTTTCTGTCCCCAAAATATCATCTCCAATCAATGAGCATAATAGGTGAAAAAACTTATAACCAACACATATCTAATATAGTTCCAACTAAGTGCTTTTTAAAAGTAGACTTAAGTCAATTACATATAAGGCTAATGATGGTTTTTCACATGGAAGAACATGATGTTTCCTATTGCTTCTCAAATTATCTTTTGTGGTTGCCTCCATTGTGGTGGGTTTCCAATTGGGATGATTTCTCTTGTTAAGTGTAGATTTACATGTTTTTGTGATTTTTTACAGAAAAATTTTATTTGTTATTTTTTTGCTAATAATTTCTCCAATCACCACCTTCCTATTGAAAATATTTTGATAGTTTATCATTAGAAGCTTGAGGCACTCCATTTGTTGCTTCATTTAGTTCTATTGGATAATTTGGTTGGCTGTATGCCACTGGATATGATTTCTCTAGATGGAGATGTAATGTTGGTGAAGGGATATGTCAGTTCCATTTATTCCATGTTTTGGAAAATACCATATAGTGTGCCATTTATATTGGTCAAAGAGATGGTGAGTGAGGAGTTGGAAGGTATTTATTTTTAGGTTTGGCATGTCTTGGGGTTGTTGCAATGAGGTCTGACATATAAAATTGGCTTGAAAGTCATAGTGATTTGAGGTTGGGGCGGTGGTGAATTGCATGCTCATTAAACCTCGGGGGCTTGACATGGTGAGATTGGGACATAATTCATTATTGAACTGTTCATGATGGGTGGAAAATTTTCTAAAACTTGTGTCATATTTACATGGAGACTTATAATTTGATCCTTGATACTTGGCATGTGTGTTAAATATACTTTCCTTTCCTAGATGCACCTATGGGAAATCTCTAGACATATGGTTGCTTTAGATGAAGTTTCTTTGCATACATCTCGAGAAAGCATCTCTTAAAAATTTGAAAACTACAAACAGGTTTTTTAGTTATATTATAGAAGTACTCAAAAATTTTCCCAAGTATTCACATTTTCTTAACATGAGCTAAAAGAACTAAGGAAATATAGTAATGGATTTGTAATTTTATAATTTTGCATGAAAATTTATTAATCTTTTTTTAATAGCAAATTTTCTTATGAAATATAAAAGATCCATTATGAAGTGTCTTACAACGACTCTATTTTTTCTTAGTTTTTGACATTTGGTGACATTAGCTAAAAGAACTAGATAAATACGCTAATAGGTTTATCATTTTCTATTTTTGGCATGATAATTTATAAATCCTCCTTTTTTTAAGTAGGCAAAGAGATCACTATCGTGGAATTACATCGGCTTTAAATGCAAGTTATTTACTAGGGTTTGTATTCCAAAAAAGAGCAAGAAAAATAAAGAAGACAAATAAAATGGAATTCAGAGAGAGCATAATCAAAAGAACAATAAGAAACACAAAGAATGTAAAGATAATATTGTAAAGATGGTGAAATACAATACTATGGTTTGAAAAAAAAGATTTGATTTCATATCTTTAGCTGTAGGTATAGGGACTGGCTTCCATGTTTCAATTTCTACTTGCCTCATCTACTTAGGATTTGATTACAATATTATGCCATGTTTACATGTATCTATATTTTGCATTGATATCCTCTTCAAATCCATGCCACAAGACTAATGTTTTAATTATGTTAACTATGCAAGTTTCATTTTGCCACCTTTTCAAATCAGCAACTGAAAATAGTCAAGGTTTGCACCATACAACTGTTGGAATGGAGAGATAAGGTACTGAGAGGGGAAGGGTGAACCAGTGCCCTCTAAAACTTTTAACTTCAAACTTAATCAGCAAACAGTAGTAAACTAGTCTATCCAACTGAATCCATTATATGCATCATTCATTCAATTAACTTGTAAGTGTAAATTGCATGAAAATAAACAACAATTCAATCACATAACACAAGTATTTTGGCTATGGAGAAACCCTTGTGAGAAGGTAAAAACTGCAGTGGGGATGACACCCACAAATTCTTCACTATTACAAATAATAAAGTATGTCGATTAAGGCTACAAGTTGTGATCACTTCTGATGATCTTAGCCTGTTAGGAGTAACAATAAGATCAACTAGATCTACCTGGTTAAAGGATTTCAACAACACTACTTGAGTGTGTACTCGGTAAAGAGCTTTACAATAAGACTGTTAGGTCTACTCTATTAAGAGATTTTGCCAACTCTATTACAATGATTAGAGAATAATAGTGTTGTAAAAATGGTCAATGCTCCCCTCAAGATTTGTGACATGGTTTAACCGCCTCTTGTGTCTTCTACAAGTCTAGTGGTTGTATCGGGCATTAACAGGTCGATCTTTTGGTGCAACGACAACCACTACTTGTAACAAGTGGTATCAAAGCAGACACAAACAAGACACCTTATGAACTATGGTTTGGACATGCACCATCAATTAAGTATTTTAGAACTTTTGGAAGTAAATGTTATATTAAGAGAGATGATGACATTGGAAAGTTTGACCCTAGAAGTGATGAAGGTATATTTCTTGGTTATTCATTGAAAAGCAAAGCTTATAGATGTTTCAATAAAAGAACTAAAACTATTGTTGAGAGTGCAAATGTTAAAGTTGATGAAAAGTTCAAAATTCAGGAAAGGATACTTGATTATGAATCAGATGAAGGAACTCATCCTAGAATTAATCAAGAAAATGTTCAATTATTCTATGAAACTGACAGTGATTTGCAGAATGAAAGCTACATTGAGGAAATCTTAGAAGAACTTACAGTTGAAGCAAGAACTGAGACAGTGACACCTAATAGGAATCTAACAAGAAATCATCTTGTTGAATAGATTATTGGGAGCATAGAAAGAGGAGTTCTGACACAGAATAAAGTACAAGAACAATTGTGTGTAATTTCTCAAATTGAACCTAAATCTACTAGTGAAGCCTATGAAGATGAATATTGGATTAAATCAATGAAGGAAGAACTAGATCAAATTGAAAAGAACAAGACTTGGGAGTTGGTCCCTAGACCTAAAGGTAAGAATGTTATAGGAACTAAATGGATATTCAGGAACAAGATGAATGAACAAGGAGAAGTTGTAAGGAATAAAGCAAGATTGGTATGTAAAGGATACTCACAACAAGAAGGAATTGACTATGAAGAAACTTTTGCACCTATAGCAAGAATTGAAGCAGTAAGAATGTTTTTGGCTTATGCAGCCTATAAAAAATTTAAAGTATATTAGATGGATGTGAAGTCAACATTTTTGAATGGAGAATTAGAAGAAGTTTGCATTGAGCATCCTAAAGGTTTTTCCTTAACTCATGAAGGAGACATGGTATATAAACTAAACAAAGCTTTATATGGACTTAAACAAGCACCTAGAACTTGGTATGCAAGACTGGATAAGTATTTGATAAAATTAGGATTTACTAAAGGCACAACAGACAGTAACTTGTATATGAAAGAAATTGAAAATGGTTTGTTGGTTGTAGTTATTTTTGTTGATGTTATTATCTTTGGAGGAGAAGATGAAGCCAGTGATAAATTTGTAGATGAAATGAAGACAAAATTTGAAATGAGTATGATTGGTGAGAAGAAGTATTTTTTAGGATTGCATATAACACAAAATAGTGATGGTATCTTCTTATGTCAAACAAAGTACTTGAATGACCTATTGAAGAGATTTGGAATGGAGAATTGTAAGTCAGTTGGCACACCTATGGTAACTGGACACAAGTTATCTAGCACACATGAGACTCCCGCAGTTGAACAGAAGAGGTACATATCTATGATTGGAGGATTGTAATATTTAACTCATACAAGACTAGACATATCACATGCGGTTGGAATCATTGCAAGATTTCAAGTTGATCCTAAAGAATCACATTATGCAGCAGTAAAAAGGATACTGAGGTACTTGAAAGGCACAATTGAATATGGGTTGTGGTATGAAAAATCTGATGACTTTACCCTATGTGCATATATAGATGCAGATTAGGGAGGTAGTGTTGATGACAAAAAAAGTACAAGTGGTGGAACATTTTTTCTTGGAGGAAGGTTGGTTTCTTGGCTAAGCAAGAAACAAAATTGTATTTCATAGAGCACAACAGAAGCAGAATATGTAGCAGCAACAAATAATTGTAACCAGATAATATCAATGAAACAAATGTTAAAGGATATTGGAATAAATTTGATGAGCTTGTTGTTATACACTGTGATAACACCAATACAATAAGTATGTCTAAGAATCTTGTACTACATTCTAAGACAAAACATATAGAAATAAATTATCATGTAGTAAGAGAGAAAGTTGCAGAGAAAGAAGTAAGACTTGAGCATATAAGTACAAAAGAGTAGATTGCAGATATATTTACAAAGCCTTTTCCTAAGGATATATTTGAGTATTTGAGAGGTATGCTTGGGGTTATGCCCCAGCCTACTTTTGAGAAGTGATGCAGATTGTTGCATCAGTCTAGTGGTATATGAGCCTTATCTTTTTCTGGACTAGATGTTGGTACTTCCTCTATGGGGGAGTATGTGTTTCTAAGCCGAGTCATGAGGACTCTAGTGAATGTATTTTTTTTAAAAGTGTCTTTTGACATTGAAGTTGTTGTTAACATAGTGTTGTCATATTCATATGTCAAAAACTTATCAAGACTATATTCCAAAATGTCATGAAATACAAATATATAGCATACTGCTATGATTTCCATCACCGCTTAACCTTCATGACCTAATTAGGTTTACATCATCTTAGGAAAAATAAACTAAGATCTACGGTATACAAAAATAACCTAGATCTAACAATTACATAGAGATCATCATCACATTTAATAATTACATCTATAATAAATGATCCTTGATCTTGGTAAAACATTTTGTGATTCTATTGTAACTGTTTGCATAGATAAATGTGCCAAAAATGATTACTATGTTGTTTCTTGGATTGCTCGGTAACACTATCAATATTGTTCAGTAAATACATTGGTGCTCGGTGTCCAGTTTGCTCGGCGTTTACTAATGCTCGGTATCGGTATACACTGATGCTCGGTAAAACTACTCTGGTGCTCGGTTCAAACTGTTTCCTTTTATTTCTTAGTATTGCCTTGTGACTACTCGGTATGAAGGCTTATATAGTTAACTAACTAGCATTTGTAGCTTGTAGTTCTTCCTTTTACCGACTGAATAACATAGGTAACCGATTGATCTTCTTTGATACTAATGACAATAATTAATGCTCAAATAGAGATAACAATCTCCCCCTTTGGTATTAGTATCAAAATCTATAATGTATATAGACTTGATATCTCAAAAATGTTCTAACTCCGTCATATATACATAGATAACTTTTCTATCAAAAAATTTCTCCCCCTCGGTGCATGCTCCTGGTATATGTAGTACACTTATCATATAATTACACAATTTTTCATATACATTATGTTTTCCCCCTTTTTTATAATAATGCCAAATTCAAAAAATTATGTACTTATAGTTTATCAAATATGTGTAGGTGGGTTTTCTTCAAAGAATCTAAGAGGTTCGCTCATTCCTCTTTCAAGTTGGTTAGAGAAATGTGCTCAAGACCGACTTGTGCATGCATGTCAAAGATATTTTCCAACACAAAAATTTCTGGTGTTGCAACTAAAGCCTGTGCTTTGATTATATGCTTCTCAAAAATTTTACGGTGGGGAAGCAACACTGTTTGTAGCTCAGTGACTTGGTCACTTATCCTGTTCTCCTGCTTCCTTAAATAATCTCTTAATCACCTAAGTTCTTGAACTTTGAGTATGTGCTTATAAAAAGCATTTGGCTCGGTTAAGGTTGTTTGTGCACTGGCTTGGATTTCAGTATCCAGCTATTTTATCTTCTCACTGATCTCAGTAGTGAAGTTCTCCACAGTGCAAAGCTTTACTAACATTTTAATAATTATCTGAGTAATGGATTGAATGTCAATTATTACCTCAAATAATGTTACCTTCTTTATTGCCACTTCCTACCTGATTTTCTCTGCTAGTTTTTTATGTATTTTTTATTTTGCCCGCTCTTCAATTCTCTTTTATGCTTCAATGTCTGGGGCATTGATTTTTTGTGCAAGTGTAGCAAGTTGGTCCATAATTGGTGTGTATTCACTCATTTTTACCTCGAGTACAACCTATTGTAAGATGTCTCTTACATTTTCTAAAATTTCCTTTCTCTTGCATTCCTTTCTCAGCTTCTCCTGAGTTGCTTTACTTGTACAAAGTTCCCCATATTTTCTTAATTCCTTGGGGTCTAGGGTCCTCGGGTCACATTCCAGTATAACAATGACTTCTTCAAGTGTGATCGACCCTTTTCCATGTTTCTTCTTCTTCTTCTTTGGCTCTTGAGGTGAGCTCTTAACAAATGGAATAATTGCTTTGTTCTCAACATTCTACATTTCATGCTTAGTTGACACATTATCCTCCTTTTTCTACTCCTCGGTAACCTATGTGTTGGTTGACTGAGATGGAGTCTCTGATGTAGTGTCAGGTGGGGTTGCCTCAGTTGCCTTTGGGTCATATTGGCCTTGTGTTTCTACATCTTTTGCCTCTTTTGCCTCAAGCTCATTTGTCTCTGTAGGTGTATTAGTTCCTTGATCCCTTGATGTATCCATAGGTTGATCAGAGATTGATCCTTCGAGTTTCTCCTTAGAGACTATTTCAACCACTTCCATTAGAATAGGAAGTTCACCCAATAAAGATGATATTGTTGGCTCAGTAAGTGTACCTTCATCTTGTGTTTATGCTCCAAAAATAGTCACATCTTCATCATCATATATGTCATCAGGATCACCATTTGTGATTTCCTCAATGAGTACATCAAGTGCGGTGTTGTCTATGATTTGGATCTTAGCTAGATCCCGTGCATCCTATGTGAAGCTCAATTCCTCGATGGCATCTGTAGTATCGAGTACCTCGCTATCTGATATATCTATCTTATCTTGTTTTAGTGCCAGGTCTGCATCATCAATATGAAGTCCTTTACCTTTTGTCTTCAGCTTCTTTTGAGAAAATTTGCCTAATGCAATCTTTTCAACTTGCTCTCAGGCTACAACTATTGAAGTTCAAATGAGTTGACTATTCTCATCTATGTCTACCAGATTTTCATCAAGTATCTGCAGTGCTCGGTTCTTTACTCTAAATCTCTTTGCATATTTGCTCATGAATTCTTCAATTTTAGGGACTGTCAATTGAGGTATTGCCAAAGCTAGGGATTGTTCCCTCATTCTATTCTTGGTGTCTAAGGCATAGGACCATTTTTGTAAAATTCTTTCCTCTAGTGCCTTAGGTATACATTTGGCAAACTCAATGGGAACTCTTTTGAATTGAATCATCATCTGGATGATTGCCTCCTCAAGTTTATTATGATCCTCAGTTGACAAAAGTTCAAACCGACTAATTTCAGGATCACTAAGTTCACCATTCTCAATTATATCTTCTGCTACTTCATCAATTGACCTACTCTTATTACTAACAAATTTAAATTGGTCATTGTTATCTTCATCGTCATCTAAATCATATTTACCCCTAATCAACTTTCTTCTTTTCCTTGGGGCTTCAACAATAGTTTTATTACCTCTTTTTGTGTATGTCTTTGTTGGTGTTGTTGCCTTTGGTTTTGAAATCTTCACAACTCCTTTCTTCGGTGGAGGTGAGGCTACAGTTGTGGACCTTGTGTGTGCCCTTGTTTGCACATCTAACTACTTCTTCTTCAGAGTTGGTGAAGGGGAAACTGGGGTAGAGTCTACATTTTTATCTGACTCGGTTTCTTCATTGTCATGTGGCTTATCAATTAGCATCAACTGACCTTTGGTTGCTGCTTCAACTGGTGTACTATCAGATGATCTAGAATCATCTCCAAACTTCTCTACAAGAGTCTTCATCATTTTTCTTGACTTCTTTGTTATCTTACTGATAACCAGGCCTTTTTTTTTTTTCTTGTTTTGGCCTCTTCATATGTTCCAAACCTTTCTACTTTTACATCCTTGGGAGTAGCCAATAAAGCCTGAATTGATTTAGAAGCAGAATCAATATCTATCTTGTATCCCATAGGTGCTAACCATTTATTCCTAGGCTCTACAACCTTTATCAATGTGTGGTCAGTGTCCACAAGAAAATATATCTCCTGGTCATAATCTTCTACTAGTTGATTGGGAATTCTGCTCCGAGAATTCATTTTACTCTTGAATTGTTCAAAGTAATTATCTAAGACCTTATTGAGATTATTTCTCAAGTTCTTAATCAAATCTGAAATATGTGATATAACTAGTTGTCAGTTGACCACTCTATATTACTGATAGAAGGGAAAAATTATTGCACATAAAAGAATATGCAAACTAGTAGGGATCCAAACTTACATGTGTTGGACTTTGCCGATTGGATTGTCTTCATGTTATCTTCAACCTGCCTCGACAGAAGCTCAGCTAGGTCCAACTGATAACTTTTCTTAACCATTCGGTATGCAATATCAACAGCTCCACAAGGCACACTATTTTGTCTACTCGACTGAAAGATTTTATAATCGATGACATGTGCTACATATTTTACCTCTAGGTCTATGATTGAGTGAATCTTTAGTGCACGGTCATCCCATTCAGCTCCGGTGTTCTTCTCGATATCTTCTCTTGGTGCACTACAAATTGCCTTCACTTTATTTGTGGTAGCAAACTCGGTGACCACATTAATCATCTTCTTAGTAATTTCTACTGGTTCATCCAACCAAAACTTTCCATCATGAAACTGACTAAGAACAACCCTAATCCATTCGCTCTTAAAATCCTTTAGAAAATTTAGGGCATTCATTAAACCTAGTACTTCTAGTAGTTTGTGTTCAAGTTTTAATTTACCATATTCTCCGCAAAGCTTCTGATAAGCTGCATACATATCAAAGTCTCCTATTTCACCAATCTTGTAGTGAATGTATGATCTTACATCTTCGACTAACACAACTCTAAGGGGTATGCTTGAAAAAGCTCCCGTTGAATCAATTTTAGATGCAACTTCAAGGTGAAGTTTGTATTGGGGTTTGTTGTAGGTTGCAGACACTATCAAATTTACTTCCTCCTCATCTACCAACTTATATTTGTTTACATTTGAAGTGGACGCTATTTCTTTAATTTAGGGTTTCGGTAAGTAGTATGAATTAGCTCGGTAGTAATTGTACTTACTCAGAAACAATGATGAACTCTCTTAGAAGATTGAATCTACACTTGAATGCTCCTAAAAATCTTTATCTCTTAAATTGCTCTCTGAAAATTATTTACTCTTTGAAATTGCCTAGTGAAGAAATAAACTAAGTTCTCCATCTATTTATAACTTTTTCAAATTCCCGCTCAAAGTACTGGCAATAAATGCTTGACCTACTTACAACTCGGTGACAACTGTCAACTCAGTGATAATCATAAAATATCAATAGCTTAGTTAACACATAACTTTCCACTTAGTTATTACTGATACTCGGTTAACCTTGCATAATAGTCACCGATGGGTAACTCTTTACTCGGTGTAACATATACCAAATATATAACTTTGAAAGCTCAAAACTTATACACCATAATGCATCTTAATTCATGCAGATTTGGTATGTGCACAACTAACATAAGGACTTGTATGTAAAATATGATCAATCTGAATTATCAGTTCCAAACATACCTTTTTCAGCTTAGGTGGAGGTGTCGATGTCACCCAATCCAATGGATGAGGTTTCACCAACTGTATTGCTTGACTCAGCATTCTCATTTGATGCCTTTCTCCACACAGTGTTTCTTATCCTCATGATATCTGTAATTGTATTTCCATTCTCAAATGTTTGTTCTTCTGGTGCTTGGTCTTTGCAATCTTTACGTAGGTGATCGACTTTGTGACAGTGCAAACATGCCATACCAATTCTTGTCTAGCTTCGAGATTTTCCAGCCCATCTCTTCCTCATGCAATTAGCTGCAATATGTCCATACCTTCCACATACTGTGCAGTTAACCCATGTGTTATAATCCCAAGTGTAAGCATTACCTTGTCTTCTCGGTTGATAGGATTTGTTTTGTCCTTTCGATATCTAGACTTGCTTCATCTTTTTTTTGCATTCTTGTAAGGTGTGTCCATGATTGTTACAAGTATAAAAGAGTTTCTCCATGTGAGGTTTGTTAGAAGTCCTATTCAATTTAGATCTACATTCATATGCTTGATGTCCAAACTTGTTACAGTTATAGCAATGACCATTAAACTTAGGAGTGATTTTAGGTTTACCTTGTGCTTTACTCCTGCAAACATTTGAAGTGTGTCCCGGTTTGCCATAGTGATAGCATGTTAGTGTCTTGGGTCTCTGATTTTGATTGTTATTCCTTGTTCAGCTTGCTTGGATGATTCTCCTTGCTTGATGTATCATAATCCAATAATGCTTCCAAGTCCTCTTTGAGTAATCAGAAAATCATCAATTTTCTTAGAACTGTCCTCAGCCTTTTTCATCATTTCATTTTGTTGTAGCTGCATCTTCACTTCATTTCTTAGTTTTTCATTTTCTTCCCGAGTACTCTAATTTCTTCAAGTTTTATTGACAACTCTCCATTTACTCGATTGATCTCCTAATTTACAATAAGCATCTGATTGGATATTTCGAAGTGATGCTCGGTAAGTCTCAGTATCTTAGTTTCTTTTACTTGTAGTTGTTCGGTCATCTATGTTCTATCTTCAACAACCAAATTTCTCTATTGTTTGGCTTGTCTAGCATTGTTTATCACATCAATCTTTCTCACCATTTGTATCTCCTGACCGATCTACAGGGATTTCACTTGTTCAGTCAAATGAATATTTTTCTCAGACAATTCAAAAATTGCACTTTCAAAACCATCATAAATACTGCCTGAACTAGATCCAATATTATCAAATAAGTCATCAATCTCTTCTTCATGGTAGTTAGTCTCATTTTTCAGAATCGCCAAGTTCTTTCTCTGAACCAGTAACTTCTTCAATGTATCCTTAGCTTGTTTGTATTGCTCCATAAACATCTGCATCTGAATCTTTTGATTTTCTATAGTTTTGTCCAACTTGTATCTCTCTATGATTAGATCTTTACTCTTCAGTGGTTAAATGGTCCAATAAGAGATCTGAGCTCTAATACCAATTGTTGGAATGGAGAGATAAGGTAGTGAGAGGGGAGGGGTGAATCAATGCCCTCTAAAACTTTTAACTTCAAACTTAATCAACAAACAGTAGTAAACTAGTCTATCCAACTTAATCCATTGTATGCATCATTCATTCAATTAACTTGTAAATGTAAATTGCATGAAAAAAACAACAATTCAATCACATAACACAAGTATTTTGGCTGCACAGAAACCCTTGTGAGAAGGTAAAAAATGTGGTGGGGATGACACCCACAAATTCTTCACTACTACAAATAATAAAGTATGTTGGTTAAGGCTACAAGTTGTGATCACTTCTGACGATCTTACCCTGTTAGGAGTAACAATAAGATCTACTAGATCTACCTGGTTAAAGGATTTCAACAACACTACTTGAGTGTGTACTTGGTAAAGATATTTACAATAAGACTATTAGGTCTACTCTGCTAAGAGATTTTTCCAACTCTGTTACAATGATTAGAGAATAACATAAAGTATCTGTAATTTACAACTTATACTTGTCTAAAACAGATCTATGAAATATCAATATATATCACCTTAATGTGTAGATACTGTTCCTCTGTTCTGCTCGGTAGCCTTGACTGAATATCTCTAAATACTACTTAACCTTGTATGATAACTGATGTCTTAAAGATGACTGCTTGCTTCAAGATCTCCTTCTTGTCCTTCATATTCATATGTCAAAAACTTATCAAGACTATATTTCAAAATATCATGAAATACAAATATATACCATACTGCTATGATTTCCATCACCGCTTAAGCTTCATGACCTAATTAGGTTTACATCATCTTAGGAAAAATAACCTAAGATCTACGGTATACAAAATTAACCTAGATCTAACAATTACATAGAGATCATCATCACATTTAATGATTACATCTACAATAAATGATCCTCGATATTGGTAAAATGTTTTGTGATTTTGTTGTAACCATTTGCATAGATAAATGTGCCAAAACTGATTACTGTGTCATTTCTTGGATTGCTCGGTAAATACTATCAATACTGTTCGGTAAATACACTAGTGCTTGGTGTCTAGTCTTCTTGGTGTTTACTAATGCTCGGTATCAGTATACACTGATGCTCGGTAAAACTGCTCTGGTGCTCGGTTCAAACTATTTCCTTTTAGTTCTCGGTACTGCATTGTGACTACTCGATATGAAGGCTTATATAGTTAACCAACTAGCATATGTAGCTTGTAGTTCTTCCTTTTACCGATTGAATAGCATAGGTAACTGACTGATCTTCTTTGATACTAATGACAATACTTAATGCTCAAATAGCGATAACAATAATAGACAATGTTTTAATAGTTACCCAATTTGCAATGTTCAATGTTCAATATGAAATTTGTAATTATCATTATTTTTTACTATATAGGCAAACATATTTATGAAATTTTCTTCTCTTCAAATAACTATATGCTTCGTACTTCTCCTTTCTTGCACAAGGCAGGTCTGTAGCTCTGTAGAGCTCTTGTTTAATCTATGATTTATTTGTCTTTTTTATTTTTTAAGGGAAGCGATAAATAATCAACATATTATTTTAGTTCATTGGATTAAAAAATTATTATTTTCTACTTTAATGTTGAATTTAAAGGTTATTATTTTTTTAAAATACAATAAGACTTTTTAATTTTATCCTTTCTTACAATACTAAATTTTATGGATAACTTTTAGGATGTGGATAATTTTATCCTTTCCCCACATCAAGTCAAATTGTGATTTTGGTATTAAGATTCAACTGTGTAGTTTTTTAGTCAAACTCATTGACCCATGTTTTAATGAGCAATGGTTCCAAAGAACCCATCTCCCATGAGAATGAATGGAACACTTAGCTATTAATATGATTTAGAACAACAAAGAGGGGGGGTGAATCAGTTGTTCTTAGGTCCTGATGTATAAAACAATCTCAAAAATTTATCCTTAAACCAAAACAAACTCGGTCATCACTAATTCAATAATAGAAACATCTAACAATGTAGTCCACTACCTATCTGTAACTTAACTTGCAAAACATAGTAATGTTCAGATCTAAACATTCACACAAGTATGAACACCAGGATTTATAGTGGAAACCCAATTTGGGAAAAACCACTTTGTAACATGCTACTATTATTTTCACTCTTCTAAAGTGAGCTTGGTAAAAAGCCTACCAGTTTAGTCTTCAGTCTTACTAAGATAAACAATATATTATCTCATCATTATGCAAAATAGTCAAGTACACTTTGTAATATCAAGATAACTCAACCTTTTCCTAGGTGTTATTGTTACCAACCTTGCTTAGCCCCTTAGCAACACTCAAAAAGATATATTACTTTCCTAAGTAGCAATAGTCTTACCAATTAAGGTTTGACATCAATGACAATACAACAATTGTTTCAATGCAGTTTCCAACAATCTCCCTCTTTGGCATTAATGGCAACAACATATGATATCACCTAAATAACACATGGATTACCAACCAATCCAAAACTTATCTATCCATCAGAAAATTATTTATAATATCCTTAGCTTCATTCTAATTCAGAATCTTGTAAGCCTCACTTTTGTGACTGTCAGAAGTATTTGGATCTCCCTCTATCCTGATCCTTCATTTTAGTTCATCATCCTTATCTTCTACTCCATCAGTTCATCTCCCTCTTACTTTTCAATATCATGTGTTATCATATCAGTACATTCTCCCTCTTTGACAAAAATGCCAAAGCAGCAACTCAAAATATCTAAAACATACATCCATCAAATGTAGATAATATCTGTGCAGCTCAGTGTTTCTCCCTCTGTCATCTTGCTTATGACCGATTCCTTGACTTTGCTTCTCTTCACAACTCTAGGCCAGCCCTAAAGTGTGACAATCTTTTGCATCAATTTGTCAAATTTTTTGTTGTAGCATATTTGATGCAGTGCTCCTAGCTTGTCTAGGTAGCCTCAGTTAGGGGAAGAACCCCTAATTGACTTCTCAAATACTCATGAGCTTCTCTGTGTAAAGCTTTAGTGAATATGTCTACTAATTGTTCTTTTGTATTCACATGTTCCATTCAGACTTCTTTGTCTTGTACTAATTCTCTCAAGTAGTGATACTTGATTGCAATGTGTTTGGTCTTAGTGTGCATCACTGGATTCTTAGAAATATTGATAGCACTTGTGTTGTCACAGAAAATAACAACAGGTTCAGTGATTTCTTCTTTCATGCCTATCAACAATTGTTTTATCCATACCAAGTTTGAACAATTTACTGCAGCAGCAACATACTCAGCCTCAGTAATAGATTGGGAAATGCAATTTTGTTTCTTGCTCATCCAGGAGACTAATCTCTATCTAAGAAAGAAAGCTCCACCACTTGTACTTTTTCTGTCATCTACATTTCCTGCCCAATCAACATTTGTATAAACTCAAAGTTTAAATTTTTCATCCTTCTTATAATATAGACCATAGTCAGCAGTTCCTTTCAAGTATCTCATAATTCTTTTCACAGCCATCATATGTGTTTCCTTAGGATTAGCAGAGAATCTTGCCACAATCCCAATAGCTAATGCAATATCTAGTCTGCTATGTACAACATACTACAATTTTCCAATCATGGATCTGTACAGAGTCTGATTCACTTCTGTAGCATCATCATTCTTAGATAACTTTTGTCCAGTAACCATGGGAGTTCCCATTGGTTTAGCATCTTCCATCCCAAAAAAATTTAGTATTTCATTAACATACTTAGACTGTGTAATGAAAATTCCATTCTTCTTCTAATATACTTGTAAACCAACAAAGAAGTTGATCTCACCAAACATACTCATTTCAAATTCAGTTTGCATTTCATTTGAGAAACTTTTACATAATGCATCTTGTCCACCAAAAATAATGTCATCAACAAATTTTTTTGCCAACAGGATATCTTTACCTTCTTCATCCTTCATGTACAGATTGCTTGTGTCATTTGTTCTAGAGAATCCAATCTGTATCAAATATTTGTGCAACCTCTCATACCATGCTCTAGGTGCTTGTTTCAATCCATATAATGCTTTGTTTAGTTTGCACACCATGTGTCTTCTGTTTGGATCAATAAAACCTTTTGGTTGTTCTATGTAAACTTCTTCTTCTAGTATACCATTCAAAAATGCAGACTTGACATCCATTTGATATACCTTGAAATCTTTATAAGAAGCATATGCAAGCAGAGTTCTTACTCCTTCCAATCTAGCTACAAGGGCAAATGTCTCCCCATAATCTATTCCTTCTTATGCGTAGCCTTTGCATACCAGCCTAGCTTTGTTCCTAGTGATTTCACCATTTTCATTCATCTTATTCTGAAATACCCACTTTGTTCCTATAACATTCTTATTTTCAGATCTCAGCACCAGAGTCCCAGTATCATTTTTCTCAATCTGGTCAATTTCTTCATTCATTGCTTGTATCTAGTCTTCATTCTCCAATGTACACAAAAGATCTATAATCTTCTAGTTCTCTTTTACTGTCAGCTTCATTTCTTTCTACATACTCATCAATTTTGACATTCACACTTTCCACAATTTTGTTAGTGTTAGAGTTCAAACATTTATAAGCTTTACTTTTTGTGGAGTACCCTAGGAATATGCCTTCATCACTCTTAGCATCAAATGTTCCATTCCTAGTGTCTTCTAATATATAGCACTTACTTCCAAAGATTCTAAAGTATTTAACACTCGGTGCATGTCTATGCCATAGTTCATAGGGTGTCAGATTTGTACCTTTCTTGATTTGTACCCAGTTAAGAGTGTAGATAGTAGTGCTTATAGCTTCTTTCCAATATTTCTGTGCCACATTTTTTTCAATCATCAATGTCCTTACACAATCCAAGATAGATCTGTTTCTCCTTTCTGCTATACCATTATGTGGAGGTGTTCTAGGTGCAGACATCTATCTTTTAATTCCTCTATCATTGCAAAACAGATTAAATTCATTTGATGTAAATTCTCCACCTTGATCAAATCTAAGACATTTCAGGTTCCTACCTATTTCTTTTTCAACCTTAGCCAAATACCACTTAAAATATTGAAAAGCTTCATATTTTTCTTTTAAAAACATCACATGCATCATCCTAGTATGATCATCAACAAATAAGATAAAGTATCTAGCACCACAGTAACTGTGTACACCCATAGGTCCACAAATGTCAGCATGAACCAAATCTAAAATGTTTTCAGAAGTAAAGGATTTTCTCTTGAAACTTGACTTTGTCATTTTTCCTAACTGGCATTCCTTGCACATCACATTCTCAGGTTTCTTCAATCTAGGTAGACCTCTTACCTTTTTCTTCTTACTTATCTCTACCAGATTGTCAAAGTTAACATGACACAACCTTTTATGCCATAACCAAATATCATCAAGTTGTGTAATTAAACATGTTTCTTCAGATAGGTCAAGATAGAACAAATTATCTCTAGTCTGATCACCACTTCCAATCAGTTCTCCAGTAGCATCAAATATTTTAGCTTGCTTGTGATGAAATTTCACTTGGTAACCAATTTTGTTAAGTTGAGCAACACTTAACAAATTATAATTAAGACCTTCAACCCAATATGCATTTTCACAAGATATCTTGTCAATCAGTTTAATCAAACATTTTCCTCTAATAGGACATGGTGCATCATTACCAAATTTTACACTTTTACCTCTATAATGATGTAAGGTTTCAAAATTATTTTTGTCACCAGTCATGTGATGTGAACAGCCACTGTCAATAATCCATTTATCATTCTTGTTCACATAGGATATCAATGCAGTTTTCTCATCCTCATCAGATTCATCTTTCATTTCCACATAGACTACCTCAATTTCAAAATCATCACTATCAGTGCTAGTCTCTTTTTTAGCAATGTAACAAGATTTCTTACCTTTCCCTTTGTAGTCTATGTTCCTTCGGTAGCTTCTATCATCCTTTTTGTCTTTGTGTTTGCTTTTCCTTTCATCATCTTTATCCTTCCTGTCAGGACATCTAGCAGCTATATGACCAAATTTATTACATGCAAAACATATAATAGGGAGTTTACCTTTATACTTTCATTTTTCCCTTCTTAGTCTTCTAGCCATAAGAGCTTCTAGATCTTCTAGGTCTTCATCAGAAGTGTCACTATCACTTTCACTATCACTTTCACTTTCACTTTCACTGACGCATCTTTCCTTTTCTTTCTTTGGCTTGTTCAAAACTAACTGTGACTTAAAAGCAGATTCAACATTTCCAATGCTTCCAACAGTGAAATTATCATAATTAGAGAGTTCAAAAGTAGTTAGCTTACCAACCAAACTTTCCAAAGTAAGCACATTAGCAGAGTTACATCTAGATTCCTGAATAGTTGAGATCTTAATAGCATATATAGGATGCAGGGTTCTTAGTACTTTCTCAATTATAGTTTCATCATCAATAACTCCATTTGCTCCTCTAATAACATTCACAACTTCTTTTATTCTACCACAATATTGTGTAATGTTTTCACCTTCTTGCATTCTCATTTCATCAAACTTACCTCTAAGAATCTCGGCCTTTGCTTTCAACACATTCAAATCACCACCATAGATCCTTGCAAGAGTGTCCCACATATCCTTTGCAGTTGTGCAGCCCTTAATGTCCTCAAATTCTGGATAGCTTAGGGCAGATGCAATTTCCAACATTGCCTGATTATGTTCTTGCTTAGCTCTCATTTCTTCGGCAGTCAAAGGTGCGACAGGTGAAACATAGTTGTTTTCAATGTAGTACTTTGCAGAGTCACCAATACCGGCCAGATGCAGCTTCATCAAGCTTTGCCATGTAGGGAAGTTTTCCTTGTTCAGCTTTGGTACCTCCTTCTTATACATCCTAATCATTTGCTTCAAGCCCCTTTAAACTTGATTATGTCAACACTAATAATAAGCAACCTAGCTCTGATACCAATTGTTAATATGATTTAGAACAATAGAGAGGGGGGGTGAATCAGTTGTTCTCAGGTCCTGATGTATAAAACAATCTCAAAAACTTATCCTTAAACCAAAACAAACTCGGTCATCACTGATTCAATAATAGAAACATCTAACAATGCAATCCACTACCTAGCTGTAACTTAACTTGCAAAACATAGTAATGTTCAGATCTAAACATTCACACAAGTATGATCACCAGGATTTATAGTGGAAACCCAATTTGGGAAAAACCACTTTGTAACATGCTACTATTATTTTCACTCTTCTAAAGTGAGCTCGGTAAAAAGCCTACCAGTTTAGTCTTCAGTCTTACTAAGATAAACAATACATTATCTCATCATTGTGCAACATAGTCAAGTACACTTTGTAATATCAAGATAACCCAACCTTTCCCTAGGTGCTATTGTTACCAACCTTTCCTAGCCCCTTAGCAACACTCAAAAAGATATATTACTTTCCTAAGTAGCAACAGTCTTACCAATTAAGGTTTGACATCAATGACAATACAACAATTATTTCAATGCAGTTTCCAACATTAGCACATGAAATTCACTAGACTAATATAGCTCCATATGTGTCTAGTTCAGAAAAGTAGAGGAAATAACCCCCAATCTCTCTTAGAGATACTCAAAAGTATCCTTAGAAAGTCTCTCATTAAAGATATAAGGAATTTGTTATTTTGTAGGTGCATAATCTAGCTTCACCTCATTCTCCAAAACTTTTTCTCACAAGAAGTGATACCAGTTTGAAATGTGTTTTGTCCTTGAATGCAGTACCATATTCTTTGAAATATTAATTGCACTGGTATTTACACCCATAAATTAATGATTACTTGTTTTAATTTAACTTTTAAAAAATATTAAGAGGGTTAAAGAATTTCAAACACATATGAGTATTCATTTTGCTAAAGTTGTCGAGTGCATAATCTTAACCTCATATTTTAAGGTGTTGGGACCTTGCATTCAATTAACCTAGTGAATCCACAATCAAAGGTGGGGGTGGACCACCCCAAGGAGACCCTTAAAATAATGGAAACTCTACCTAAAGTTGTAAATCCCTTGGAAGACCTTTCTCAAGATGTTAATGATGAACCCTCTCACATACCCTCAGAGGATGGAGAAATCCCTTATTTTTCTAACCCCAACCCATAGCACTAGTTCTAAGTACACCTAGGTGGATGAGGTACTTTTGCATCAAGTTCCACTCATTTGCTCCTCACTCTTGAATAATTTCTCTCCTTATGGTTATGTTATATCCCTTGGAGATAGTTCAAGTGGTCTAGTAGATGGAGAAGGATGAACAACACAAAAGAAGAAGACTAGAAATAAAAAATTCATGTGGGGGTTGAATCAAAGGGCGTTTGTCCCTCCCTGGTGCCTCACATGACAATATGAAGTTTGAAGAGAGATTGAAAGTGGAAGGCATAGGACCTTGGAATCCTCCTCAAAAATTTGCAAATGAAGTTCCCCTCCTAGAATATGAGTGGTCTCAAAAGCAATACACTCTAAAAAATAGTCTCTTTGAGAAAATATTAACACTCTTACTTTAAGAAGTCAAAATGACTAAAGATACCTTTCAGTCCATGACAAACTACTTATGGATGAATGCTAGTTTCCTCATCATTGATGCTAATGGTACCCTAGGTGGTGTTGTTACAGTGTGGGATCCCATAAATTTCTCAAGGTCTCTTCTCTTTGTCTCTGTAAATAGTTTGGTTGTTAAGCTCTCTGACTTGCAATTCTCTTGCATCTTGGTCAACCTATATGTTCCTAACTCCCAAGATTATTACAAGGATATTTGGGATGATATTTAAATGAAACTTTTGGATAATAATGATTCTCACTAGATTATTTCTAGTAACTTCAATATCTCTCTCTTTCATTTTGAAAAGCTAGGAGGTTTAGTCAATTACACTAATAGTATGGTTGATCTTGCACAATTTGTAAACAAGATATGTCTGATGGGTATTAACTTGTTGGACCAAACTTTTACTTGGTCTAACCACATGAAAGGTACTAATGATATCCAAGTCAAAATGGATTATTTTTTGGTCTCCACCAATTTATACATTGGTTGCAACTACACCATTTGTGCTTTGCCAATAAATCTTTCAAACTACGTCCCCCTAATGCTCATTTGGTCTTATAGACCCAATAGGGTACCTATTCCTTTTCATTATGAGACCATGAGGTCCACCCACCCTAACTTTAGGAACTATATTTTGAATTGGTGTAACACTCATTCAAGGGTACTGCTATGTCCAGGGTGTCTCTAAAATTGAACCTAACAAAGGAAAACGTTATTTAGGGTTGAATAAGTTCACCTTTGCTAATATCTTTCAAGGCAAGAAAGAGATAAATATTAAGTTAACTAACATCCAATTATAAATTTCGAGTGGATATTTCTCTAAGTGACACACATTGAATATAAATTGTTGAAAGGAAAATGAGAAGAAAATTTAAAAAGAGAAGAAACCTTGTGGAAGCAAAAGCATTGGGTCTAGTAGCTAAAGGAGGGAGATGAGAATTCTACCTTATTCATTAAATATTCCATCTATCATAGGAGGAGGAATACTATGCTATCACTCACAATTAAAAATTTCCAAAAGAATATGGATAACACATAGTTGGGTACTATAGCTTCTGATTATTTTTACTAGGCCTCTATAGAGAATGGCATGGGATTTAACACTGGCATGGAGGAAAAAATAAATTAGATTACCTACAACTCTACCTCTAAAAGGAAATGCCCAACTCTTGGCCCTAATCACTAATGATGAGGTTAGAGTTGCTCCTTTTCCCATGGGTTCCTTTAAAGCCCTAAGACTGGATGGATTCCCTCAATCTTCTTTTAGGAATTTTGGGATATTTTGGGTTATGAAATTACCATGGAAACTAATGATTTTTCCACTTCGGTAAAATTTAAAAACAATTTTAACAATTCTTTTATAGCTCTATTTCTGAAGATTCTTGATCCATCAAGAGTATTTGATTTTAGACCTATTAGTTTATGCAATATGGTGTACAAGATCTTGTCCACAGTTTTGGTGAGTAAATTAAGCATATGATTGGTATCCTTATTAACATGAACCAAAAATAATTTGTCCATGGATGCCAAATCCTACATGCGCTATCACTACTCATAAATTTTGCATTTAATGGATAAGAGTCATCTCCCACACATGACCCTCAAATTTGATATTTTTGAGGCCTATGATATGGTCAAATGTGATTTCTTTACAATCTTGACAAAATAAGGTTTTAAGAAAAAATGAACAACTTAATAAGAGAATGTGTTATCACATTTAAGTATTTAGTCTTGGTTAATGGTGTTCCTAGCAACCTTTTGGGTTGAGAAGGGAATAAAAAAAGGGGACCCTCTCCCCCCTTACATTTTTATCATGTTGGTTGATTTATTAGGTAGAAATTTCATAAGGTTTTTTTTTTACAATAGTCTCAAGGGTTTCAAACCTGCATTCACTATTCCTCCTTCAATTCTTCAACAATTTGTCGATGATACTATCTTGCTTGGAATGGTGTCAATGGTGGAGGCCAAAAAATTAAAGATATTATCGAACCATTATGTCATGTAGTGGTAGGATAATATATTGATTATGAGAAAATTATCATCTACTTTGTTGATACCATGTATGGTTTGAGAAGAAAATTTCAAAGTATCTTAGATTGTCAAAGTGTTCTTCTTCTTGGGGTTTATCTAGGGCTCCCCATTAATATTAAGGATGTCATCCCTACCTTCTATAATTCTATCCTAGAGAGTCTAAAAAATAAATTAGATGGATGGAAGGGTAAAACCTTTGGTAATGCTAGCAGGTTACAACTCCTAGTTGCATCTCTTCAGAGCATTCCTATGTACTTTCTCTCTTTATTCAAAATCCCTTTGAATATGGTTGAAAAACTTGAGAAAATCTAGAGGAACCTTTTGTGGACTAGGGTTAAGGAGAAGGAAATATTTTTTATTGTTAGTTGGGATAATGTTTATCTCCCTAAGAACTTTAGAGGATGAGCCATAGTGAGAATTAACCATCTAAGAAAAACTATAATGGCCAATATTGGTTGGATTATTTCTTTAAGTAACATAAATAGGAGTACTATTATAGGTGCCAAATATCATAATTATAGAAATTTATACATGGTTCTCTCTACTTCTAGACACCCGAGTGGATCTAGGATATAGAATAATATCCTTAAGAATTATAGATTACTATATGTGACTTAAATGGTAGGTGGGGAATGGTCAATGTATTTTCTTTGGGGGGGATAGATGGTTGTATAATCAACCTCTTGAAACTCACCCCATTTACAAAGATCTCCATGGTCAAGTTGAAATATTTTTTGGACCAATAGTCTAAGATTACTTTACACACAACAATTCTTGGAAGGATGCAAGATTGTGTTATCAAAATGAGGCTTTCCTGTTATAGAAGGCATCTATATTGCAACAACTTCTTCAATGAATGAGGATACCCCTCTTCCTGAGGGAATACAAATTTGTCTAAACCAAGAATCACAAAGGAAATTTCTCTGTTAAATAGGCTTATAGACTGTTGTTAAAAGAGGATAACAATGATGGATAATGGGAAAAGTATGGAACTCTAAACTTGTCCCTAAAACTAAACTTTTTTGGGTAGATTATGATACACATTAAAATCCTAACCTAGGATAATCTCACCAATTATGATTTCAAATTTCTAAATAGATGTATTTATTTTGGCATTGTGATATGAAATTTGAAATTTATGGTTGATGAACTATTTAAGTTTTTAGGGAAAATTCTAAGTGTGGATGTGGTTGCGAATGTGAGGGTTTGATCGTGAATGTCAGGGATTGCTAGTGAAGCATTTTTACAGATCTATTGAAGTTTGAATTGTTCATATGAAGGAGTTAGAGATAATTGACATGTAGATCTAATTATATTAAGATGGGACCGACCAAGGCATAAGTAGATGCTATCATATAGTTCATGAATTCTTAGATTGTAGTCTGATTTGTGTTTTTAATGAGAAAGTCTTCCTTAGGGTTATAACCTAAGGCTTATTGAGTAGTGAACTCCAATTAATGTGCCTAAATGCATGTGCATTCCATATTTGTAATAACTGTATAACTTCTAACAAGGTATTAGTCTTATTGTGGGTTTCAGTCCCACCATGGTTTTCACCCTAATTCAGGTTCCCGTAGTAAAATATTTGTGTTATGCAGTGTTGATGCTTTCTGATTTGTGTTTATATGTTTTACATTTTGTAAATCAATACTTAGGGTTTAAGTGATTAAGGGTTTTAAGTTATAAGGGTGTAAGTGTTTGATATTTAAGTATTTTCAGAGCAACTGATTCACCCCCCCCCCCCCCCCCCCCCCCCCCCTCTCTTAGTTTCTTACTATCTATTTCCTACAATTGGTATCAGAGCATGGTCCCTTGAAGGAAGCCTAACAATCTTGAGGGAGATCTGAAGATGGCAGCTTATAAGGAGAGTCCTAGGTTTCATGGAACCAATTACACTATGTGGAAGAGTCGTATGATAGTACATCTCAGTTGCATCGATGAAGACTATTGGAAGATTACTAAGTAATCATACAATCCTCCTACAAACCCTAAAACTCCACAAGAGATCAATGATGCCAAATCCAATATTAGGGCTAAGGAAGCTTTGTTGAGCACATTGACAGATGTAGAAATGACTAATGTCATGGAATTAGAGACAACTAATGAGATATGGGAAAAGTTACAGATTTTGCATGAAGCAGACAAGGAAGTAAAAGTTGCTAATTTGTAGAGTTTGAAAGGTCAATATGAATCCTAGAGAATGAATGAATATGAAAGGATTAACCCTTACATGTTTATGGTAAATGAGACTGTTACAACTATCAGATGTGTTGGAGGTATCTTGGAAGAAGATGACATTGTGACAAAGGTGTTGAGATCATTAACCCCTGACTACAGTCAAAAAGTTGCAACTATTGAAGAGATTAGGATAGTCACTGACATAATAAGAGACAAACTAGTTAGTAAGCTTATTGCTTTTGAGCTATGTACATTTGGTGATACACTACCTAAGGTTAAGACTACATTCAAAGCTAGTACATCTGGGATGGACATGCAGAGATCAGAACCAAGTAAAAGATAATCAAACAAATGGATGTCAAGATATGAAAAGGAGATGAAGGAAATGAAAGAAGAAGATAGAGAGATTGAAGAGTTGGAAGCAATGATTGCAAGAAGACTACCTAGAGTTCCTAAAGGTAATTTCACAGGAAAGTTACCTATCAAATATTTTTTATGTAGTAAGATAGGACACTTTACTTCTAGATGTGTAGAGAGAGATGAGAGATGGAAAAGTAAAAGACCTACTATTGTGAAAAGATGTTACTTTTCTCTTAGCGGTGATGAAGGAGTTGCATATGATGAGTGTGACAAGAATGATGAAGAGTTCAAATTCATTGTTGTCAAAGATAAGTACACCAATTGCGAAGATGAATATACTAATTCTGATGATGAGGATATTGAGCCTATAAATTCTACGCCTCCCAGTTCACTCTTTATTGTGAAAGAAGAAGGTACTAAGTCTGATGATTCTAAGACTAGTAGTTCTTTTATTATTATTAAAGATGATGATGTCAGATCTAAAGATTCTATGAATTCTAGTTCTATTGATTGTATTGTTGAAGAGAAATCCCTAGATGCTCAAGTTATCAAGAAGGATGA
Organism: Chamaecyparis obtusa; assembly: GCA_027943335.1. Lineage (NCBI taxonomy): Eukaryota > Viridiplantae > Streptophyta > Pinopsida > Cupressales > Cupressaceae > Chamaecyparis > Chamaecyparis obtusa. Next base: position 914,660 of record BSBK01000559.1, read on the forward strand.
GTGGGTTATAGACATTGGTTTCTCTCACCGTATGACTATGACAAAAGTAAATTTCTAATCCTTCAGAAGTATGATGGTGGTATGGTAGGATGGGGAGATAACACTGGTGGTATGATCAAAGGTAGAGGTTATATTTCCATAGATGGAAAAAAACAATGTGGATGATGTGTTGTATGTTGAAGGTTTGAAACATAATCTTCTAAATGTTGGATAGTTGATGATCAAAGGTTACAACTTGCTTTCCAAGAATGATGCATGCAAGATCCTAAATAAATTAGGAATGGAGATATCAATAGGTGCAAAGACAAGAGGTAATTTATTTCACTTGAATACTAGTTTGAGAAGTTTCTTGATTGAACACGTAGATAAAAGTTGGTTATGACACAAGAGGTTATGCCATGTGAATTTTGATAACATTGTGGCTATAAGTTCTACTTCTATTTTTAGAGATATTCCTAGATTGAAGAAGTCGATCAATAATACTTGCAATGAATGTCAATTGGGTAAAACAAAAGTTAATTTTCATTCCAAATTTGAAAACTCTAATGGTTTGCTATATCTTGTTCATATTGATTTTTGTGGTCTTGCTAGAACATGAAGTTTGCAAGGTGATATATACTTCATGTTACTTATTGATGATTACTTAAAGATGGTATGGGTGACCTTTTTGAAGGAGAAGTTAGAAGATTTTTGTAAGTTTAAAATCTTCAAGTCTATGGTAGAGATTGAGATGAGACTAAAGTTGAAGTGCTTAAGATCAAATAGAGGAGGTGAATTCACATCAGGTGAGTTCAATTCATTTTGTTAAAATCATGGAACAAGAAGATAGTTTTCTGCTCTAGGGACCCCATAACAGAATGGTGTGGTAGAAAGGAAGAATAGGTCAATTCTAGACATTGTAAGAACCATGATGTTTGAAGGGAATGTTCCACATGTGTTTTTAAGCGAAGCGATTAGTACTGCAGTATATACTCTTAACTAAGTGCAAATAAAATGTAAGACTAGAAAGACACCTTATGAAATTTAGTATGTAAACGTACCTACTATCAAGTATTTTAGAGTTTTTGGTTGTAAATTCTACATTAAGAGAGATGAGGACATAGGCAAGTTTGATGCAAGGAGTGATGAAGGTATGTTCCTTGGATATTCTACTAAGAGAAAGGATTATAGGTATTACAACAAGAGGTTAAATAATCTTGTGGAAAGTACCAATGTGAAGGTTGATGAGAAGTTTGAGAATCTATCCAAATCTTGCAAATATGATTATGATGATAAGAATTCTAGTGTTAATCCTACAAGAAAACAACCAGTTCAGACCCAAGCTCCAAGTAATTTAGTGAATGGAAATGATGATGCTTACACAAGTGGAGAGGATGAAACACAAAGACCTACGACAAAGGAAAAGACACCAAAGTATGTGAGGACAAATCGTCCTGAAGATCATATAATAGGAGATAGGAACCAAGGAAGTATGATCATTGGGTTGATGTTGTGGAAGAGGAATTATTAGAGATGGAGAAGAATGATACATGGGTTCTTGTCGCAAGGCCTTAGGATAAAAATATCATTGGCACCAAGTGGGTATTAAAAAAGAAGTTGAGTGAAGAAGGATAAGTGGTGAGAAACAAAGAAAGACTAGTGTGTGAAGGATAATCTCAAACGGAAGGGATATAGCATGATGAAACATTTTCTCCAGTAAGAAGATTGCAAGTGGTAAGATTATTTCTTGCTTGTGTTTCTCATAAGAATTTTAAGGTGTACCAAATGGATGCTAAGTTCACATTTATTAATGGTAAGCTAGAGGAAGAGGTATACATAGAGCATCCTGAAGGTTTTCAGCTGACAAATCAACTAGACATGTTGTGCAAGTTGAAGAAGGCATTGTATGGACTAAAGCAAGATCCTAGAGCTTGGTACTCTAGGTTGGACAAGTAGATGCTAAATATTGGCTTCAATAAAGGTAACATAGATAGTAATTTGTATTTAAAGATAGTGCATGGAGACATTTTAATTATTGAGGTATTTGTTGATGACATTATCTTTGGTGAGAATGAGAAGTTGAGTCAAGAATTTGCATTGGAGATGCAAAAATAATTTGAGATGTTAATGATAGAAGAGATGAAATTCTTTCTAGGATTGTAGATTACTTAATTAGTGGATAGGATATTTATATCTTAGTCCAAGTATGTTAAGGAGATATTGAAGAAATTTGGGTTGAATGACTCAAAACCAGTAGGTATGCCCATGTTGACATGATGCAAGTTGTCAAGAGATTATGAGTCTGCTAAAGTAAATCAGGCTAGGTACAACTCAATGGTAGGGGGATTTCTTCACTTGATTCACACTAGACTAGATATTATGGATGTGATGTGTCTTGTTGCAATATTTCAAGCAAGTCCAAAACATAATCATGAGGTAGAAGGGAAGATAATATTCAGGTAGTTGAAAGGAAAATAGGATTTTGGGATATGGCACCCTAAAGGAGACGACTTTACCTTATGTGCATTTACATATGCTGATTAGGCTGGTGATATTGATGATAGGAAGAGTAGAAGTGGTGGTACTTCCCTTTTGGGAGACATATTAGTTTACCGGATGAGTAAGAAGCATAAATCCATTTCTTTGTCTATTGGAGAGGTAGAGTACATTGTTGCTACTGGCAATTGTATGTAGATAACTTGGATGAAGTAGATATTATTTGATATAGGAATTGTATTTGATGAGCCTATTGTTATATATTGTGATAATTTGAGTGCCATAAATATCTATAAGAATCCAATTTATCACTCCAAGATCAAGCACATATTAATCAAATACCACTTCCTAAGAGAGAATGTGAATAAAAAAGAAGTAAGATTGGAGTATGTTCCTACCAAGGAATAGATAGAAAATATATTCACAAAGTCACTACCTAAGGATACTTTCATTCATCTAAGAGGAAAGTTAGGGGTCATTTCCCCTCTTGATCAAAACTAAGATGCAAGAGATTGCATCAGTCTAGTATGCTCCAAAGAAGAATCTTACAACTAGATTGGTGTTTTGGAGGCTACTACCTAGGTGGAGTAGTTAGCGTGGTAATTTAGATATTCAAGTTTGATGTGTTTTGATCAAATAGTGTGTTGTGTTAATTGGCTTGGAGCATGGTGAGTTGTTTTTTATGACAAGGTAGAGAAGAGCGTGATTAATCAAAACATAGAAAGTTACCTTTGTCATTGATGTCAAAGGGGGAGAGAAGAGCATGCGAAAAAACAAGGGAGGGAGAGAACAAGACAAGTTATATACTTGTGCATAAGAAAGAGCTTAAGCTATGAAGAAGAGTTCATATCCAAAGGGGGAGTAACTGATGGAGAGAAGAGTATGTAATTAGAGTTGAACCAAGGGAAGCTTGTTCCTAAGGGGAGGAGTGACAGAACATAAATGTGGTAGCAAAGTAGAGTTAGAGAGACTCCAAAATATATTGTTGTGAGTATTGTTGGTTTCTAATTGCATTATGTATTTTTCACATTACATGTCGCCATCAATTCCAAAGGGGGGATAGTTGTCTAGTTTGATGTGTTGGTGTTGTTGTGAACATGTCTTTTATATAGTTTTGCTAGTGGAATAGTATGTTTAGTTGTATGGAAAGGAGAGGATATTCAAGATGAGGTGTCACTCACCTAAGAGGATGATTTAGAGGTTGTTTTACTAGGTCCATGTCAAAGTGCAGGTGTTGACATGATGATCTGAGTAAGTTATGAGATCATAGATGGTGAATGACTACTTTACTATCTGCCAGTGTAATAGAGTTACAGAGATTGATTCTACGCACATGCTTAAGATGAGATCTTTGGTTATGCAACTAGGATTGTGTTAAGGACATGGAGATGTGTCTTTAATTCAAAGGGCGAGTGATTCTGAAGGTCTATAAGACATTTATAAGTGTTTTAGTTGAAGAGGTCATCTGATGATGTGTATGGGTTGGATGTTTATTTTGTTCTTTGTGATGCCTAAGGATGTTCTTGAATTATGTGTCTACTGAGTTGTTAGTTCACATCGATCGAGGTGATAAGATTTGAAGGATTTTCCTAGTTATACAAGGTGTTCTTGTTCTCTTGGCCAACATGTCAAGAAAATTGGTAAAACATTTTAGAGACAATTGGTAAAATGTTTTATGTTGATGTTTATAATCCCAAGGTGATTATGATGGATCTAAGTTATTTTGGGGGGACATACTTGGATTAAGATCATTGGTTTTGGCATTGTGAGATGAAATCTGAAAGTTAGGTTTTGTCAACTTTAGTTGATGAGCTATTTAAGGTTTTAGGGCAAAATTATAAGTGTGGATGTGGTTGTGAATGTGAGGGTTTGATCGTGGATGCCAGAGATTTCTAGTGAAGCATTTTTACAGATCTATTTAAGGTTGAATTGCTCATCTGAAGGAGTTAGATATAATTGCAATAGAGATTTGATTGTATTGAAATGGAACTAACCAAGACATAAGTAGATGGTATCATACAGTTCATGAATTCTTAGATTGTAGTCTATTTTGTATTTGTAAGGTGAAATTCTTCCTTAGGGTTGTATCCCAAGGCTTATTGAGTAGTGAACTCTAGGCAGTTTTCTTGAATGCATGTGCATTCCATTTTTGGAATAATCTTATACTTCTAACAAGGTATTAGTCTTATTGTGGGTTTTAGCCCTACTATAGTTTTCACCCTAATTTGGGTTTCCATAGTAAAAATATGTGTTATTTGGTTTTGATGCTTTTATGATTTATGTTTACATGTTTTACATTCTACAAATAAGTATTGAGGGTTTAACTGATTAAGGGTTTCAATCTATAAGGGTTTAAGGGTTTGAATGTTTAAGTGTTTTGGGAACAACTGATTCACCCTTCCCTCTCAGTTACTTGCTACATATTTCCTACAACATGTCATGCAAAAGCTTCAAATTAGTTGGAGCATGCTAAAAATGTGACCCCCCCACCTATGAATGGGTCAACCCTTCTCACCACCCCCTAATTGATCAACTATGAAAGAAAAATTATCCTTACATCAATGGGAACCTCGAGAAAGAAAGGAACAAAGAAATTGTTAGAGATAAAGAAAAGACCATAGAGGATGTGTTTTTGATCTTCTTCAAGATCCTATAGGATATATATTTTTTACTATGCACATCTATCTTACCCCCTCCCCACCACCCCATTTGTTGATACTACTCTTAAGAATTGGAATCTTCCTAATTCATACTCTAGGTTTGATAATTTTGAGAAGATAGCCCAACTCAGTACCAAATGGTTACCTCTAGTAAGTGGTCGATACAAAATTAATTTTTATGGGGTGGCCCAAGGTAACTCAACATTGAATAGAGAAAGGGGTATAATAAGATATCACTAGGGCACTTGTGATTAGTTATGTGGGATTGACATTGACACTAAAAATATGGAAGAGGAAATGAATCATCTTTAGAGAGTCAAGTTTTCCTTTTATATTAGTATCAAGAACCTCATCATGGAAGGTGATTCCAAACTGATTATTTATTAAAGGTTCTAACATTTTGGGCTGGACCTTGGAGGATATTGTCATTGACATTCACAAAGTCCTTATGGGACTTGAATTGTTTGAGCTGAAATACAACTTCAACAAAGGGATTAAGGTTACCAAGGGCTGGAAGCTGGGTCCTTGAAATGCTAGAGGAGCTTTCGATGCTTACCACCAAATGTGCAAAGACTCCTCTCTAAGAAGTGAAATACCAATAACAACCAAGATGGTTTCTTGGTTTATCTACATTACTTCTCTACTTAGGCTTGTGTGTTTAATGGGGTGGACCATTGAGATATGTAATCATATATTCAAAAATTAGAGGAAATTTATGATTTGGATGGTTATGATAAATAGGATTGGAAGATGGTCACCTCATCAATATTTCTAGAGTGTGTAGGTCATTATATGGATGTAGCTATATTGTTTCCTTGGTTGTGTGGCTTCACTTACTTATTAGGGTCTTTTTGGTGGTGTTGTGGACCCATGTGATGACTTGGAATTCATCTAGATGGCATGTTAGTGTGGATACCATGAGATGGGAAATATTTTCTTTGTACTGAAAGAGTATGTGTGGGAACATGAACTAGGATCATGTTAGCATGTCAACAGTTTATTTTCACGATTACTATTGTATTGCCCATATCTTTACAGGGGTTCAAAACTCTATGAATAACCACATTTTCTATGCAAACTTGGTTTTAATTATTTTATTGTGATGGTTAACATGATGTTTTGCTCACCCAATATTATTCATATGTACTATGTGCTTTAGGAGGTACATTTGGAAATTATTGTTCCCAAGTAATAATGCTTGTTACTATGCAACACACCCTAATCTCTTAAACACTTTTTGTATTTTTCCTTTGTTGTTTCTACTTGTTGGATTTTGCAACAATGGAAACCTACTAGATTATTTTTTACTGCTACTATTACAAACATGTGAGGTGATAGAGTTAGTATTGAGCCTAACAGCCACCCATATTTTGAGGATGATGAAATTGTTTGACACATATTTTTGGAGTGTAGGTTCTTGCAGTTTATTGAATTCATCAATGGATTTAATGCAAATATTTTCATCTAATTTGTGACTTCCTTGGAAGATAGAAAAGTATAGTAGGTGGGATTTCATTAGGTGTAAATTAGGATGTCACCCTCAAAGAGACTAGTCTTTCCATCCAAGGCAAGAAATGGAAAAAGAAAAGTAGGGCCATGGATTGTGATCTAGTTTAGCTCCTTTCTTTAAAGAGAATGAAAAAAATTTCATATTGCATGAGGAGGTTTTATTGTGAGGATCTATCAAATCCCTGGACCTAGGGTGCTTTAGAAGTAGAGAGAAACCCAAACAAGAAGCCCATTGCACTCCATCAAGGGCTCATATTTTGTCTTTGTAGTTTCTATTTAGCCTTGCGCCCACCCAAACCCATAGTTGTGGTGAAGTTTCCCCCCTATTTTGACTCCCTACCCATAGTGACCATTTTGGATTCCCCTAATGGTCACCATAGTAAAAAAAATGCTTATAGATCCTAGGTGTTGTGAAAGCCTCCCCTTTAAAAACTAATGAAACACCTAAGGTCTTGTCCCGACCTAACACCCCCAGTACCCTTACCCCCCATGAGATTAAAAACCCTAAAGCACACTTTCATATGCATAATATTAATACTAAAGGTCTATGTGGTCTTAAATAATGCATTACTTCTACTAATTTAGATAAAATGGGGAAAATTGAGCAACCCATTCCCCTTACCAAGAAAGTGAAAAAAAGATTGATCTAGTTTTGTATTGAGTAAATTTATAGCGAGGATGATGTTTCCCATGCTAGTAGGAAGGAAGAGAACAAGGGAGTGGGTGGGTCCAACCCCATATATCTAACAAGATTACAAGTCGGTCTATGGACAAAGGAAAAGAGAAGGTGAAAGTGTATGATAATAGGGAAGCCTACAAGAATGAATTTGTAGATTCTAAGAATGAGGATAGCTCAAATATTTTAGCTAGTGGCCAATCCAATAATCACTTAGCCAGTGCCAAGACAACACCATTGGACCTAACCTAGGATGCCATCTAATTTTCTAAAGCCAACTAAAATGTTGTGGAGAGTAACAACTATACTAAGTGTCATGCCAACGTTGCTAAGCTCCTTTCCTTGAAGGTGATGAAGGAAAGTATAAGGATCTATTTAAATACCTCACTAAGGATTGGGGTGGCCTATTTTCTTAGACAATTGTTGGTTGTCTCTTGGCCTTTTACTTCAATTCTAAAAATCTTCAAGAATTTATTTCAGTTGGTTTTATATCTTCAAACTTATTTTGATATTACAAACTAGTATATTATTTATGTGTTGTTAATTTTCTTTAATGGCATATTGAAGCTACCTTTAGGTTATTTTTTCTAAAGGTTTAACACCCTTGTTTTGATGTTTTTTTAATATCAAAAGCAAGACTTGTTGTATAGTGAGCTCGTTCAAAACTTCGTCTTCATTAATAAATCAAAAACTCATTGATAAATGACTTTGGATGAATAATTTGATAGATAGAGTCAACTATAAAATTTAGACCAAATTTATAAATAATGACGGGTTCCATTAAATTCAAAACTCAATAGGAATACTATAATAGGTCAGATAAAAAATAATGAAGTTTAAAGACCATGTATTATCTTATTAAAGTGTTGAACATGCCACAAGATTGGGAGGGGTTGAATCAATCTTGTAAATATAATTAAACTTTTCAATCTTAAATCCATGTCAACTAACTTTAACCAACTTAACATAAGAGAGAGATAAAGCAATAAACAACACACATGAATACCAAATTTTTACATGGAAAACCCAAGATGGGAAAAGCCATGTTGAGGTCTAGCTCATTGTATGAAGAACTAATTATAATATTATTTTAGGCTCAAGGCCAAGGTAGTTTATTGATCTTGATTTGATTTGTAAGATAAGTTGCACAATCTTAAAGCAAGATACAAGTGATTTGCAAGCTAAAACCCACAACCTTAGGGCAAGATACAAAGGACTTGTAGGTTGAAGCTCACTACCTTAGGGTAATATATAGATATGCACAAGATTGTAAAGAAGGATACACTATCTTCTAGGAGGAATGAGAATAACATAAATTAAAATGAATACACATTCAACACATTGCCTTTGGTAAACTCTAAGTAACTAGCCATTATTGAATCACTATCTCAACAGACCAACTTCATGAAAAACACAACGTAAACATATTTGAGATTCAAACATATATGATCATGAAAGTGCATTATCAAACTAATTTGCAAACTTCTCTTCAACACATATTCTTCCACATGATTCAAATTTGATCCACATTGATCCACACCTAAATAACCCTCTATGAATATCTGTAAGAATTTGTCCAAGGCAAAGAATAAATGCCAAGATCTAGAAGCTCAAGAGATAGCACAAGAGAGATAGGCAAAATGATCAAATACTTGATTATAGCCAAATTGAATTGATTGATTACATACAATGTACAATGCCTAAATATATATGCAATACATAAGACTACATTATAAGGAGATGATAAGATATCACCCACACAAGGTGGAATCACATGTCCACCAAAGGTGGATCATCCTCCATTGTACATCAAAGTATGTGCAACATGTGCAATAATGAGAGGATGATAATGTGATAAGAGCACTAAAGGTGGATCTCACACATAAAGAGGTATGTGATGACAACTATCACACCTAAAGTAGAAACTCTCCTAACCATGTGCTAAAATGAAATGCAAACTCCTAGGTGTCACAATGACAACTAATATGCAAATGCATTATCCTAAGTAAACTTAAGTAAAGTGTAATTAGTAAATATTTAATTACACCAACACCCTCCCTTAAGTGCAACTTAGGGGAATGCACTTAATCTCACAATGCAAGATGGGTCCCGACTACTAGGCCATGTTAGGTACCCATGTACAAAATGCAAGAACAATGCAATCTCTCATAAAGCGGAGAAAGAGGGAAAACCTCATGGGAAAAACCCTCCCCCAAAAAGAGAGATGAATACAAGATGCATGCATGGATGGAGTAATCAAGACCCCTCAATTATGACATACATCATGCATATACAATAAAAAATCCCCCCAAAGGAAGGAAACAAGGAGACATGATATCCCCCCCATAATGAGTAATCTCCTCTGAGGATGGTAAGTGCTTGAAGATAAAACATAGTCCAATGCCTACAAACAACATTTCTCCTCTTAGGAAGAAGATACACCAAGTATAGATGTAAGAAGGCTTCCCATTGTGGATAGGAAGTAGGAAGGGGAATCCAAATGAAGTATGTTGTCTCTGAAGTATGCCCAAGTGTCACCATGTCCTTGGTTGATGAAGATGCCACAAACCAATAAGGAGAAAGCCCATTAGAAGAAGGTGACAAACAAGGAACCAATGGTAACTAATCCATGTAAGTATTTGGATCAAACTCCAAAGACAAATATGCCTCCTCAAATGAAGTAGGAAGAGAAGCAAGAAAGCCCCCCCTCAATGTAGAATGTACACCCATGATAGGCATGCTTGGATCAATATAGAAACTGCACCAAGAAAATTGAATAATGTTCCTCCCCTTAGGAAGAAATAAGTCCATAGGTGTATCAATGAATCCTCCCCAATCTCTAGGAAGAATACTCAAAATGTATGATGTCTCAGGAAATTGAATAGGAATCTCCAACACATGAGTATGATCAACCTTAACCATGCAATGTGACATCTCAAGTGAAGTTTGAGACTCATGAAAACCAATCTCCAAAGACTCAAATGTCTTCTCTAAATTTAAAGAGACCTCCTCCAAATTTTGTATCAAAGGATCCACAATCATCTCAATCTTGAAAGAAGGATCAAGTGGAGATTGAAGATGAGGGTCAACATGCTCCCTCAAAACAAATAAAGAAGGATCATCTTCAAAAAAGAGAAGATGAATGTCATCAATGAAGTCTCCCAAATCTGAAATGTAGGACTCCACAAACAAACCTGTAATGTCTATCAAGTAGGCATCCCATGGAACTATAACTGGAAGACAAGGAATATCTTGCTGCACTGAATCACCTGAATCCATGGCTATGTGAATGCAAGCATCATTAGGAGAAACACTAGATGTGATATCAAGAGGAGGAGAAGGAGCTGCAACTGGAGGTTCTGGACCTTTTGGAAGTGGAGAAATATGTGGATCTCCATACATTTTCCAAAGAAAAGTCCAAAGATTAGGAATATTTTTTGTCTCATCATCGTAGTCATCAAGGGAATCCATAACATCCATATCCATATTCCAATAGATAACCTTAATAACTTATGAGTAAGAGTCCAAATCGAAAGAAGGACTTTTAGGTCTTAACTTATATAAATAGGGCAATAGGTTATGCTCACTAAGATGAGCAAGAACCAATTCACTCCATTGCTTATAGTTTCCTCTTGTCAACTTAATTAAACCATCCATGATGTAATTCTCACATGAAACAATGAGACCAAAAAAACAATGCACCCCCCAAAATGCAATGAGCCAAAGAACCCCCCCAAAATAGATGATTTTGGCACTTTATATATAGTGCGTGTACAATTGGCACTTGCCAAAATGAACCAAAGTGGACTTCTGATTTTGATGATTACAACAGAAAATATGAAGCTATGGTAGACTCATACAATTAAGACACAAGACCACTCAAGGATCCAACAAATTACAAGTGCCAAAAATAGGCCAAAATAGACCAAATTCTGAAAGTACTATGTCTACTCAAAATTTTTCCAAAATGATACCATATTTGGAAAGTAGACAAAAAATCATAAACTTTAAAAAAAAATAGCACTTAAAAATGTGTCCATATGAGCTTGAACGAAGCCTCTAAAGTTGTAAAAATCAGGATTTGCAATTTTCAGAAAATATCAGAAACAGAGATCAAAAATCACCTGCACCATTGTGTAGATCATGGAATTCTACCCCAAAATTTTAAAAAAAATTGCTCGAAAAAAGGAGTCCGGATGACTGCGATATCACTGTTTGAAAATCGCCTCTAAAATTATTTTTTCTAAATCGCCGCCGTCAAACCTTAAAAATTCAAATGGCTCTAGAATTTGCTTCAGATATCCAATTTGGATGAAACAAAACTTGATTTAGGGGTTTTTGGACCTCCTCAATGTGATGCCAACCTCTGATTTTCACTAGCAAGCTCCAATTTTGACTTGCAATAAAAATCTCTCCAAAATAGGCTATACAATGAAACTCCTATAACTTTGATACCATGTAAGAATTTGCCTAAGGCAAAGAATAAACGCCAAGATCTAGAAGCTCAAGAGATAGCACAAGAGAGATAGGCAAAATTATCAAATACTTGATTATAGCCAAATTGAATTGATTGATTACATACAATGTATAATGCCTCAATATATAGGCAATACATAAGACTACATCATAAGGAGATGATAAGATATCACCCACACAAGGTGGAATCACATGTCCACCAAAGGTGGATCATCCTCCATTGTACATCAAAGTATGTGCAACATGTGCAATAATAAGAGGATGATAATGTGATAAGAGCACTAAAGGTGGATCTCACACACAAAGAGGTATGTGATGACAACTATCACACCTAAAGTGGAAATTCTCCTAACCATGTGCTAAAATGAAATGCAAACTCCTAGGTGTCACAATGACAACTAATATGCAAATGCATTATCCTAAGTAAACTTAAGTAAAGTGTAATTAATAAATATTTAATTACACCAACAATATCAACTTCATCAACAAAACCCTCAATTAGTTTGGCCAAACAAAACTAACACAATTATAACCAAGTTAGCTACCAAATAGAACTACACTGATTACAATCCACTTCACAAGATAAAAGGGACACAAATGCATAATAACATATCTCTTAGAACAATATTTACATTTTCAAAAGATTGTGCATGAAGAACTAAAATGTAAAAGATTTGAGATTGGATATGACATGTATCTCTCAAAAAGTTGTTATATCTCTAAGATGAAATAAATAAAACCCTCTGTAATAAATGCAATAACACAATGATGTATTTAAGGCCTCTTGGATTTGATGAGAGCCTCAACTCTTCTAAAACTCCTTGTTCTTATCATATGTATAGTTGCTCAAGCTTTTGTTTTTTGCCCTCTTTTAGATAAACTATTGTTACACTCATGGAATGTGCTTTCTTCATAGGAAAACCTGATGTCAACTATCCTTTCTAACTATTTGATTTGATACTCTTTTTTTAATGTATTTGGCATTCATTTCAACAATTACAACCACCTCTCTCTCATATATCCATTATTATCTTAAAATAACTCATTGTTTTCTCATATGATATTCTATTCCTTGTTCAATAAATATGTTGTTCTTCATTATGAAACTCAATACTACTTATTGGATCTATGTTTCTCCCCTTAAATAGTGTTCTCTCATCTTGAAGTCTTTGTTGTGGTTTCATATAATAATGGTTAACTATTTTGAAACTCCGCTTGACAATCGTGAAGTGATGCAATATGAATCTAGGGAATTTTTTCCTCTCCACTCAACTTTGACCTGAGTTAGGGATTGAGTTTCAGAAACTTTGACACAACAAAACTCAAAATTCCCTCCTAAAAGAGAGACCATGTGATTTTAATAACTTTGCATTACAAAATCCTCTTGCAAGTTATATGCACAATAGAAGTATCTTCTAACATATGTTATGAGGAATTTGAAGTATTTTCCTTTTCTCTCTATAAATGTTTGAAACCTCATAAAACCTTGGCATAAAACCTAGGGGAATATTTTAGGCTATTTTGACTTGAAAGTCAAAAATAGGCAACAATAAATGCTTAATTTGAATGATTATACCTCCAATTGTGTTAGCAAAATGGCCAGCGCTCCCCTCGAGATTTGTGACATGGCTTAACCGCCTCCTATGTCTTTTATAAGTCTAGTGGTTGTATCAGGCATTAACAGGTCGATCTTTTGGTGCAACAACAACCCTAGCTTGTAACAAGTGGTATCAGAGCTTGGTCACAGGTTCAAATCCCCTCGGGTAACACTAAGAGGGAGATTGTTAGCAAAATGGCTAGCACTCCCCTCGGGATTCGTGACATGGCTTAACTGCTTCCTATGTCTTATATAAGTCTAGTGGTTGTATCAGGCATTAACAGGTCGATCTTTTGGTGCAATGACAACCCTAGCTTGTAACACAATTGATGATGTAATATTCTTAGGATATATCCTCATTGTGTTGATATAATCACATGATAAAATCCATTATAAAATTATAATTGAAATATAATTGAAGATGTTACTTAATGTAGCTTTTTGCTCCTTGAATCAAATATGCTCTTGAAGAATAATAATTGCTTTTGAATTGGATAGATTAAAAAAGGGCAAGACAGACATAATATCCTCTTGAAAAATTAGCCAAAAAGTGTTAGTCAATCTTGCATGGGTAGATGATGACCTGACTAAAATGGCCTAAATTTTTAGGGATGCAAAATAAAAGGGTCTACATGCCTAAAATATATTTTTATCGAAAGATATGATACTTAGGTGTGATATGCCTAAAAAGGGTCTACATGCCTAAAATTTATATTTTTAGAATAAATTAAAATGATAAATGATAAAGGGCACCCTTAGAATTAATGACCCAAATAATAAAGTTTTGATGCATTAAAGTGGAATAGGACTCATAATATTATTATGAATATTAATATAAATTAATAAAGGTCGTATAATGCACAAAGGAATTTGAAATACTGAATGAGAGCTAGAAGAGTGTGAAATTGTACACCCTAAGTAAAGGTGTACAAACTACGATGCTACACCTTCCAAGACTTTCTTTGACACACCAATCAAATTTTTCATTTTCCTAGCAATGCTATCAACTTTAGCATTACCTTGGCTTTTCTTATTTTTGGCATCATTTTTAATAATCATTTGTTATCTATAGGATAGCTTGTCTTCAACTCTCCATGATGATGACTCTTCTATTGCACACATCCTATCTTGTATTAGACTATCACACCTTAAAAGATCCTTATTCTACAACATTAATTTCACCTTGTTTGATATTTATCTCCCCTCCTTGATTTATTTCTAAATTCATATTTAAATTTCTTTGTCAACTTCTTATCAATTTCTACTACAAAATATATAACTTATCCACTACATTATTCTTCATCAATTCTTTAGTTTTTATTTTATTTTGTATAGATCTTAGCACGCTAGAAACTATAAGTCCAAGTCTTAAACGTGTTCCTCTAATCTTCATGATAAGAGTTAAATCACTAAGCACTTATTGTAGATTTTCTTAATCCCTGACACTTAATTTTCTCACCTCTCACAACATTTTTTTTTATTGGATTCTTTCAATTTAGATATAGATTATCTCGTACATAAATAATATGCACACAAAAATATTTTGAATCGTATTTCATGATTGTTTTTATTGACTACTTACTATATTCCCCATAATTGACATGTTATCTATAAAGCATGACCTATTTGATTATTTCTTATTCACTAAAGTGATTTTTCTTCTAGTTAATAGCCTATTTACTTGAGCTTTTCAATTCTTCTTCACGGATATGATGTTGACTACCCCTCCTTTAATAAAAAACCTAATGATATTAGTTAATCTTATTCCATTATTGTGGTGATAGAAGACACCTTTACTCTCAATTTTTACTAAATAATTGGAAACCTTCCACCCAACAATTTAATATTGGAAGATACCATCAAGTTTCTTGATTTCTTCAATATTTTGTAGGAATAGTGACTACTTTGATACCAATTGACAACATCATAGATGAAGAGTCTAGTGAAGGATTCGCTAACCACATAGCCTCAACACAACAACACGTAAATAATGCACAATACATTTTTTTTATTAACATAATCATTTGACAATGCCCTAAAATCATTATATTATTTTCCTACGGTCTAAAGAGCATTAATAATTTATATGGTGAGGGATTAAATCAACGTAGACCAAATTCTTAAATTACAATATAATTAGCAACTTAAACATTAGTACAACTCCAAACATTGGCTTCCTTAGGCTAATCTTGATATTGTATATTTTATTTGTTTTGTTAGACACAAATTGGTTCTTAGATCTCTTGTCATCCTCCCTCAGATGAACCTTTTATCCTTTTGTAGTGAAACCTTGGTGTGGAAGGTTTACACCCACCAATGATGAAGTAACATAGCTCCAAATATAATATGATCCCAATCATGAACCACTATGAGAGTAATAAGGCCATTCAAAACATTATACCTTGACACAAGGCTATAAATTGCAATGTACATATCATAGACCTCCTTAGTTGATATTTCAACCCACCTTATATAATGAAACATGAAATGTGAAATGGTTAGCTAGATATACTCTAAATGCTTTTATCATATTCTAAATAAAATATCAACCTACTCTGGTTCACATTTATTTGTACATAGTTGATTCATGCGTTCGATATGAGTGCTTAAACTAATGACTATGTTTGCAAAATTTGTAGCCAATTGAAGTTAATGATTACTATTGAACTAAGAATTGTAAAACATAAAAAGTAGAAATAAAATATTTTTAATTAATATAAGATTTTTTGAAAGCTTGAGATGATTCAACATCAACATACCTATGGGAGCTTGCTAGGTAAGAATGTTTTTATTATGATAAACCCCTAGACTTGAATCAATAATTTTGAAAATGGTTGAAAAATAATTAGTAAAAATTTAAGTGATGTTGATGTTGCTAAAATGATCCTTGTAGAAGAAAGAAAGGCAATACATTGGATACAATAATAATCTAATGCAAGAGCTTAGATTTTGTCATGTGTTCATGTAAGAGCTAATGTTGAAGGTAAAATAACTATTAATGAGGGATCCTTTGTGAAAAAAAAATTAGGTGGGTTTATCTTGCCAATGGATGGATCCTGGATAGTTCTCCTTGACCATTAATCCACATGAATTTCCTATGTCTCACTTTCTTTATACTTGCTTTAGATGCAAAATTTGAAAGTTTTGGCATGGGAAGCAATAGATCAAGAATATTTGGAAGGAGGCTCAAGATTATGAAAAAATAGGTTTATTAGAAGATGATCAAATTTGTGCTATGATTTTTACTTATTAATGTGAACCAATAACCTAGAAGTTGAAGAGTATATGTGATGCTAATTTTTTTTTGAAAAGTGATTTTGAATTTTGGGCCAAAGGAGGTGCCAAATCAATTAAATAATGTGGTAGGACTTGTGTGCTATAATTGTGTCACACTTCTATGGATCATTACATGCAAGGAAACTCAAGAATGAGCCCTCACAAATTGATCCATAGCTCCCTAGGCATGGAGTGCAAGGGTTTTTAAGAATGGTCTCAGCTAGAGCTATTTAGCCTATAACCTTGCTAGTAAACCATGCAATGGGAGATTCAATGAAGACAAGGGAAAGAATGCCAATATCCTCAAGAATCAAGAATGAAAATGCAATGCAATGCTATGCTAGAAATGGAAATGCAAGCTAAGCTATGAAAGGAAATATGCAAGTGTTACAACCCAAGCTAATTAATCTATGTGAGCTAATCTAGAGCATAGAAATGAAGCTAATCTAAGAAAGCATAAATATGAAGCTAAACTAAGAATGCAAGAATGAGATGTAGATGCTAAGAATGCTCCAAATCTTTAAAAGCTCCAAAGTGACCTAGAAATCCTGCAGCATAAAGTTAGCATAAAAAGTTGGGGGTCTAGAATGAAGAAGAGAGCTCTCCTTTTAAAGGAAATGAGAAGGAATGGACCATGGAGATTAAGAGGCAAAAGATTTAATCAATGGTGGAGCTTGAAAGAAGAGCAATCCATGTGCACAAATATCCTCCAATGAGAAAATAGGAGTTGACTTTTGTGTCCATATGAGACAAAAAGTGCTTTTTCCCTTTTTATAAAATAAGAATAATGCTTTATTTGTGCAACCTAGGATAAGAGGAAAAGTGGGGGCTTTTTATTTATTAAAAGGGGAGGAAATTCCTTTTAAATAAATAAAAACTTAGGATAAGATGGTTAGCCCATAGAAAATAATCGAATAAATGATAGAACTAGGATTTGATCAAGAACAAGCAATTGATGATTTAGCAAAAGGGGCTAATAGTCTAGGTGACCATTTTTAGGTGTATACAAGACTATGTAGTTAGAACACCCAAGCAAAGGAATATAAAAGAAGTAAGCTACAGACTTTTCACCATTATATTTTGTTTCTATTTTGGTCCACATGTAAATCTATATGAACAATTGCATCAATTAAAAAAGAAAAAGACAAGAAGAACTATAAGCATGATCATTGGAATCACGATTCAAAGTTAGCTTATAAATAACATATAAAGTTTTCTTTTTTCTAATAGTATGGTCCCTTTTAATTTTGTGTATCCATTTAGGTGCACTCAAACCAAATGAGAGAAATGACTGAGAAAAATATTGAAGCTAATAAATCAATAATGATTATATGGAAAGCAAGCTTAATCATGATAACCTAAATAAAATGCATGAGCACGATATTTAGAATGTGGATAGCGTGCTTAAAAAATACGTTGTTATGAACCACAAATCTAAAGACTATCTATTACAATATCAAGTTTTCATATCCATGTCTTTATATATCATGTGTACTTTGATATTTGCATATGTAACAACAACACGTGGCGTGTTATGCTGATCAAAATCATCGTACTCATAATTACTTACAATAGGACATTTTTGATAATCCAATCCTATATGATTAGGTCTCAAGTCATATCATCACCATTTTAAAAAGATCTTGAAGTTTACGCATGTGCAATATATATGATTATAATATATATGATTATAGAATGTTATGTATTCAATGATAAGTACATAAACATATTGTGCATGCTATCTAAATAGGAGGCAAATCAATAAGTTTGTGTTCAAAATATAATATGTCAATACTCCATGAGTCTGGAGAAATCTCATAATCTATTTGGTTTTATGTGTTCATGATGATGCGCATAATAATTACTAATAGTTTCCTCGCTATTTATCTCATTTTAAATGTAATATTAATATTACTTTATGTGATTGAGAAAAGATGCTTGAATCATAATGATTAATTTTTAATATAACACATTCACATTTATGCATATACAAGCACATAATTATAAAAAATAAGATATAAGGTTTGCAAAATACTCATCCCCTGATGAGAAAAAGTAAGCCATCAATTAAATATACTTTTAAATCCATCAACCATTATTGTGAAATCCATGTTAGAAATCAAAGTGTGCATTCTCAACACATAATCCTTAACTAGTGCATTTTCTTGTTTCCATTGCATAATATCTACAATAGTTGCCCTAGGTTCAATATAATAACAAAAAGATTCATGAAAGCATTAGCAAGATTTAGAAGTGATGAAACCATGCAACAATGAATAACAACACGCAAATTCATGAGTACTCAATCTTATTAGAAACAATCAAACAAGCAACTTATCCTCATGACAATAAGTGAAGCAGGGAGTTTGAAAGGACCACATATGAAGCAATGGATCATCTCCACTGTCATAATTATGAGGTACCAATATACACTTGGTGAAATGCAGGATAATATTTTGTGTTCCAAATAATTATACAATGTTCCATTAGTATAATAATTCTTTTCAAATATTTGATCATAATCATCAATATAATTATCTAGGTGGTCCAATCCATCCACAATGGAGTTTAACTAACATGAATGATCATGCTCAACATAAACTATATTCATGTGTGTATCCAAATTATATGTAATATTGGACAAAGATATATCATCAATGATAATTTATTATCCTCACATATACCAAGAAAAATACTCCAAGAGATCCTTGCATTCTTCTTCCTTGCACGTGTTTAAGTTTAGTGTATAAAAATACATTCCGTGAGTACTCAAACATACATCATAAGAAAGCATAAAAAACATTTAAAGGAGAACCATCATGCTCTTAAAAATTAATACATCGACATGATGCATAAACAAAGCCATGAGATCCTTTAAGGAATGACCCTTGGAAGGAAAATAAAGACAATCATGACAAACACATGTTTAAGAGTCACAAATACAATGTTTCATAAAAGCACATGCCAAAACATGGAATGGTGCAAAATAAAGGTGATATAAATCAATCAAATCATTGTTGATGCATCCATCAAAGTTTTGTCATCATGTATATTATCACAATATGAAGATAAAAATAATTTAATGTGTAACAATGCATTTTCATTTTAGCTAGATGAGTATCATTAACACTTCAAAAGAATGAGCCTCATAAACAAAAAAACCACACATCAACGACTCATCAAACTAACAGATGAAGAGAAATAAACAACACTATGCTCATTAAGTACGCCATCAATAAACCATGCATATAGAATATACAAAAAGGTCTAAGAACCTTCTGTAAAGTGAAATATGTACATCTTCATCACTAAGCTCCTAAAGCAAAGATAAATCAAGAGAGGCATGTGGTGAAGTATCTACAGATATTTAAAAAAACCACAACATGATAGTGAAGGAATATTTTGGTAAGTACCACATTAGATGAATCAATACCTAGATGTATAAAATTATTAGAGGGTTGTAGTAATTTCTGAACACCCTTTGGAACCTCAAGCTAAAACCCTCTACCTGGACCAAATATTTGATGGGACTTTGGCATAGGCCAATTGAACCTAAAAAATCTTATTTCTTATGTTGTGGTGTCTCTTCCTTCATAGATTACACGCTAAGAATCCTATTGGGGAATATAACATATGTTATTTCTATAGATCCTTTCAATCTATTCATCATAATTTTTTTGATTGTTTCTTTGCAAAGGAAGTTTGGGGTCTCTTTGGCTTACATGTGCATGATAACTTTAGTTTGATCCATGTTTTATCTGGGAAATTATTGAGCCTAAAAAAAGCAGTAGTCTTTTTTGGTCTATATTATATGCTGATATATTATGGTCTATTTGGAAATTGAGAAATTATGATATCTTTAATGGAAAACCAAGGCACCATGCTAAGTCTCTCAAGAGACTCATATTTCACAATGTTGCAATGCAAGTCACAGTTATATTGAAGATTGAGGAGAAAAAGTTTGTAGATTTGATCAAAGATGCTTAGAAGGATATAGCACATGGTTTCACCTCTACCCGGTTGCAGGCAGATAGGATGCCATTTGAGTAGGCATTGAATCAATTCTCTAAAGAACTAAATGAGAACAAAAGATAAAGAGAGAGAGGAAATTGAAGGACCATTTCAGGCTATGCCAATTACAGTCATTCCACTGGGAGCTACTCCACAAACAAGAGCAACAGACCTTACGCAACACCCATATAACATATTTGTACATAAAATAACAAGATACTGAAATGGATGGAAGGTCCCAATGGTTGGACCTCTTGGATAGATAGGGGATGAAATGAGTTATGATTATAGTTGTTGATCAAAGATTCTTATTTTGATTTAGTCATATGGTGCTTTTTTGTATACTCTATATAATATACTCTCCGTTGGCTCCTCCTTAGTTCAAGACTCTACTTTTTTTGTATGGGCGTAACTCCATAAACTGGTTCTATTTTGGCCTTTTATGTTTCATAAATGATAATCAATAGAAAAAATATGTACATCTACATCACTAAGTTCCTAAAGTAGAGATAAATCAAGACAAGCATGTGGTGAAGTATCTATGGATATTAGAAAAAACCATCACATGATAGTGAAGGAATATGTTTGGTAAGTACCACATTAGATGAATCAAGACCTAGATGTATCAAATGATTAGAGGGTTGTAGTAATATCTAGGTTACTATTACAAGCCACAAGAGAGAGATCATTATAAAAAACAATGACAATATAAGAGATTAACTTGGTTAGTAAGAGAGAAAATGAACCTATTGTAAAGATTTAACAACAAAATTATACAAAGGATGGTGGGTGGGCAAGGGTCAAAGGAATTTTAACAAATAATCAGAGATCAAACTCCTCTTAATATAAATCAAGGAAGCATAATTAAGGGTGGATCCAAACCTTGACCAAATAGACAAGGTTAACTATTAAAAAATATCATGATTAAATATCAAAGTTGCAAAGAAGGCAAACAACTTAAAAAATGTAAAGAAGGTAAATAACATAGGATAAATAAATTACGAACTGAAGCCTATGCTATTTTTCCCAAAACTGTTGATGAGAAAGCCCTAATGACTAAGGGGAAGGGGGACTATGTGGACATTTCTAACATTGACGAATTTTGGGCTACAATTCTGAAGGCCATGATTGAATACTTTAATCTAGATGGGCGGTATTTGAAAATATATAATTTTCATTTTGTGTTTGCTAACCACTTCAAGCACAAAAGGAGGATCTCTTTTCCTTTTTACCTATTAAGCTATCTGAATAGCAGCATAATGGGGCACAGAAAGAAGGCTTCTAATCCGGTGCTGCATGAAGGATTAATTCTCCTCATCTCTGAGCACATTAGGGATAACATTCCGGACCCTATCCCTAAAAAAATAAAGGAGAAAAGAAAGGTGAAGATTGAGGAGGAGAAGGAACCTGAGACCAGCAAGAAAAGAAAGATAAAAAAATGAAAGTTTTCTGCTACTTCTGAAGATAAGGACACTATTGTGAAGGAGTCCGTGCTCAATCCTAAATTGTGTGGGAAGGGTGTTCTGGTGAAAGACAGTGAGAAGGAGACAGAAGAGGAAGAGAAAAGCAATGAGAAAGAGGAAGATTATGGAAGCTATCAAGAAGAGGAAATGAACGAGTGGCTGGAGGAGGGGAATGAAGACAAGGAGGAGACCAGCAATGATGGAGGAGAAGACAAGGAGGAGGCAGATGAGAAGAAGAAGGAACCCATGGTGACTCCTCTGAAGAAAAATCAAAAGATACCCCTGTTATTATGGCAGGTGTTGAGAAAGAGGAGGCTGGAACTCACACTATGGAGGAGATTATTTCTTATTAGAACGATCCTCTAGAGAATAAAATGAACGAAGCCAGGCCTGAGATGGGGGAAGGTAAATCCAGAGAGGAGGTTAATAAAGAGGACAATGTTTCTTTGGAGGGTTTTACTGGTGGCCAAGATAATGAAGGAAAGGAGACTGGTTTCTTTCCTTCTGCTAGTGACAACGAAGAGGAGAACTATACTAGAGGGGAGTATGGAAAGGGTGAGATGGCTAGGATGGAGAAAGCCAATATCAAAGAGGATTTTGGTACCCTTCAGAAGGATAACTGTATGCTCGAGGAGGAGAGGAACATAGAGGAGAACTAGGAGGAGAACAGGGACTGGAAGAAGGAAATGCAGGAAATGGAGATCCATATTTAGGATATGGAAAAAACTATGAATAACATGAAGACCAAGATGGGAAGAATGGAAAATGAGTTTTTGGATAAGGTTAAAAGTAAAAAGTTTATAGAGGATGGTACTACTGAGTTAAAAAGAAAGTTAAAGAAAAGATGATAAATTTAGAGACTAAAATTAATCACCATGACAACATGATAAGAGGTGTCCTGAATCATAGCAATGAAGGTCTGAAGGTGACAGTAATGAACCTGAAAATGTTGCATAATCATCTGGAAAGAAACATGCTGGAAAGAACTACAATAACTATTGAAGAGGAAACTGGAAATACAGGGCCGGGGACGAGAACTAGAGGTCGGACTTAGAGAAAGGTTCCTGAAAAACCTACAGAGCTGAAGGAACTGCAAGAAACCATCTAGAAGATGGAAGATCTCCAGAAGAAGGCAGAGGAAATGATTACAGATTATTAGCTTGTTCTGGCTGGTAGATATTTTGCTGTAGGTTTCGTCTCTTGTTTTATATTTTGAACTGTTCGTCTTTTGTTCGTTGCTGTGGTTTTTCAGCAGGGGTTCCTTTTTGTTTAGTGTGATTGCTCTATCTTATGTTGTTTTAAACTCTGGTTTCGGGTCCATGTAAAACCTGATTTTACCTTAATAAAAAACATAGGATAAATAAATGTAAATGACAAATATATAATTCACCCAATATAAGGGTTGGGATATATTCCATGTACCTACTCACATAGAAAAATACAATGAGAAAACAAATATTACGTACCTTGATGTGGATGAAAATGAGATGGATTTGGTTGTGAAAAATTATTGCTTCTTGAAACTCGATATGAGATGAGAAGATTGTGATGATTTTGACATACAATTTTTAAAACTATTTGTAAATCTAGGTCACTTTCATGCCTACAAAAATAATCTCTGTGCTTGTGGACTCATCCTTTAACTCATGGAAATGATCTTTCATTGTGAATTTGATCCTAATTTCTTGAAACATATATAATTGCAAAAAAAAGTTTCACTTTGGATGCCTTGAGATACAATAAGGAAATTGTGGCGAGAAATTACTATGGGAAGTTACTAAGCGAGGATCTTCTCCTTATGGTAAATCTTTGGATTCAAATCAATATTTTTGAAAAGAGTTGGAAGTCAATAAGTAATAATGCAAGCGATGACAATGTTACTATGGTGATGTTAGGTGATTGATACTCGATACTTGATGTGAATGGAATGCAAGTCACAAAGACCAATTTTATAATGACCTAGTGTAAGAGCTAGGGTTGTTATATGTTGTGATGCAATAGTTGATGTGAAGGATTACATAATGACTAATGAGTGATCTTTTCTTATAGATAGATGCAATGGGGTTATCTTGGTGAAAGGTAGGTCCAAGATGATTCTACTTGATGATTAATCCATGCAAAGAACATAGGGATGACTCCTTTTATATTTGACTCAGACACACAATTTAGATAAAACAAGTGACTAGAAGCTGGGTTTCTCAGATAAATTCAAAATTTGAACAAGAGGGTCAAATCTACACGTCATATTCATACTGACAATACAAATTAATAGTATAAAAGATAAACATCATTCCAAAAGAAATTATGTTTTAATTTAAAAAATTAATTTGATAAGAGTCATTAGATTTCCACAATCCACAAATTAATCTTAATACATCATTTAGATTTGAAAGTCAGGAATGCATTAAGATTAATAATTTCATAAATTTAATTACAACGAGTGATTACTCTAAGCTTAAATATTTAAAACACCCACACAAAATGAAGATGTCACTTTTCAACACTCCACCTCATCAAT
Organism: Chamaecyparis obtusa; assembly: GCA_027943335.1. Classification (NCBI taxonomy): domain Eukaryota; kingdom Viridiplantae; phylum Streptophyta; class Pinopsida; order Cupressales; family Cupressaceae; genus Chamaecyparis; species Chamaecyparis obtusa. The sequence continues at coordinate 939,321 of BSBK01000559.1, forward strand.
CTTAAAATAAATAATCATTACATTCGGAGCATTAGGTTTTGAAAGTCCATAGCAGCTCTTGTATACAATGATTTTTAAGGAAAAATATATTATTATTATCAATCGTTTCTCGATTTCACTTAATAAAAAAGGATTGTACCTATTTTGATTAAGATATTTGTTTTTGTCTGATATGAATAGAGAGAGTTGGGAGAGAAAAAAAGGAGAAAAACAATTAGGGGCGAGGTTTTATTTGTGTCTTGACGTTTAACCCCTCCCATTCGTGCGTTATTTTCGTGAGGCTTTTGCACAGCAGAAACTTTTTAATTAGAAAGCTGTGATTCAACAAATTGGCCTGCGCCGTTTGGGTTTTTGTAGTCTGCGTCTCTCGGCCGTTCGGTTGATAGTCGTTTTGTAGAAAACGGAGGTCTGTAGTGCACTTTGTATTTAAGCGAGGGTTTTGTACTTTTGTGTTTCGCGGGATGAAACCCTTGCTTTGCTGCGGGAGATGAACTCTCGCGTTACACGAGACAACAATTTTGGGAGTCCGAGAGGCTTCGTTTTAGCTTCGGATGGAGGGAGGTGATTTTTTCTAAGCGACCCACAACCCCAATTCATTTTTATGCACCATATTTTTGTATGAATTTAGAAGCCATATGATTTCGGCACTCTGTTGCTTCAGCTTTTTATTTAAGACTCTATTTCGTTTACTGTATGTGCGGGGAAAGCCAGTTTTGTTTAAATGTTACTGAAATTTGCTTTAAAATTACGGGATGTAGGCGTTCGCTGTTAAATCTCACCAGATTGGCAGCCCGAGAGCAGGTAAAGTTGTTTTTGTGTAACTGGCAAAGTGTGAATGACATTGCTGTTTTTTCAATTTTATTTTGCACTGATAACAGGGTTTTGTATTTTTTTTATGGGGCCTAAGTTTAATCCCTTAACCAACTGATAAACTTCACCTTGCAGCTTTAACATTAACTTGCATCTGGTAGATAGAGCTTTTTGAAACTTCTTTTATTGTGTGTGGACCCTGTCATATGATCTATATGAGATCACTATTGACTATGCTGGTTACTCCAAGCTGTAATATTCATTTTGAGTTTCAATCCTTTTAAGCTATTCAAACTCTGATCTGGCTTGTCTGCTTGACAACCTGTTCCAAATTCTACCTACTCTGAAACAGGAGATTTCGCACTGCTTGGACAATCAACATTTCATTTGTTTGCCAAAGTAACATAGGAGGAATAATTCGGCTTCAATTAGGAGGACATTTATTGTTCTAGTTTTGGTTCACATAAACGGGATAAATAGTCCGGGGGAAGGGGTGTCATTTGTTGTTTCAATTTCAAGTATATCCATAGATGGACGCTGCTCAGTGGCTCAGCTAGTTTACATTTGTGTGTATTATTTGTATGGTTATGTTTTCTTCGGTTCCTATTGTCTGGTTTATGCAGTCAATGGTTGTATGCATTAAGAATATATTCGTATGCAACTCTTGTTGCTTTCAAGAGAGAAATATAATTCTATCTGATTCCATTTTGCCGTTTGTTTGTGCTACTGAGCACTACATTTAGTATTATTCAATTACCGCATTTACTGCTTTGATTTTTTGGGATAATCCTGCTTATGGTTTTACCTTTATGCAGAATTATCTCAAAAAGCCAAAGTAGGAAGAATGCATACCTGTAGTGGAAGATTTCGCTGCAAAATGCTGCCTTTCATGGTGAGAATATTTATGTTGAAATGTTTTTTCATTGTTTGATCTGATGAGGAACAGCTCAGTAGTAGGTTTAAGAATTAGGTGTGATACTACTTTGAGAGATCAACCCATTTGCGGTATTCCTCTTTCCCAATCAGGCACATGGTTTTGTGGTTTGGCATGCTGGCCAGTAGAAAGTCAGAAAGGGTGTACCCTGCTAAGGACTATAATTTGGTTACTCTCTTGCTTGTAGAGATATTATTTTCACGTGCTATGATGTTTATTGGCAAACATTGTAAGCTGGCAGAAACACAATGTGTTTATGGTTGTAAAATTGACCATCATGTGTATAGTCATGAGAAAAATCTGTTATCTATAACTTGTATCTGCTTTACCATTTATCACCATCTTTAGCTTGAAATAGAATATCAGAATGATAGACACATCTCAAGAGTTTTAAACTGTTCTATTCTTTTTCTTGTAGGAATATTCCCATGGAGTATGATGATGGTGAGTTTACTGACAAAGATTGTCAACTAGCAGAGAAGGACGGTTATCAGTCAAACACAGAGGGCCATCAACAAGGACTTCCACGATTTGATATAGGAGAGCATATAGACGTTCAGTTGGGATTTGATAGTCTTGAGGAAAGTGTTCTACTTCAGGATCAAAGCCAAAGGGAAGAAGCCTGGGGTTCACACTTTTCCAGGGAGGAGAATGGTGTTCTTGGACTTGAGGCTGTGTCTCAGAATATAGAGTTCAGTTCAACGACAACAGAAACTTGCACCATTTCAAGACACATTAATGTTTGGTCTGAGGCTACATCTACAGAGTCTGTTCAAATGCTTTTGAACTCAGTTGGAGAGGAGGAAGGGAAACTTGTCGAGGAATCGAAGGTCCAAGAGTCATTACCTTCTAACGTTGTGGCTGTTTTAGATTCGCAGCCCGAACGATTAGCTGAAACAGACCAGCAAGGTTTGAAAAGTTCAACAATGGAGGGTGGGTCTCACAATCAAAAGAATTTAAATCCTTCAGAACTTGCCTCAGGTAATACTGTAGAGCCAAACAATGCATCCGGGCCTGAAGATGAGGGATATATTCCAAACAAAGAGGACACCGGTGAAAAATTCCACATGCTGCATAAAGAATGTGGACAGCAAAGTGCTATAATAGCATCTACACAACAAGTACATGCCAATTTTGAACAGACAAAATTCCAGGTGACATCAAGCCCAGTGTTGGCAGAATGTAACATAGAGAAGGCAGGAAGACATGCAATAGAGGTTACGAATAAAGATGAGCTACCTACAGAGGACCAAGGACTGATGTCAACTGTACATGATGAAACCAGAAATGACATTATGGAGAAGAATGCTACACAGGAGCATACTGCAGAGGCCAATTTGCATGGAGGGGCAATATTGCCTGTGGACAAACCTAATAAAAGCAATAGCATTCAATGTTCTATTCAGAAATCACATGAAACTTACATACCATCAGAGGTTCAAGGAACCTTAAGTTCATCCGAGAAACCATTATTAGATAAGACTATCAAGGATCCTACAGAGAGTTTAATGGCCAATGTTGCACTGGTAGCCCCACTACAAGGAATTGAAATAGCTAATGAACAGGATGTTGGGAAAATGGAAGAAAGAATAGAACAGATGAAGGTTGACAGTACTCAGTACGATACAGAGAAGCATGCTGCAGGTGCTTCATCTGCAGACCCAATAAAAGGAATTGAAACTGTTAATGAACAGGATGTTAGGGATACTCAAGAAACAATAGAACAAATGAAAGCTGACAGCACTCAGGGCAATAAAGAGAAGCATGTGGCAGTTGTTTATCATGCGAATGTTGTACCGGAGAAAGGTAAAAATCACAATGGAGGGATTATTAAGGCCCCAAATGAGGATGCTGTACTGGCTTCCAATGATGAGAACTCCAAGTGTGATGGTGAACAAGGAAATGGTGGTGAGGAGTCACTTGGAACTTCTAGTCTTTTGCCAGAGAAGGCTAATGATAAAGGTACTGTGGTGAAGGATGATATATCGGCCACGAAGCAAATTATGCTGGCTTTATTTGAAGGTAATAGCAACCCGGAGGAACCCGCTCACGATAAATCATCTCATGAGCCAGCTTTGCAGAAAAGCAAAGAAATATCAGATCTGATGGAAGTTGATAGTATATATGATCATTCACAGAAGGATGTTTTAGGTGCTACCCCAGAGAATGTTATATTAGTTGAAGCACAAAGAGATCAGACTATGTTATCGCAGAATGATAATGAGAATGGTGCAGGGAAACATGTGACTGAGGTTTCAATCAAGCATGAAGGTGGGCAAGGAATGGCAGGTAGTGAGGAGTCAATGGAAACACCTACAGATAATTCTCTGAAAACTGGAGAAACTGTAATCATGACACCTGAAGAGGATAAGTTGAACCATAAGGAGTCAAGATTTGACATTGAAAGCCTTGTTGCAAATTCTGTTTCATCTGAGGATGATCAAAATCAGAAGGTTTTTTTATTGACTCCTGCAGAGGAACCCTTAAATGATGGCACAGGCAGCCTGGCTGGAGATGCTGCAGAGAAATGCTTGTTGGAGGATAACAAATCTATCAATATGCATGAATCTGAAAATCAAGAGCCCAGTACTCCTGAACAATGTCATATCTCTTCGGATATTTGTAAGAACCATGGAAATGAATGCAATAGTACATCCGTAGAATCCCTTGTAACAGATAGGGAAAATGAAACCATGGACAAAATTGATATCTCTGAAAGCAAGATTATAGCTCCTGTTTTCCATACTAATGTTGAAAGAGATAAGCAGATTGCTGGAACTATCTCTGCTCAAGATTCTGAAATGTTGACCTCTCCATCAGAGCAAGCCACAACTGGCAAATGTCAGAAATCATTACAAACACTTGATGTGGATGCTAAATTAGAGACTAATACTATCGAGCAAGCTGATCAAAAGGAGCAGGAGTTCGAAAAGGGGGTTAAAGAAGTTAATGTGTTACATAGTTTTGAAGCACAAGCTGACCAAAATACAGAGATGGTATTGGAAGCCAGTTGTCATGCATCTCAGAATCAGTCTGCCACTGTAAAGGAATGTGATGCCATTTCTCTTGAGGTTGGTCAGAACGAAGAAAGTGAAAAGAAAAATACATCAACAGAATCTGTGGTAACAACTATGGAAACTGATTCCACTGGAGTAAAAGAGATGACACTTGTTTCACATGCAGATGCTGAAACCTCTGAACATAATTCTGTAGCTGTGCCTGTCCAAGATACTAAAGAAACTATATTGCGTGTGGGGCAAGTTATGACTCACATAACTCAGGAGCCAGTACAGGTGAGTGATGCTTGCCATTCAACAGTGGGTGTGAAAGAAGTTAACACATCACATGATCCAAAAGTCCTAGAGGACAAAGACAAAGAGGCATTATATTCTGATGATCAGCAATGCATGCCCGTTGTGGCTTGCTCAGGTATTGTTGCAAACTAATAAAATATGGTCACTTCCAACTTCTTTAATATTGTGTTTTCAACTCTAATTTGTATTGAACAAAGAGGGGTTGAGTGGATCATATGGAGATTTGCAGGTATAAATGATGCACATTTAATATATTTTTTATACAAAATATTAGATTTACATTTGCAGGAGGCATAAATTTAGATTTTTGCATCTTTTTATTTTTTGTAAATAGGTATTATTGTATCTGATGTGAACAGAAAGTTTATCTGCTATGATGCTTGGTTTTGCTAGTTTGTATCATGTGACATGTCTATTTACAAGAGTTTGGTACATACATGTTTATTGTTCTCAAGAATAGAAACTGAGTGCCCTAAAATGATGGGACTACTTCATAGGGATTTTCTTAATTGTTTCCAGCAATGACTGAGGACAATCTGTTGGCAATCTTGTCCACAGACCAGTAAAATTTCAAGAATAAATCAAGGTGTCCTGAATAGTGCCTGGTTTTTGTTCTGCAGGTGATAGCAGTCAACAAACTCATAAAGTTTCTCCATTAGACATTTCTGAAAGGGAACATCTTGAGAAAGCAGAGAAAGATGAACAGCACATGTACTCACCAACAACTGGTTTTCCTTTGAAAGAAGCAGAGGAGTTTGAGAAAGATAAAGATGTGCCCGAGGCTATGGAGGTCAGTTTAGAAGTTGGGATTTCAGTGGAACCAGATGATGAATCTCCTGCAAGAGATGAAGATGGAATAACTTTGCAGGACAAGGTCTCTGTAGACAATACTGACTTAGCTTCTTCAGGCAAATGGTCTGTTAATTTGAAGGCTGGAGGCAATAAGGTGGATAGGCTCGAGATTGTAGCTGGAGATCTAGAAGGATCAGCTGTATGTAAGACGGATGACATGTTCAAATTTGATGTTGGAATAAAGGATGCTACATCTGGAGGGGGAATTGTTGCTTCAGCTGATTCTGTTCCCTCTGATCAGGTGAACAAGAATTCTGGATGCCAGATAACTTTTCAAGCTACTCAGTCCGTAGAAGTGATAAAGGTAGATGGTCATTATGATCATAAATTTTATCAATAGGAAGGCATATTTTTTTATAAATACACGATCTTTGATTTGGATCTTGTTTGTTTGCAATATGATGGTAACAGGGCATTTTGTAATATGTAAAGTTATGTGGTTTGAGTGGGGTTGTCATCATTAAATTTGTAAAGGTGCCTCTTTTTTGTACTGAAACTGTTGTGTTTTTATTGGATAGGCTGTAAAGGACAATGCATCTACTGTGTGCCAATCTGAAGAAGTTCAAGCTGAAGACTGTCAGGAGAATGCAAATGATTATGTTAGTAGGAATTTGACAAACTCTGTTACAGATACAGTTGTTCAGGAAGGCCAAGTCAATGCTAAACATGTGCAGAGTGAAGAGAAAATAGGTCAAGAAAATGGCACTAAGGAGTTAGAGAAGAAGTCTACAATTCATCACCAGAAGGCTGTGGATGTTCAAGTTCCAAGCACATCCATTGCCAAGAGCACACAATCTACATCATCTAGTGCTCTGCAGACGTCAACTTTGCCAGATTTGAATGCAACAGTAGCACCAACATCGGTGCTGTTTCAACAACCATTCACAGATTCACAGCAAGTACAATTGCGTGCACAGATTCTTGTGTATGGGTCTCTCATGTAAGCTATCTGTATTGACTATTGTGTTTTGTTCTGGACACGTACTTCAAGGGGATCTGTATTTTAACAGCATCCCCTCTTGTTTTTTGTTGGCAGCCAAGGTGCACTACCAGAAGAGGCACTGATGCTAACAGCTTTTGCTGATATTGGAGGAGGTTTGCTTCTACTTAAGCATTAAATATATTCATTGACATTTGCATATATAAAGTTTGTTTTCCTTTCACATTTTTCAGTTTCTCTACATGTATGTTGACACACACACACAGATATGTGTGTGTGTGTAAAGTTTACTTAACTTCGTCATTTCTTTTATCTTTTCTGCATCTCCTGACAGCAAAGCTCATTATTGGCTAACATTTTTGTCACCCAGCATCTCAGAATGATACTCCGCTATCAGATGGTGGTAGGAGTTTGTGGGAGAACGCTTGGCACAGTGCTGCGGAACGCATTCATCGGAAAACATTTTCTCATACATCAGAGACACCTGTTAATGCTTCGGTATCTGGCACACCAGCAACAGTACCTAGCAAAGTTCTAGAAGGCATGAAGACTCCTTCCATAGTAAATGTCACAGATTCAAGGAATTCCCTTGTTCAGGGATTGAGATCAGCAGATGTGGCAGCTTCCAGAAGCCATTCGTTGCAGACTAGAGTGACGGGGACCCCTAACATGGGCAGGACTGGGAGTAAGAATATACCCTCGGCGATTATGAGTCCACCTAGGCCTGTTACCTTGCCCTCATCTATGTGGGGTATGTCAAGTCCAGTGAATGAAGGGATGCAAGGGGTCAACATTCCAAGGGGCTTGCATGTTGATCCTCACCAAATGGCTGTGGCAAGGCATCTTTATCAATCTCCACAGGTTGGACACTACCCACCCCCTGGAAATAGTAATCCTTGGCTTTCTCCCCTGCACTTCCCTGGGCCATGGTTGACCCCTCCACAAGGGGCAATGCCAGAGACTGGCTTACCATTTTCTAGCTTTTTGGTGCCAGAAGTAGCTCAAGAAACACTTAATAATAGGAGAACCCCAGCATCATCATCTGCTCCACATCCATCAATGACACATGGAATCACACATTTCCCAAGTACAGCTGTGGCTTCTACAGTTCATGTTACCAATGCAAATATGGATACTTCAAAGGGGGTTGTGGGAAGTGGTAAACAGTCAAATAGTGAACAAAAATCTAGAAAGAGAAAGAAGAAGAGTGTGTCAGAGGAAATCGCTGCATCTGGTGGTTTGACCTCATCTGGGCCAAAAGCAAAATCTGTGACTGGTGTTTCTAAACATGCTGCTGGTTCTATTCCGGTATCATCGCAGGGCCCATTAATGACAGTCACAACTAGTTCAAATGCTCTCTATACACCAAGCACAAATGTGCCACCTGTTTCGAATTATCAGATAATAGCTAGAGGAGAAACAGGACAGAGAGTTATATTTTCAGAAGAAACAGCCAGTCGTATAGAGCAGGCCAGATTGCATGCTGAGGAAGCTGCTTCGAGTGCAGCTTCTGCAGTTAGGCACAGCCAAGGTATTTGGAGTCAGCTAGCTGTGCAAAAAAGTTCTGGATTAGTATCCGAGTGTGAAGCTAAGCTTGCATCAGCAGCTGTGGCGGCAGCAGCAGCAGCATCAGTTGCTAAAGCAGCAGCAGCTGCAGCAAAGGTTGCATCTGATGCAGCTGTGCAAGCAAAACTTATGGCAACTGAGGCACTTAATTCTGATGGCAAGCCAGATTCTGGCCACTCCACTGAAGCCAGATTGCTTGAAGGGAGCCAGGGCCACTCTCGTTCAATAATTTCAGCAGCCAGGGAGACTGCCAAGAAGAGGGTTGAAGCTGCTTCAGCTGCTACAAAGCGTGCGGAAAATCTGGATGCCGTTGTACGGGCAGCTGAATTGGCTGCACAAGCTGTGACTCAAGCAGGAGCTGTTGTGGCAATGGGTGATCCCGTCCCATTAACTCTGAATGTTTTATTGGAAGCTGGCCCTGAAACTTATTGGAAGCTTGTTACAGAACAGGCGGGTACTCAAAAAGATGATAATGTTCACAGTGAGATGCCGCCTCATGAATTTGTCACATCTGTTGAAAAAAATACTAAACAATCCAAGTCAAAGAACAAGAGAGATGCACCTAAGAGTGAATCCACAAGGAATCCAGAAGGTGTGAAAAGTTCTTCAACAGATATGTTAAAGCTGGTGGAGCAGGGTTGCAGACTGATACCAACTGCCCCACTTAATAATATTTCAACTGAAAAGGACAGTATCAGTCGAAAGGAGAATCAGTTAAAGGGCACAGCTCAATCTTCTGTACTCATTTCAGATGCAGAGGGTGTTTCAAAAGAGACAACATCAGCTTCTGAAGCTGAGCATATTACTGAAGCCTATAAAAAAGCACTGCCCCTAAAAGCTAACGAAATAAAGGACGGTTCATTTGTGGAGGTGATCTAGAAAGAATCATCTCATGGATACCTTTTTTTGGCATATTTATGTTATTTGTATTGGTTTATGTAATTTTAAATTTTGTCTGTTGTATTGGTTTGCCCAGTTTCTATGTTTACAGTGACCTGAAGATAATGTTTGAAGTGTAGAAGGTTTTAGTGTTGTGCTGTTGTATGTCACTTACAAAAGTTTAACTATGGGTTTCTGCAATATTCCAGGTTGTCTCTGATGAGGAGGGTCTTCGTGGAGTTTGGTTTGCAGCTAAAGTACTCAGCTTGAAGGATGGGAAAGCTTTAGTCCTCTATGATGAGCTACTTTCAGATGAGGGTGATTTAGACATTAAAAACTTTAAGCTCTTGCATAAATTTTTATTGTGTATATGTAACAGAGTAAGCATGCATTTCATTATTGTTGACTTGTTTGTCAAATTTATGCAGGCCCAGGTCAACTTCAAGAGTGGATACCACTTGAGGGAGAAAATGGGAAACCACCAAGGATTCGAATGGCTCATCCAATGACTGTAATGAAGTTTGAAGGCACACGAAAACGACGCAGAGCAGCAATGGGTAACTATGTTTGGTCTGTTGGAGATCATGTTGATGCATGGATTCGTGATGGGTATGTGATTATCTCTTCTTGCTTTGGTATCAGAGTGCACAAGACAATGATTACAATATTAGGATATTTTTACTTTGTTTGTGGATTTATTATCTTGGATGATTATTACACTTTGGAAAGAATTCTATTCTTGATCATTTTGGTATCTACTCTTGATTTTTGCTTTTTCAGCAGAATTATAGGTGTACAGAAATGCAAATTACATATTCCAGTAAATGATTATCTGGTTCTAGTTTCTCCTGGAACACAAATCTCAATTTTAAGGGATTGGGAACTGAAAGGTCTAAGTTCAACTAAAAGCTTGGCTTATTTTGTAATCTGAGAGGAAACAGAACAATTTTTGAGGCTAACTATATGAACTATTGAAAGAATGTTGAGGCCCAAGTAAATGTTACTGGGCATGAGTGTTGAAACCAGAGGGAGCTTCCTGCTCCCTATATTTAGCATATACTCCCGCTTGCTTTCTATAGTATAACTATATACCTGCTCTGTGCTCAAGTCCAGATATAGTCGTAATAAAAAAAGGCTGGGAAAACAGTTGATAAATTCTTAAAAAAGGAAGTATCCGGATTTCCTATTTTGCTATAGCTAGTCGTGGAATTAAATCTTTCTTGTGAGGAAGATGGAGGCTTTAACAAAGAAACTGAATTGATTTGGTCGTCTGATTGTAATTTGATAAAGTTCTACACCTTATTCTTATTTTACTTGTCAGATTTTCGTGATTCCTAAGTCTGTAATGTAGAAAATAATTCGTCAATTATTTTTAAAGGCCAATTGTGTGAGCTCAAGATAACCATGTCTGTGTGATTATTCATCTTCTTTTCACTTTGTTCTATCTAATTTCTCATTTCACATAGAGGGTTTGCCATTTTTCTTATTCATATTAGTTCCTTCCTTCCCAACCTTACATATTTTTGTAAAACTTACTTTGAATGAGATATTGTGTGTTCTCTATTGTTGTATATATATGATTGTTATGGTGTTCCATATGGATATAAAACCCTGTGAGTACTCGCTGAGTTGCCGAATACTTGTGGAATTTTCAGCTGGGCAAGTCTCTGCAGACAAGCTGCAGAGAAAAAATTGCTAGATTTAAGATGAAAACTTGTTGGGTTTCATGCAATTTTTTACAAAAATATGCATCACAGGATTGAAACATGCTGACATGGGTTAAAACCCATCAGGACAGGGTAAAACATGGATTAAAACACATATTTCACAAGGATTGAAACATGCTGACATGGGTTAAAATCCTTCAGGACGGGTTAAAACATTGGATTAAAACACTTATTTCACAAGGATTTTTTCTAGAAAAGTTTTAAAACTTAAGTTGCCAAATCGGGAATGGGAACAGGTACGGATACGTGAGTACAAAACACTGGTACGACAATTTTTTTTAGGGGGTTGGTCATATTTTTGGTACGTTAATACAAATACACACACACACACACACACATATATATATATATGCAGCTAAAAATATAAATAAGTTTAGAATGCCATATACCAATACATATGCTAAACAAAACCATTATGAATTTCAAATTTTGAAACATATCATTCTAATTTTAATTCAGGTTTGAGTATCAATAAGATCAAGCTAGAATCTCATGATAGATAAGATCAGAGTTCGATAATCAGCAGTGTAGGTCTTAAAAATATCTAAAAGATCAAACTAGAATCGCTAAACATTTCGGCATTTAAATACAATAATCCCAGATGTGCACCCACAAGAGATTTTTTTCAGAATCTGATTCCGGTATGTTTTGCACCGGGAATCGCCTGAAAAAGTCCCACAATTCAGGAACTTAGTTTAAAACAATGCTTTTGCTCCTCCAATAAACCATTGCTTTTGTCGAGTCTTTGCCAAGTCAAAATTTTGGGCTTGGTGAATATTCTCCGAGTCCAAGTTTGCAAACTATGGCGTTTCTGAGTAACTTTGACATCTTACTTCAGTCCTAATTTTTTAGGTGTATTGTGGGAGTTCAAGATAACCATGTATGGGAGATTATTAATAGTCTTTTCACTTTGTTCTGTTTAATTCTCATTTCACATAGTTGCTTTCTCCCCAAATTTGCATATTTTTGTAAAGCTTACTTTGAATGAGACTTTGTGTTTTCTTTCCTTGCATATTTATAATTGTTATGGTGTTTCCAACTAATGTTGACATCTTACTTTATTCCTAATATTTTAGGTGGTGGGAAGGCATAATTACAGAGAAAAAGGATGATGATGATAGCAAACTTACAGTACATTTTCCTGGTATGTGAGTCGATAACATTGATAAGCTGGAATAAATTATCTAACATGCTTTTTTATAGGCATTTTGTCATGATTTGTGGCAGCATAAGTTTTTTTCCTCAGTTTTGTGTTTGCTTTCGAGTTTTCAACATAAGAGATGAGATGCTCTTTCCATGAATTCAGTTTGATTTTGTTTCTTGCATGACTGTTTTAGAAACAATGGTTTATTATTTTCCTTTTAGGGTTATAGGCTTGAATATGTGACTGAATGAAGCCACTTTGAGATGGATGTTTTATCTTAAGAATAATAAGATTTAATTTCACCTTACGGATTTCTGCAAATTTGCACTAATATGCTCTGATCAAACAGTCTGAAATTGAGTCATGCTTTTAAGCCAGTTGTCAGGAAACACAAATTGTATGGATTTTGAATATTTGATGTCTGCAATTTGATTCTGGTTCAAGCATGGTTTCATTTATTAATGCAGCTCTTGTATATAATCGGATTAATAATAGCTGGCCTGGAATCATAAAAGTCTAGCTACTTGTGGGTTTGTTGTAAAAATTACAGAAATGTCTTACTTATGTTATTTCCTACTCTTACAGGGGAAGGTGATACATCGATAATCAAAGTTTATAACCTCAGACCATCATTGATTTGGGAGGATGGTCAGTGGGTTGAGTGGACATGTTTGAAGGCAGAGAAGGAGGGGACACATGAGGTTGGATGTTCTTTGTTCCTCTTGTTTTTCATTTAGGCCAGCCATAAGTATTTTAATTTAATAGGGATGAAAATATGCTTGTCTGGAGTAGCAGTGTTTTGTGAATTTCAAATCTTTCTATGATTTTTTTGCCTCATAGGACGAACTTCCCTTTGAAAAACGACAAAAGGTGGATAAGCAAGACAGTGATGGACAGACAAAAGGTAAAGATAAATTGCAAAAGATTCCTAATTTGGAGGAAGCTAAGAAAATGCAAGAGCTGAATGCACTGATGGCATCTGGAAAAGACAAATCTCATACAGTTTTGAAGAACTCAACTTTTGATGGAAGTTCAACAGGAATCAGAGTGAATCAATTGGGGCTTCAAAAGGAAGGATCCAAGGTAGTTTTTGGAGTACCAAAGCCAACAAAGAAAAGAAAGTTTATGGATGTAAGCAAGCATTATGTTGCTGACAAGATGATAAGGAACTCCTCTGATATGAAATATTCAAGCAAGTTTGACAAGCATAAGGAGCCTATATCTCATGGTCATATTGGATTTAAAGCTGCCAACAAGGTAGATGATAAAAAGTTCAAGAGGCCCGTGATCTCTAAGCCCAAGGATTTTAAGTTTGGTAGAGGTCATGATGGACAAAGTAAGACGAAGCCAGAAAAGGATAAAAGTTCTGTTGTCAATCCTACAGTTACAAAGGAGACACTGGGTCTGGAATTGGGTCAATCTGCTGTGCCTGCCTTTGGCATTGATGGGAGTAAGGGAGGAAGACGGGCTGGGCTCGGAGGAAATACTCCTAGCACTAAGTCAGGTGAAGCCTTAAATCCATTTGTTTCAAAAGAACCTATGACATTTAGGCCTTCATCTTCTGCATCTTCTAATGGATTGAAAGCGCCTTCTGCAACAGATTCAGAGCAGGGATCGAAGGGAAAGTTGTCATCTGCTTCAGATAATTCATCTCTGAATCTAGAAAAGGCTGCTTTGCGGCTGGAGATATCAAAAGAGAAAATTTCAGAAAAGGTAGCAACAGATACAATGGAACCACGCAGATCAAATAGGAGAATTCAACCAACATCTAAGGTAAGAAATCAATTTACAAATTACAATGCATATTCTTTAAAAGATCCTTCTGAATAATTTTGGTTAGTTTTCTGTTTTCTTCAATTTTTGTAGCTGAATTGTTACAAAAATAGAATAGTGGATACAAACATGTTTTACACCAACCACCCGTTTTAGAATTTGCATTTCACGGCTCACTATAATAAACATACTGAAAGAGAATTTGAGTGAAGTATTTTAAAAATGTATATACCATATTATTTTATTAGTTATGAGAATTGCACATTTATTGATGATGCATGGTGATGTTACTGTGATGCATTTGTTTTCTAGTGGTGTTCGATTATTATAGTTGTTGACATTGAGGTTACCTTAACCTCAACAATGTTTTTTAACCTTTGACATTTACAGATCAAATGTTTTCATGTATGCTATATATTGATATTCATATGCATTTAGAAATGTTGAGATGACATCACATTATTGGTCAAATATGTAATACTATTGATTACAGAACCAATACACTCTATTGCAAATTACATAAATTCCTGCTTTTCTTTTAATTCACAATTAGTGTTATTTATCTCTACTAACATAACAGGTTGTAAACTTTATGCAAAAATTGCGGAGGCGCATTCTTGAATGTTACATCTTCATTAACTTATTCTACTGCTTTGCTTCAATATGTTTGGCAAATTCTTGTCAGCTGCCATATTGTCCCTTGTATGATGTTATTTCATTCCTCCTTTCTTCTTTTCCTCTAATTTATTACAAAAATCCCATACATGGCTGCACTGTTTCATTATTTCTGTTTGCCTTCTTTTCATTTATTTCAGCATGTCATTATCTTATCATTGTTGGTTACCTTGTGTGACAAATTCTGGGTGTACATTTAGTGAATGCTACATCTCTATTGATCGATTTATCTTCTCAGCTGGCGTTTATGCATTTGTAAAAACTTGGCAGCTGTCAGTCTGGACTCTATGAAGTTCATTCATTCTGGTCCACTTCAAATTTCAATCTAGTTCCCAATCGATGACTGCAATATTTTATAAGTTTGACTTTCTGCCCTTCATTGTTCTACATTTTGCATCTTTGTCAATGGTATTCAGTCTGATATATTTTCTATTTTATTTTGATTTGTTATATTAGTTGACCTTGGTTATTGTTCAATCCTAAATTGCCGGTTCGGATTTGGGTTCCGAGTCGGGTTCAAAATTCGTTCAAAATTTTTTGGGGATGGGTTCAGGTTCGTTTGTACAAAAACATATTTTTTTATAATATATATATATATATATATATATATATGCAGCAGCAAATAAGTTCATACACCACTATGCTAATAGTAAAGCAACATAGCAAAATACACCACCATATATTTAACATTTAAGTCCAATTCACATAACAAAATGCCAAAATACACCACCATATCTACATTTCAGCTCAAAAATAATAATGTCAACATTAACAACCAGCCATCACTGATCAAATATCATAAAAAATCAACAAAATAGACCAAATTAGGGAAAAAAACACTATTAAAAAGTCAACAAAATCTGTTTTTTTGACCAAATTTGGCCTGGGTTCGGCTGCTGGAAAGCAAATTCATTGCAAATTCTGCCCGGGTCCATCTGAGAGAATTTACAGTGAAATAGTTTGTCTGCAGGCGAATTTGACAAGGACCAGAATTAGTAGAGAATCGAACCAGACTTTGGGGGGTCTGAGGAGGAATCTGGTAACTTAGTCATATCTAGGTTTGTGTGTTGTAGCAAAAATCATGTACCACAAAAGTGGTAATTACTTCTGAAGGCTTTTGTTGGTTTATTGAGTGGTAATTTTTCCTTGCAGTTGGCAGTTCTACTGTTTCTCCAATCACGCTTTTAAGAAAGCACATTTGTAGTTCATTTGTCTCTTACTGTTTCTCTCAGCAGACTACTATATGCTTGCCACAATATTTTCTTTCATCGTATCCCACTTGAGCTAAATATTAGAACGTGACTACCATGTGAAACTATCAGGGAATTTAAAATGTAAATAATTTTAGTAGAACTGATTTATCAAATTGATCTGCACAGACCAGGAATCAGGTGATCAATGTGGCAACTGAACATGGCAAGTTTTGCGTGCAGCTATAACCAAACAGCATCTACTGTTACACATGGTCTTCTTACAGGGTTAAGAGGCAGAGCACAGGAAATAAAGTTATTTGATAATTTTGCTTTGGGCAATATAGATAAGTTGATAATAAAATCGTCTGGATGCACTACATTTAAGATTTGTAATTTCTTGATGATTTGAGTACTTGCTGTTAAATTTGGATCAAGAATGTATGGATAAATTTGTATCAGATATATTAATATCTATATCTAATTATATTGTAATAATATTCTGCAGATATATCTAATTATATTATATTAATATTCTGCAGATTGGAGAAGAGAGAGAGACTTGTATTGTTTTTCTATATTCGGTATCTAAGTATAAACTGCTCACTGCATATGTATATGATAGTGCACAGTCTTAATTTGATGAGGCGTGACTCATGAATGAGTCACGACTTATCAAACTACTGCTAAGACTGATCGTAATGTTAACGCAAGGCATGTGTTTAATAGATAACGCTGTTTAGAATATTGCGCTGAGTAGTAGATGCCGCACTACATAACATTAGATTAATACCGATAATTATCGGTTCACACGGTATGTTATATATATTGATACCGATAGTTATCGGTCCCCACTGTATGCTATATACCGATAGTTATCGGCCCATGATATCATGCTGTAAGATACAATACCGATAGTTAACGGTTAGGGATGACTATCGGGTATCTTGGTCTTGTATAATCCAATCACTATAGGATAATGGTAGTGGTTTAATATTTAACATTTCAAATATATATTGATAGATTTAATTCAATAATGTGTATATTAATATGTATATAATTTTCCATATATATATATATATATATATTAATATATACAAATATAATTATCTGAACGATGCTATCAATTTCAACACTTGCATACTTGTTAATTGGGAACATTCAGTTTTTCATTATGTTGAGACTTGAGAGGCGTTACTGCAAAAGCAATAAGGGTTGGAGCGTGATGGTGTGTGTGAATAAAAACCTCTTACCTTTTGAGTCATAAGTATTATTAAGATTGAGAGGTGTTCTACATAACATAAACTAAATCTACATTGTTTTTAAAACAAATTATAACTTAAAACTTTTAGAAAGTAACATGCACGTATATGAAAGTCACTGCACTTTTTGAAGTAAGAAATAAAATAAGTATTGAAATAATGAAAGTAATTTTAAAAAGTAAAATTAAAACCTGCATCCAAAGATAAAATAGTTCTTCCTAAACAATGTGATTGAATAAAATATGCCTAAAGTAAATAAAAATAAAATAAACTATGTAAAAATAAATAAGAAATCTTAAAGAGGTGTGAAGCAAAATAAAAAATAAAAGTTGTGCAAGTAAAATCAAGTTACTATGAAGTACAATGTAAATAAAAGTGGTTCTTCAAATAAAAATAAAGTCAACAACATAAATAAAAAAATATTTTTTATATAGTTGTTAAGTAACATAAAATAAGCAATATTAAAAAATCAATGTCAATAAAATAAAATAACCCTTAAATAGTTCTAAAGTAAATAAAATGATGCTTAAGTAAATGAAATGATTTAAGATTGATATCACTAAGCATTTTTAGATAGATGTATTTAAGATATTGACACTAATATTTGACTGTTTTGTAGATGGCCATGAAACATTCAAAAATATCAATATTGCTGTGCATTATAAATTTTGTGTTGAAATCTACAATGCTATGAAAGTAACATTGGTCTTGATTGAAGTGGTGCTTGGTTCATTGTTAGAACAATGCTCTTACAATCCAAGTTGCAGTACATATTTTAATGTGGTTAATGGAGGAGTTATAAACTGATCCTAGCTTGTTCACAACATTAGTAACAAACTATGCCATGGCTCTTGTAGGAGCATGTATATTTTGTTTTGGGTTTATGCTGAAGGCACCCATACCTATAATTTCTGCCATACATCATCGTAAACGGGAAGTGCTCCCATTTGACAATCTATTCAATACTGACACACATGCTCACACACACTATTGTATGTATTGTTTGTATATGCCGCAACAGGCCCTTTCACAACATATTTTCTGCCATTTGATCATGTTCGTAGGCAATGGAATAGTTAATGTCTACGGATCAGGGAGCAGCTTGTGGATGGGAAATGCATTCATGTTGGTGTAGAAAGGGGGACGGCATGAGGACAATTTCGTTGTCACAGATACGCATCACCATTCTTCATGAACAAGTCCTAGTGTAGCACTGATGATGGCATTTCAAGAAGAGATGCGAACTTCATGATTCTGCTCATAGCAAATTTTGCCGGAACAATGTCAGAAGTCATTCATCATTAAACTTTTTTCATATTCTTTTTCTTGAGCTGTTATTTTTAAATATTATTTGCTGACCCTGACACAGTATGAATGACATTGGCAAAGCTGTGTATTGGGCATTCCAGTAAGGCATTGGATGTTGGCCTCAAGTGGGTATTGTAGGGAAATAAAGAAACCTACATCGATTTGTTGTTTAATTAATGATAATACAGTCAATGAGTAATTGGGCCCAAATTAACAGCTGAGGTTATAAATATATAATATATATTATAATTATTTTCTGACCCTGACACAGTATGAATGACGTTGGCAAAGCTGGGTATTGGGCATTACAGTAAGGCATTGGATGTTGGCCTCAAGTGGGTATTGTAGGGAAATAACGAAACCTACATCGATTTGTTGTTTAATTAATGATAATACAGTCAATGAGTAATTGGGCCCAAATTAAGAGCTGAGGTTATAAATATATAATATATATTATAATTAATGAAGAGAGAGAAGATGTGCTTGATAATTTCAAGTGTGGCTGTTAATTTTGCCTTAGATTGGTTTATATGTACAGATTCAAAGCTGATGCTGGAATGATGCACAGACAGCAGAAGATAGCTGGTACAGACTTTTCTGGTGCCTGGGACTAATCCATGCCAGTGGTCCGGTTCTCCTGGTGCTGTCATGTCCTTTAGGTGCATTTCTGTCCTCTGCATCTGTTTGCATCCAAATTTAATTGCCTTCAACTGTCCCTTTGTTTGAGACAAGGGTGGTGCACAAAAAACACTTTTGGGGTCACGTGCGTTCAGAAGGAAAATTTTATGACTTCCTTGATAATTAATCAAACCGATAGTTATCAGGAGATGTGAGGATACAGATACTGGGGTGTAGACAGTGATGCCAATCAAGTTAGGGTGTGCAAGTAAATGAATAAGGAGATGACTAAATTATAGAAATGTAGTCTCCAAAAATTGTGTGGATGGGAATGGGGATGAGGATGGGTATGTGGTCCATGTTCCAATAGTGGAGTATCCTGGTAACTACAGTTTTCAAACCCCTTCGCTGATGGGAAATGGTTGAAAACATGCAGAACAGAGATGCAAGTGCCTATGATGATAAATTATAGTACATGCAATGCTTTATGATGCTTTGCAGTGCATATATGATCATGGATGATCTAGGCTTGTCTGATTGTGTCTAATGTCCATCGTTTGATGATTACTAAGACCTAGGCCTGTTGGTAAATACAACATCAATTTAAAGTATTTGATGCAGAAGCCAATGGGTAGTGGTGGTTAGTATATGAAAGTTTTGAATTTAAGATACGAGAATTAGTAGCTCAAGAATGTGAGAAAAGTGGCTTGAGTCACGAGGTCCATGTTCCTATAGTGGAGTATCCTGGTAACTGTGATACTTAAACCCCTTTGCCAACGTCATGCAAAACAGAATCACAAGTGCCTATGATGATAAATTGATGTAGTACGTGCAACGCTTTATGATTACTAATTGCAAGTGCCTATTATGATAAATTGATGATTACTAAATTACTAATGAACATTGTTTGATGATTCCTAATGTCCTAGGTTTGTCTTTAAATAAAAGATCCCAAGTAGTTAATTTAAAGTATTTAGTGTCGAAGCCAATGGTTAGTGGTGGCTAGTATTTGAAGGGTTTGAATTAAGATACGAGAATCACTAGCTCGAGAGTGTAGGAAAAGAGGTGTGAAACCCATGTCCATAGTCTAGTGCAGGGAGGAAAATCCTGAGGGGAAAGACCAATTTCCTTTTTAAGGTTCTGGATAGCAGATGTGGGTGATAGGTTCAGGGATCTAGTCTTTTAAGTACAAGATCCCAAGTGCGTAATTTAAAGTATTTGGCTCAGAAGAAAAATAGGTAGTGGTTTAATAGCATTTGAAATGCTTGACTTAAGATGCAAGAATTACTAGCTTGAGAATGTGGCTAAAGAGGTTCCATTCTAGAGGACAGATCCATGCCCACAGTCGAGTACAGGGAGGGAAATCCTAAGGGGAAAGACCAGTTTTCTTTCTAAGGTGGTGGATAGCAGACATGGGTGATAGGTTCAGGGCCGAGGTTAGGTTGTGTGCAAAATAACAAACTGAACATGATGCGGCAGACAGAGTGAAGTGATTTTTCTGTGATATTCATCTTGCCTCTTTGTGTTTAAGGCAAGGCAACATATGGATCAACTAGAGGTAAAACTTGGATATAGAAAGGAAGAAAGGCAAATGTTTCAAGAAAAGAATATTATTCAATTCTATAGCTAGTTCTATCACATATCTTTATGCATTTGGCCTGGTGGAGAAATCACACATGTTTATCAGCAAACATCAGGTCTCTTAGCAAAGGGACCATCTTCAAAGGTAATTGCTTCCTACTATAACTAATTGATATTTGGATCTCGGCTGGAGAAAGGAAAAGAAATGAGTTCTTTTAGAATAAAATATTGAGTTGGAGCGCTCTGTACATATCTTGATGTTGTCACCTGGTAGAGAAAATCACCTATATTGGTCTTGATTTTCCAATTGTAAGAATCATCTTTTTTGGAAATTTCATCTATGAGGATTTTGTCTGTGTCATTGGCAGAAGTTTAAGATTGTAATGGGTTTCCTGCTACATAACTTGATGTTGTCATCTGGCAGAGTAATCACTTATGTTCATCTCAATTCTCCTATTGGAGGAATCATCATTGTTAGAAATTGCATCTATGAGGATTTGGTCTGTGGCATTGACAGGAGTTTAACATAGTCACAGGCATAATTCAAAGACCCGGACTCGCCATGGACTTGGCAAACCCAAAATTGGATTCGGACTTGGACTCATGAAAGGACTCGGCAAAAGGAAAAAACCATAGTTTTACATAAAACACAAAGAAACTAATGCATTTAAAGAACATAAGAGCCATAATTGATGTATTTTGCTGATATGACCAAGAACAAAGACCAAATAAGAGAAAAAGTGAAAAAAAAACCCTTTTTTATCACTTGGTTGGGCGTTTGGCTGGGCTGCGTGAGTCAATCAGAAAAACTCGCGAGTCCATCTCAAAGACTCACGCAAGTCATTGGGCCAAGACTCGGCTGGACTCGGCTCGCGAGTCCATGTCGAGTTGACTTGGCTGGCCATTGGACTCGCAAGTCCTAGCAATTCCACGGGAGTTTTTGAATTATGGTCACAGGTTTGAATAACCCAGGCTGTGCAAATACACATTTTTATCCTTAGCTTTGTAATACTGATAAATAAAGTGATAGTGATACAGATGGTTCTATGAAATTAGTGCAGACGTTAATATAGTGATTAAATTCTTCTCTTGAACTATTTTAGATATATGCCACTTATGATAGTCTATAATAGTCCTTCAGAGGTATGTTCTAAATAGTAAATACTTCTAAAACTTGAATAGTGTACAAACTATGGTTTTTATGGAGTCCCTAGGAAATTCTCTTTCCAGTTCCTTTAGTAAGTTTGAACACAAACTTGAACATGGCTACCGGTGGTTTTGTAAATTTTCTTTTGATTCTTTTCAATGCCATTTAGTTTGCACTCTGAACTTTGAACAAATTAGGCCAGTGCACATTTGATTCTAATGTATGTTCTTACTTGTTGGTTTTTGTGACATACAGTTGCTGGAAGGATTACAGACATCACCAATCAATCTGAAGAGTTCTCACATGGGCTTTTCTCATGAAAAGGGAGGAAAAGCTCTGTCAAAGCATTCTAGTTCAATACCGAAAGGTATGACTTCTGTTTGAAGCATATTTTACTTGATACTGTACCTTAGGGCTTACAGGGAATATGCAAAAGATCTGACTTTCTTTAAAGTTACTTGTACAGGGAATATCAATGGTTGATGGTGGGAGAAGTCTATGGACCTTACTCCACCACAAATGAATCTACTTATGCAGGCAGGCATGTTCTTTCAAGAAAGTGGTACTGCAGCGTGTATTTGAGGGCTAGTTTCTGACATCGACAAGTATCAATCTACAAGCATTGTTCTCTATCACAGTTGTAACATAAAAGATTGCATAATTCTTAATTCTCTCTCCACCTGTGTCAAAAAGATTTGGAAATGCTGAAGGGGACGAATTTCTGTTTTAACAATCAATTTGCTTGATATTTCCTTGCAAATCTTCATTCACGGGGTTTGTGGGCTTGAGGCTTATATATGGCATTGCCTCTGGTTATAGTGTAGCCTAGCAAAATTCGAGGACATATATGCCACTTTTTGCTAATTGGATGGCTATTGGTGCATTTTCATCCCTCTCCTAATGTAAAAAGTGAATAGATGTGTCTAATTTTATGGTGCACCCGAGAATTGATGTAGCTACTCTTTTTCCTTGCGAGGCTTTAAGAGGATTTAGAACTAGGTTATGTTGATATTTAAAACATAGTTAGTTGGCCACACCAAAGCTGTGATCTGAAAAGATCTCATTGTATCTTTTCCAATGAATGTAATATTGTAAAGTGCATTTATCCAGGTTCATAAAGTCTATTCTAGTTGATTATGCTGCTTTTCCTTTAATGAGTACAACTTTTTAAATAAATTCACTATCAGGAATGTGGAATTGTCAATCCTAATATGGGTTCTATTTTAGCACTGGCTGGTTATTTCTCTCTTCTATGTAATTACTCTTCAGAATGAAAATGATTTAGTGGTTATTATGTACACGAAAAAGTTGAAAACTATCATTTAGTAATTGTTTTTCATTTGTGTTTTTAATATTGTAAAGATCTGAATATCCAGGTTCATAAACTCTGTTCTAGTTGATTATGCCGCTTTTCCATTGAGAACAATGTTTTAAAATGTGGAATTGTCAAATCCTTATATGCATTCTATTTTAGAACTGGCTGGTTATTTCTTTCTTCTATGTAAATTACTCTTCAGAATGAAAATGATTATTGAAGTCTATCATTTAGTAATTGTTCTTCATTTCTGTTGTTTTTTAATTTTAGAAACACAATTTCAACTCTGTAGAAAAATTAATTCCTTTTATCAGATTCTTCAGATGTTGCTTTGACAGTAACCTAGTTGGAACCAATGTAAATCCCTGTAGCATTTAGATAAATCAAACAAATTGATATTTTTCATGCTTGGCTTGCATCATCAACTCTTCTTGGTTAGTGATTGCATGTTTTATCCTAATGTAACAGTGGAGTGCCAGGTGCTTAAGTATTTCCTGCGTTCTCTATGAATAGAGAATTGCAATTGGCTCTCATTTCAAAGTAACTTGGTTTTGTACTTAATGCAAAAAGCAAACGCGTTTTACTTTGTTAGAATCAAAACCTTTTGTAGTGTTCGCTTGAGTCCCTAATATTCTGAGAAATGTCAGAATGAAAATGATTTGCTGGTAAATGATTTGCGCTATCATTTAGTAATTGTTTTTCATATCTGTTGTTTTTTAATATTTAAATGTAAAAACACAATTCCAATTCTGTGTAACAATTACACTTGATCTTAGCTGAAAGTCCGAGAAAGGTATTATAACAATTAATTGCTTTTATCAGATTCTTTGGATTTTGCTTTGACAGTATCCTTGGTGGGACCAGTGTAAACAGCCCGTCCCTGACCCCATTTACGGAAAGCAAACAATGAATATTTTTCATGCTTGGTTTGCATCATTACCTCATTTTCGTTAGTGATTGCATGTTTTCTCCTAATCTTATAGTGAAGTGGCGGGTGCTTAAGTTGCCCCTTCATTGATATTGACGGAGAATTACAATTGGCCCCCGTCTCAACAGCAACCTGACTTTGTATTTAATTCAAAGCAAACACTTTAATTTATTAGAATGCAATCCCTTTGTAGTGTTTGCTAGTTTCCTTCAAATATTTTGTATATATCATAATACTTTAAATTACAGGAAAGTGGTGATAATACAGAGTTTTCATGTTTTTGCGTGCACAATCAATTTTTTTCGTCATGTCCATTCCCTTACACACTTTACCTGTTTATGCTGTCTTACTGATTGTCTTAGATGTGAAACAGGGAGGTGGAAAACACCCAAAGAGGAATGGGTTGACAGGGTTTGTGTCTTGTTTTCATGCCTGGATCAGTGGAAACAGATTGGCATTACATCATGGATTGCACGGATTTTTATGACATCTGAAGTAAATATATGGATATCCTAAATGTTGAGTCTCTAGATGCCTTGTTTGAAGATCGGATTGTTCAGATGGCAGATTATTTGGTCAAAATTAACAGCAGAAGAGAGCTGATCAGCAGGGATTAGTTTCTGCCCATAGGCTGCTTCCAGGGTTGGGTGGGTGTTTCTTTTGTGTCCTTTGGGCTTAAAGTATCTGGTCCTATAAACTGCCTGGTCTTCTGGACGTCATTAAAAATCTTCATTAGTTTATTCATTCAATATCTATGAAATCCATACATTGACAAATGATACAACGAATCAGTGCTCTCAAGGTCAAAACACCAGGATTAATTAAGTAATCTACTGGAGTGTCTGCTCTCATGTGATTTGATTAGTGACAAGGTGGGTATAACTATCAACTGGCTTTCTGAAGGTGTGCATTGTGTTTCAACGATGCTAATCAACACCAGGTGCGGACCTTATGGGTATTCATGCTATAGGCTTGTCTAAACCGAGATGCACACAACCCTAACAAGACGAGAGCCTGTGAGAATTCAACTGGAACATTATGCATCTTACAACTCTGCAGTGTGGATCTTTAACTTTTTCATTTTGATATCTTGAAATCTGGTTGCTTTGATTGTTAGTTTTCATTCTAAGCTTGTCATACATGTTTTGGGATTGGAAGCACCATAGATCAAGTAGATGATTTCCAGTTTCAGCGTGACATCATCAGCATCGTTTTATTCTATACTTTTTATGACGTATGATTCTAAGTCTGAAGGCCTAACTTGCTTTTGGGTACCAGTGTAGCCTAAGCAGGTCCTGGTTATTGATCCGCCTAATTAGTACTGTTACCAACTTGTTAGCATTTGGCTTGACTATACAGTGGGGGCATTATTCAACCTTTATTTGTTGGAATTCTCGACTTGGGGAGTGGTCCCTTTGTTGGCAGCTTCACTACGAAGCGTGATTTCTTTTTTCGGTTTTGATAACAATATTCAAGAATTGAAATTTCTATTTCTTTTCGTAATAATTGTGTTCTTCACTACCGCCTTGACGATAGACGAGGGTGCTGTGGTAGGGCCTTTTTTTGAGGTTTTGGTAAAGGATATGTGGCAGTATGGTTTGACGGGCTTTATCACATGTGGCAGGCTTTTCTATTTAGTTAAATGAGACATTAGATACTGCATTGCAATTTGGAAGTTTAGGCAACAATAAATAGATAAGGGAGAGACAAAAGCATGAGAAGTGAATTATCTTGTATGATACATTTTTAGATACAAGCAAAGGTTAGGCATGTTGAGCAGGAATTCTGTGCAACATGAGATGCTTTTTTATGTGCACATATAAAAAGGAAAACAAAATATCGGTTAGTAGTTGAGAGGCAATGCCTAATGTTGTAAATAATGTTTAATGGATATTAGTCGTTATATGTTGGCGTTCCTTTTCAAGATCAAGATTAACATTTGGTTTTAGTGTTCTTACCATGGTTGGGTAAAACACCAAGACAAGACAACTAACTCATTAATGAGACCTTGCATAAAGGGAGAGGATGGGGTGAAAGATTGATGATCTTTATACATGCGTGGCTAATAATTTATTGAGGAAGATTGCATGTTAAATTGTACATGTATAATGGTAATAATAGTTAAGCTAACATTTTGCTCCTATTAGATGAATGAATGAATGATTTTAATGACGTCCATGAGATCAATCGAAGGGACCAAAAGCTCACATTGTTAGATTATCTTTTAATCTTTTTTTATATCTTGCCTCCTGTTATGAACCTTGGTTAGAAAGCTAGTAGTTTGGTTGATCTTATACTTGTCAAATTAATTGCACATGTCGGTTTTCAAGATGATTTCGTACTAAACACTTATATCTTCCTACGTTGTACATGTCGGTTTTGAATTGCACTTGTCTTGCAGAACATGTAAGTTCTCTCATCCCATACCTCTTTGGGCCTCTTCCACTTACCTATCTTGCACGTGAGATTATGTGATTATGTCCTTGATTGTGCCACTAATAGTCTTGCTTTCCCTTTATACTTGCTCGTAAATACGCTTTCACTCCATGTTCCCAAGTTGGGTTGAACTCTTGGATACAATAAGCCTTATTTTGACCAATGCAATTAGTCCACATGGTAGTTTGAAACTTTTCTATTAGAAACTTTTAAATTTTTCGTTGGTATTAGGACACTCATGCAACTTGATGTTCCATTTGTTCAACCACTTTTTAATTTTTGTTTCATCTAGGTTTTCTTTCTATAGTCAAGACTATTTGTCACAATTTTGGGCCAACGTTGGTTAACCATGTTTTCAACCTTCTTTAAATTAGTAATCGAGTTATCCCTAAAGCCTCTAACGAAAAAGTAGTTGCCTCTGCTAAAAGAATATCATATGGTATGGAGGTTTTAACTTTGAGACTGCTTGTGATAAGGTGTTTTTGAATTCCCTCTAACTATATGCATCCACAACCTGACATGCTATCCCCTAAACATCACATCCATATAGAACCAGTAGAGTGACTAGCAAACCAAAGAGTTTTTTTAGGTTTTTCGATTCCAAAGTTCCACTTTTTTGCACTTGTTTTTTAGTAGATATGATGCTTTGCAATCCCCTTGTTTCCTTTTTGCTCTACACGAGTCCTAATTGAGCTTATGGTGAAAGTCAATCCCAAGATATTTGTATTCTTTCACAATTTCCAACGGGTTGCCTTCAAAAAGGAAGGTAATTTGTTTTTCTTTCCTCTTGAAAGAGAAAATCATGACTTTAGTTTTGGTAATGTTCACGTGCATCCCTACCTTTTGACAAAAGTCTTCTAGGGCTCTTAAATGATCTTTTAAACCATGAGCTATTTTTTTAATTTAAGACAAGATCGTCTGTGTATAAAAGAGGCATCACCACATATCTTGCCAATTGGACACCTCCATCTATTTTGTTTAACTAAGTTTCTAATTTTTCAATGTATAAACCGAACAAAGTGGGGGATAAAGGACATCCATGCTTTACTCCAATGTCACTACATTTTGACTCTAACTCTCTCATATAGTCTATGCATTGCCGCTCTATGCACGTTAGGGATACCCAATTCTTCCACTCGGTTCCATAGTTTGTCTCTAGGTAGCGCGTCAAAGGCTTTCTTAAAGTCTACAAAACAACAATATGCTTCTTCCCCCTGATTGTTTCATACTTTTTCTATCAAATGCCGAAGAGTGATGTAGTGGTCAATGGTGGAATGTCTAGGTTTGAAACCAGCTTGTCCTTTTTCTTGTTTTCCCTCACCTTCTACCTTCTACCCAACTGTATGGTGGTTGACTATAATGGATGGTGCGGTAGTTAGATGGGTTGACATCTCCACTTTTAAAGAGAGGGATAGCCAAACTAGTTGTCCAATTTGCCAGTAAACCATCCTGGATGACGCTATTGAAGATTTCTTTTATGTGAGGTGCAAGAAGTTCAACTCTTCATTTTAAAAATTCAGCTAGAAGCCCCTCAATGTCACTTGCTTTACCACTTGCTAATTTCTTTATACCTTATTTGATATCATCCACTGTGAAGAGTTCCTTTGATGCATTCACTATGGGAGGAGAGTTCTCCTCCTATATCTGTTTACAAAGTAACTTTGTATATTCTAGCAATTGAGCATCTGCAATATTGTTCTCAGTTTGTTTTCTCCTCTGTTGTAGTTCTTTCCAAAACTTCTTTGGATTATGTTTTCCAAGAGAGATTATATCCTCCCTTCATGCCTTTACACTCTTCTTTTTTAGCTTGAATCATTTTTGTGTACTTGATTTCTTTGCCTAAATCTTTCCTTTTTATAGATCTCTTGGTTGTCTTGTGTATTGTAGTAATCAACAAACTACTATGGATATGACCACACTCCTCATGGACCCTTTCATTTGCCAAAAAGTTATTTATTTCATGAAATTGTTGCTTAAGCACATAATTGAAGATGTCTTTGTTCGCTTGATTTTTGAGGATTTTGCCTTTGTAAGCCACTTTCTTTTGCATGTGTAGATCCTGTTTATTGTGTGTACTACTTGAAGCAAAGTCCAACTCTAACAAAAAGAGCCATGTGATTGAACTTCATCTCTATAGGGAATTCTCCAATGTCCAACCCCAACACTCTAGATGTAATATTTTGAGAGAAAATAACATACTCTACCACACTCTTACCATATAAGTTTTGTAAGTGATACCCTGTGAAGTTGGCCATCCTCTTTGTCGTTGCAAATAACCACGCCAAACAAACTACACATCCTTCCAAAATGCGAGACAGGGGCCCCATTACCGTCTTGTGAGTCTCTTTTTCAAGATTGACCGTTGCCTTCTTCCAACCATAAAAGATTATCTTCCCCCTTTTTACTACTACATAGCTGTAATGAGTGATTATTAGTGTCCTAGCATTGAAGACCCCTAATAAAATTATTTCTCCTAGTGGGTTGAGAAAAAATATATCTTTTTAAAATGACGCCTACAAGTCTTTGTTATCTAAATTCCTTCTCTTGTAGAACTATAGTTTTGTGGAGCAAAGTAACACACAACCATCTTGAAAGTTATCCCATTCACTATTATTTGTAGCCAAATGTATTGTTTATTTGGATCTTCTTTTTAAAATTTTACAATTCCATACCATTCTCATTTATTAGCACTATAACTCACAACACTTAATCAATCATATGGGGCCCTTTATTCCTTTTTCTCATTCGAGAAACACTCATTAATAACTTTGTTCTTGCAAACATACCCAACATACCCTTGAAACAACAAACTTGTAAATATTACATTGTTGTGAGAGACCTCAAATGACTTAGTTTTGATTGCTTTTGCCCAAATAGTTTATTCAAACCATCTTGAAATTTCCATTGATGATTTATCTAAATCCATATGATGTTATCTGTGTGATGATATTATTCACCTTCATGAAATTACAAAATTAACTAAGAACAACAAGAATTAGAGTGAGAACTAATCTAATCAATGCACAATTAATCTATCAACATCTCATGGATCTCTAAAATAAAGTGGTAAATGAGGCTCTCAACTATGATCCTCACTAGTGACACTCTAAAGATGAGAATTAAGCTATATGATATGCAATTAAGATCTATTCAATCAAATTCTAGCTCTATTTGATGAACAATCTACTATGATCAAAGCAATTAAGCTATTAAAATTGACAAGTGAGTGGTGTGGATGCAAATTGCAAGAGCTTTGTTGCAATTCAAAGATATGGAATGGATCCTTAATGCCTCAAAATGCTTTCTACTTATAGGATTTTCCCAAGGGTAGGGGGTAGAGTGAGTTGATCATGGTTATGCTTGGGTAAGGTCAATTGGCTTTGCTTTGTCCATAAATGGGGGGACAAGGAGGGGACAATCATTTAAATGGTTTCAAAAGGCTGGACCATTTCAACAAAAGTGAGTGATTTGTATCCATTTTGTCTCCAATTTGCTTTGTTGAGGGAAATTATGATTTATTAATTAATTAAAGTAATTAAATTTAGCCATGAAGGGTAAGAGGTTCATTTTGATTTTTTGCTTTCAACAACTATGTCATTAATTGAATTTAATCAATTTCGTAGTGTTTTTCCCCTTTTCAAGTTTTATTTAATCATTTAATCATTTAATTGAATTTTCCTTTGATTTGAATTGCCTTTGTTCCATTTATTGATTTTTCATGCTATTTTTATTATTTGATTGTACTTTTTGATTGATTTAAGCCTTTTGCCAATTTTCCATGTCTACATTATCTAGAGTTTGAAAGAGAGCATGGTCAATAATAGACTTGGTTTTATCATCTCTACTATTCAATGTAATAACTTGTTTGCATATGTAAGGTATTTTTTCTTTTCTACTTACTATTGCTAATATATTTTTATTCATTTAGTTGCATTTGAATTTTCATTCTCCAAATATGAAAATTGAATTTGAATAGTTGTCTAGTAGAATCTCCATTAAAAAATGCAAACAAATATAACTCGAGATTTATCACTATTCCATTTTCCTAGACAACCACTTTCACCAATCACACATAATTCATAGAGGTTATATGCATCCTACTTGATACCAATACTAATGATAACCTTACATCTTGTTATCTTAATTCTTATGTTCAACACTAATAATTCAATATCATGAATATAAGAGGATTGATTATTTATTAGTGAAGGCATATAACAGTGACTAATATACTACCATCTTTATTTTTTTTTCATTTTTTATATTCATAATATTCTAATTAAGCTACTATTTTTTTCATAATTTTTTTAAAAATATTTTATTTTTTCTTAAATCTATATTAATAAAAATGTTTTATTTTATTTATTTATCATTTTCTTTCATAATTAAGTAAATAATTTTAATTATTTAATTTATTTATCTATTATTGTATTCTAGTCCATTATAATAAATAATTTTTGATTTTTTTGATCGGTAAATGTTTCGTTTGTAATAATTAAAATAAAAACTATTACATAGAGAGAATACGAACATTTCTATCAACACCATTATACAGTTTGCAAAGTCTCTATGGATGGGGGTTCGGTTGCTTGCCCTCCTCATACTGATCATGCTTTGGCTGGAACTTTTGAAGCTGCCTCTGATGCTGTCTTTGAAGCTACTGGTGCTGTCTCTGATGTGGCTTTGGTTCCGACTGTTAATGTTGTCCCTTCTGGTGTTGCTACTGTTGTCCCTGACCAAATCGTTGATGTTGTCTCTGGTCGTGGTGCTATTCCCGTCCCTTCAATGGTTTCTGATATGACATGCCCTTTAGTGGGCTCTTCTAGCTCTTCTTTGGCTTGGCAGAAGGCTGCTAAAAAAGTGGAGGATGGGTGGACAACAATTAAGGGAAAGAAATGTAAATCTTCCACTCCTTTTGATATGAATTTACATTCACATAAGGATGGGCAAAAATGTAAATCTTGATCGCCCTTTGTTGTGGCTGGTTTGGATGTTTTTTATTCCAACTGGTAGGAACTATGGTTTGTTCATTTGGTTTGATTGGTGGGGCACCACAGTTGTTTTATGGTCTTTCAGTGCTCTATCTTTTGATGCTTTTATATAAGGTTTTGGGACCTTTCAAATCCCATTTTTACTTAATCAAAACATTTCTATCAACACCCATATCTCCAACGTCCAATCTTAGCACATATACAAAGTTTTGACAAAAAGAAATAGCTCATTCGAATAGATCTCGACCTGGAATTTGATGGTCAACCCTACCTGTCATATGAATTTTTTATGATGGTTTGGCCTTTTTAACGCCTTTCATTTACATTTTAAGAAAAATATCGAGTGCCAATTTTTTTAAAAATTTACGTATCATTTAATAAATTATTTTAAATTTAAATATTTTATGAATATAATCAATAATCCACATAAACATAGATATACAAATGTAAAATTAGAAAAAGATTATAAATTAGTAATATATGCAAAAGTCTCAAATTTACTGAATAAGTCTAAATTCATATGTTTTATTTGGAAAAGATTCTAAATCAATGTCAATATACAAGAAAACTATTATTTGTCATAAAAAGAATATAAAATTAGAAAATAATTATAAATTAGTAATATATGCAAAAATTTCAAATTAACTAAATAAGTTTCTAAATTCACATGCTTTATTTTAAAGAGTTATATATATAAAGATGATGCTTCTCTGAAATACGTCCTTTAAAGCTCACTTGCTATTTTGGTGAGATCAAAGAAAAATTGGCCTCCATAACTACTCCTTGCTTTAGCTTTCTAAACTAGAGACTGCGCATTACAAATTGGAAATAATTTTCAAAATGCCACCTGTAGACACCTAAAATCCCTTTGCCAAATAAAAATATTTTATTTTGTAGAAACCCCTAATGACATCATCATTAATTAATTAATTAATTTTTATTGTCATTATCCCTTTTCCTATTTTAATTAAAGATATTTAATTAAAGAATCCCTCCAGCATTTGAATCTAATTTGAATGATATTCCCTCCAATTTATTAATTAATATTTAATAAATTGTGTCACAATCCTTAAATAAATTAAATATTTATTTAAACCCTAAAACCCTAGAAACTTCTAGAAAACCATAAACCTATATACCCTTTCCTAATCCCTCCCTAAACCCGCTTAGAGGATGATTCCTAACCCTCTTAGTCTAAACCCTCATCCTTTGACTTCTGGTCAACCCCTCATTAATGAGCCTTACATGCTCATTAATGGCTCCTTACACACTCATTTAAGGCTCTTACAACCATAAATGAGAGCCTATGTCTCCTCTTCCACCATTGTTCCCTAAGCACACTTCCCAAGTGTTGCTTAGACACATGTGAGCAACCCTTAACCCTTATCCCCTTGACCATACCTCTAACCATACCCCTAGCTCTACCCCTAACCCTGACTTTGACCCTAACCACCTTTTCTAACCCTAACCACCTTTTCTAACCCAATCCCTTCCTCAAATCCTATAAATAGTCTCCCTTCCAAGAGCAATTCACCAATTCACCTATTTCATATTAAGTATTGTTATCATGCTCATTTACATCTAGACTTAGCTTAAATTTTAATATTGTTAGATTTAACTCATTTTTATGCTTTCATAACTCACATCCTAGCTTATCTAATGGATTAACATAGCTTACTTCATTGATTTTCATATCACATCATATTACACTCATATTTGGTTAAAATCAACTTAGCATAAGCATTCTTGCATCAAATATGCATTTTAGCTTCATTTGCTTCCTTGGGGCTCTAGGGGCAAATCAGGTTCACCATACTTGATTTTGTGCCACTATGGGGTATCCTTGGTCCCTAAATGATCCTAAACCTTCCTAATCTGCATCGGGGACATACTCCTAGTGTTTTGAGAGCACACCCACATCCCTAATCAAAGAACAAATCAAACGATGACATGGTGCTCCCGTTTAAGCTCTATCTGAGGTGTCACACAAATAGATTTACTATATATTTAGTATATGATTCTTAGGATAATTTTTGAATGTCTATGCATGTTCTGGATAGGTTAGGTTTTCATTGATTACATTTTGGCACACGTGATGGGACTCCACACGCCTTCAAACTGCATTTTTAGGGGTTTTTGAGCCAAAAACTCACTTTTTGAAGTATCCCAGGCATCCTCTACTCCAGGGTCATACAAAATTCCTTCACTGGCATGGATTTTGATATGGGAACCCCCAAGTATAGTATGGGAACATATATATTGTCATTTGAGCCATTCTGGATGTATTTTGGGCCTTTTTCCCACTTTCTAGCTCAATTATTGTATGGGTACTCAAGTATTGTCGTATGGGTGCTTATGTAATGTTGTACAACATTGAAACTTGAAGAAATCCCTGGTCTTGATTGTCGTATGGGAAGCAGAGGGCTTGTGTCAAGGCCTAAACTTGGTTTTTATTGACTTTTAGGGTCCGTTTGGGGCTCCTAGTGACCCTAAGCTTCACACTTGTAAGTTCTAACCCCATGATCTTGCAAGTGTTAGGAATAGTCCCAAGAGATAATTGAGAGGGGGAGGGTGAATCAATTATCTACAAGATTCAATTCTTTATCCAATTAAGTACAGAAGAACATTAATAATAAACACAATATGAGAACACTTAACACAACACCGCAATTTTGGTTACGGAGAAACTCAAATAGGTAAAAACCTCGGTGGGAATTAGCACCCACTATAAATTGCACTAGAGTATTATGATCCCTGTTAGAAGATATTACAACCATATTAGGAGTTAATCTTTACAATGCATTAAGTACAATGACTTGGTCAAAGGTCTGATCTTGTTAGGAGTCTTTGACAATTAACCCTATTAGGGGTGAGGACACACTATCCGGGAGCACACTGCTCAAAGGGGTGAAGGCTGCAACCTTCTGTTTAATAGATACACACTATATTTGGATCTTCGTGAACTACGCGTAGACCTGCTGTCTTAATCAATTCCAATGAATAACATATACTCTCTTCTTTGTCAGATAGACCTTCTGCTGATGGCTCAACACTTCACACCTTCTGCTCTGCTCTTATCTTTTAACTCTCTGCCATACTTAGTGATCACAAATGACTGCCTATAAATATTGTATGGTGAAAATGTGACCACACTTCTATGAATCTTTACATGCAAGAAAAATCAACAATGAGCCCTCACAAATCAATCCATAGCTCTCTATGCATGGAGTTGCAAGATTTGTAAAATTGCTCTCAGCTAGAGCTATAAACTCATGACCTTGCTAGTCAACCAGACAATGAGAGATTCCAAATCAAAGACAAGGGCAACAATGCCAATATCTCCAATGAAATCAATATGGATGCAATGCAATGCAAACTAATCTATGAGAATGAAAGATGCAAGCTATGCTATGAAAGGAAAATACAAGTGTTACAAATCCTCCTATTAAGCTATGTGAGATTAATCTATTGCATAAAGGAAATCTATACTAAAAATGCCATGATTATGCAACTATGAAAGCAAACTAAATGAGATGCAACAACAAAGTCTTCAAAGCTTGAATGCAAGAATGTCTTCAAAGAGCTCCAAATGACCTAGAAAACCTGCAGCATAACATTAGTATAAAAACCTAAGATATGAAAATGAAGGAGAGAGCTCTCCTTTTATAAGAAATGAGATGAAAATGGACCATTGAGATTAAGAGGCAAAAGACTTAATCAATGGTGGAGAAAAATAAAAGCTTGATCCTTGTGCACAAATATCCTCCAATATGAAAATAAGAGTTGACTTTTGTGTCCATATGAGACAAAAAGTGCTTTTTCCTTTTATAAAATAAGAATAATGCTTTATTTGTGCAACTTAGGATAAGAGGAAAAGGGGGGGGCTTTTTATTTATTAAAAGGGGAGGAAATATTCCTTTTAAATAAATAAAGACTTTAGGATAAAATGGTTAGCCCAAGGAATAATAAAAAATGATGAAATAAAATTTGATTAAGGAAATTGATATAATTGATAAAATGTTGATTATTGATAAAACTGATTCAGAGATAAATAAATCGAATAAATGGGGCCCAAAGTCTAGGTGACCATTTTTGGGTGCATACATTTGCCCCTCTTTGACTAATGTGTGATCGATCTGGGAACACATGTAGTCAAAGAATGAAGTTGCAATGTGAGATCAATTTGGGATCTCAAACAACTCATATGTGAGATCGATTTGGGATCACATCCGGACAAAACATAAACAAAGGTCTTTGAACATGAGGTCAATTAGAGATCACATTCAAAGTAAGAGATAAGAATCTCAAATTTGAGCAAAAGCTCACAAAAGATGTCTGAATCAGAAAAATCAAGGAATCGGGGATGAGAATCCCATAGATACTGCCCCCTCGGAATCGAAATAAAAATTAGGCAGAGGAGAGACAACAAATCGATAAAAATTTGATCAAATCAAAATGAAATCATAATCGAAGATAAATGATAACAGGATAACCATTAGGCAATGAAACATGCCTCAGTGATGAATTAGAAGAAAAGAAGTAGGGCGAATGAAAGACTAGAAAATTGAGAGACATGGAAAGGAAGAAATTCCATCAAAGATCAAAGAATTATGTCTCAAAAGGTCAGTCAATTGCATAGAAGAGGGGAAAAAAAATTGAAACATGATTTTGACTATCAAGATGACCTCAAATTTTGATTTGGAGTTCGAAAATGAATCCAGGACGTCAAAATTAGGTAGGGGTGCAATTTTTGCGCAATTCTAAGGTGTTTTAAAATTTGGTCAAAAAAAGTCAAAATGCTATAAAAGGGGAAAAAAAGTGTCATTGAAAAGGATGTGAGATGAAATACAAGAAGTGAAAGACATGATCGAGAGGAAGTGGAAGGTGAGCGCAGTTGACCAATAGGTCCATGTAAGATGAAAAGGAGAGCTCTCTCCATATGCAAGATGCAAAACTAAACTAACATGAACCTAGAAATGCAAGCTACTATGAAATGGTTGACTTGCAAGGTCACAACGCTTATAGACATTTGATTATCATCATCGAGCTTTATTGGTAGCATCGTAAGATCATACAATACACACTAGCATAACTATGTGGATATGAATATGATCTTTATCAGATAGAAATGTGGAAATCCCACCTAGGCATCAAAGACATGGAGGTCAAGATGACTAATGCAGTGAGATTACCTAAGTTTGATATGGCGAGATTATGCTTGTATCAAAACACATGAAAGTCAGGATAACTAGAAGCATGCACTCGCAAAACAGTCAAGGATAATACCTTGTCAATCCATAGTGTCAAGTAAGACCAACATAAATGCTCATGACAGTTAGGATCAATGAAATATACCCACAAGCAGATAAAGAAAGAAAACATGTTCTCATACCCTTAGTCTTCTAGCTATGCATCATCAAAAACTTCTCAGGGAGAGACCACTCATCAAAGAAATCCTCATAGACAGCACACAAAGAAAAATAAAGTCAACATATCTCAAGCGAGTTGATTGTTTAAGTGCGTGTGTGTTAGTCATAGAGTCAAACTCTGAGTATTGCATCTGCAAATGAGCAATATCGCATCATACTTAGACTATTGGGTAAGACATCTGATAAGTGTTAAGAAACACTCGACGCAAGGGTAGTGTTGAAAAACACTATTTGGGGTGGTGTTGAAAAACACCGGTTTGTGAAATACCCCAAGAGACAAATGCACCTAAAGGACCTATGCTAATAGGTATGCCCCCTAGACAAAAATAAAGACCAATTCTAGACCAAGGAAACAAGGTCAAGTCATGATGAAGAATGGCTAAGTGTTGAGGACGCATGCTAAAATACAATTTTTCAAAAAGCGTCAAGTAGCTCCTGTTTCCAGGTTTTCACCACTTGGAGATTTTTTGATTTTTTCTACCAAGGCGCTTGTTTCCAGGTTTTCACCAAAGCACTTTTTCTATTTTTTTTGAATTTTTTGCATTTTTTTAAAATATTTTTTCAGGACTTTTAATATTTTTTAGGATTTTTTCAACATCATATATCAATTTTTTTAGTATTTATTTGCAATATATATATTTTTTGGAGATACATCAAAGTGTCTATTACTAGATTTTCACTAAGATGATCATTTTTTCAAGATATTTTTTAATTTTAAATTTTTTTAACAATATACCATTTTTTTGGATTTTTTCAGGATCAATAAGTATGTACAAAGGATGCCCCCAGACAGAATGGGCATCAAACTCCCAAGCAAGATCACATCGTGTAGTCCCAATGTCTAGCAAGGTGGAGGACAAGAATGATTGACAAGCTGGTGGAAGAGATGGAAGACAAGAGAATGAAGGAGGGTGAAGGAAAGAAATCCTCAAAGGCAAACTCCTCAAGAGTACCCAAGCTAGGGAAAAATTGTCATGAAAAGCATATTTGGACAAGCAATGAAAGGCCAGCATGGGATAAGCCACAAAAGTGCAATGTAAGAGCATGAAAGGATGCAGTCCAAAGAGGGTAGACATGTCAAGAGACTTCATAGCATCGTGTTTTACTCTTTTTATTAGATCAAGACCAAGG
This sequence comes from Chamaecyparis obtusa, assembly GCA_027943335.1. NCBI lineage: Eukaryota > Viridiplantae > Streptophyta > Pinopsida > Cupressales > Cupressaceae > Chamaecyparis > Chamaecyparis obtusa. The sequence goes on from BSBK01000559.1 coordinate 977,271, forward strand.
GGGAAAATGATAGTAGAAGGCTAAAATGAATGGAGAAAAATGAATATGAAGGCTAACCATGAAAGGAATGAAAGAAATATTATCGTAAGATAGCTCACAAAATAGCCAAATGTTCGTGTATAGGTCAACATTGTCAAGATCAAAGAGAGAAGATAGAATGAATGAAACATGTAGAAGAACTACGCATGATGCCTGATTGCCAGGTTTTCATCACGGTACTTATCCAAGGTGCCACAAAGGAGTGGTTTTCACCATAGGATGAATTTATTTCTCTTTACTTTTGCTACCAAGGTGCTTGTTTCCAGGTTTTCACCAAAGCACATTTTCAATTTTTTTTTCATTTTTCATTTTTTATTTTTTGTTTCTATTTTCTTTTTTGGAAGAAGGCAAGCTTTTTAGATAATGCTCCTTGAAAGGATAAACCATGATATGCCAAGGATTCAAAATGATATGCTCAAAGATGCTGATAGGGAAAGGAAGATGGAAGAGAAAATGGAGGATAAGGCTTTATGTAAAGCGAGTGAAGTTGGAAGATAGGAGGAATAAGAAAATGAGAAAAAATGATAGAAGGTAGAAGGATAATGAATGGAAGGATTGTGAAAGGGTAGATGAAAAGGAAGGCAAGATCAATGTCAACACACACTTTGAAGGGTGGGGAGAGGATGGAGAAAATGTGAATGAAGGAACATGAGAAGGAATATGGAAAATGTTTAGCAGAGGTTGCGGTTTAGGTGCATGGAATGAAAGAATGTTTTTGGAGGAAGATGAAGTGGAAGCCTTTGGAAGCTTGAATGTCAATTTCACTTTTTGTTCAACATTAGACTCTTTCAAGAGAGACTTTGGAATCCATATAGCTTTAAGATTTTCATTTCCTTTTGATGATTTAGAGAGAATATCTTAAATGATGGATTTTGGCACCCATACTTGTCTTGTAGTTTTCTTCTTAGATATCTCTTTTGACTTTATGTTTCCATGTCGATTAGAGGAGACATGGTGATCTTTTTTTGATGGATTATTGTATTGCTTCTTTTTCTTGTATTGAACATTCAAGTTACTTCCAAAAGACTTGGGACTTGTGGAAGAAGGAGTAGGATATGACTGGTTTAGATGGGTTGGTGGATGAAAAAGATTCAAAGGTATGCATCTATGTTGATCTTGAGGAAAGATAGGAGATGGAGGGACATAAGGACCCAAGATGGATGACAAATTAGGAGAGTTAGGAGGGGAAAGTGAAGGGACATAAGGGCCCAAAATGGAAGGAAGACGTGAAGCCCTTATTATTGGTGGAGGAGGTCCAAGGATGGATGTGGAAGATGCAAAAGGATAATCAATAAGTTCATCAACATCTATATGACAACCAAGGACATCAGCATTTTTAGAGTGAGCATTAGGATTTACAATAGAATCACAAACATCTTGGATAGGAGCAACTTCTTTGATAGGATTGTTCAGAGCTTGCAAAGACTCAGGAAGAGTAGAAAGCGGAAGTGAACATGGAATGGTAGAATAAGAAGATGGAAGACTTTGATCTTGATAGGAATCTTTGGATAGCATAAGCGTATCATTTTTCTCTTGATTTTTAATAGGCTTAACAACAGAAGTAGCAGCACTATAATCAATAAGCTCAGTAGTGTAAATAGTAGCTTGATCTTGCTTAGGAGATGGTGGAATGAATGCGACAGAGCGTAGAGGATCAAAGAACCACGAAATGGATGAGAAACATCATGAAAAGGATTGGATGACATGGAGGATTCTTGATCTTGATATTTTTTTATGTTATTTCTTTATCATTTTTAGAGTCCTCTTGACATGGATCCACTTCTAAGGATAAGGAAGCATGTTGGGATTGCATGAAAGACTTTGGATGAGATGGTGAAGGACTAGTTGAAGTAGGCATTATAGTGCATAAAGGCTTAGGCTCTTTAGGTTTAGCATTATTGAAAGTATTTTTAGCCAAGTGAAGGTTAGCTTGAGTATCTTTAAGAGGTGGCCCTTGAGAATAACTATAGGGAACTGCATGAAAAGCATTAGGATTTGAATCGGATGAAGTATTTGTGAAAGATTTGGAAGACTTAGTGACTTTAGGAGATGTAAGGGTATTGGAGGAAGTAGAGGATGGAAGGGAACCATCACAAGACAAAGGTTCAACATTAGCATGATCTTGCTTGAGAGCATCATTTTTATTTTCAGCATGAATGTTCTTAGAGGAGAAATGCTCATAGTATCTATGTTTATAATCAGCACGGAAAGCTTTCTATTCCTCAATAGAAGTAGATGTATCATATTGTTCACAAAAAATATCATAATTTGTCTCAAAATCAGAGTCATATGGATCACCATCATAATCTTTCCAATATGAGGACCCATTTCTAGTAAGCACAAGGACATGACTAGGAGGACTCTTAGGAATAGAGGTGCCATAAGTATTGCTACATTGTCCATCATCATAGTCATCATAGTCATCAAAGGTGGGGGTGTCACTCTTCATGGAAGAGGTATCATAAGGACTATCACGTTGCTCATTATGGTATGTCTTGTGAAGAGAAGTAAGACTCTTTGAAGAAGTAGAAGAAGAATGAGATCGTGAAGAAGAGGAAATTGAAGACTTAGTGTAGGAAGAGGACTTGGATAATGAGGAATTCAAATAATGTTTAAAAGAGTCATGATAAGATTTGGAAGATGAAGAATGTGAATAGTGTTTAGAAGAATTGTGATAAAATTTAGAATGTGAGGAATGATGAGAAGATTTAGAAGATGAAGAATATTTGGATGAGATCATGAGTATGATTCTAGCAAAGGTGTCTGATTTAATTGACTTTTCTATTATTTTTGTCATAAATTCATTACTCATGAGAATTTTGGAGGAACAACACTTGTCGAATATGTCAATGAGCTCAAGATCATCTATTCTTAATAAAGGTTCCAAAACCAGATATTTGAGATTCATAGTTCTAGAAGAAGAATAATCAAGCATAGGAGCAATAGAAGAGATAAAATAGAAGAAAATAGACTAGATAATAAGAGGAAAAGAATCAGGAAGAAGAAGAAGAAGAATTTCCCATGGGAATAGAATACTTCAGAAGAACATGGAAAATGGAGAAGAAAGAAGAAGACTAAGATTCATCTTATGCAATTGATACCATAACGTTCATTGAGATGTTGAGCAACATGACAGCACCTAAGATCTGACCTGGACTGACCAAGGAAGACCAAACTTCTAAGGAGAACTCACTACAGCAGGACAGAACTCAGTTTCAATGTTCCAATTAGATCTTTCAAAAGATTTTGCAATGATGATCAAGAACATAGAACAACAATCAGAGAATTCAAACAAACAGTCTTAAAGCAATGGGCAAGGGACAAAGCAACCTTGCGTATGAACAGAGATAGTGACTTAGTATTCCTCTCCTTAAAGATTCTACTTGCGTATGTTCTTGAAAATGTTTTAGTAGGCACATAGAACACAACAACACTTTAACAAGCTATCTACAAGGATATACATGGCTTTCTAAAAGGAGTCCTCCTCAATATACGCAAGGTACGTGAGGCCCAAATTCATAGATGAGAATAATCCAAAATCACACAGCCAGGGGGAGACGGTAACCCAAATCTCCTCCTTCACTTCTCAAAGGTATAAAATTCTTTGAGGCTTAGCCAAGAGTGATATCAAACTCAATTTCCAAGAGAGGTGTCTTTCGATTCACCACCCGCTATTTATACTCTGTCAGAACATGGGAGTTAAGGTCGTCCCTTGAGGTGGTGTGTCCCCAAGCAGGCCTTCTAAAAATAAAATTAAGCAATTCACTATCAAAAGTATTTAAAGCACTAAGGGTGAAACACTTAACTCTTCAAGTAAATGTGAAGTGAGTCCAGAAGTGGAACATTTAACTCTTCAAGTGAATGTGAAGTGAGTCCAAAAGTGGAACATTTAACTCTTCAAGTGAATGTGAAGTGAGTCCACAAGGTGGAACATTTAACTCCTCACACAAACTCAAAGTGAGTCTAAAAGTGAAACATTTAACTCCTCACACAAACTCAAAGTGAGTCCAAAAGTGAAACATTTAACTCCTCACTCAAACTCAAAGTGAGTCCACACTTTAGAAAATTAATGAGATCAAGAAAACATAAAAAGGGGGAAACTTTGTGGAACACTTAACACTCTTTTCAAGTAGACCCATCCCTTATGTATGAATGTTGACCTTGCATCCAAAGGGCGGTAATGAGGGGCGATTAGAAATAAATGAGTCCAACACCCAATTTAGCTAACGAGATCAATCAAAAGTAATCTAAAGTTGCTTATCAATACTACTCACAAATGACAAAAGGTTGAATTAATGGAATATTTAACTTTCCAAGCAAACATAGAGTGAGTCCACAAAGTGGTGCATTTAACTCCCTATGTAAACAAAGAATGAATCCATGACCTCAGTCATTCAATGAGATATTTGATATTGGAACCAAGAATTACTTAAGGTTTAAACACAAGCACTCACTTACATAAACTTGTAAAAACAAATCTATATTCTTTCATTTCCCATTAAGAGCATCAATTGAAATGTGTTCTATGAAAGCATGTAAAACACTCAAGCCAAACACATGAGAGGTTCAATTTTAATCCCAAAATCCAAATGTTGTAGAGATGAAACAAAGTACCTCAAGTCCAACGCTTTGTTTTAAGCATTTTTCATGAAAGCAAGAGCACCTTCAAATGAACAAGACAAGAAAACAAGCAAACAAGCAAACAAGCTATGCAATATATATCCAACTTATGCAAACCTTAAGGTTAGATCTGAAAATCAATTTTTAGGAGCAATAATAGCCAGCAAATAATCCAAATGATAACTCATATCATGCATTGAACAATGAAAAATAAGTGCATACCCATCACAAAATTTTATTTTTTTTGCATTTGACCTAGTCAACAAGATTTGATTTTTTTGACATGATTTCGGCCAAAAAAATAGAAATGAAAAATAGAGACCCCTATTAAAAAAATAGAGAGCTTTCCAAAAATGTAAAATTTTTAGAAAAATCTCTTCATTTGTGCCCTAGAGAGCCACTTTCCCAAAATAGACTGGTTTTTACAAATTGACCAAATGAGATATGATATGATCTCTAAATTAAAATCAAAATGAATGGACCCCCTGTATAATTTCAAGACCTTTCTAGAAATGTAAAAAATTCTGAAAAATATGCTAATTTGCGTCAAAAATTAATTTTTTATGAAAAAAAAAGAAAAAATCATAAAAAATAAAAATTACGTCAAAAAATTCTAAATTGTTTTTTGGAGCTTCTCTGATATGTCCCCAACCTACAAAAAAATTTTTAGACCAAAACACCAAGCTGTTTGGGAGATATGATCAAATATTTCAAATCTAGGGTTTTCCATCTCCAAACAAATCTTCACAAGGGTTAGCTCCAAAAAAATAATAAAAAACCAGTATGTAAAAGTGGGTTGCCCCATGGTGGGTGCCAAAAATATATGGTGAAAATGTGACCACACTTCTATGAATCTTTACATGCAAGAAAACTCAACAATGAGCCCTCACAAATTGATCCATAGCTCTTTATGCATGGAGTTGCAAGATTTGTAAAATTGCTCTCAGCTAGAGCTATAAACTCATGACCTTGCTAGTCAACCAAACAATGAGAGATTCCAAATCAAAGACAAGGGCAACAATGCCAATATCTCCAATGAAATCAATATGGATGCAATGCAATGCAAACTAATCTATGAGAATGAAAGATGCAAGCTATGCTATGAAAGGAAAATACAAGTGTTACAAATCCTCCTATTAAGCTATGTGAGATTAATCTATTGCATAAAAGAAATCTATACTAAAAATGCCATGATTATGCAACTATGAAAACAAACTAAATGAGATGCAACAACAATGTCTTCAAAGCTTGAATGCAAGAATGTCTTCAAAGAGCTCCAAATGACCTAGAAAACCTGCAGCATAACATTAGCATAAAAACCTAAGATATGAAAATGAAGGAGAGAGCTCTTCTTTTATAAGAAATGAGATGGAAATGGACCATTGAGATTAAGAGGCAAAATACTTAATCAACGGTGGAGAAAAATAGAAGCTTGATCCTTGTGCACAAATATCCTCCAATAGAAAAATAGGAGTTGACTTTTGTGTCCATATGAGACAAAAAGTTCTTTTTCCTTTTATAAAAAAAGAATAATGCTTTATTTGTGCAACTTAGGATAAGAGGAAAAGGGGGGGGGGATTTTTATTTATTAAAAGGGGAGGAAATATTCCTTTTAAATAAATAAAGACTTTAGGATAAAATGGTTAGCCCAAGGAATAATCAAAAATGATGAAATAGAATTTGATCAAGGAAATTGATATAATTGATAAAATGTTGATTATTGATAAAACTGATTCAGAGATAAATAAATCGAATAAATGGGGCCCAAAGTCTAGGTGACCATTTTTGGGTGCATACAAATATCTTTCCTCTAAATGATATAATCAAGTTCTCCCGTTAAAACCATCTTGAAATCATATTAGAGAAACAATACAACTTTCCAATAACATCTCAGTCAGCTCTACTAAACACACAACACAAATTAGGACGACGTAGCTCCATGTGAGTAGACGCATCGCTTCACATCGTCGGCTCCACCAAATTAACTGATACTTTGTTCTCATGTTGAATTACATCATGTGCTCTTAACCAAACATACTTAACTCTTCTGAAAATACTAATCCAAGCACACATATCAAACTGATAGGCGCAACTACTATAATAATAAAAACAATGTCGGCTCTGCCAGATAGACTTAGGAAACTGTGACTATCAATTGGAGACTTCATAACTCAACCTGTACTACATATATGACTCTGTGTCCATGAACATAGAATCATACATATGTCTACAACATAAATATAAATGCGCAAGACTTTATTACAACCATACTGTAAATCTCATACATAACTCTTCCTGGGACCTGTTAGGAATAGTCACTGATACAGACTACAATATTATTGTCTTCACTCAGAATCAATCTCTACGTCTATGATATCATGCTGATAACATATTTAGGAAACACATAGTCAAGGCTCTCTCTATCAGGCTTCCACGAATGCTGCTTACCATATGTTGTCATCAATGACAAACATACAGTCAACACTCCAGCTTGCTGACAAATCTCCAACAATCTCCCCCTTTGGCATTGATCACAACATATGAAATGAAAAACACCAGCAATCCAAATATACAATCTTTTTATAATATTCACCATTTCCTCAACAAAACTCCCCCAAGGATGAATCCTCCATCTCTTACTATTTTGTTTCTTCTCAACTAAGTACTTACTCCCCCTTGCTGTAATTCTTTTATAACATTCTCCATTTCCTCATCAAAACTTCCTTAAGGACAAATCCTCCATCTACTGCTGAATGCTTTGAATATCAACTATTATATTACTTACTATTTTGTTTTTCATGACTATATACTTACTCCCCCTTTGACATCAATTGAAAAGGGTGCCAAACAATTAAGCATAGGTACTACTCCTGAAGTAGAGTAGTCAACCTTTCATTAGTCACTGAGGACTGATGCACTCCTGCAATCTCTAATCAAATTCAGGGAAGGGGATTACTCCCAGCTTCTCCCTGAGATACTCAAATGTATCCTTAGGTAAAGGCTTTGTGAATATGTCTTCTAGTTGATCTTTTGTGCTCACATAGTCCAACTTTACTTCTTTCTTTGCTACTTTATCTCTTAAGAAGTGATATTTTATCTCAATGTGTTTTGTCTTGGCATGCATCACAGGGTTCTTTGATAGTTCTAGTGTTATCACAATGAATAAAAATATGATAATCAATTTGTTCTAGTGGGGAGAGGGGGTTCTCATCCTTTGGTGCAGCCTATCTTTGTAGGTAAACTGATTTTGATTAATCTGGATATTGATACTGTTGAAGAGATCTCCAAAAATGCAGAGGATTTTGCTTCTACTACTGCTATTTTTTTTATTTTTGGGGTTTTCGGCCCTCTCTTCCAAATTTACATGCTTGGATATCCAAACATCAGGAGCCCATTATAACTGATACAGTTCAGATTTATCCTATGGGTAGGGGTTTTTTTATTGTGAAATTTGAAAATGATGTAGATAGGAATACTATCTTGTGCAATAGTTGTTTCTCTTGGGAGGAGCGTTTCCCCCTAATGGCCAAACCCTAGTATTAGGGGTTTGATCCTCTTTCTGAATCCTTTAATAAAATACCCATTTGGGTAAGACTGCCAAATCTTCCCCTACATCTTTGGCTCGATTCAGTTTTGGAAGCTGTGGGGGAGGCCATTGGGGATTTCTAGATGGTTGATTTAGATTCCTATGATGTTTTTAAGATGATGTATGCTTGTATTCTTGTGGAGGTTGATGTTTCTTTGGGTCTTCCTAAGAAGATTACTTTGGCATCTTCAATGGGAACTTGGACCCAGAATCTTGATTACAAGTGTATTCCTTTCAGATGCAGGAAATATCATATGATTGGACACCTTGTTGCGACGTGTTCATTTGATAAGGTTAGATCAAAGAAATTGCCTTCTTGGTGGTTGGGGGTTTCTGACCACCATTATACGATTTGAAAAGTTTCAAAGGATGGGGGTGTGGCTACCTACTCTCCTCAGATTGATCATGATGCAGTTGTTGGCCAGAATAATGTCCTTGTTGCTACTATTTCTATTGTTGATGCTGCTATTGATGCTGTCTCTGGGGTAGTTGGCACTGGTTCACTTGGCTCAGCTGTCTTGGCAGTTGCTACTACTACTGTCTTTGATGCTACCGATGCTATCTCTATAGCGGCTCTAGTTCAAAATGTTAAGGTTGCCCCTTCTTTTGTTGCTATCTCTATCCATAACATAGAAGCTAGCGCTGGTTCAACTATCTTATCTCCTGTCACTGGCTACCCTTTAGTGGGTTCTTCAGGTGTTTCTCAGGATTGTTAGAAGGCTGCTGAAAAGGTGGAGGATGGATGGACATCAGTCAAAGGAAAAAAAGTCAATTCCTCCAAACCTTTGTTTGATATGTCATTACAGTCTCATAAGAATGGACCAAAATGTAAATCTTGATGGTCCTTTGTTGTGTTTAGCTGGGCTGGTTTTCCGCCCTCTTGTTGGGAACTATGGTGTGTTCCCCTAGTTTGTTGGGTGGTGTTCCATAATTGTTTTAAGATCTTTTATTGCTATATCTTTCTCTTCTCTTTGTACAAGGTTTCAGGTCCTTTAAAAACCTATTTTTACTTAATCAAAGCAATATGATAATCAATCTGAATACCAAAATCCTTTATCATCTGCTTGATCCACACAATTCTAGAGAAAGTTAATGCTACTGCAACATACTCTACTTCTGTTGTCGACTGAGAAATATAATTTTTCTTCTTACTTGTCCAAGTGACAAGCCTATTTCCAAGAAATACTGCTCCTCTTGAGGTACTCTTCCTATCATCCACACATCCTGCCCAATCTGCATCTGTATACACATGAAGTTCTACATTTTCTAAATTAGGATACAATAAACCATAGTCTATAGTTCCTTTCAAGTCTCTGAATATCCTCTTTACCGCCATGAGATGACTTTGTTTAGGATTTGCTACAAATCTTCCAACAATACCAACTACATTGGAAATATCAGGTCTAGATTGAGTAAGATAGATTAGTTTACCAATCATAGACTTATACAAGGTTATGTCTACTACTGTTGAATCATCTTCTTTTGAAAGCTTGCATCCTGTTATCATAGGGGTACTTACTGGCTTGCAATCATCCATCTTGAACTTCTTCTATATCTCTTTCACATACTTAGATTGATTAATGAATATGCCTTTGTCTGTCTGCTGCACATTTAGTCCTAAGAAGTACTTGATAGGTCCAATCATGCTCATTTCAAATTTTCTCTACATCTCTTTAGAAAATTCAAGACTACGCTTGTCATTACCACCAAAGATAATGTCATCAACAAATATAGCAACCAATATCAATCCATCAGATGTTTCTCTTATGAATAAGTTACCATATGCTGCTCCTTTCTTGAATCCAATCTTGGTCAAGTAACTATCAAGTCTTTCATACCAAGCTCTAGGGGCTTGCTTAAGTCCATAAAGGGCTTTCTTCAATCTGCATACCATATCAGGTCTATCTGATAGGGTGAATCCTTCAGGTTGCTCTATGTATACTTCTTCCTTCAACTCTCCATTTAGGAATGCTTACTTGACATCCATCTAGTATACTTTAAAGTCTTTGAATGTAGCATAAGCTAAAAAAAACTTTATGGCTTCCAATCTGCTTACAAGGGCAAATGTATCAGAATAATCAATTCCTTCTCTTTGCGCATATCCTTTACATACTAGTCTTGCTTTGTTTCTTACCACTGTTCTATCTTCATTCATCTTATTTCTGAATATCCACTTGGTTCCAATCACATTCTTATCACTAGGCCTAGGTACCAATTCCCATGTGTCATTCTTAATTATATGATCTAGCTCTTCTTTCATTGCTTTATGCCAATCTGAATCATTACATGCATCTTCAACACTTAAGGGTTTAATCTGTGATAGTAAACATACCTCTTCATTTGATGTGGAACTCTTTGCTTTTGATCTTGTTATGACTTTACTATTATGATCTCCAATGATGTCTTCCTTTGAATGATATCTAGATGTGAATTTAGGAACATTAGGTGTGATTCTCTCATCCGACTTCTGTGATTCTTCTTCACTAGTTTCAGGGTCATTAAATAATACATCAATGTTGTCAAACATTTCATCAACAACTGTTTCTCTAGTGGTAGGTCTAGGTTCTTCTTCAATCATAGGTGCATAATCATGATATCTTTCTTGAATCATAAACTTCTCATCAATCTTAACATGAGCACTTCCAATGATCTTCTTCAATCTTAAATTGAAACATCTATAGGTTTTGCTTTTAGTAGAGTAACCAAAAAAAATACCTTCATCACTTCTTGCATCAAACATGCCAATTGCTTCATCCCTCTTGATGTAGTACTTGCTTCCAAAGATTCTAAAGTATTTTACTGTAGGTACATTCCCAAACCATAGCTCATAAGGTGTCTTGTCTGTGCTTGGCCTCAATTGTATTCTATTGATAGTATAGACTGCAGTATTGACCGCATCTCTCCAATAGGTGTGTGCGACATTTCCTTACATAATGATGGTGCACGTTGTATCAAGTATGATCCTATTCCTTGTTTCTGCAATTCCATTCTGCTGAGGGGTTCTAGGTGCACTTAACTGTCTCTTTATCCCATGTTCTTCACAATAATCATAAAATTTGTCAGAGGTGAATTCTCCTCCTCTATCTGATCTCATACATTTAATCTTTAATCTAGACTCATTTTCAACCTTAGCTTTGAATAATTTGAACTTCTTAAATGCTTCTGATTTGTCCTTCAAGAATGCAACCCACATCATTCTAGAACAATCATCAACAAATAAAATAAAGTACCTTTCACCATAGTATGATCTTGTTTGAGTTGGTCCACATAGGTCTGTATGTACTAGATCCAATTTATTCTCTGCCAAATTGTGCTTGCTTCTGAATGAATCCCTCACATGCTTTCCCATTACACATTCCCTGCATATTGTATCAACTAGTTTTGCAATGCTAGGAAGGTCTCTTACTTCCTTTACATTGCTTATCTTCACTATGTTGTCAAAATTGATGTGACATAGTCTTTTGTGCCATAACCAACTGCCATCTACTTTAGCAACAAAAAAACTTGCTTCAGGATTAAGCTGAAAAACATTACCTTTAGTTTTTGAACCTGATGTAATCATTTCTCCTTCCTTGTTATTAATGATGCACTTGTTTTCTTTGAGTTCCAACTGATATCCTTTGTCAAGCAACTATCCAACACTTAGTAAGTTATGCTGCAAACCATCAACATAAAGAAAATCATCAGTGTTGTTCTTTACATCCAAGGTGATAGCTCCTCTACCTATGATAGGATTAGGAGTGTTGTCTCCAAATCTAACCATGCCGCCTTTGTATCTATCTAGATGTACAAATCTATCCTTGTCTCCTATCATGTGATGTGAGCAACCACTGTCAATGATCCAATCTGTCCTGATGTCAGCTTGCGAAATCAGTGCTAACTTTTGTGCTTTCTTTTCATCTTCAAGGTCCATTTCATCAAACATTTTCTCCATGCCTTCAAGAGCAATGAATCCAATCTCATCTTCTGCTGACTCTTCATATGACACTCCATCTCCAACATAGTAACATTCTTTTGTATATTTGGGCTTGTAGTTAGTTTTGAACTTCTCGACTCTAGTAGGACACTTAGTTGCAAAGTGACCAATCTTGTTACATGAAAAGCATTTGAATGGTAATTGACCTTCATATTTTCCTTTTCCTTTCCTTTCTTTCTTAGCAATCAAATCAATGAAATCATCTAGTTCTTTCTCTTCATCATCATCATCAAAATTACTAGAAGTGTTCAAGGATTTCTTACCATGGACTGAAGCTTTGAAAGTTGTCTCACTTTTAGGCTCTGTTTTCAATCTTGATATCTCAAAAGCTGAAATTTTATTGATTAAGGTCTCTCTTTTGAAGTCTTTTGAAAATTGGATAGTCTCATCTAGGATGTTTATCTTGCTCTCATATTCTGATGTCAAAGTAGTCATCAATTTATCCATTATGTCTTCTTCCAAGATCTCTCCATCATTGTTTCTGATTCCTACAACTTCTTCATTAATCCTTTGATTGTAGGCTCTAATGTTCTCTTCAGGTAGCATCTCCAATGTATTTTACTTTTTCTTCCATGTCTTTCTGTGCACATTCTTGGCTTAGACATCTCCTTCAAACATGTCTTCTAGATACTTCCATATCTTGTAGGCTTTATCTACTTTCTCGATCTCTGAAAACTCACTGTTAGACAATGCGCTGATGAGGGCTTCTTTGGCAATATCATTTTGAGTGAACATCTCTTTTTGCTTAAGGGTTGCATCTTCCTTTGCAAGATTTGCAAGAGAGGGAATATGAACTTCTTTGGTAGCAACTTCAAAAATTTCAAAGGCAATGCACTGCAAGTGTGTCATCATTTTGTTCTTCCAATCCAGATAGTTCTCTCCATCAAACTTAGGACTTTCTTTTCTAAAGAATGCCATTTGATCAACCTCAAGCTGTTAAAATTTCTCTCCGAGGCACTTGGATCTGATACCAATTGTTAGGAATAGTCCCAAGAGATAATTGAGAGGGGGGGGGGGGTGAATCAGTTATCTACAAGATTCAATTCTTTATCCAATTAAGTACAGAAGAACTTTAATCATAAACATAATATGAGAACACTTAACACAACACCACAATTTTGGTTATGGGGAAACCCAAATAGGTAAAAACCCTGGTGGGAATTAGCACCCAATATAAACTGCACTAGAGTATTATGATCCCTGTTAGAAGATATTACAACCCTGTTAGGAGTTGATCTTTACAATGCATTAAGTACAGTGACCTAGTCAAAGGTTGGACCTTGTTAGGAATCTTTTACAATTAACCCTATTAGGGGTGAGGACACATTGTCCAGGAGCACACTCCTTAAAGGGGTGAAGGCTGCAACCTTTTGTTTAACAAATACACACTATATCTGGATCTTGGTGAATTGTGCGTAGACCTCATGTCTTGATTAGTTCCAATGAATAGCATATACTCTCTACTTTGTCACATAGACCTTCTACTGATGGCTCAACACTTCGCACCTTCTTCTATGCTCTTATCTTTTAACTCTCTACCATACTTAGCAATAAAAAATGACTGCCTATAAATATCTTTCCTCTAAATGATATAATCAAGTAAACTTGTTAGAACCATCTTGAAATCATATTAGAGAAACAATAAAACTTTCCAATAACATCTCAGTCGGCTCTACTAAGCATGCAACACAAATTAGGACCGCACAACTCCATGTGAGTAGACGCGTTGCTTCACATTGTCGGCTCCACCAAATTAACTGATAATTTCTTCTCATGTTGAATTACATCATGTGCTCTTAACAAAACATACTTAACTCTTCTCCAAATACTGATCAAAGAATGCATATCAAACTGATAGGTGCAACTACTATAATAATAAAAACAATGTCAGCTCTGCCAGATAGACTCAGGAAACTGTGACTGTCAACGGGAGACTTCATAACTCAACCTGTACTACATATCTGACTCTGCATCCATGAACATAGAATCATACATATGTCTACAACATAAATATAAATGTGCAAGACTTCATTACAACCATACTGTAAATCTAATATAGAACTCTTCCTGGGACCTGTTAGGAACACTCACTGATACAAACTACTATATTAATTTCTTCACTCAGAATCAACCTCTGCGTCTATGATATCATGATGATAACATATCTAGGAAACATATAGTCAAGGCTCTCTCCATCAGGCTTCCACGCATGCTGCTTACCATATGTTGTCATCAATGACAAACATATAGTCAACACTCTGGCTTGCTAGAAAATCTCCAACACCAGGTACTCCTTGGAGAGAAAGTGGATCACCAAAACACAAAAATAATTAAGTCTCATTAATCTTCTTTCATGTTTAGGAACTAAAAAACTTCATTTATTGGGCTTACAACAAACTTTCATCCACTCTTGAATGCCTTAAATGGACTAAATTGTGTATCTTTCCTAAACATTTCCTAATCAATCCTAATCATTCCTAATGAAGCCTAAAGAAATAAAACTCACTTATAATGTTTCATTTTTAGATAAAAAGAACTTCATTCATCCAAACTTAAGTGCTTTAGGATTTTTCATGCAATTTAGGAACACTTCAAGATTTGAGGGCTTAAAAAGGGACTAAATCTACATGTCATTCCTAATTAGTTCCTAATAAATCCTAATCCATCCCAAATGTTCCTAAATCAATCTTGATGCATAATTCTTGGCTAAAATAAACTTAATTTTCAAAATCTTGAGTGTTTTAAAAGTTTTATGCATTCCTAAGGCAATCTAGGAACACCTCATTTTTTGCTCTAAAACTGAATCCTAAAGAACCAAATCTTGAATGACCCAAAAGAAATGAATCAAAGTAAATATCAAAATTCATTACATTAGATTCCTAAAGAAAAAACACAATCTTTAATGCCTAAAGTGAAAACAAAGCAACTTCATTTCATTTCAAAGTTCAATTTGGGATCCTAAAAGAGAAAAATTTAATCTCGAATGCAAAAAAGGGTAAAATACTTGCAAACATTTTTCAAAAAGCTTTCTTGCTTTCAAAGAATGAAAAAATCAAAATCCTAAACATACGTGTTTTCAAGTCTTGATTTGAAAAAAACTTAAATCAATTTGGAAAAGAACTCTTCATGGTGTGTATCTAGGGGAGTCTTTCAATTTTGCAAATCCTATTTAGACTAAGTGACGTAAAACAAAATGAACTAGGACAAGTTCATTTGTTCTACTTCTAGCGAGGCCTATTCAAAGAGAAGAGCACTTCCTCTTTGGAGAATGACCTCAAATCGATACTTCCCCAACCGGTATAGAAATAAAGTGTTGAGAAAACTCTCGCTTCATCCCCTCAATCTTGGGCAATGCTTGTTGATGGTAGCCCAAGGTAGGTGAATATCCCTACTATTTCAACATGGTCAACAAGTCTCTTAAGCGAGTCATGCATGTACAAATTGATTGAGAGGACACCATAGACCAAGTTAGATACTTATTAAAATAGAGGCTTCCCGATCTACTCCTGAAGGTATCAAAAACTTTGTGCAAGGATCGATCCAAGTGGTTTCCCAGATCACCTGAAGATTAATCACCATATGTATCCCTTTTGGGGTACCAAGTTGTGGGAAAATATTCTGATACTAGCCTATCCTTACGTAGTTCTTATTGATGTATTTTCAAAGTTCCAACCTCAGTGAAAACATCTGTTAGAATATATACATTTTTGGGAACATTATCAAAATCAGTTGTCAATCATTTTCTTGTATCCCACAAAGTTGCTTTGTCCTTTGTTGGGATTAGTCTCAGAGTATCTCTTGAGTCTTTTGGTCCTTTTCCATTGGAGACATCAATTCTAAGCCAAAAATTGATCAAAGTTATCCAAACATCCTTGCACAAAGATCCCTCAAAATCAGATACCCAAAGCATTGATTCAACAAAATTGCCAAAATCTTCCAAGCTATGTCCGATTAGATCAAGCATAAGAAATCCAAGCTACCCAATTCCTGTGTTTATCAGGAGAAGAAGATTGTAAAATGAAACCTTAAAGATCAGCAACCTTCCCTCAAAGCAATCCAAGAAAAATCCAAGTATCAAGAGAAATTGGACAATGTGGGTTACAACATAAGAGTGAAACAATTTGTAGCCCAATTCCAGGTCAATCATCGCTATGCCAACCTAGAGAGTGAGGAATAGTTTGGCCCATCACATATCCATCATTCCTTTAGAATCCCACATCCAGCCTTGACATCCTTGCATCCTAGGTCATCCTTAGTTACATTATTGCATCATAAATTCATTTCCCTTAGCTTGCATCATAGTTCATCCTCCTAGTTGCATCCTTGCATTATTTGTCACCATCCTAGATTGCATCATAAGTGATCTCCCTAGATTGTATCCTAGATAATCATTGCATATTAAGTCATCCTCTTATAATAGCATCATCCAGTCATCCTCTATCATCCTCCATCAATAGTTCACAATCAGAATCCTTGCCTCATCCCATCATCCTTGATCCTTAATCTAGAATCCAACATCCAAGTCATAATGCTAACATCCTTGAACCAAATCCAGTTATCAAACCATCCAATTTGTGTCATATCCTTTGAGTTGCTTCAAATCCTCATCCTAAATTAGAAATCTCCATCCTTTGACTAAGCATTGTCTAGGGCATCCTATACTTGTCCTCGTAAGCCTCATCATCTCGAGAAAGAGATTGGCCTGCATTAACAAGAATCCCATCTTCCAAAGATCATCAATCTATCTTAGGTTGACAATCCTATCCTCATTGATCCTACATTAGGAAGAAAAAACTCATTTTCAACACTTAGTAATCCTCCACCATCCTCCATCTTCCATCATCCTCAAACCAATCAACATCCCACCATCCTTCGGTTCATCCAAGTCCTTGCATCATATCCTTAGGTTGCATAGGGTAATCCTATCCTTATATTTTTCTTAGAAGCATCTTGCATCCATCCATCATCTACATCTTCATCCTTAGATTTGCTTTCCATGCCTATCGAGATGCGATCTAGGAAGAGGAGGAATGTGGATCCCAACCCGGTCACTAGTTCATCTGATCCCAACAATCCTACCAGCATGACGGTGACCTATAATCCAAAAATCCCACAAATTAAGAATGTATGGGAAGATCTAACTGAAACTCCCACATTGTTCTCCATGGAAGTATTCACGAGCCATCTTGGGCATGCACAAATGGTAAGTGAAATCATTGATCAAAATCAATGAGCTATATTGGCAAACTTTGCACAAGAGGGTACTTCCATTCCACCATATCTCTAGCCCCTCATCCCCATAAAAAAAATCCATATCCCAGCTAAAGCTTATACCCCCATCATCCAAGAAATCCATGATCCTGACTTGCAAATATCTTAGGTAGCCTCACCCATCCCCCATCTCTTGAAAAGTAACTCCACAACTCCCACAACACAAACAACAACACAATCCACTTCCTTTTCCATCATGGGAATTCCACCATCATCCACAACATCTCAAGCCACCACTCAGGCCCAAAGCTTCACACAAACTTAACCTCCACCTCCCACACAAGATGGCACATGAGCAGTTCCTCCACCTTTCATGAGCCAAGCAGTATCATGCTTTCCAGGGGTGACACAATTGTTACCCTCATTCACTCAGCAAGCTTCCGCATCAATACCATCCTTTTTGGGGGTAGAGAAACCGTTTCCCTCCTTCATTCAGCAAGCCTCCACATCAACACCATCCTTCCCATGGGGAACAAAAGCATCTTCTTCCACTTCTCAATAGGGATTCACCCAAGCATACATTCCACCTCCACCTTTTATTGCTCACACATAAGCCGAAAAACTTACCTTCACAATAGGGATGCCCTTCATGGGCCCTCAAAATCTACCATCTACATCCAAGAATCCCATCATCACTTCTGCATCCTCTGCATCAGAACTCCCGCCATGAACTGACTCTCATTGGGGCCTCACCCAAGCAAAAATGCACACCTTGGGTATACCGACCCAATCCCACATATCTATTCCCACAAACCAACAAGCCACTTTCCCCCAAGAAGTGCAATAACAACCATCACAACCTCCGCCAACTTCATCCTTTCCTTCATATACCAACTATCTATCCGTACCACCTACCACTTCTTAAATAGTTCCAACACCACAACTTCAGAGTTCCGCCCATCTTGCCAGCTACCTCACACAACCATCTCCTATATCCAGCTTCCAAACAACCACTCCACCACTTAGCAATGTAGGAATGTATCCCATATACATTAGCTAAGCCCAAAGACAAGTGCACCAAGGCCAATCCTATTAGCAAGCCATACTATTTCATTAACCTTCCCCACAATAATAATACTTCCGAGCACAACAACAACAACATCCTATCATCCCCCAATAGCAACAAACATCATCCTATCCAATGTAGCAACAACATCCCATCATCCACCAACAACAACAAGCAACTTTGTTTCTTGCACAACAATACACCCCCACACCTCAACAACAATATCCTCCCTAATAAACATCACCCCAAAATCCATTTTAGTTTGCCTATCTTGCTAAGCAATTTTCATATCCTACTCCACAATATCCACCACAAAACCATCCATACTCACTAGCACCATCAGATCCTTTTCCAATGGGAGCACCGACTCCAACGCTGATCAATGCCGAGTGGGAAGAAATGATGAACGCTCTTAAGGAGCTTAAAGCTAGAACAAAGAGCAAGACCTTGAAATTAAAAGAGGTTTGTCCCTATCCCTTTGAAATATCCATCAAAACTATCCCCTTTCCTAAGCACTTTGAGACCCCCAAGTTTGACAAATATCAAGGAAAAGAAGATCAAGTTAGCCATGTCAAGGAATTCTATATGGCTTGCCAAGAAGTGGCTTACAATGACAATTTCCTCATGTGCCTATTCCCCAAGAGCTTGGGAGGAACTGCTATTGAGTGGTTTTATAAGATACCCTATGGGACAATCACAACCTTTGTAGATTCTCTGAGAAGTTCGTTGCTCAATACACTCATAATGTCAAGAATGAGCTATCCTTGTTAGACCTTTGCAACTCAAAGAAAAAAGGAGGTGAGAGCCTAGCTAATTACCTATAATGATGGAAAAAACTCACCACATGATTATCATATCAACCACCTAAGAAACATCTTACTAAAATTTTCATTGATAACCTGCATCCTAAACTATCCCATTTCATGAGGATGAACAACATTCAAACTTATCAAGACATGAAAGGAAAAGGGATAGACATCAAAAGAGGCCTCTTAGACGAAGGCACCATCCGACACTACAAAGATGATTCACATAGAAAACCCAGTAATGACAAACCTCGCTACTGGAATAAGAACAAGAACACTATTACCGATGAAGCCACTGACACCAAATATGTCCAAATTACTATGGTCGGTCCCACACCATCTATTCCTACATGTCAACAACAACAACCAAACAATCAACAACCTATGCAACACTATCAACAACAAGCGAAACAAGGCAACCAAGAAAATTAGGCCAATGCCATATCTGTTACCCCAAATTAGAACATGCCTCTAGTCTAGACTAATCAGTGATGTACCTTCACACCTCTTGGTGAACCACTGGATGTAATCTTCCATTGAATGACCAAAGCCAACCTAATCACCTATCCTCCAACTCATAAATTTGATGACGCAACTCCCAAGCCTACATGGTACAAAGAGCATGAGTATTGTGACTATCATCATGTTAAAGGATACACTACCCTCAAGTGCATGAAGCTAAAGCACTATATCCAAGATATCATTGATATAAAAGGGATCCAAGTGGACACACCAACCCAACCTTCACCTAATGCTAATATGAAAATCTATCAAAATGTGTTCCCTCAACACAATACTGGGAAGAATCTGGTCAATACCAATCCTCCACCCCAGAACCAAGGAAAAGCCAAACAAGGAGACCATGCTGACCACACAGACTATACTACTACCCACATCAATTACGACAAATTTGTTTGATGCATAACCCAAGTTGAGCCCATTGTCAATGTTATCCATGTCAAGGGAGAAAATAGTCAATGTGCTGTTACCATACACAGAGGCCGAATATTTGTCACCGGTGCTAATCCCAGACCTACTCACAATGCATAGTATAATCTTCTAGAACACCTTGGGAATACACCTGCTCAAATCTCTATCCTTGGCCTTCTCCGCACTTCACCCATCCATCAAGAGATCCTCAACCAAACCCTCCAAGAAGGACATGTTCCCACACATATAAATATTGTCCAATTTGAAAACCTTGTGGGACACCTATTAGCATCCTATGCTCTTTCCTTCAAGCCTTTTAACATACCATCCATTGAGCCTGACCACAATCTCCCACTCCACATCACCATCATGGTCAAAGACTTTACCATCAAATAGGTCATGATAGATAATGGCTCAGCCCTAAATTTGTGTACTTTGAAATTCATCTAGCAAGTGGGATTCACAGAGGCCAACATATCACACGATGTTATCACTATCATGGCCTATGATAATTTGGAGCGTACCTCAGAAGGTACCATTATTTTTCCCATCAAGCTAGGCCCAACAATTCAAGATACCATCTGTCACATTTTTTATCTAGACCTACTGTATAACATCATCCTCAACTGACCATGGATTCATTCCATCAATGTCATACCATCTACTTATCACCAGTGCCTCAAAATTTTGCATTAAGGCACTGAGATCACCATCCATGCAGATCCCCAACCCTTCGCATATTGTCATGCATTGGAAGCTTCATTTCCCCATTACACCCATTGTCTTGGAATCGACATTGGCACATCCATTGCCAGTTCATCCCGATCCCATAGCGATCCATAGACTATCCTAGCTTCCACCCTTTCTTTCGTCAAGATCAACAACCATGCCTGTGGTGAGTACAACCTAAATGATGCCTTTGCAGTAGGGTCTCTACCTCTTGATCCACCCACACAAGGGCTCCCAAGCCACCAAAGCAAGCCTACTCCACTTGATCATGAAATTAAGCAGTTAGGACCATTAACTTTTATTTCCCATGGAATCATAAATAGTCTAGAGATGGACCCTGACATCAACCAATGGCTATACATAGACCCCCCACCTCCCGACACTGAGCTCTTCAGTTACTTCAAAAATAAATATCCAACATCACACAAGTACACCATGAAACAATGGAAATACCAAGGCGGTGGTCTAGGACCACAAGAAAGTGGAAGCAAAGATCCAATAAAGGCCACCAAAAATCTGAAACATCAAGATCTTGGCTTTAATACCCCTCGCCAGTGCATACAAGAACCCAATACCACAACTGGGGGCACTAATTCACTCAACGTAACCCCCTTGAATATCTAGGATGACCTTGTAGAGATCGAAGACATCCTTGAAGAGGAAGAAAAGAAATCCTACGATGACATCTTAGACAATGATACCCTCTTGGGAACTTCTGTCCTCCATCAACTCATCATTAACATCATTGAACTTCCCCTCATTCATCCTCAATTCATAGACTGGTATCAACCAAGCGTCACATGTGTCGATGAGTTCCAAAGCACAGAAGCACTCCTAAGGTTCATGGGAGCATCATACCAAGCTTCAGATCAAGAGCATCACTCAACATATGTCTACAAGATCGACCCCAAGGGCTATTTCGGGGAAGAAGCAACCTTTAGCTGCAAAATTGAAAAATAAAAAGAAAAGAATGGGTCCTTATGTGAAAACCCCTTTGGGATGCATTTTGACTCTAAAAAACCAAAAATAAAGGGTGTATCTTCTGGTAAAAGCCTCTCTGAGGCGCTAGAAGATGAAGAATTGCCTCTTCCTCCTATCCAGGACTATATACTAGAGAAATCATTAATCCTTATTGAGGAAACCAAACCAGTAAACTTGGGCACAAAAGAATACCCAAGGATCACCTACATTGCAACATCTCTGATTGAAGCAAAAGAAATGGCTTTTACAACACTCCTCCAAGAAGCTACCATCAATTTTGCATGGTCATATGCACATATGCCTGGACTAGATCCAAATCTAGTTGTTCAAAATCTTGTAGTGGATCCTAATGCCAAGCCAGTTAAGCAAAAGCTTCATAAAATGTATCCAAAAGTAGCCCTCCTAGTAAAGACAAAACTAGAGAAGCTCCTACAAGCCAAAATCATCAGAGCCATAGACTACTCAGAGTGGATCTCAAATATGGTACCCGTCACTAAGCCTTCAGGAGAGATAAGAATCTGTACAGTCTTTAGAGACTTGAACAAGGTATGTCCCAAGGATGATTTCCCCTTACCCAACATTGACATGATAGTAGATCTCACAACAGGCCATGAGATGTTGTCACTCATGGATTGCTTCTCAGGGTATAAGCAGATCCAAATAGAAGAAGCAAACCAGCACAAAACAATATTCACCACACTGTGGGGTACTTTCTGCTACAATATGATGCCATTTGGGCTAAAGAATGTAAGGACAACATATCAATGAGCAACAAAAACTATCTTCCATGATATGATACATAAGATCCTAGAAGATTATGTAGACGATATCAAGGATAACTTTAAGGAACCCCCCCCCCCTCCTGAAAAGTATAAAATTGTGGCGAATCACATGTGTTTTGGGGGGGAAATTTTTAATAGTGATGGTGAATTATGTGTCAAAATATGGATATTTGGTGGCAAATTTTTTAATAGTGTATACAATTTTTATAAAAAAATGGCGACTATAATTTTTAAAAAATAAAATTATTAATATTGATGGCGAATTATGTTTCAAAATATGGATATTGGTTGGAAAATCTTTTAATAATGGATGCCATTTTTATAAAAATATGGCGAAACTATTTTCCAAATATTTGAATTAATTTATTTGTCATGGCGAATGGTTTTAAAAAATTTATAGTTGGTATGGCGATTGAATATTTGAAAATTTGAAGAATGACATGTGATGATTTCAGAGAGAGTTTTCACTAAAGGATTTATCACACCACATTCCCTCTGAAATGCACCTTCCAACGTTCATCTCTATTAATCCAATGGTTGTGATTTGATGTTGAAGTTGCATCGGGTCCCACTCCCATCACTATGATGTCATAGACTCACACGACACACGTCCATTGGATTTACAACATATCAACGACCAAAGGTGAATTTCGGGCCTATTGTTGGTCTTCATAATATATATGGAAAAATCTCAGTGGAATCATGACATGTGGTATGACACGTATCATACCACATGTCATGATTCCACCGAGAGTTTTCTGTAAATATTATGAAGACCAACAATACGTGTCATACCACGTGTCATGATTCCACCGAGACTTTTCTGTAAATATTATGAAGACCAACAATAGGCCCGAAATTCACCTTTGGCTGTTGATATGTTGTAATCGAATGGATGTGTGACACTGTAAGTTTGTGACCTCATTTTCTGACACCATAAAAGTATAATTCTTTTGGCAAATTCGGTAATATTAAATAGAAATATTAATTAATGGCGATGAGTAGATGAGTCATGACATCAATTAAAGTAATGTGCATTGTGAATTAATGGTTTCTTTGATGGCGCCTTTCAATTTTCACCGACAGATATGTGTGACAGTGACATCATATACCTCAGTAGATTAATGCCTTAAAGTTAAGGCTTGCATGAAAACATCATATCATATAAGGACATTATTTTCTGACCATTCGATGATCTTAAATCAATGGTAAAGCTTCATTTCCTGCTACCATTTCACAACTAACATACTTTATTTATTGTTTCTGCAGAGTGGGCACAAGTTTTAAGGTTTTTTTTATAATAAAGAATTGTTATGTCCACTTGCGTGGTGCGATCCTTTCGGCCTTCATTATTCCCAAGATAGAAAATGTATTATCATAAGTGTTGTTTCCAATTTCACCCAGTGTTGCATTAAATATGAAAGATTTAGAGATTTTTGGACAGTTACCATTTATCTTTCGATTTAATTAGATCTTTAGGGGAATGATTTTCAATCAGGACTTATAAATAGATCGATCTATGCTCGTTAATTTACGATTGTGAAAGCATATTTGTGAGAATAGTCTACAAGTGCTAGGTTCTTTGTGAAAGCATATTTGTGAGAATAGTTTGCGTTGTGTGAATGGACACTCCAATTCATTTGAGATGCACTACCTTGGAGGACCAGAAGGCCCTTTTGGGCCTAGTCATAGACCCAATCCTGGCGTTTGTTGCTACGGAGTTGGGAGCCTTCACCAAGGAGGCTATAAGGATGGTGCTCGGATGTGAATTTTTGGAGAGTGAAAATAGGTATAGAGTCACCACTGACATTTCATCTCGGTTCTTGGCATCTTTATTGGACCTGGGGGGGAAAAGGTGGATATGATCATGCTTTTGAGGAAAGTTTTCAAAGAAGAGTACCTCGGCGATGATGTGCATTTTGTCGTATTTTCAGAAATTGGGGTTGAAATTCCTTGGGAAAATAATTTGCCTAAGATTCTACAACCAGGAGTAGTTGTTCCTAAGCAACCATTCCTACTAAACCTTGTTAAATTTTTAGGATCTTTGCAAATGTAATAGCACTATCTCATTGTATGTGTTTTCCAAATGCAACAATCTCTTACATTTATATTGAGAATGAGCCAAGAAGAGACATGTCCCTTCATGGGACATGTCTATTCATTATTTTGTAATTAATATAATGACAATTATGATTATACACACACACACACACACACATATATAATATCTCTTGATTATTATATTAATTTATGTAATATTTACATAATAATAATAATAATTTTATCAATTTAACGATTTAGTTATTATGAGAATAATTATAATCTAACTTTATATATACATATATATCAATGTATATAGTAATATCAATTATTATATATATTGATATAGATGAATATATATATAATAAATCATTTCTCATAATAATCATATAGTCAATATTATTTATCTGACCAATGCTACAAATATCAACACTCCCTCTTAGCTAGGGAGGATAAATCAATCCAATATTAGCACTTATGACACTTGGCAACATCAATCATATGATGTAAGCAATAACAGCATCATCCACAAGATGTAGTCAATAGAAACATAGTCTCAATATGTGGATTGCCTCCATCGGCGATTCGATCCAAAAACTCATGAGCTTTGGTGTGGATTGCCTCCATCATCGATTCTATCCACAAGCTCTCATTTGAATTGCCTCCATCGATGATTCTATTCACAAACTCATGAGTTTTGGTGTGGATTGCCTCCATCGGTGATTCTATCCACAAGCTCTCATGTGAATTGCCTCCATCGGCGATTCTATTCACAAACTCGCGAGCTTTGGTGTGGATTAACTCCATCGACGATTCTATCCACAAGCTCTCGTGTGAATTGCCTCCATCGGTGATTCTATTCACAAACTCATGAGCTTTGGTGTGGATTGCCTCCATCGGCGATTCTATCCACAAGCTCTCATGTGGATTGCCTCCATTGGTGATTCTATCCACAAACTCACGAGCTTTAATGTGGATTGCCTCAATTGGTGATTCTATCCAAAAGTTCTATCTATTATGATCGGTTTCAACCATCACAAGATGTCTATCACAATAGAATGTCAAGTAATTGTAAGATCGTCACCTTACAATAAGTTTTACAAATACAAGTGATAATCATTTGGAAGTCGTCACTTCCTCATGATTTACAAAGGGGGCAGGCCCATTAAAATATTCATGATTCATCAGTATAATAATCAATTATATCAAGTTTACCTCATAAATGTTTCACCTTCAATAGTAAACTCCCTCTCAATCAATATGATCAAGATTGTCACAAGTTGACTGAACCATCTACTCCCTCTGAAGCTCAAGTTTATCAACTTATTGACCTCTTTTGAAATATTAGACTCTCTTTGCATCTAGCCTCAATCATCAATTTGTTTGCAAGCATCAAGTTATTTCTCCTTTGAATGAAATTATCTTGTGCTTTTGTCCTAAATTTCTCTTGATTAATGTAATGATCCTTTTCTTATTTGCACTATAAAAAGTGTTTGTAGCTTTTAATCAAAGAACTCTCTTTGTTCAGAAATCTGCATAGACCTGTACACATTTGGTCATAACTTTTTAACCTGACATTTTCTGTCCAATCGCTCCGGTGAGATTCTTCTAAATTTGTTTATCACCAACATAGCTCAAATTTAAAAAAATCCAATGGTGCATTTGTGAGATATGGTCCTCATACTGAGACTGTAATTTTATGAGACAGTCACACATTCACCATTAACAAACTACTCTCTTACATTTGCAACTTGGCTCTGATACCATGTTAAAGTTTTAGGATCTTTGCAAATGTAATAGCACTATCTCATTGTATGTGTTTTCCAAATGTAACAATCTCTTGCATTTATATTGAGAATGAGCCAAGAAGAGACATGTCCCTTCATGGGACATGTCTATTCATTATTTTGTAATTAATATAATGACAATTATAATTATATATATATACATACACACACACACACACATATATATAGATATACATATACATATATATATAGATATATACATATACATATACATATACATATACATATACATTTACATATAGACACACACACACACACACACATGTATATGTATATGTATATGTATATGTATATATATATATATATATATATATATATATATATATATATATATATATATATATATATATATATATATATATATATAATATCTCTTGAGTATTATATTAATTTATCTAATATTTACATAATAATAATAATAATAATTTTATCAATTTAACGATTTAGTTATTATGAGAATAATTATAATCTAACTTTATATATACATATATATCAATGTATATAGTAATATCAATTATTATATATATTGATATATATGAATATATATATAATAAATCATTTCTCATAATAATTATATAGTCAATATTATTTATCTGACCGATGCTACAAATATCAACAAACCTTGATGCTGAGTAGCTCACGCGTCATCGGAAGTGGGCATAGATTGGGAGGGATTTCCTCCGGAAGTGGCACCTATTGGAGGAACCCAGGGACTATCTGTGGCTAGAAGAATTCGTCGACATTATCCTCTCTTCAGACTTCCACATAGAAGGAAGGGAGCCTCAGCTGGATAGTTCATGATTCTACGTAGTCTCTACTCTCTAGTCCCTCTATTGTGTCTCCCTCTGGTGGTAGTAGTTTACCAGGGTTTTTAAAATGATATAAATTGTAATCACATATGTTAAAAAATATAATATGAAAATGTTTTAAGAATTTCGAAGTGCTATTGCTTTTCTTTTTTGTTTTGATTATAAGAATCGTTAATAGATATGGTCTATGGGCATATTTGAATTGTAATGAAATTTTTCCTTATATAATATAAAAAATTTGCGTTGCACTTTTGTTTCATGTAATAATTAAATGTTTCCAAACTTTATCATTTCTGGTTCAAATTTCATGGATAAGCTATTCTAAGTGAATATAGTTAATACTTAATATTCATTAGTGTGTGTTAAATTATTAATATTTTAAAATCGTGACAATCATTGGATTACGAGAGATGAACGATTGAAGTTGTATTTCAGAAGAACTATGGGTTTCAAAAAGCTTTTCTGAAAACTCACTTCGAAAACGTGACACGTTGACGTGTAATTCGTCGAAAAGATTAATGGTTACGCATAGTATGTTTTAGAAAGATTATGTTACACGTAGTATGTTTTAGAAAGATTACGTTACAACTTACACATGTTTTAGAAAGATTACTTTACCATTATAGTATACTTATATACCATTACATTTAATGAAAGTTTTTTAACCTTTTCTTTTTAAAAACCTATCAACTCGTAGCAACAGAGCTAGAAAGAACTGTTGAATCATCGCCAAAGATTTCAAGACTGTAATTTGTGAGAGCCTTAGCCGTTCTTGTGTGCTATAATTGTGTTACACTTCTATGAATCATTACATTCAAGAACACTCAAGAATGAGGTCTCAAAAATTGATCCATAGCTCCCTAGGCATGGAGTGCAAGGGTTTTTAAGAATGCTCTCAGCTAGAGCTATTAAGCCAATAACCTTGCTAGTAAACCATGCAATGGGAGATTCAAATGAAGACAAGGGCAAGAATGCCAATATCCTCAAGAATAAAATGAGAATGCAATGCAATGCTATGCTAGAAATGGAAATGCAAGCTAAGCTATGAAAATGAAAGATGCAAGTATTACAAAGCCTCCTAGTTAAGCTAGATGAATTAATCTAAAGCATATAGGAAATCTTAGCTAAGAATGCCATGAAAATGAAGCTACTATGCAAGAAATGAAACTATGATAACATGTAGATGCAAAGCCAAGAATGCTCCAAATCTTCAAAAATCTCCAAGATGACCTAGAAAATCTGCAGTATAACATTAGCATAAAAAAGTTGAGATCTGAAAATGAAGAAGAGAGCTCTTCTTTTATAGGAAGTGAGAAGGAATGGACCATGGAGATTAAGAGGCAAAAGATTTAATCAACGGTGGAGAAAAAAAGAAGCTTGATCCTTGTGCACAAATATCCTCCAATGAGAAAATAGGAGTTGACTTTTGTGTCCATATGAGACAAAAAAAGATTTTTCCCTTTTTATAAAATAAGAAATAATGCTTTATTTGTGCAACTTAGGATAAGAGGAAAAGTGGGGGCTTTTTATTTATTAAAAGGGGAGGAAATATTCCTTTTAAATAAATAAAAACTTAGGATAAGATGGTTAGCCCATAGAATATAATCAAATAAATGATAGAACTAGGATTTGATCAAGAATAAGTAATTTATGATTTAGCAAAAGGGGCCAATAGTCTAGGTGACCATTTTTAGGTGTATACATTTGTGAGAGCCTTAGCCGTTCTAACTTATATTTTATAATTGGGGTTTTCTTAAATTGGGGTTTTATTAATTAGGTAGTTATTATCTGTGATTTTGTTAGTAAATATCTATGAATCTGTATTTTTTCATTCTTTCGAAGAACAATGGGGAAAGTGAAAACTCAAGGCCAAGGGCAAGTAGATGGGAAAACTTTAATAGTCTGTAGAAAACTAGTAGAAATCCCTAGTTTCATTGATGAGTATCACGATGTTTATGATCCTGTTATCGATGGTGAAAAGAGAGTTATATCAATTAAACATTCATTGTGCAGTAAGGCAACTGGGCCAAAGAGGTCTGATTTTATAAAATTTAACCTAGCGGTAGGTGCAAAAACAAATAAAGTTGCTTTGTGGGTTGTTGGTTTGGGTCACATGTTGTTACCCAAAGTTTTCCCTTGCCCAAAAATTATCTTCATTTGTGCAAAAAATTATGATGAAGAAATAACAACAATTGTGAATAAAAAAAATCAGGAAGAAATTTTATCAATAACCCAGGAAGAATTTCACAGTTTGCTAGACCTAGGGTTTGATTGATAAAAATGTAATGTCCATATTGACCTAGGAAAATTGGCAGAGCAATATGAGGTATTCTCTCTAAATGCAAAATATTCATTTATAAAGGGTCTAATAGTTCCAGAGGCAAAGGCTTCATTGGGTGAGAACCATAAGCCTCCTTATGATTTTAACATTTTTGTGCCATGGGTTCAGGATTCTATATCCTCGCTAGCATTTTGCCTGGGACTGGAAAACAATAGGGAAGTGGGTGCCAGCATTCTTCAATTCATTTGGGATATCCATTGTGTCAATGAACTAGTAAGATCTAATTTTGTTGGACACGTGGTTCAATCGAAGCAAGAACAATTAGCATTGATTAAAAGAGGCAATTCTAAGTCATTTAGGTTCACAACCTACTTGTGCTATCTTTTGCTAGCCAAGCATGTGGCAATATTAATGAGCAATGAAAACAAGCTTGAATTTCATAGAGGGACAGGTACTCCAATATATAACTGGACACCTCAGATAAGAATGTATGATAACATAAGGAATTACAGTAATTTTGTAGACTTCTTTTTGGCACCATTGTACAAAAAAATAACAAGCACTCCAACGCCTAGATTGTCTGCTTCATGTAGGGATTGCATCCAACTTGGAAGCAAAATTCAATTGGCTGCCTGGTAGTTAATGGAAGATTACATTGTGGTAAGGTTTTACGGATCAAAACTGCAACCCCACAAACTTCCAATGCATGTGACAGACAGGGTGTTTACAATAGAATATGTAGTACAACTAGAGAGCATAGATAGACTCTTCGCTGGCCAATCGAAGAAGAGCATATTCCCTTCCTTACCTTTCTCAATTGGAGGGTTAACATTTGAGAGAAAGGCAATCAAAGTGGAATTTTTTTTTATAGATATTTTTCAATTTGTTTTAGAGTGGCACTAGAAGTATGATCCACTCAATGTCATTCAAACAATGCTTGTTTCTAATAAGAACTCTGCAAACTTATTTCAACATGAAAGTAAACCATTGCTAGAGAGGTTGAAAAATAAGGATAGCTGGGATGACGTTACAAAAGAGATTGAGAAAGTTTTCGGTGAGGAAAAAATTTCAGTTCAACAGTTGTCATCACAAATTATGACAACAATAAACTAGGGCATTGTACAGCCTAGGATGTCCTACAATTTCTACGAAAATGCTGCTAATCCATCAAACATAAAAATACCAAAGACAATAGCAGAAGCTTGTAAGGATAGAAAATGGACTAGAATGAAAATGGATGATTTTGGGAGTATGAGAAAGGATCTTGGTGAACCAAAGACTAGTGAAGATTTGGATGAAATAGACGAGGATATAGAGTTTAGCAAATTATGGAATTTGGAGCATCCTAACATGGCATATGACAGTGGGGATGATAATCTAGACATTGAGGATGATAATCCACCAATTGGATTTACTCCAGGCTAGAGTGGAACTAGCCAAGATTAGAAAAAAGTATATAGAAAAGGGGTAGACATTATGGAAAAAATGGGCTATAAAGGTGGTGGTTTGGGTCCCATAGGAGAAGGCGTCTGGAATACAATTGAGACAAAAAAAAACTGCTTATGATTATGGTGTAGGCATTGGGTTTCAATCTACTAGTACTGCTATTGGGTCTGGTAGTGGCACTGGTGCCAGTGGGACTGGGTAACTTATACAACAAGTTCCCTCTCTAAAGAGGCCAGTATAATCTACATAAAATCCCATGGTAGAAGATAGTTTCAAGAAGCAAAAGTTTTTCGATTCTAGAAGAACACCGATAATAATGTCATTTGATCGTAAAGAACTGTTTGCAGTTTCAGGTTTAGAAAAACCCTCTAGAAGTTTAAATCCTCAAAGAGCATTAGTTAGATCAACAGGCATTGCAAGGTTTGCCTTTGGTTCACCTTTCAAACATTCAAATCCTTCTGCAACACCATATTTTCATTTCAATGATTTCTATAATAAATTTGCAGAAACAAGAACCAAGAATAAGGAAATACAGAAGACATTGCAGGCTGGTGCCCTTAATGTAGTTGTACAGGAACAACCTGCATCCAACAAGGTTTTACCAACATAGGACCCAAAAAGAGACATGATGGAGTTCATGGTTGTTATTCCACCAAATAAAGATGGAAACCCACCAGAGAGTCAGATAGATCCATCTGAATTTCAAGTTACCACTCTCCAAATGGATTTTTCCAAAGTTAAAAATGTGGACAAAATCAATGTGTCAAAGTCTACAAACCAAGTGGTCTATAGTGCACTGCTAAAGCTAGAAAGAGAGAAAAGCAAGCTCGAGAAAAATATAGAAAAGTTACAGGCAGACATTGGCAATGAAAAAGCAAAGAGGAAAGCTTCAAAGAACAGTTTGAAAGAATTACAGAAAAAGATTAAAAAATCAACCTCTACATCAGGAGATACATAGCAGGAACATGCAGAGGTAGTAGTGAAGGAATAAGAGTAGGCAGAGCTGAAGGCACTGAGGGGAAAATTGGTAGAAATCAGTAAAAAACTAGAGGAAGAAAGAGTCAGTTCAGAAAAGTTATTTAAAACTGTGGAGAGTAATGCTGCCTCCAACTGGGAATTGCAAAAGCCATTGGACTCTCAGGCGGATAAAGGCAATCATTGGGAACACAAAGCAGTGGAAGAGAAAAATAATTGTGAAAAAATGGCAGAAGAACTAAAGAAGGCCAATAATACAATTCAAACTTTAACAAATACTAATAATAATTTAGTGAAGATTGCAAAAGAACACATTTGGGGCCAAATATTGGTGATGTGTAATAGCTTGTATGAGTGGTTTGAAATGCTTCAAAGTATGAGAGTATGTTATTTGAAGCTCCATAAGAACATTGAACAGAACATGGATGTTGTCAAGAAAGAAAAGAAAGCAAAAGATACTATGCAACAACTCTATAGTAAGAGTGATAGTTATCTATCAAACAAGGGAATTAGCAACTACCTTGATGCCTTAGTAAAGGTATCAAGTATCATTCAAAAATGTGAGAAGCTACGAGAAGCACAGGAATTGGATGACAAAGCTCAGTAGAAGATCACAAAGATGGAACAAAGGAAAGAGAATATGGAAAGTCTTGGTTTGTCTAAGGGATTTGACACAAATAACTTCATTGGAAGAGAAAATTACAAAATAAGGTTGCATGAAAAAATAAATACTGATTTATGCTTTCTTCCTACAGACATATCTCCTGATACATTCATGGATTTCATCAAACCAGTGATAACTTTGAATGGATTTTTAGAAGCAACAGTGTTGTCAAGTCACACTTCCAAATATGAATTGATAATGAAGTTGCAGGAGTGTGACTATACTATGAACCAAATTGTTCTGCCATCAGAGGATGTTTGGACTGGCCTACAAAGATTGCTCTGAATTTTGAACTACTATAAATTGTAATATATTGCAAATGAATACAAAACAAAATGAACTACTGTAAATTGTAATATATTGCAAATGAATACAAAACAAATTGTGCTCTATCTAATTTTCATGTTTTCCAATTCAATGTATGTTGAGTTACTCTATTTTATTCAGTTATTCTTAGTTGATTTACTTTGTTATATTGTATTGGAATAAAAAATTTCATTCAGGAATTTCAAATTCAAATATGAATGATCATTGATGATACAATACAAAGTTACAAACTACACTCTAGAGTAATAATACTCTTTTTTTCTCAAATTTTAATGATGAAACATAATACATTCTTGCTTTTCTAAAATGAACATTGAATGATAGGATATAGTAGTTAATAAGTTCAAAAAATACCTATTGATTGCTACAGCTAATTTAGCAAAAATTTCCTAAATTTTCCAATTCATCTCTGCATCGTCATCATCATCCAATTCTGGTATTCCAGTTTCTTCATTGTTCTCTTCATTTTCATTTGTGTCTTCTTCAGTTTGAGTCTGACCTCCACTTCTATGAATCCCATCACCACCTGTACTTGTCCCACTCGGAGTCGCTATCCGAGATTGGTTAATGGTGTTGCCCAACCCTCTTCTTTTGCATCTTTTCTTCTAGATTTCCATTGCTTTTTTATAAGGAAAAGTATTGACATCATACCTAGATGTGTAGACCCTCAAGCATGTTTCCAAATTCTTGTCTAGTTTGTTTCTTACCTTTGATTTTAGGAAGCCTAAAGCACTGAAAACTCTCTCATCCTCCACTGAACCCAATATCATGGTCTGACATAGATCAACAAGCTTGAAGAACTCTAAAATTTCTTCACGCAACATTGCACTCTATTTTAGTTCTGTCCAAAGCCTTGTTACCGAGCTCTCTTCATGTGGGTTATGCATTAATTGATATTGATGCTTGATAGTCCTTGCAAAAGTGCCTGATTCCTGTCTAAGAAGACCATCATCTAAAATTCCATTGATAGTCACTCCATTGAATTTTATAGATTTGCAAAATTCCTTTATCAAAGTCAACAACCTATTACGGTAATCTTCCTTAGAGTTTAAGGACCAATATTGAGGAAACACAATTGCCATGGCCTCAATCAATTGTTCATATGGGAATTGGGATCTTATTTTAGATGAAACTTTATAGGCTATGTCCCTTACATTACCTGCTATAGACTCGACAATCTTGGTAAACTCTTCCCTTGTAACTCTTGTAGCTTGCTTCTTTGGGGCACTGTAGTACATTGGTATCTGTAATCCCCTTACACAAACACGTAAATCCCCATTTTCAATGATCTTTAAATAATTATCAGGATTGTCCAATTTTGTTAGTTTTTGCCAGTGATTAAATCTTTCATCAGATAAATTTAGGTCATTTTGATAGAGACTATCGAGGGCTTGGCATGATATTTTACACAAGTAAGCATATTCTGAAATATACATGGCTCTTTGCTGGGCTTTTTTAATAATGAACGTCATTTCTTCTAGCATGGGAAGAAGAGATGCTAAAGTCAAAAGTGTCACTATATTGCTTAACCTTCGAAGCAGGTCGCCACATCTCTAATTTTCTGCATTGTCCCGATTTTCGTACATCAGTCTAATCAAATATTGATATTCAGAAAAAAATTGATGCGCTAGTCCATCCAAAGAGATCCATCTGGTATCAACATCTTTAAGAAGCTTGTTTCCATTAGTAATTCCATCAACAAAGTGCTGAAATTCCCTAAAACATTTGGGACTTCGACAAAAATATGAGTACAACTCTCTTACTAAATCTTCAACCTTGTTTACTAAAGGGAAATTCTTCACAACTCTAAAAGCAAGATTCATCCTGTGGGCCATATAGTGAATGCCAACAACATATGGTGAACAAGAAGCCTGCATCTTTGTGAAAAGACCATTCCTTTGACCTTGCATTACTGAAGCTCCATCTGCTCCAACACATATCAACTTCTTCACTATTGTCAATTCATCCATACCTCCATATTCAATTAAATGGCTCTTTACTAATTGAAATAAAGTTTCCAATGTCGCATTGTCCCTCAATTTTGCAACAGTTAGTAGATGTGGTTGGCGAACATTATTCTGTACAGTGTTAACATGCATGCATACCCATGACATATTATCTATTGCCATAACTTCATCTAAGGACAATGCAATAAAGGTTGACTCTTTTATTTTTCTCTGTACATCCTCTATTTCAACTTGGGCAATACAACTTGCTAATTCCCATCCACTATTTATTGACCAATGAGTCACAGGATAGTTAGGAACTTTCAGAAAGTGTAACAAACCACTCATTTCTAGATAGTCTATCATTGGATGCCCTCTGCTCAAAATATGGAAAACATTACTTAATTGAATAACTTTTTCATGTTCTTGTACTTCACTTGCTTTTGCAAAAATAACATTAATAGAACCTTGAACTTCACTAGGCTTCATCTTAAATTTATGAAAAAAATAATATTCCTCAGCATTCCTTTCATGTTGACATTGCTCCTTTGTTTTGTATCTTACCACTTTTATTTCCTTTCCATCAACAGTTGAGGTTTCATAAACCTTACCAACATGTTTCTCTATGGTGTCTAGTTTAAGCTGCAACCACTTTTCCTTTTTATACTTCCAACTACAAATTGTACATCTGCATTCTATTGGTAGCTCACCTACAATTAGATTGTCCACGGGTTCAATGAATGGATACTTTTTCGCCCAATCAAATTTAAATCTCCTCGACATCTCCCATTGACGATTAGTTTTTTCTTTTGATTTTCCTCTCCCTTTAGTGTTACTGTTAATTGAACCATCATCATCACTGAAGTCAATCAATTCATCTGGGTACTGGTTATTTTCTTGAAATTTTTCTTCAAGGTCATCTTCATCAGAGATATCAGGTTCTGCAACTTCGTCACCAGATTTATTAGGCTCCCCAATTTGTTCATTAGACTCCTGTGTAGGTTGAGAACCTTGAAATTGTACAGGTTCCTCTAATGATGTACCTTTCTCACTTTGACCAACACTATTGCGTCTGCCCATGCCAAAGTATGAAGATATATTTCTGCATTTTGTTGGCCTTTCTTGGACATCTCCACCTTCAATATTCCTCTTCCTGTTTAACTTTGACTATGACATCTCCAACAAATTAAGGCTACAATAAAATTTTACTTGAATAAGATACTATAGACTGGTAGTCGTTTGCTACCAATCGCAATTGTGAGCTCATAATCAACTAAATCTCTTGAAGTCTCCTTCTCTCCGACATGTTTCAATAATGAAACTCATATCTCTTAAATAGACAACTACAAGTAAACCATTTTCATATCAGCCATCAAATTTTTCCTCATAATCTCCATCGACGTCCATTTTGGCGAAGGGGCTGATAGTTGCTTATGATAACAACTAATATTTGGCAAACCCCGCATAATTTCAAATAATTGACTTGATGAATAGGATAGGAATTTGGGATGATTATGTATGATGCATGGTGAATTGGGTCCTAGTGCAAACAAAATTTTCACTTGGGCCAATGGGCCTTTGGCGAATGTTGATCCTCGATAAATACACCAAATTTAATCCATGGCGAATAAGAGTAAAATAGTAAATAGAAATATGGGTGAAGAACCCAACTACCTTACTAAAATTATGTAAAAATAGTGGCAAACAATCCGACCACTATATGAGCATTTTATAAAATTCGGGC
Organism: Chamaecyparis obtusa; assembly: GCA_027943335.1. Taxonomy (NCBI): domain Eukaryota; kingdom Viridiplantae; phylum Streptophyta; class Pinopsida; order Cupressales; family Cupressaceae; genus Chamaecyparis; species Chamaecyparis obtusa. The sequence continues at coordinate 1,014,037 of BSBK01000559.1, forward strand.
GAACCGGTCAACCAGTATATGAGCATTTTTTTCGCCAATTTCTATCCATCGGTTGGGACACATTCACCACTAAAAAAATCCCTGGACAATATCCTTGCAAAATCCAAGACATGATGTGAAGACCTTGACATCCTTGAAAGCATATTTGATCATCTACACCATTATAGCCTAAAGCTAAATCCAAAGAAGTGTCTTTGACATAACATCCAGAAAGCTGCTAGGCTTCATCATATCACGATGCGACATCGAGATTGACCCTAACAAGGTCAAAGAAATAATATAAATGTCTCCTTCTAGGACACTCAAGTAGATCAAAAGCCTACAAGGAAAACTGCAATCAGTACGACATTTCATATCATAGCTGGCAGACAAGTGCCGACATTTCATGCACCTACTTCGCAAGGACACTAGCTTCAAATGGGATCCTATCTACTAAAGAAACTTTGGGAAGCTAAAAGAATATCTAGCCAACTCTCCCATCCTTGTACCACTGGTCCTAAGATTCCCTCTCATACTCTACATCATAGAAACCACTACAATACTGGGGGCATTATTAGCATAACTGGATGAAAACAACAAAGAAAGAGCCATCAATTATATCAACAGAACACTTGTTGGCTATGAGCTAAACTACTCACCAATAGAAAAGGCATGCCTGGTAGTGGTCTTCATCACTCAAAAGCTCTGACATTATATGCTTAGCCACACCATCAAGCTCATCTCAAAGGTGGACCCACTCAAGGATCTTCTATCAAGGACAATACTGATAGGCTGGATGGCGAAGCGGGTCATGCTACTAAGCGAGTTTGATATCCAGTACATAGAGAAAAAAGTAATCAAAGGGAAAGTAATTATCGATCAACTAGCAGAAGCACCTCTGGTAGATGCATATCCACTAATCATGGAACTTCTCGATGAACATCTATACATGATCGAAGAACAACCAACATGGAAGATATATTTTGATGGCTCCTACACATCACATGGATTAGGGGCCAAAATCCTATTTGTCACCCCTCAAGGTGACTATATCCCTAAATAATTCAAATTAGGATTCCCATGCACCAACAACATTGCAGAATATGAGACACTTAATATCTCAGGCCTCAAGATAGCTATCTAGTGGAACATTACAAAACTGCAAGTGTTTGGTGATTCACAACTGATAATCAAGCAAGTCCTAGATGAATTCCAAACAAAGGACGACAACCTTCTACCCTACAAGGAACTAGTGGACAAATTAAAAGAGCATTTCCCGAGTCTACAGTTCACGCAGATCCCAATAATTCAAAACAAAGATGCTGACATAATGGAAACCATCAAAAAATTATTGGAAATTCCTCGAGACTCATCATAGTATGAATTCTTAGTTGAGCAGCTACACACGCTTCTTATGAGAACACTGATTCAAAAATGGTGTGCATCTTGGTTGGTCCTCAGTCCCCATGGTACCACAACATTCATGCATATCTTAAAAATGGTATCATATCCCCCCATCTCACAAACACCCAATGCCAAAACCTAATTCAAAGAGCTTCCTGCTACACTCTTGTAGCCAACACCCTTTATTGTCGAGGATATCACAACATCCTTTCTAGGTGTTTAGATTCAAACGAGGCCTTCTTGGCTTTACAAGAGGTACACACTAGAATTTTTGGTGCCCACATGAGTGGCATGGTCCTAGAAAAGCAGTTGCTTAGAGTCGGGTATTACTAGCCAACAATGCAACATGATGCCTGTGAATTCATCAAGAAATACTTACCATGTCAGCAACATGCCAATCTGATTCATGCTCCAGCTCAAGACTTACAACCTATTGCGCCACCTTGGCCATTTTCACATTTGGGATTTGACCTCGTTGGCTTAATCACTCCCCTTTCCTCAAATAGACACAAATATATCATAACAGCCATAGAATACTTTATGAAGTGGGTTGAAGCGATTCCGCTCATCCTCACTACTGGCATTCAGATATTGAAGTTCATCCTATACCATATCATTTTCCACTTCAGCATCCTTTCCACCATCTTCACAGATCATGGGACACCTTTTGAAAACTAGTATGTGGATGATCTATGTGCCATAATCCACATCCACCATCATTTCTCTAGCCCATACTTCCCTCAAGGAAATGACCAAGATGAGGCAACCTATAAAACCATCCTGATAATCCTCAAGAAGGTTGTCAATGATTCTGTTTGTGACTGGCACCTCTAAATAAATCTTGCCCTTTGGGCCTATCATACTTCTTATCGCACTCCGACAGGAACCACCCCATATTCCCTTGTACATGGTGCCAAAGCTGTCTTACCCATCGAGGTCAAGCTCCCATCATTGCATGTCTCCATGAAGAACTATACCACCAATGAAGACTATCGTGTGGCATGCCTCACACAACTTGATCTATTAGATGAGAAGAAGCAACAAGAATATGATCACCTAGTTGCATATCAGAATATACTCAAAAGGAGCTACAAAAAAAAGGTCCATCCGAGAAAGTTCCAAGTGGGCAACATGGTCCTCAAATAAAATTAGAAAGTACAATCACATCGAGAGAAAAAAGGCAAGTTTGAACCTACTTGGTTGGATCCCTACATTGTTACAACATGCTTTGGATCTAGAGCCTATCATCTATCAACTCCAGAAGGTGAGCCCCTAAATGATCATATTAACATCATACATCTGAAGTGGTTCTATGCTTGAACCAAATCCTATCTATCCGAAAAATCCATAAAAATTGGAAAAGTCAAGAAAAATACAAAAAAAGCAAAAAAAAAATATATGCAAAAAAGCATAGAAAATAATCATCCAATGATAAAAACTTGGCAATTCAAGCACCTTGGAAAAGTATGTTGGTGAAAACTTGGAAATAGGAGCCATACATAGTGGACCGGGTCATTATCTATCAAACTCCCATCCCCCACCCATCCCAATCCCGATCCCAAGTCCTCATTCTCCATTCCACATCCCCACCACCAGCCCATCACTCCCAAGGTGTTCTATCCTCAAGCCTGTCCAATGCAACAATCAAGTTCCTATCCCCAATCCTGAGCTTCCTGTAAATAGCTTGTATAGTGAGATCTTCCTATCCCAATCCCTGAGCTTCTGTAAATCTCTATTTTACATATCTCCTCGTCTGTTGTATATATCTCCCCATCCATTATACATATATCCCTATCTATTGTACATATCTCCCTGTCCATTGTACATCTCATTGCATTTTATTGTACACATCCTCATCAGTCTTGTAGCAACTATGATCTGATAACTTGTCCCACCTAGCCTCGTACTTCAACAACATCTTTTGTCGACTATGCTTGATCACATGGTTATCCTTGACTCATCATTTGCCAACAAAAACAAAACATTCTCCTCATCAAACATGTCCTTGAGGATGTATCCTTCCTCATGTATGACCTAATCTTCCACCATCAATCAAATTGGGTCTGTGTAGGATGTATCCTTCCTCACATTCTGACCTAATCTTCTCCTCATCAATCACATCAATCCTTCTCCTTGGAAAATGATGTTTTGTGGATTTATCAATTTGGTCTTAGATTTTGTCCTTTGGATCTTGTTTATCTTTTTTGGCTTCTTATTGTTCCTCTCCTCATGGTCACCACAATCCTTTATATCATGGTGCACTGTGAATGAGGATAATATGGGGCAAGGTCTTTTGATCTTTTGCTTTTATCCATGAGTTAATCAGATGTGACCCTTGCACATTTCACATGTGATCTTCCGGGTTACATTTTGCACTTGGGAAATGTCATTTGTCTATGGTTTCTCCAACATCATTTCTACCATGCCTCCTCTTGGGCTCATGCGTGATGTTGGGGCAACCCTTGCGTGTCTTTTTGTGTCAGTCCTATGCAACACTAGTGACAAGGCCTTGTGTTCCAACTAAACTTGGAAGGTATCTCACATTGCTATATCAAAATAGGTTGTGCTCTCTCCATTTACACAAGGAGCTCCCCAAATCTCCCATCCAGAATCCAACATCATCCAGCATCATATAGATTAATCTTGCATCTTGCATCCTTTATATAGCTTCATCCTGCATCTTGCATCTCCTATCATCTTGCATTCCTCCATCTTTTCTCTTGGAAGGATGTCTTTTTATCCCCCCTTCCCATATTTATTCTTCCTTTCCCTTCCTTCTTGTGTTCTTTTTGAGAAAATTCCACAAAGTTTCCTCTTTGTGTTATTTTCTTGAGGGGGTACAACCCCTTACCATCCAATTCTAGCCTAGGGTATCTTATTTTCTTGTCTTTGACGCCATGCCACTTGCAGCATCGCATCAAAGAGGGGCACAATGTAGACACCTAAAATCCCTTTGCCAAATACAAATATTTTATTTTGTAGAAACCCCTGATGACATCATCATTAATTAATTAATTAATTAGTTTTTATTATCATTATCCCTTCTCCTATTTTAATTAAAGACATTTAATTAAAGAATCCCTCCTAAAAGCATTTGAATCTAATTTGAATGATATTCCCTCCAATTTATTAATTAATATTTAATAAATTATGTCACAATCCTTAAATAAATTAAATATTTATTTAAACACTAAAACCCTAGAAACTTCTAGAAAACCCTAAACCTATCTACCCTTTCCTAATCCCTCCCTAAACCTACTTAGAGGGTGATTCCTAACCCTCTTAGTCTAAACCCTCATCCTTTGACTTTTGGTCAACCCCCTCATTAATGAGCCTTACATGCTCATTAATGACTCCTTACATGATAGGGAGAGGGGATGAACTAATCACTAGTTCATGCTTCTTGTCTACCACTGAGACCTAAGGTGACTTGTAAGTCCACCAAATGGATCTATAGGACCTTCTTCAATCTATGATCCCTTGATCCTAAACCCCACTCTTCTATCTTGAACAAAATCTTTCTCTTGCCAACTACTAGGCTTTCATGCTAGGTGAGGAACACATAAAGTTCTTAAGCTCTCCTAGGGTCTTTCTTCACAATTATTTTCACACATCTTGTAGGGTCATGGAGATGCTTCAAGACCTCCCAAATTAATTGTTTCAATGCATAGGTCAACCCTAAACATTTAGCTTCTTTACCGATTCTTCACTTTTCCACCAAAACAAGGCTACTAGAAGGGAGCCCCAATTAGCCCTCCTGCTCTGAGAAATCAGACTATTACTCCAATTTCTTCCATTGACCATCACAAAATTCCTTCAGATACTCTCAATCATTTGGGTAACCCTTGAATATTTTCTAGGTTTTGGGTCTTAGGAAGGTCGTGCTGTACCTCTGCACAATGTAAGGGTTTGGAGGGTTTCTAGGCCTGTCTGATCCTTAACTTGGTTTGATGCTTTGTGGGATTGACACAAACCTCTCCTTCTTGTCAAGGGACCTTAACTTACTCCCCTAACTATTCCATTCTTTCTTCCTTCATTATCTTCACAACCCTACAAGTTATAGGTTCTGCAACAACACTCTTCCCTAACCGGGCTTGCTCAGGCTCGTCTAGGGCAAGAGTTTAAAAATGCCTCCACAGCTTTTGAAGGGCCCTCATCCTGCAAGTACAAAGTACATTTAACCTATTCACTATCCCCAAATGGCTGTACTGAGTCTACGGTGGGATAGTGAGTTACATTGCTCACAAGACCAACTGTCTGGTTCAGGACAGTGGACTGGCTTAACAAGCTATTTACAAACTTGCCAATGAAAAAATATATACACCTAATCTAATGAATTAAAATATACTCTAAAAAACACAAAATATTATGCCAAAGTATTACAGTAGCAAACTTAACACTCCAAAGCTTTCATTCATTCATTGTGATCCTTTCTCATGCACAGAACAGTTACAATAGTCTCATGTCCGTACTCTGACACACATGTACTGGCAATATTAGGGTTTCTTGAGTTCATATATGGTCTCTTAGGTCTTTTCCTAGCATGTCTAGGGTTCCCATCACATTAGAAGTGAAATCCACCATTATAGGATATCATGGCTAAATGTTGTCAAGCAACATTTTCAAAATTGCAAAGTTGCACTTTGCAACTTTTACAACTTTTGCAATTTCTTGTCCAATAGACTAAATCTAGGCTTTCTAAAGCTTGTGACTCCTCTTAGTGGAAATATAAGTGTTGGATCATTGATTCCAATGTAAAATAACTTCAAAAATCCTAAAATGGACCAATGACTTCTTCAAATGACCTCTCTCTAAGAGGTACCTATCAAATTCTAAGGCCAACCAAGGAACTCCTAAGACCTTTAGACTCTAACTAACATTGCCACTTACAAAAGAGGTCCTCAGACCTTTATTTTACTTACAAGGCTCATGAAGAGCACCACACAACATAATTGCAAGAAATGGTGAGGGCCCTATTCTCTAGGTGCCCCTGCACCATACTCGCCACCAAAGAAGCTAAGTCCCTGTTGGAGACAATAAGTGGAGATATATGCCTTGAAGGTGAAATTGATTCTCAAGGACCCAAGTTGCTTCTAAATTTGGTTTACCCTACCAATTTATAAGGTGTTCTTTATAGACTCCATGCCTGGTCTTTGTATGCACCCAGGAGTCCAATATCTTCTCTGCTCTTAGCTTTGTTGTGGGAGGCAGGGCTGCTGCTTGAACTTCCTTCTTAGCTTCCTCCACATTCTGATCTACCTCAATAAGAGGTCCTCTATACCTAACCAGGTCTGTAATGTTAAAGATGGGAGAGATAGCTAGATCATCTGGTAGACCAACTTTGTAAGCATTTCATCCATACTTGGCCAATATGGGACATGGACCAACTCTCTTCATCTGCAGCTTTGTAGGAACTCTTTTTTCCATTCTTGCCTTGTTTAGGTGGACCATGAATAAGTCACCTACACCAAACTAAACCTCTCTTCTCTTGAGATCAACCTTGTCTTTGATTTTCTTGGTGTTGTCAATGAGGGACTGTTTCACTTGATCATGTACCTCTTTCATAGATTGACTAAAATCTTCAGCATAGCCACTATTAGGGACTTGGTTTTCCAAATTTATTAGTTCACATACACCCCTAGGATGTATCCCATAGACAATCTCAAAGGGACTCTTGCCAGTAGTCCTATTGATGCTATCATTATAGGCAAACTCTGCTTGGTGAAGGACTAAATCCCATGTCAAACCATATTCTTTGGTTAAGCATCTCAACAAATTTCCAAGTGTCCTATTGACCACCTCAGTTTGACCATCAGTTTGAGGATGGTAAACTGAACTAAATGCTAGATTGGTACCTAGTCTTTGCCATAAGGACCTCCAAAAGTGTCCCATGAATTTTCTATCCCTGTCAGATACAATACTACTTGGCAAGCCATGAATTCTTACAACTTCTTTGAAAAACAAATAAGCAATATGACTTGCATCATGAGTGATTTTACATGGGATAAAATGACTCATTTTGCTGAATCTATCCACTACAACATAGATACTATCAAAGCCACTCTTTGTCCTAGGTAAACCAACCACAAAATCAATACTTACACAGTCCCATGGTCTGCTTGGTATGAGGAGAGGCTAATAAAGTCCTACATTTGTAGAAGTACCCTTGGCTCTTTGACAAATGATGCATTTCTCAACATAGGTCCTGACATCTCTTTGCATTTTAGGCCAATAATAGTACCTTTAGACCAATTCCAAGGTCTTGTTGAGGCCAAAGTGGCCACTCAAACTCCCATTGTGTTTTTCTTGAATGAGGTTCTCCCTCATGGATCTTCTTGGAACACACAATTGCCCTCCTTTAAATAAGAGTCCATTTTGCAATGTATACTCTGCAAACTCACCATGGAAGTGATTCATATGTTCTTGACAAACCTTGTATGCTGCTGCAAAGTCTTCATCAGTTTGGTACAACTCCTTGAAGTTATCCAATCCTATGCTTTTCATTTGGACTTCTTTAACAGTGAGCAACCTTCTCCTCAAGGCATCTGCTACTTTATTGAGCTGCCCCTTCTTGTGCTTTATGGTGAAGGTATAAGACTGAAAATACTCTACCCACTTGACATGTCTATGACTCAACTTGTCTTGGGAGTTGAGAAAGCTCAAAGCCTGATTGTTAGTGAACACTACAAACTCTTTGGGCAAAAGATAATGCCTCCACTTTCTAAGGGATTGAACAAGTGCATAAAGTTCTAGATCATAGGAAGAGTACTTTTTCTTTGCTGCATTTAGTTTCTCACTAAAGAAAGCCACTGGTCTATTTCTTTGACTCAAAAATCCTCCTACTACTATGTTACTAGCATCACATTCTATGACAAAGGGTTCATCAAAGGTTGGCAACGTTAGAATAGGCTTAGTAGCTGCCTCTTTCTTTAATGTCTCAAATCCCTTATCTGCTGCAAGTGTCCACACAAATTTAGTTTTCAATCCACCCTTGATGGTTTCCATCATTGGAGCACATATCCCACTGAAGTTCTTGATGAAATTTCTATAGTACTGAGCCAGGCCATGGAAACTCCTCACTTCACTGGCATTCTTGGGAGTTGGCCAACTTAATATTGCTGCAACTTTAGTGTCATCCATCTTTAGATCTCCTTGGGATAGAACAAAGCCTAAATAGACTAGTTCCTTCTTCATAAAGTCACACTTATCTAAATTGATGGTTAGGTGTTCCTCTTTCAATTTAGACAACACAATCTTGAGATGCTTTAAATGTTCCTCTTTACTTATGCTAAAAATTAATATGTCATCTAAATAGACTACCACAAACTTACCTATGAAGTCTTTCAACACCTCATTCATGAGCCTCATGAAAGTGCTTGGAGCATTGGAGAGGCGAAATGGCATGACTAACCATTCATAGAGTCCTTCAGTGGTTTTGAAGGCTATTTTCCACTCATCTCCCTCTTTTATTCTTATTTGATGATAGCCACTTTTAAGGTCTATCTTTGTGTAATACTTAGCCCCTCCTAGACAATCCATTAGATCTTCAATCCTAGGTATGGGAAACCTATACCAGATTGTAATCTTGTTAATGGCTCTAGAGTTTGTACACAATCTCCATGTTCCTCCTTTCTTGGGTGCCAAAATAGTAGGAACAACACATGGGCTAATGCTCTTTCTTATTAGCCCTTGGTCCATCAATTCTTGTACTTGCTTTGCAACTTCCCTATTCTGTTCAAGAGTTATCTTGTAAGGTGCCTTGTTTGGAAATGATGCCCCTGGAATCAAATCTATTTGATGGCTGATTTCTCTCTTAGGTGGCAAGGTTACAGGTGCTCCATCTGATATAATTCCCTTGAACTCCTTCAAAATCTATTGCACTTCATGAGGTATGCCCTCTTTCTTGGTCTATATGTCCTCCTTGGGTTTCACGACAATAGCATAACCCACTCCTTCTTTCTCAATAGTCTTCATGAACTCTTTCCCCTTCAACATCAGTACATTAGGTCCACTTCCTTGGCTATCTTGTTCAAGTAATGAATGAATTTTGTAGCTCACTCCATCCTTCATAAAAGTTTATGAGTTGAGCTCACCGTTGTGCATGGCCTTTCTATCAAACTGCCATGGCCTACCTAGTAATAGGTGACATGCATCCATTAGAAAAACATCACATAAGAGCTTGTCCTTATACCCACCTATGGTGAACTCAATCCATGCGTACTCATTAACCAAGACATGTTTCCCTTTATTTAACCATGTGACCTTATAAAGAGTGCTATGAGGTATTTTAGGAATCTTGAGCTTGGTAATGGCCTCCTCAGAGATTATGTTATCAGTAGACCCTGAGTCTATGATAACTTTGCAAACTTTTCCCATTATCTTGCACCTTACCTTGAAGAGTGACCTTCTTTGTTTGGGCTCCTCCTTGACTGGTTCTCTAATTAGGACCCTCTTTATCATCAAATTCTCACCACTCTCTGAATCCAATTGAATATTAGGAGACTTCACACTTGAAGTATCTTCATGTACATATGCCACTTTCTTGTCACCTTGTGAAGATGATCCCTTTTCAGGACACCTATAGGCAGGATGCCCCAATTGTTGACAGTGGTAACACTTCATGGTGGAAAAATAAGATGGTCCTCTTCCTCTTGGTGATCTACCGCTTCCTCCAAATCCTCTACCTCTTCTTGAACCACCCCTTTGGCTGGTCTCTCCACTTTCTTCAGTCAGCTTGGACTCACCTTGAGGTCTACTATCATTGCTTCTACCTCCATAGCTTCCCCTATGTCCTCTACCATCTCTGCCCCTTCCTCTATTCTTTGAGGTCCGGTCCTACTTCCTCTTTCCTTTCTCTTCCACCTTCAAAGCAATTTGGTAGCATTGATGAACTATTTTAGGAGTGACAAGGCTCATATCTTCTTGGATGGACCACTTAAGACCATTCAAATATCTTTCCAACCTAATGCTTTCATCTTCCACGACCTTGGACCTTAAGCATAGTTTTTGAAACTCTTCGGTATAGGAGTGTACATCCATCTCCTTTTGTCTAAGGTTATACCTTCTTCTATGCAACTATATCTCATAATCATCAGGAATATAAGCCTGCTTGATTTTAGTCACCATTCCTTTCCAAGTACCTATGGGACTCTTCCCTTCCTTCTCTCTTTCTGTTTGGACAAATTTCCACAAGGTTAAGGCAGAGCCTCTTAACCTTGACTTTTCTACTTTGACCTTTTGAGCATCAAAGACACCATCACATTTAAAATGGTTCTCCATTCCATCAATCCAATCCATGATAAGATCTGGATCCATCTTGCCACTGAACAAGGGAATGCCTTCCAAAGCTTTGTTGTTCATTACTTTTAGTGCCTTCAAGAAAGGCTCTTCTGGTATAGCAGGGTCTAGTGTTGGGGCTTCTTCCTCCAACTCAATATCCTTCTCTTTGGCTTCCTACTCTTCCTTCTACTCCATCTTGTCCTTGACTCTATCTACCTTATCTTGGACATCACCTAACAACCGTTCTAGTTGTGCTAGTCTTTCTCTCAACAACTTGTTGTCTTCCTCTTGCTCTTCAAATTTCTTGGCCAATTCTGCATTGGTCACCATCTTTCTTGAATTAAAATCTAATGAATTAAAATCTACTCTAAACAACACAAACTATTATTTCAAAGTATTACAGTAGCAAACTTAGCACTCCAAAGCTTTCATTCATTCACTGTGATCCTTTCTCATGCACATAACAGTTACAATAGTCTCATGTCCGTACTCTGAAACACACGTACTAGAAATATTAGGGTTTCTTGAGGTCATATATGGTCTCTTAGGTCATTTCCTAGCATGTCTAGGGTTCCCATCACATTAGAAGTGAAATCCACCATTATAGGATATCATGGCTAAATGTTGTCAAGCAACATTTTCAAAATTGCAAAGTTGCACTTTGCAACTTTTACAACTTTTGCAATTTCTTGTCCAATAGACTAAATCTAGGCTTTCTAAAGCTTGTGACTCCTCTTAGTGGAAATCTAAGTGTTGGATCACTGATTCCAATGTAAAATAACTTCAAAAATCCTAAAATGGACCACTGACTTCTTCAAATGACCTCTCTCTAAGAGGTACCTATCAGACTCTAAGGCCAACCAAGGAACTCCTAAGACCTTTAAACCCTAACTAACATTGCCACTTACAAAAGAGGTCTCCAGACCTTTATTTTACTTACAAGGCTCATTAAGAGCACCACACAACAAAATTGCAAGAAATGGTGAGGGCCCTGTTCTCTGGGTGCCCCTGCACCATTACACCCTCATTTAAGGCTCTTACAACCATAAATGAGAGCTTATGTCTCCTCTTCCACCATTGTTCCCTAAGAATACTTCCCAAATGTTTCTCACACATGTTTGCGAAACTCTTAACCCTTATCCCCTTTACCATACCTCTAACCATACCCCTAGCTCTACTCCTAACCCTGACTCTAACCCTAATCACCCTTTCTAACCCAAGCCCTTCCTCAAATCCTATAAATAGTCTCCATTCCAAGAGAAATTCACCAATTCACCTATTTCATATTAAGTATTGTTATCATGCTCATTTACATTTAGACTTAGGTTAAATTCTAATATTGTTAGATTTAACTCATTTCTATGCTTTCATAACTCACATCCTAGCTTAGCTAAATGGATTAACATAGCTTACTTCATTTATTTTCATATCATTTTCATCATATCAAACTCATATTTGGTTAAAATCAACTTAGCATAAGCATTCTTGCATCAAATCTATATTTTAGCTTCATTTGGTTCCTTGGGGTTCTAGGGGCAAATCAGGTTCACCATACCTGATTTGGTGCCACTATGGGGTATCCTTGGTCCATAGAGGATCCTAGACCTTCCTAATCTGCATTGGGGACATGCTACTAGTTTTTTGAGAGCACACCCACATCCCTAATCAAAGAGAAAATTAAACGGTGACATGGTGCTCCCGTTAAGCTCTATTTGAGGTGTCATGCAAATAGATTTACTATATGTTTAATATATGCTTTTGAAAATAATGTTCGAATATCTACACATGTTATGAATAGGTTAGGTTTGCACTAATCACACCACCTTTAATCACCTTTGCACACTCTCATTACTCGACTCTCTCGTCACACCCCTTGGTGAGCTATCCTTCATCGATGTATGCTACAATTAAATCATCAATAACAATGCCTCAAAATCTTAAAACAATCTATTGACCCGATTCAACAATAATGAAAGAACTATTTGATAATGTGTCTACGAAACCATTCCCCTCCCTTTAAATGTGTGTGATTAAAAATTTTCCATTCTTGTCCTTTACTACAAACCCTACCCTTGAGGGCCCAATTTACCTTTTGAAGCACTATCAAAATTGAGTTTCACTCAACTGTGATTAGGTTTCTCCCATTGAACCTCTGAAATGTCACAATCACTTGGATGTGCCCAGGAAGGCCCATTAGTAGGCCGTTTTAAAACTTATTTAATTAATAACACTTTTCTCACAATTTATTTAATTATTTTTAATTTCATCCATTTCAAAATAAATAAAATTAATATTTTATTTTTCCATTTATACACATTAAATGATCTTTTTTCCTAACTATTCCATCTCATAAATCCTATTCTATCCTTTTGGATTTTCTTATCCATTGATTATTCTAGTTAAGGTTCATCTTTGATCAAATATCAAGTGGAGAATATAAATAAAACCCTCCAACACAAGCTAACACTCTTATATATTGAACATATATCATTATCATTACAATCTCATGCTATCATTCTACCATTTCTATCATGATTATGTTATTTTGAAGTGAAATCCAACTATCCAACATTCAAATAAATATCAAAGAAACAATGGAGCAAATCAAAGTCTTGGCAACAATATAATCATTCCCAATGCATATATATTAGGCTTTATTGAGTGTGTATGAATATGAATTTGGTTATTTCATTGCTTGTTCTTATTTTACATAATTCATATTTTCATCCTTCACATTTTGGCATACCCGATGGGACCCACTTCCCCAATTTCAATAAATATTTTTGCAAGAAATTTTTTTTTTCAAAGATATAGGTTTAGAAAAGTGCATTTGATCTAATATATAATACATTGTCATCAACCTCTGGCTCATTTGAGCTCGTCTAAGGTGACTTGCTAAAACACATAGGAGAAAATTAAGCGTACATGATATACATTGTAGTGCATTTGACTTGCAAGTAGAGTATTTTATATTCAACAATAGATCAACACTCTTAATAGACATGTCTGTACATTTGATCAACATTGGACACATTTGTTCTGACTTGTTGTGCACTTGATCACATTTTTGGCTCACTTGATCTGACTTGTGTGTTTGATTTGACTTTGGTACTTGATCCATCTTTCTATGCATTTGAGACATTTTGACTTCCTCTTCTAGCAAGTACTGTCATAGCCTCATTTTTGCTTTCTTGCATGCTAATTTCATCACAATTACATATGTGAGTAGGTCCATATGGATTTTTAGCATATGGTTTTAACAAAGTCTTGTAGAAAGTACAAACAAAAATTGGTCTCAAATTGAGTGCCCTGTCTTTGTCAAGGCCTTCCATTGTCCATAGTGTCAGTTTCGAATGGTGGACCTTAAATCCCAACCACCATGACTTCCCAGTCACGCCATCCTTCAAAGGGTTGGGTCTTATCTCACATATCTGAGCCACTAATTCCGTCAAGTTCACAATCTCCAACCCATTACCCACTGCAACCATTTCTTGGCATCACTGAAAAATATGCTCTTCTTCAAGGGTGAGGATAGTTGGTGGACCTTTCTTGGAGGTGGTTATGAGACCACTTGACCATTTAGTGAGTGTGGATGTTGGAATACCCTATTTATTTGATGCTACCCTTATCGACATGTCATTTTCCTTGATATATCTGAGTGCCCCTTCCATGTCGGTTGCAGACCACAAATTTTGTTGATTTGCAACTTTAGGTGCTTTCACTGTTGTAGTATCCTCCCATATCATTGTAATAGGTAGTGGGTTTCTTTCAACAAGATTTGGATTGCTCAGAATAGGAGGTGGGGTTTCAAGGCCTAGTGGGAGGTTGGCACCTCTTATATGGGAAGGTAACCATTTTGATGCTCTTTTCTTTGAAGAAGGCTCCTTCAAATGACCTGGCTTCCTCATTGGCATACAATAACGACAATATGTGTGTTAGCAATGAAAGCATTCATAATTTAGAGAACAATTGTAAAGAAAATGATGATGAAGATTATTAATTTTCTATGTGGGCATAAAATTGCAGTACACTCTAAAATGTGCAACTATGAAATGGAACCAACTAGCCATGGTATTTTGTAGTCTAATGTTTTCCAATCAATATGAAAAATGATGCTTGAATTAGAAACTATGGGTGCATTTGTAGATTGAATGACAATATAGTGTAATATGACCTTGATGCTTGAACATAGGAAGTATGAATCCCTTTAGAAAATGTATTATTGTTTGACAGATGCATGTACATGTTTTTTTACTTTCCTGGATAGTTATTCAGTAGAGATGGGAAATGATACAAGGTGTAGAGATTATAGTAGGGATTATAAATAGTAAGACTAGATGTACAAACCTAACAATTACACTAGCATTGATTCATGGTCAAAACATTATGGGTCAATTAGATGAGGTGGTGTAGCTAGTTTGGGTTCTTTCCATAGAAATTTCTGAGTATAGACACAACAAGACATAGTAGGAAAGAAAATAGTTATACCTTCATAAAAACCCAAGATGGGATTTGGTTGCTCACTACACTTAGAAGGATATGTTGCTATGAAATAATTTCTAAGCATTCTCTGAGTTTTGGACCATATTTTTCTAAGAAATACCTATTTAGATACTTGGTCTACCGTGATTTGACAATGACCTTGAATAATTTAGAATAGAAATAAGATGTGGTCAGGAACATAAGAACAACACCAGGGTATGAAGTGACAAAGAAATAAGATGTGTGATGTCCCCTTCTAGCTAGAGACATCATTCTAGCTATTGATTAGCCTATCATTGTACCCTTGTAGGCTAGTAGAGACAGATAGAGGGTCAATTTGTGCACAGAGGAGATATGCTTATCTGATGGTTCGACTTTTGTAGAGCTCTGCACCCTTGATTTGGTATGGAGAGGTTTCAGACTCTGTTTGTTTGAGTTTTGCTATTTTTAGCAACTTTTAGAGTCATAGAGATGGACCCCTGCTATTTTTAGAAATATTATTTGATCACATGGGAAATTATTATGCCAACTCCAGTTCCAGACGGTTAAGCCAGATTCACATTTTTGAGGGAGTTATTCAGTTTTCAGTGATTATATATTAATTAAATGGCAAAGGATTTAATATTAAGTTGTAAATTGACTTTATATTAAATCACTTAAGTGATGGGTCTTAATATCATAAAGGGGGCCAAATTAATGTATTAATTTATTGGCATGTTTTCCTAAGTCTAAATCATTAAATTTATTTAATGATTATATTTTTAATGCCTTGAAGAAAGTAATCACAGCTTTTCGAGGAATTGTGAATTAGGGTTGGAAAGCCTATTTATGCTTGTTGGGGAAAGAAGAAAGGCATCCATTGTTATTGTTATTGATTATTGCTTCTTGCTCTGAGCTCTAGACAAGGATTTTTAGTATTTCACCATTGGAGAAATGTAATTTTCTTCTATGTTCGCCATTTGAGCCAGTGAAATACCTGGTGAATCTGGTATTGTGGAGAGGGTCTCATCTAGAGATTCTTATTGTGCTTCAGCAGAGGGTTTTACTCGCAGTTGTGGAAAGATAATATCGGCTGGCAGTTGGGGATTGATGAAGATAGATTATATCATATAGAGGTTGAAACGTGGGGACATAACGACATCTTCAACATTTACTACTTCAACAAATAAATAATTACAGTAGCACATGATAGTCTTATTTCAAGTTTTTATGTAGTTCATAGTTGCCTTTGGTGATATTTTTCCAATAAAAGATTGTTTGGATTTTACTAGTATTTCATTAGAAAATAAATAGAAGTTGCAGCAGTATTTCAAATTGTTTCAGAATTTCAGATTATGGTATATTTTATTTTTGCTCTAAAACTTGTGAAAACCACAAAAAAATTATAAACTTTCAAAACAAATATTGAGACAAAACAACTTAAGCAATTAGAGCTTGTGAAGGGTTCTTACAGTGGTATCAGAGCTAAATCCTACCATCTTGAGGGTTTAGTTATTACATGCAGCCAGAGTAGGTTGGTTCACACAGGTATTATACACGCAAGAGAGCCTTACTTGAAGGCGAACAAGTTTTAGAACAATCGGTCATCATGGGTGACAGGCGTGACCGTAGCCCACCCAGGGTAAACATGAATGATGAAGACTAGGAAACCCAAGAGTTTTTTAGAACTATGGCAACAGGGCAGCAGCAGGTGGCCCAAGCATTGCAAGCACTAACTACCATGATGGAGCAGATGAATCCACCTGACAGGCAGAATAGGGAACATGAGGATAACAAGAGTGCTATAGGTTCTCCACGGGAACAAAGGACACACTCTAGGACATCAGATAGACCCACACGTCCTACCTTTATTAGGGAGGAACCAATGCAGGATCCAGTAGAGGAAGCTAGGGATGAGATGTTTGCAGACATCCTTATGGCTGCAAATGATGAGTGGGAACTATTGGCCCCACATGTATGAGAAAGGATGACCTTTGAAAGGTTTGTGAACCAAAGGAGACAACACTACCATGTAGTCAGACAGGACATGAGACCCAGTGGGCAGAATAATGAACTAAAGCATGCTACATGCAAGCTTTCCTTGTCCACTTTTGATGGTAGTGGTAGATTGAGAGTGCAAGCTTGGATCCACAAGCTTGATACCTTCTTAGCATTCAGGCCTATGACAGAGATTGAGGCAATAAAATATGCCACCTTACATTTGGAGGGAGTAGCAAACGATTGGTGGTATCACGGGTTGATCACTCTTCAGCACAACCAGGTGACTTCTTACCAGGACTTCGTGGACAAATTGGTTGAAAGGTTTGATAGGAAAGATCTAGAGGTATACTTTAGAGACCTGACACTGCTCAAACAAACAAGGAGCTTAGAGCATTTTATTAATGAGTTTCAACAGTCCTCAGTTATGGTGCTAGACATATCAGAGAGGAGGTTAATAGTATTATTTACTGAAGGCTTAGCTGAACCAGTCAGAGGTTGGGTAAAGGCTTTTGATCCTTCCACATTGAATGATGCTATGAAGAAATCTAGGAGCATGGAGCATGAAGCCCCAGTAAATAAATTTCAACCCAAGGAAGATTCCTCCAGCCAGAACAATAAGCCAGGGAAACACTTAATGATTTGTGGAAGAAGAAATTGTGTTTCTATTGCAAAGGACCTTATGATATGAACCATGATTGTCCTTTAAGACCCAAGGTAAAAGCAAACAGGATTATGTGGGCTTATTATGAGGATTCTGATTCTGAAAATTCAGACCAGCAATCTGAAAATGAGGAATCAGCTGAAGAAAAGGAAAGCATAGGTGATGAAAAGTTGAACCAAATGGCTACAAGTGATGAAAAGACTGAGGGTAGACTTAAGGAGGCCCAAATCACCAGTGTGCAGTAGGAGGGATCATTCAGGATGAGGGGAGTATTGGTAGGGCAATGAGTTATCACCTTTCTCGATACGAGTGCCAATAATAATTTTATTAATTCTAGGTTGGTTGAGAGATGTGGGATTCAGACAGAGCAGTTTGAGGGTCTAAGAGTGAGGGTAGCTGATGACTACGTCCTCAAATGTGATAGGAAGATTACAGGTCTACCCTTGAGGATTAATAACTTTGACTTCAAATCTGATTTTTATGTTGTAAACATGGGTGACACAGATATAGTACTTGGTATGACTTGGTTGCATGACATTGGAGTGTTCACTCTCAATTTGAGAGACATGGAGATGAAGTTTCAATCGGATGGAAAGATACATATACTTAAGGCCATCCATGATAGTGAGTTTAGGATGATGTCCTGCAGATGCATGGGGAGCTTGCTAAGACATGACTAGGTTGAGTGGGCAGCCCGTTGCACTTTGATGCCATCACAAGGGCAACAACATTCTGAGTATCATCTAGACATACAGGCGCTAAGAATCAAGCATAGTAAGGTGTTCAGTGACATGGAAGGACATGCCGGTTGAGGATGCCACTTGGGAGAGCGAGGAGATTTTACAGCATCCAGAATTGAGATTTCTTGAGGACAAGCAATTTCAGGAAGGGCGTACTGTGATGTCCCCTTCTAGCTAGAGACATCATTCTAGCTATTGATTAGCCTATCATTCGACCCTCGTAGGCTAGTAGAGACGGATATAGGGTCAATTTGTGCACAAAGGAGATATGCTTATCTAATGGTTTGACTTTTACAGAGCTCAATACCCTTGATTTAGTATGGAGAGGTTTCAGACTCTGTTTGTTTGAGTTTTGCTATTTTTAGCAACTTTTAGAGTCATAGAGATGGACCCTTGCTATTTTTAAAAATATTATTTGATCACATGGGAAATTATTATGCCAACTTCAGTTCTAGACGATTAAGCCAGATTCACATTTTTGAGGGAGTTATTCAATTTTCGGTGATTATATATTAATTAAATGGCAAAGGATTTAATATTAAGTTGTAAATTGACTTTATATTAAATCACTTAAGTGATGGGTCTTAATATCATAAAGGGGGCCAAATTAATGTATTAATTTATTGGCATGTTTTCCTAAGTCTAAATCATTAAATTTATTTAATGATTAAATTTTTAATGCCTTGAAGAAAGTAATCGTAACTTTTCGAGGAATTGTGGATTAGGGTTGGAAAGCCTATTTATGCTTGTTGGGGAAAGAAGAAAGGCATCCATTGTTATTGTTATTGATTATTGCTTCTTGCTCTGAGCTCTAGACAATGGTTTTTAGCATTTCACCATTGGAGAAACGTAGTTTTCTTCTGTGTTTTCCATTTGAGCTAGTGAAATACCTGGTGAATCTGGTATTGTGGAGAGGGTCTCATCTAGAGATTCTTATTGTGCTTCAGCAGAGGGTTTTACTCGCAGTTGTGGAAAGATAATATCGGCTGGCAGTTGGGGATTGACGAAGATAGATTATATCATATAGAGGTTGAAATGTGGGGACAGAACGACATCTTCAACATTTACTACTTCAGCAAATAAATAATTACAGCAGCACATGACAGTCTTATTCTAGGTTTTTTATGTAGTTCATAGTTGCCTTTGGTGATATTTTTCCAATAAAAGATTGTTTGGATTTTACTTGTATTTCATTAGAAAATAAATAGAAGTTGCAGCAGTATTTCAAATTGTTTCAGAATTTCAGATTATGGTATATTTGATTTTTGCTCTAAAACTTGTGAAAACCACAAAAAAATTATAAACTTTCAAAATAAATATTGAGACAAAACAGCTTAAGCAATTAGAGCCTGTGAAGGGTTCTTACAAGATGATAAT
This sequence comes from Chamaecyparis obtusa, assembly GCA_027943335.1. Lineage (NCBI taxonomy): Eukaryota > Viridiplantae > Streptophyta > Pinopsida > Cupressales > Cupressaceae > Chamaecyparis > Chamaecyparis obtusa. The sequence goes on from BSBK01000559.1 coordinate 1,033,939, forward strand.
GGCTTGCAAGCCATTCTTGATGTGCTCAAATTCATGGATATGGGATCTCCACTAGCCATTATGTGTTGGGAATTGGTATGTGGGCTAAAGGGGAAGCTTCACAAATATATGTTAGGATATCTTCATTTGTATCATTTAGAAATTAGGTTGCAATAAGACCTAGACTTGTCAGATTATTATGGGTCTTCAAATAGTTATCCCAACAAGAAGGAAACATTATAAAGGATAGATGTTTGGAAATGAATTGAACAACAAGGATAATATACAAATAATATAAAAGTGAAAGTGAATTAAATGTCAAGGAATCCAAACAAACCGTGAGGATGTGAAACAAATAGTAAGGGTATAGAAAATTGAAAACAAAATGAACATGAAGGAAACAATAAAAAAAATAGTAGGTGAAGTTTGTAAATATGCAAGTATGTGAAATAGAATGAACAAGAAGGAAACATTAGAAAGGACAAATACCTAGAAATGAATTGAACATAAAGGATAATATAGAAAGAATAGAAAAGTGATAGTGAATTGAATGTTAAAGAATCCAAACAAACCGCGAGGATGTGAAACAAATAGTAAGGGTATAGAAAATTGAAAACAAAATGAACATGAAGGAAACAATAAAAAAAATAGTAGGTGAAGTTTGTAAATATGCAAGTATGTGAAATAGAATGAACAAGAAGGAAACATTAGAAAGGACAAATACCTAGAAATGAATTGAACATAAAGGATAATATAGAAAGAATAGAAAAGTGATAGTGAATTGAATGTTAAAGAATCCAAACAAACCGCGAGGATGTGAAACAACTAGTAAGGGTTTAGAAAAATAAAAATGAACATGAACATGAAGGAAACAATAGAAAGGATAGATAAGTGGAAATGAGCTGAAAAATAAGGAAAATATAGAAAAAATAGAAAAGTGAAATTGAACTAAATGTCAAGGAATCCAAACAAATTGTGAGGATGTGAAACAAATAGTAAGGGTATAGAAAATTGAAAATGAAATGAAAATGAAGGAAACAACATAAATGATAGATACCTAGAAATGAATTGGACAACAGGGATAATATAGAAATAATAGAAAAATGAAAATAAATTTAATGTTGAGGAATCCAAACAAACCTTGAGGATGTGAAACAACCAGTAAGGGTATAGAAAACTAAAAATGAACAAAACAATAAAAATGATATATACCTAAAAATGAATTGAACAACAAGGATAATATAGAAAGAATAAAAAAAGTGAAAGTGAATTGAATGTCAAGAAATCCAAACAAACCTTGAGGATGTGAAACAACTAGCAAGGGCATAGAAAATTGAAAATGAAATGAAGATGAAGGAAATAGTAGAAAGGATAGATATGTGAAAATGAATTGAACAACAAGGATAATATAAAAAGAATAGAAAAGTGAAAGTGAATTAAATGTCGAGGAACCCAAATAAACCCCGAGGATGTGAAACAACCAGAAGGGTAGAAAAATGAAAATGAAATGAACAAGAAGGAAACAATAGAAAAGATAGATACATAGAATAATATAGAAATAATAGAAAGCAATATTAAACATTTACACACTTGGAAAATTAACTTGAATTCTTTTTGCTTTGTCTTCTGCTTTTCGATGGATGTTGAATGACATGAATGGGAGGAATGAGTTGGTTTGAAGTCTACTTGTATGTTACAAGCTTGTTGTGTTGGTGTGGTGTCTTTAATTTCAACACTCTTATCAATTTGAATTTTGGATTTGAAGCTTTATTTGCAAGAATTCATCTGATTGCTGCTTTAAATTCACATTTGATTGCCCTTGAATGTTTATTGGTGGCCTTACACAATTTTTTTTGTCAATGTAGGTGGTTTAATGTTGAAGTGACCAGAAGAGGTGCGCTTGAGGTGGAATGAAGAAATAGGGTGGCTAGAATCATGGGATATGGTCATGTATAATAGTTTAGGGTGGTCACATCTACGTAAGTACTAGTGGTTTTAGTACTTCTATGGAACTAGTAATTGTGAACCTTTTTTTTATGTTGATTGACTTCCGCGTGGCAATGTTTTGTTATTACTATAGTTTATGGCTGAGGTAGTGAGTTGCATGTGAGTGTAAACAAATGATATGTATTTGATTTGACACATTTTTAATTTGAATCAACACGATTTTCCTTTTTGTATAGAGAAACCTAGTAAAGTGCGTATCAGAACCTATTAGTGAGATAGACATGTTGATTGTCCAACAAGAAAGGAACTGAACGCTTTTTTTCAAGCATATATAAAAAATATTATTCACCTAAAGTGATTTATTTTATGGCCTTACATTAATTAGAGTTTATTTGTTTTACTTTTCAAATACTCTGACACGTACTGAGGGTTAGGTGGTCAACTATGGGCCCCTAACATGCCCACTAACATCACACCTATTGGACCCTACGTACATATTGACATCTCTCCCTTAGTGATTAAACACAAACCCCCCAATATAAAATTGTCAACTTACATAGATGCACTATGTGCAATGAGAAGGATGTTGGTCCAATAGGAAAAAATGATGAAATAAGATTTTTTTAAAAATTCAAACGCCAAAAAACTGAATTATAAAGGTACAATTGAGAAAATGTTTGCAAAAAATATTGGTACACACCAATATTTTTCCCAAAATTAGGTACATGTCAATATTTTGCTTAAAAAATAGACAAATATAACTAGTTTGGCTTTTTTTTTTTAAAAAGCCAAGGATAGGAAAAATTTTCTCACATGTCCATACAACATTGATGCAATGTTTGTACAAAATGATGCAAATTTTGTGATTCGTACCTAAGAGCAAAGAAAACCTTTGTGGCCTAAAAGAAAAGAGTCCAAATTTGACAAATTGACATGCTTTTATAGGGTTTTTGGGCCTTCTGAATGCAACTGCAAGGTTGTATTTGACCAAAAGTGCTCAAAATGATCAACTACCTCCCATAATTGGCAACTTCAAAACTTTAAAAAAATGGCAAATTAGGTTGGATTTGGATGAAACAAAAGCCAATTTTAACTTTCTTCAAAGCCTTAGACTCAATGGTGAGCTCAAATTCCCTCCAACGATAGCCAAAATCTACCTACATTGAAAATCTCTATTCTAGCAATAACTCAATTCTCTAATATGGAAAGGCTTACAAGGCCATAGCTCTAATATCATGTTGGAATAATAATGAGCTCATAATGAAGCCGCAAACTTCAAAGGATCAACTAGCAAAGATGCCTTCCACAAGAGAATGTTTGAACATTAGCTTGCATGAACAATGAGATTGAATTTATATTAAATTGATATGAATAAAGACTCAATTAGCACAAAAACATTATGTTAAAATGTACAAGAACCTTGAATATATAGCCAAGGTATGATGATGTGGGGACAACTACCCTTTGATACAACATTGAATGCCCTTGCCTATGGTCTAAAAGTAAATAACGAGACATATCCCCATTGTAAGGTGTCTTCTAGAATGCCACCCATGATAACTAAAATGATGCTAAGAACAAATATTAAATAACAAGTTACATAAAGTAACTTTATGACATCTATTATGATAGCTAATTATCTTGAATGCCTAAGTAAACTAAACATTCAAATTATGTCGTGTTCACTAGGAATCAAGGTCTACAAAACCTTATTAGGATGTTATATTCACTCTAACAGGTATAATCTAGTTAGAGTTCATCTTGTAGCTCCTATGAGGCTCTACAAAAATTAAACTCCATTTCATCCAAGGTTGCCACTAAAGACCCTACCCCATATCTAATGTTAAGATCTTAAGCAACTAGAGGATAAAAAACTTGAGAAGAAAGTGAACTCATTTCAACCAAATAGTCCATAGGAACAAAAGCACCCTTTAGAGGGGAGACACACTTATTAAAAAACTTCACACTACTATGTCTTACAAAACATTTATCCAAGATTTCAATATTTTGTTTCCATTTCTAAAAAATAAGCGATACAACATTTAGAGGACTTTAAGGCGCAAACGACAACTTTATGTCCAAATATAACAATGAAAACATTTGAATGAAAAACCTTCAAGGCCGAGGAGTTGAGATCAAGAGCAATGTGAGGTAATAATCATTATGGAGTATTTTTCGATCCATATAATGAAAATACTTAATAGGATTACCTATCAATAAATGGTACACTCTTGTACAAAGTGCCTGTATAATCCTTGATTCACCAACCCTCTCTGTTTACACTCTTTCCCACACATTTGGCTCGATCCTATTCACACTTGCACTCATGTTGATATATTTGTCATAATTAGCCCTTTACTATACTCATGTCTGCACATACTTCCATAGATTCACATATTGCCCTACCTTGTGTCAATCCTACAATGCATGGGATAAATCTTGGATCATGTGGAATAGACCCAAATTTCAAATATGTGGATCGAGTCTCACTTATTGCACTAGTCATTATATGTTGAGTTGTACATGTTTACATAATTATTTTTTCTATCTTCATTTTTAAAGGTGTTCAAAGTGCATCTTTTCACATTTAAGTATTATTGATAGTCATTTATATATTCTAATACTTTGAGTATAATTATTCAAGGAACAATTCACTTTTGAGCATTGAAGGAACCTAATGTTGCATCAAATCAGCCTAGGAAATTTGCATTACTAAAGGAGATTGTCTTCGATTAGTCCGTGACCATAAAGTCAATCTAAACAAGGAGTCCAACTTAGGAGATCTTTGCTCTTACTTTTTTAAGGTTTCCCCAAAGGTATTTTTTTAATACCTTTGGTCCTGGTTAGCAAAGAGCAAAGATTATGATGAAATAAGTTGTATTTCTCTACTATCAATAGGGTCATTCCCATGGGGTTGCATTTCGCTTCCATATGTTAGATCATTCTCACGACAAATCAGATTTGTCCCATATGGAGTATATTTGATCCACAACGATTTAAAAGGTTTTAATATCAAAGAACATATTAGACTAAAACAAATAAAATTTACCATTTTTTCATTGTTATTCCATGAACAAAATGCACTGCCCTCACTTACTTTTTGCAATAGCATATCCAATTTATTACTCTTAATTAACTATTAATTATTCAATCAAAATAATTAGTATGCATTATTGAATTAACCTGTACTAAACTTTAAAGAAAGCATTTTCTTCCTTTTTATAAAATTAATAAATTGATTGAGGGCTTCTAAAGAGAGACTAAGCTATTGAGTTTCATTTATACTCAGATATCTAATGTTGATATATAAGTCCTGTGAAATGGACATGCTCAGCCTTGATTCATCAACATTCCAATATTCTTACCACAAACTTCTTTGTATCCTTATTGATATTTATTGATATTTGACCAGAAATATGATATGGCTTTAAGTTCACCGAATTTTTCCAAGATTCTTACCACAATTTTCTTTGTATCCTTATTGATATTTGACCAGAAATATGATATGGCTTTAAGTTCACCAAATTTTTCAATTAGAAGTAAATAAATATCAACATAGTTCTGACCTCTACGCTAGACCAATCCATCTAATTCAATCCAATATTCACGATAGAGATGATCTGAAGCATTCGATAACAACTCAGATTTCACTTTTTTTTTAATGGTGTTTATCTATCAAATATACAATTTGTTTTAGAAATATGTTAACATTTATACATGTAGGTATATGTATCTTTTTATAATAGATTATAATGATTAGAAATAAACATATATCAAAACTACAAACTTCTTTCAACTAAACAGTCATAAACTAATTATCTAGTTTTGCTTTGTTTTCCAAAAGTAATTCTGTCTTATGTTACAGTAGAAATATGTATGCAATGACTCAAGCATCTGCCACTTTCTATGCTTGTCCTTAATTTATTCTCTTTCAAATTCATAATGACTTAGAGATTTGAGCCATCTATGCTGATGTGTTTTGAAATTTGGTTGGATATATAAATTCCTGAGCACTGAATGATCAGTTTTCAAATCTAATGCTTTTCCAAGAAAAATGTACTTACCACCATTTTTTTGTAAAGAAATCACAATTTTAACAACTGAAGGCCATACAACCCAAAAAAAAAGGCAAAATACCTACTGTCTTTAAGATCATCGAGATCAATTTCAACTGCAATTTGAAAAAACAAACCAACCATCATCTCCCTGCAGATTGTTTAAGTCACCTAGTTTAGGTTCCAAAATTTGCCCTGCATTTACATAAACATAATACTTATTTCAACTGCTGCTCTGCTGTCTTTATTTCTCCTATCATACACTTTTTATTTGCAATTTCTTTTCCCTCCTGCTAATGTTCAACTAATAAAGTTGAGCTTGGGATAAACGTGGTTTAGGATTAGCAATTAGAGGAATTGCTTTATGCATGACAAAACCAAATTTCTCAGACATGTCTACCTTCTCTCCAGATTGCAGGGACCAGTCAAAAGAATGCAGAAAAGAAGCTAAGGTAAAATGAACCATCCGAGTGGCCATGGGAATTCCTGCACAAATCCTTCTCCCAGACCCAAATGGAATATAATCAAACTCACGCCCATTGTATTCCCATTTACAAGGGTCCTGCATAAATCTCTCTGGGTCGAACACCAATGGATCCTTCCATACTTCTGGGTTCCTCTGAATTTTCCAGACATTGATCATAATTTCAGCTCCCTTTGGAATGACATATCCACTTATTTGGCAGGTCTTATCTGGGCTGTGAGGAACAAGCAGAGGGACTGTAGGGTGCAAACGTAGGGTTTCCTTTACTATTGCCTCCATGTATGGCAGCTTGGATATGTGGTATTCCTCTACTCTGTGGTCAAGACCCACAACTTGTTTCAATTCCTCTTGGGCTCTCTCCATTATCTCTGGATTTTGCAGGAGCTCTGCCATTGCCCATTCCACTGTGGAGGATGTGGTCTCTGTTGATCCACCTACCATGTCCTATAAAGGATCAATAAACCAACAAATCATAATTTGGAAAGTGGTAATATCAAATGCATTAATTTTCCATAATCTATGAATTGATTGGAGATTGTTTCTGGTTTCGATTGTGTGAGTTTTTGTATCAACATTTCAGATCATATTCTATGATCCATCATACAAAAGGCTGATGCAAAAATTAACACACAATAGAAACTAGAAATAATCTCCAATCAAGTAGTCATATGACATAAATGTAGATAAAATTTGAATAAACTTTTGTATAGAGGCATGGGCAGAATAGTTCATAGAGGAAATGTTTGGATCATGAAATATGATCCATAACTTTGATGCAAAAAGTAACACAATCGAAATAAAAAACAATCCCCAATCAAGTAGTGATATGCCAAAATGTAAGTGAAATTTGAATGCACTTTTGTAAGGAGGCATGGGCAGAACATGTCAGAGGAAATGGTTCTGATAGAAATAAAACAAAGTCAGTGACTCAGTGGTGACCCTGAAGATTGATACACTGTTTGGTAAAATAAACAGAACTAATTTCACAGATTTAAAATCATATAAATTAGTGATATAACAGGGAGTCCTAATAACTCACCAGGAACAGAGCTTTAACATCCCTCATGGTGAGCTGAAAGCTGCCCATATCATCCTCCTCAACCACACCTCTATTTACTAGATCAAGCAGAAGCTGCAGAAAATCATTTCCCCCACTTTCACCCTTCACCCTCTCATCAATAATCCTGTCAAACAGCCCATCAAGCTTCACAAACACATTCTGCATCCTTCTGTAAAGCCCTTGCAGATCCAACCTTTCCAAAAAGGGAAACAGATCTGAAAAATTGGGGACACTCCAGACATCAAGCTCTTCAGCCAAGAGATCCTTAAATTCCAAAACCCTCTCACTACTTTTACTCCACATCATGTTTGTAATAAGATTAAGCGAAGTAGCAAAAGCCCTAGCCCCCACATCAACACTAATTCCATTCACAGAGTCCTTGTAAATATCCCCAATTGTTCTGCGCACTTCTTCCCTTCTCAGAGGGCGCAGGGCCTCCATGCTCTTTGCAGAGAAAAGCTCCTTAACACAGATTTTTCTAAGGAAACGCCATTTGGGTCCATAGGGACTCCATAGAATATCAGACCCATCGTAAGCAAGGCATCTGGCTACCACTGGAACCACTCTGTTTGCAAATGTCTGGTCATTGTCTTTCAGGATTTCTTTTGCCATTGCTGAAGAGGAGACCACAATTGATGTTTTCATGCCAAATTTGAGAGTCATGAGAGGCCCATATCTGTTGGAAAGAGTAGACAGACATTCATGGAGGTTGGGTTGCAGCAGATGAAGATGACCTAATAAGGGTAGCGTGAATGGCCCTGGAGGAAGCTTCCCGCTCTTCCTATTTACAATAAACACTGTTATAATAAGAGCCAAGGCGCCTGTAGCACAATAATACCAGATACCATTGCTGCTCATGTCCATTTTCGTTTACAACACAGCAGATTGTATCATAAAGCTTTCTTATAGCTGATATAATGTACACGGTTTCTGAATTCTACGCTAGAAACAAGAGAAAGATAGTCAATGTACAGAGGTACACGTTTTCATGAACCTATAATATATTTTATTTATCTACAGTGGGATGTGCATTTAGTGCGCAATACAGAACGAGCTTATAAATGGTATTGTAGACAGATTTTTGGATTTTTGGATTCGATCGTGTAAGTAATTTTAGCATCAACGTTTCGGATCACACTCTGTGATCCATCATCAGGATGAGAAATGCAAGGATGGAAAACATCATCAGGATGAGATATGCAAGGATGGAAAATAAAAATGGATCACAGAGTGTGATCCGAAATGTTGATGCTAAAATTACTTACACGATCGAATCCAGAAATCTGTCTACATTACTAATGGATTGTGGAAATCTGATGTTGTTAATTATAAATGGTATGTTTTTTATAAGATTTGATTTATGATCTTATTTTAATTTGTTTTTTACAATTGATTTTGATTTTTAATTATTTATTTATTATTTTAAATTAAATTATAGTCAAGGAACCAATTCATATTATCTTTGCTGTTGTAATCTTAGATTTTGAACTTAAAAAAAAAAAATTGTTTGTAATTATGATTGAGAATTCTTTATAACAAGGAATCAATTCATATTATTTTTGCAGTAGTAATTTTAGACCTTGAATTTTCAAAAATTAAATTTTGTCTTGTGAGTTGACTTTATGTAAGAGCATATTTTTTTGGACTGCATAACTTTTGATCTTTGTGATTGAAGAAGTCATTTTTTTCGAATAGAATATTCATATAGATTTACAACTTACTTATTAGCACACTTAACTATGCTGAACACACACACACGAACACACATATTATATGTATGTGTGTATATATACATAATACATATATACACATACATTAAGACATACATACATATAAATACATGTATGTATGCATATATGTATATTTGTACATACATACATGTGTGTACAAACATATATATAGCTTTTTTCAAAGATAACAAGTGCCACATAGTGGCCAAGTACTTGCCTTTAGTAATTAATTTTAATTTTAATTTTTAATATAAATTTAATTTGAATTTTAATAAATTTATTATAATATATAAGATATTTTAATTAATTATATAATTATAATTTTTTATATAATATTAATTGTAGTAATAAATAATTTTTAAAATTATAATTATATAAACAATTATTGATTGCTAATTATAATTAATTTAAACCTTCATTTTAATTTTATTTGTAAATATAACAATAGTGCTAATTTTATTTTATTGATATATATTTTTTATTACATTTGATTAATATTATTGTATATATAATATAATATAATTATATTATACATAAATTATAATTATAATATAATATATTTAGAATATATAATAATTATAAATATAATATTATTATTTTAATTTATATTATAATATTATAATATATAATAATTTATCTTAGAAGATTATATAATAAAAATATATATTATTTTTATTTAACATTTCTAATTAATTATAAAATAAATTATTTATTTACTATGTTTAATTTAAATTATAATATTTTGTAAGGGAAAATATATCACACATTTGTTTTCCTAAATATTTATTAATGCATAATTTACATATAATAAATTTTAAAATATTTTAAAAAAATATATATATGAGAATAAATATATATTATATTATATCATATATTTACAATATTTTTATTTACAATAAATAACAAACATGGTAAATTTTAATTGGTTCACTCTTTAATAAGACTTCAAATGATAGAAAAATGATTTCCATAAATTATAAAGTTAAAAATATTGCATCTAACTTTACAAAATATGAAATTTATTACAAAATACAAAATCTAAAAAATTCTAATTGGTTAAACAGTTTTATTTAATCACTAATTAACACTAAAAACTCAAAAACGGATGCAATAGTACTTGCTTAACCTATGGGCAAGTACTAATAATAAGAACTACATATTATAAAATGATATATTCAAATTATCATTTGATTTCTTAAAAGACCAAATAAATTACTCTTTCATCACCATTTTCATAAATATCGATGAAATTTAAAATTATGATTTAAGTCTAAAAAATTCAACCCAAAAATTTCAATCTAATCTCTTTAAATAGAATTCCTCTAAAATTAAATCATTATTTTTTCTAAAATATAAATGATTTAAAGCAATAATGTGTCATAAATAGTACACACTATTGTGAAACTTTACCAACAATAATATGCTACATATATTTCTTTTGTCTTTTAAGATTTCGTTTCTTACAGCGAAGATTTTTCTCTTGAAACCTAGGTCTTAGTATACCCATTTCGGGAACAAACATGGTATTTGTTAAGCAATCTACACACTAGAGTAGTTTAAACTAACTGATGTTTAATGTTTTTGTTTTCTTAGAAAAGGTTAAAAAGGTTAGTCTTTCTGTGTAAGGAATTAATACATGTAAGTTTAAATTTTTGGGTAAATAATTAAAGACATGGCTGTAGTCATGTAAATGGTCTACATAATTTTACATAATTTAAGATGAATAATTAAACATGTTAGTCATATAAATGGTCTTTAGAAAAGAAAGATTTTTTATAGTCTACGATGATCTCTATATAATTAGAAAACACTATGGTTCTTTATAGGCAGAGAAACTAAGTTCTTTTTAAATTTTCTTCTTGTTAATCTATGTGTATTAATTGCATAAATAAATTTATTAAATGTCAAAATATAGCAATAAGTGACAAACATGTATTTTTTTATTAACAATGATTAGTAAGAAAGAGCAAGAACCATGGAATAAAAATTCAAATATTAAGTTTGAGATTCAATTCCACTTAAGTAGTGCAACATAAACAAAGTAGGATAAAATACCAAATAAAAGAAAGGAGTGAATGTATGGAATTAGGTGCACATAAGAATACAATAAATAGCTAATAAGTAAGGGATATGTGTGGATGTGTGTAAATGAGATAAAAGGGGGATGGATAAGAATTAGGTATGAATCAAAATAGATCTACTTTTAAATAGAAGTTCACATAGATATAACAAGAAAAATAATAATTAAAAATAGTAATATGAAAATAATTAAAATGTAAAAAAATACAATACAAAAGTAAAATAATAATTAAAGAAATGGGAGCTATTAAAAAATAATATTCATACCAAGTCTTTCTCTTTCTTAAATGATTTATTTAACAAATTATTTTATCACTTGATCTTTCCAAGATACAATCTCATATATTATCTCTTATGATATGAATCTGACCGAATTAACAAAGGTTAATTCTTGATTGTATCATATAGAATCCTTCAACTTCAGTATAAATAAAAAATCTATTGACATCTTTCTTCTCTAATTTGAAAAAAGTGTCCTCCATTAGAACCCAATTGAAAATAGTTGTTTGAACACCTAATTATTATATAATTTTTCTGATTGTAAGCCATCATATTCAGATAAGACCACCAAAATAAAATACAAATTTATTTGCATTTTCAGCATATGCTTTATCCAACTCTTTTCGTGCTTGATCTAGGCTTGATCTTTGACAAATAATTTTCATATATCTTTTTTAACGAAGAATAAGGTGAGTTTTAGATTAAGCACAAACAAGTGCCACATAGTGGCCAAGTACTTGCCTTTAGTAATTAATTTTAATTTTAATTTTTAATATAGATTTAATCTTAATTTTAATAAATTTAGTAGAATATATAAGATATTTTAATTAATTATATAATTATAATTTTTATATAATGATAATTGTAGTAATAAATAATTTTTAAAATTATAATTATAAATTAATTTTAATTTTATTTGTAAATATAACAATAGTGCTAATTTTATTTTATTGATATATATTTTTTTATTACATATGATTAATATTATTGTATAATAATATTGTATTATTATATTATACATAAATTATAATTATAATATAATATATTTAGAATGTATAATAATTATAAATATAATATTGTGTGTGAGTGATTTACACCTTCATGAAATAACAAGATTTAAAAGACAATTACACTATTCAAAGCAAACTAATCTAAATAATGCACAATTAATCTAAATATCTCATGGATCTCTAAAATAAAGTGGTAAATGAGGCTCTCAGCTATGATCCTCACTAGTGACACTCTAAAGATGAGAATTAAGCTATATGATATGCAAATTTAGATCTATTCTATCAAATTCTAGCTCTATTTGATGAACAATCTACTATGATCAAAGCAATTTAAGCTAATTAGCAATGAAAAATGATAAGTGAGTGATGTGGATGCAAATTGACAGAGCTTTGCTGCAATTCAAAGATATGGAGTGGATGATTTATGCTTCTAAATGCCTTCAATATATAAGATTTTCCCAAGGGTAGGGGGTAGAGTGAGATAACCATGGTTATGCTTGGGTAAGGTCAATTGGCTTTGCTTTGTCCATAAATGGGGGGACAAGGAGGGGACAATCATTTAAATGGTTTCAAAAGGCTGGACCATTTCAACAAAAGTGAGTGATTTGTGTCCATTTTGTCTCCTTTTTGCTTTGTTGAGGGAAATTAGTATTTATTAATTAATTAAAGTAATTAAATTTAGCCATGAAGGGTAAGATGTTCATTTTGATTTTTTGCTTTCAACAACTATGTCATTAATTGAATTTAATCAATTTCGTAGTGTTTTTTTCCCTTTTCAAGCTTCATTTAATCATTTAATTGAATTTTCCTTTGATTTGAATTGCCTTTGTTCCATTTATTGATTTTTCGTGCTATTTGATGATTTGTTGCACCTTTTTATTGATTTAAGCCTTTTGCCAATTTTTCGTGTCTACAAATGCCCCTCTTTGAGTCGATGTGCGAAGAACATCGATTTAAAGATTCCCTTAGTATGATAATCTGATTCACGTCCTGGTTCTGATATGCCTCTGATCGTTCTGATTGATGTACTTCCTGATGATGATGATGTGCCTCTGATGATGGTGCTAATATGATTCTGATGCCTCTGATATGATATGGGTCCTGGTTTGATGATAGGTCCTGGGTTCACTGATTTCTGATATGTTGATAGGTTTGATATGATAGCAGATTTGATATTGATTTTTCTCCTGATATGATACTGATTTGCCTCCTGATATGAAATGATATGATATGATATGATATGATATGCCCCACTGATAAATGTTTTTGATGTGATGCCAATTTGATACTCTGATGCCCCCTCAGAAATAAAACATATTGATTCCTTGATTTGATAAATTTTGATTAGTTAGAATATGTTTTGATTTTTGATACCGTTTTAAAGAAATAAGCAAGTTTGATTTATGCCCCGGCTAATGAAGATGTCATATAATAGGTCCAAAGTTCATTTTTAAGTGTTTATTAGGGCCAATTTCACCTTAAATAGGGTAAAACCCCTCATTTTACTATTCATTTTCACCTCTCCCTTTTGAGATTTTTAGCTCTGATTTTAGCCCTTTTTACACGATGGTGGTCCCACATCGCGAACATCGATTTGAGAGAGCGCGCCGGTTCGGTCGGAGAGCGAACGATGGTCCTCCGGTATGTCATTCAAATTTTCCTCATGTTTCTAAAATTGCATTTATGACTTCATTTAATGCGTTTTAAAATTTTGATTCTGCGTTTTAGAAAAGAAATGTCGCCTCCATGCAATTTAGTTACGCCTGAAAAAATTAAATGTCACCTCTTGAAAATTTAGTATCGCCTTCCGTAGCTCTGTTTACGCCTATAGAAAATCCTTTATCGCATGCGGAAAATTTGGTATCGCTTAGGGTTCAAACATTTTAATTGTTTGTCGCGTGAAAACCCTAGATAATAAAATATCGCCTGAGGTAAATCTTATATCGCGGCTGTCAAATGAAATCACGCGGATGATTAAAATCATGTGTATGACGAATTTGATGTCGCCTCTATTAAAAGAAATTACACCTGAAAGAAAAGTCGCGTAAGTGAAATTTTTTTTTACGTTACTTGAGACTTTGTTATGACGTCTGATTGCTCGATTGCGTCAACCTGATTGATATCGATCACTTCAATGAATTTGATCGAATGTTCAGTTAGGGTGTTCCCCTTGTTTGATTTCAACAACGAATTAGGACATTGGTAACTATGATATCGAAAGATAAGGTAAATCAATCTTCATCACGAATGATAGGTCATGGGTCTAATCATCCATTCATTTTATTCTCAAATGCTTAGAGACATAAAACTAGGATCATCCTTCCTCAATGCTTAGAGTTAGGATTGGTAGGTCTGATAGGTATATTTAAATTGATGACTGTGATTGATTGTTTGATTTCCTGACATTAGGTTACTCATGTGATTCCATTGTTTTGATTAAACAGGAGGATGTCCCTGTTCTGTACCTCCGGACCGTACCACATTGGGTGATGGAGCTTAGAGAGTAGTTGACTGACGCCGAGAGGTGAGTGATTAAGCGTTGTGGTTTGTTATGTGTATTAGAGCTTCCTCGGTTCCAGATGAACCGAGGTTTGATTACCGCTGTCGCAGAGCGTTGGCACTCTGAGACAAACACTTTCTGGCTGCCACAGGGAGAGATGACTATTACTCCTGAGGATGTGTATAGGTTGTTGCGGATCCCGACACATGGGGAGATAGCATATTATGATGCAGTGTATGATGGGACCTATTGTCGATGAGTATTCAGAGATCCTTCTATTGGTGATGATTGCATCCTATGGCCTCAGTTTGCTTCATTTTCTGTTCTACTAGCGATGTTAGGTGCTATTATTGGTGGCGTGTTACTACCTGATCGTCGGGGTCACGGGTTTTCAGTGGGTTGGGGCAGGATTATCGAGGACTTGCTTCATCAGCCTCAACGATTTGATTGGGGATCTTGTGTGCTTGCACAGCTATACCATGATCTGCATGAGGTGGTTTATAAGAGATCAGCTGCGTTATCTGCTGGGATTCACCTTTTACAGCTTTGGATATGGGAGCACTTACCAGTTAGTCGTCTGATATCAGAGTGAGACCAACCTTTAGGGTATCCTTTTGCATGGCAGTACACTGGGATGGTGACACAACATCACTTGGGACATTTGGAGTATTGGCGGCGTCAGATTGATGATATGGATGAGGTCTATTGGAGACCATATGTCGATGTTGAGGATTGGAGAGAGGATGGCTTGGAGTTACCGTACATGTTTACTCCTCGATGGATGATCGGCAGGATTGACTCTGTCCTTGAGAGATTTTTGGCAGGTAGAGTGCTACGACAGTTTGGGCGGATTCAGCCTATGCCTCAGGGATCTGCAGTTTATGCTCGTTCTAGTGCAGAGAGGGCTACTTGGGGACACATGCCTTCATATGATGATGCTATTGAGCAGATATCGCGGCTTGGTTTTATGGACTAGGATATGAGATTACATATTAGAGATGCCGAGGTTACTCAGGAGTATCTGGATTGGTTGATGGAGTATCCTATGCCTCGATTTACAGACCCTGCAGAGCCAGTGCCTGGGAGAGATGATGATGGCAATGGTGTCAGTGGTGGGCGGAGACGTAGAGGTAGACCACGAGGTAGGGTGGTGATTAGACTCAGAGGACGAGTGAGAGATATACATATACAGGCACCACCTCCTCCTCCTTCTCCTCCTGCAGTAGCACAAAGACAGAGGATAGATTGTCAGGACCATGTGAGGGCTGCTAGGCAGGATTCAGTGTCAGGACAGGATATGGGAGCGGGATTACCGCAGGCTACCGTGGATGGTCAGGATACAGGTGCATAGAAAATGCCAGCAGCTTTTTCCCGTGATCGGGGGAAAGCTCCTATAGATACAGGTGATCCTCAGAGTACCTATGAGGTTGGTGAGAGTTCTAGTACTATCCAGCTGCGAGCAGATGTGGGAGCGTTACAGACAGAGGTATCATAGATGTCTTCTATGATTCAGTAGTTAGTATCAGGTCTAGCTCCATTGGTTCCTCTCCTTGTTGCTATGGTTGGTCAGACGCCTCTTTAGCCGCCTCAGCAGCCTCCATCACAGCCTCCTCCACAGCCTCCTCCAGGACCTCCTCCCAGTGGTGACGAGAGTTGAGCTATGAGTACTCTTGTTGATCAGTTGTGTATTGATGTTGAGATACTTGATGTTGTATCATATTCTTGGGACCTTGATGTTACCCTTCCAGTTGTACTTTGATACTTGTTTGACATTGATGCCCCTGTTGATGGGCGATTATAGAATTGATTTATGATATCATTGTTATACTGGATGCATTGAGTTTTGCGTAGACGTGTGATATGAGGACATTGATGATCTTTCCTGCTTTTACTTGATGATATATGAGATTACCTTTAGATGCTGCTATATGTGTTTATCTAATGCATTTGTTTTGAATGGATGTGTCTATGGATGCAATGTATCTTATGTATGATATATATAGATGGATGTATTTCTTTCTTCATGTATGGGTGCAATTTTTTGTTTTTGTGTTATTTTCTCATGTATGCAATCTGTATCGCTGTCTAGATGTATGCACATGTAAATGGTTATTTCCTTCTTTTCCTCGATGGTATATCTATGTAATGATTAATGGTATGGAATGAATGTAAAAAGTATAATCTCATGTTTTTATTGTAGAAAGATGATATTGAGGTGATGTTGTCCTTGCTGATTTGACCTTGTTGATGATGTTATGTACCCCCTTTTTGATGCGAAATGAAGCCCTTGGGAAAAAAATGCATGTGCAATTATTCTAACATGAGAATGCATTTTAACCTTTCTATGAATGCAATTATCTTTTCTATGAATGCATTTTAACCTAAGTGTCAGTAGTTTTTAGCAAAGAAATGCCTTGAGGATATATTTTCATCATTGAGCACTTGGGACCGGAAAGTCAATACAATCACCACTGCCCACTGACATGATGATATGAATATCGCTTTTTATTGCTCATATGGTAACCTCCGTTCTGCTTTCCCATCAGTCTCGTCGATACGACTATCACTGATTACAAACAATCATGAGAGTACAAATACCGATTTTGTCAGATTCTATGTTGCAAGTGGATTTTGGCATTTAGATATGAAGAATCTAAATATCCAAGGTATCCGGTTGCGTAAACAAACAAAAGTTAACTCATTGTTTTATAAGATAATCCTCGATGGTTCTTTGATGACCATGTCTTTAGATGAATTCTCATAAGGCAATGAATCTTCCTCCAAACATTCACTTCATAGTCAAGAAAAATATCATGTCTCCATCATTGCCAATCTAGTCGAAACATCATTGATTAGCTAAAAAGACTTGATACAAATTGAATTAATGTAAGTAAACAGATTTTTAACCAACTTTTCAAAAGAATCTATCTAGGTGTTTTGCATTGTTTTCTAATCTTCAAATAATATTTCCAAGTGTTTTGATCATGGAATGATGTTTGATTTTTAATCCTGAATAATAAGTCAACTTGGGCTCAAGGATTTGTTGTGGTAGTCAACTTCTTGGTTAGTAAACAATGATATCAATCAAAGGTTTACAAAAATCTGATCTCTCTTCTGAAAATATTGATCCCTTTCTGCTTGTGACTGAATGTTGCTCGGTTGAATCCTTTTTGAGGTACCCACTTTCCGATTTGTTTTATGCTGCCCCCAAGTGTTTGATGTATCAGTTTTGACAACTTTTTGGGCAATGCAAAGGATGATGCTAAAAAATGTTATTATGACTATGTACAAATGACGGATGCAATGAAGGTTTAGACAAATGGGATGATGAGATGCATTATGTACACATGTGACTAGGAAAGAAATGACTTAAGGAAACCAAAAGTGCTTGTTGCCAAGTTTTCACCTTTGGGTGCTTTTTTCTTTTTTTCTTTTTCATTTTTTTTGTATTTTTTATTTTTTTTATTTTTATTTTTTTTATTTTTCCTTATCACCTTGGCGCCTATTGCTAGGTTTTCACCAAGAGATAGTTTTTCAAATGTTTTTGCTTTTTTTTCATGCTCAATTTTCCACTGTTTTTGATCTTTCTTCTTTTCCAATGTTTTTGGATTTTCCATTTTCAAATGTTTTTGTATTTTCAAGATCTCTTTTCAACTATGTACAATAATTATGATGCTCTCTCATCTGATACTCTTTATACTCTTTCATCTGCTTTAGGTGTAGAACCTCTTCAAATGAATGCTATTTATGGGTTCTTGTAAGTCTTCACCATTACAATCTGATAACTTATATGTTCCAGTTCCAAAGGATGACACTATCACAAATGGGCCTATCCAATTAGCTTCCCACTTTCCTTTCTTTTCCCTTTCAGCTTGATTTTTGGGATTTTCTCTTAATACCAAGTCTCCTACTTGAAAAGTTCTTGGTTTGATGTGTTTGTTGTAATTGCGTGAAATCCTATTTTGATAAACTCTTAAATGTTCATAAGCTTGAGTCTGGTGTTCCTCTAACAATTCCAATTGTTGCAGTCTGGCAATCCTATAATCCTCATCAGTGATCAATCCTCTTAATGAAACCCGTAGAGATGGGATTTCAACTTCTAATGGTAGAACTGCTTCGGTTCCATAAACTAAAGAGAATGGGGTGGCTCCTGTAGGTGTTCTGATACTAGTTCTGTAAGCCCATAGTGCAGGATTTATTTGCACGTGCCAATTTCTTCCTGATTTGTTAACTGATCTTTTTAATATTTTGAGGATATTTTTGTTCGTTGCTTCAGCTTGTCCATTGCCTTGTGGATAATAAATGGATGATGAATGATGTGTAATGTGGAATGTCATGCAAAGTTCATCAATATCCTGATTTTTGAATTGTTTCCCATTATCCGTGATAATGGCATGTGGAATACCATAGCGGCAAATTCTGTGGTTCAATATGAACATTGAAATTTGTTTGCCGGTTGCTGTTGTTAATGGAACTGCTTCCACCCATTTGGTGAAGTATTCTGTTGCTGTGATGATATACTTGTGTCCGTTTGAAGATGGAGGATGTATGATTCCAATCAAGTCAAAACCCCATTGATAAAAAGGCCATGGTGTAATGAATGGGTGTAATTCTTGAGCCGGTGCATGTATCATGTTACCGTGATATTGACATTTGTTGCATGTCTTCACAAATTGACAAGCATCCTTTTCTAATGTTGTCCAAAAGTACCCTAAACGAAAGATTTTCTTAGCTAGATTAAGACCGCTTGAGTGTGACCCGCAAATGCCTTCGTGGACCTCGCGTAAAGCTAACTTAGACTCTTCTTCCTCTAAACATCTAAGTAACGTCCCATCAAGACCCTTATGATACAATGTGTCTGAAAGGATTAGGTAACGGGCGGCTTGGCATATGAAGTTACATTTTTGGGCACGAGTTTGGTCTACAGGGAGTACTTGGTCTTTAAGGTAAGTATAGATGGGTCCATACCAAGGAGAGTCATGTCCATGTAAAAGAGCAACAATTTGGGTGTCAGGAAGGTTGAATGCCGGTTTTACCAACTCTTCCACCAAGAACTCATACTTCTCATTTTGATCTGGTTTTTGTAATAAGGAAGCCAAGGTAGCCATGGCATCTGCTGCTCTATTCTTTTCTCTTGGAATCTGTTCAAATGTGATCAAAGCAAAGTACTTCTTCCATCCATCAATCAAGGTTTTATATTTCATCAATGTTATATCTTTGGTATTGTATTCATTATTAACTTGATTGATTATGAGTTGGGAATCCCCATACACTTGTAATTCTGCAATATTCCATTCCAAAGCCATTTTGATGCTAATGACTAATGCCTCATATTCTGCTATGTTATTGGTGCACGGAAATAAGAGTTTATAGGACTTTGGAATGGTGTACCCTTGAGGGGTAACCAATAATATACCTGCTCCAGAACCTCCTTGTGTATAAGATCCATCAAAATATAATTTCCATGTCTTTGCTTCTATGTTGACAATTGCTGCATCTGGAAATTCAATTTGAATGGTTTGTGTAGACTCCATTGGGTTATCTGCTAATTGATTTGCTATCACTTGTCCTTTAATTGCTCTTCTATCAACATATTCAATGTCGAATTCACTTAGGATCATGACCCATTTTGCTATTCTACCTGTTAAGGCAGTTTTACTTAGCAAGTATTTGAGAAGATCAATCTTGGCAATTAATTTGATCTTATGCATCAACATATAATGTCTTAGTTTTTGAGATGTAAAGACCACTGCTAGACATGCTCTTTCCATGAATGAATAATTTAGTTCATATTTTATTAAAGTTCTACTAAGATAGTAGATTGCCCTTTCTTTTCCTTGCTCATCTTCTTGTGCCAACAATATGCCTAGAGACCTTTCTGTGGCTGATATGTATAACAACAGTTCTTTGCCCTTGATAGGTGACATAAGAATAGGTGGGTTTATCAAATAAGTCTTCAAAATAGCGAAGGCCTTATCACATTCTTCATCCCACATAAATGTAGTGTCCTTGTGTAGCAATCTGGTGAAGGAGTGACACTTTTCTGCTAATTGAGATATAAATCTCCTTATTGATTGAATCTTTCCTTGTAGTGACCTCATTTGGCTAATGTTTCTTGGAATCTCCATTTCTAGAATGGCTTGTACTTTTTCAGGATCAACTTCAATTCCTTTTGCTGACACTATATAACCCAATAACTTGCCGGATTGGACACCAAAGGCACACTTCTTTGGGTTTAATCTAACTTTGAATTGTTCTAACCGAATGAATATTTTTCTTAGGATTTGTAAATGTTCTTCTCTATTGTGGGACTTTGCTAGAATGTCGTCCACATAATCTTGTAAGAAAGTGTGCATCATGTCGTGGAAAATAGTTGTCATGGCCCTTTGATATGTAGCTCCAGCATTTTTAAGACCGAAGGGCATGACATTCCAACAAAAAGTACCCCAAGGGCAAGTACATGCTATCTTTTCTTGGTCTTCGAGAGAAATCTTTATTTGATTGTAGCCACTAAATCCATCCATTAATGAGTACATTGCCTGACCTGCTGTCAGATCCACTATGGTATCTATGCTTGGCAATGGGAAGTCATCTTTGGGACATGCTAGATTTAAATCTCTAAAATCCGTACACACACGGATAGATTTATCATGCTTAGTAACCAGCACAATGTTAGAGATCCAATCAGTGTATGCTATTGTTCTTATGAACCCCACCTTTAACAATTTTTCCAATTCTGCCTTGACTAGGAGAGCCACATGTGGGTGCATTTTCCTTAGTTTTTGCTTCACAGGTTTAACTTCGGGTCTAACATTCAGATGGTGCATTATGAAATCAGGATCCAGTCCAGGCATGTCGACATATGACCATGCAAAATTCACTTGTTGTTCTTGGAAGAATTTGATAAAGTCCTCTCTTTCCAAGGATGTAAGTGATGTAGCCAAGTGTATGACCTTTGGATCTACTTCCGTACCAATGTTAACTTTTTCTGTTGGTTCTATAAGAATAGATGACCTTTCTTCTTCATGTTCAGGCAAAGTATCCAATCTCTCTTCTAATGGTGCCACAGTTGGGTTTTCACCAAAAGAAACATCTTTTATTTTCATTTTTTTTGGTTCTAATGGTGCCACAATTGGGTTTTCACCAATAGAACTTCTCATTTTTTATTTTTTTTCATTTTTTTCTTTTTTTGACTAAGAGATTGGACCCTTGCTATTGTCATTATGTCTGCATTGAGTTCGTTGGTGAAAGAGGGTTCAACCGCATTGAGGTATTGGTTTGTTGCTTGGTCATTTGGGAAGTAAAGTAAGTCATTTGGTTCGGTTTGATTCCAATCAATGAGGTCTGGGTGCATCAAAATTAAGGAATTATTGGGTAAGGTATCATCAATAGGATTAATGGACATGACTTCATTTGAAGGTTCATACATTGTATCGTTTAGATCTATGATGTGCGCTTCCTCAAGATGATCCATGGAAGTAGGGTCAAAGTCCCCTTCACTTGAATCCTCGTCAACCTCTACGGGAAACAATGTGGAAAAAGCCACAAGCGGGTTAAAACTAATGTTTGAATTTCCCTCCTCTGAAGGTGTCCAAAATGTTTCTATCCATGCTCCACTATTAGATGCTTGTTCTATATTAGGCCTTTGAATAGGAGGTTCTTCATTAATTGGAGCATCTTGTTTTGGGATTTTTGCATAAGTATGTATAGCAATGACTTCTTTATCTTGACATGACTCCTCTGATAAAGTATCCCATTCATAATCCTGAGAGTCATCACTATCTCCTTCAGATTCTAATGCATTTATTTGAGGATGAAAATCATGCATTGGACTTGAACTTTCTCCTTTGTATTGGAAACCTACTCCGGATTTTTCATGACTTGCCCTCCAAATAGGTTCAATAGGTTCTAATAACCCTCTATTTCTTTGGCCTAAGGGTCCTCTTCCTTTGTATCCCATCTTTTGCATAATATCAAATCCTTTCTCATATTGTTCGGTTTGTATATCGACATGCTGAATTCTTTCCATGGTAGTGTCTAAGGTATCATCTTCATCATGATAAAGCCATTGAAGGACTTCATCTTCTTTCTTATCCCATGTTGCTTTGCTATCTTCCCTCATAAAATAAGAATTATACTTATGTGGAAGATGTTCTTTTGAGGGTTTACCATGTGATTTGGGAGATATGGGCATGTCAAATAGAGAAACTGAATATTCTCCTACTCCTTTTGAACTAATCTTGCATTGTTTGTCAAATTTGTTCATCATCTCACTCATGTGTTGGTAATGATCTTCTTTAGCTTGTTCCTTTTCCTCTTTTGTAGGTTTATAAATCACTGTCTCCAATTTAGGTGCTAAATATGGACTTTCCATTACATTTGGACCCTCATAGCTCACTTTTTCCTTGCCCTTAGTTGATGTAGTTGAGCTAGCTTGAAGAGGATTTTGTGTATCTTCATTGGTGATTCTTGGAATAACTCCTTCATGATTATGTGGAATGTATAATTCATGCAAGGGTTTGAGTGCATTACAATATTGGAATGGATTTGAGTCTCCTCCAACCATGATTTCTTCACCCATGTATGGGAACTTGATGCATTGGTGGTATGTGGATGGGACAGCTTGCATCTCATGAATCCATGGTCTTCCCAATAAGATGTTATAGGTTAATTTCATGTCCAACACTTGACACTTGGTTTCCTTCTTGACTGGTCCCACTTGGATAGGCAATACAATCATGCCTTTAGAAGCTCTTTCAGCTTCATCGTAAGCTTTTATGGTGATTTTCTTTGTAGGGTCAATGCAAGACTCAGATAAACCTAAGGATTTTACAAGACTTAATGTGCAGATGTTAAGACCAGCCCCTCCATCAATAAGGGCTCTTTTGAGTCTATGCCTTTCGATCAAAACCTCTATATGTAATGGCAAATTTTGAGGATGAGTTATAGACATGTCGTCTTGATCGGAAAATGAAAGACAATGAGGAGCCACGAGATGTCCTACCATATTTTGAAACTTTTCTTCCCCTAAGGTAGTAGAAACATGTGTCTCTTCTAAAGCTTTTTCTAAAATCTCTTTATGATTCGGTGACAACTTCAATAACTCTAAGATTGAGATTTGTGCTGGAGTACGTTGCAATTGATCCACCAAACTATAAGGCCTTGCTGCTGTAGGAGGTTGTTTGACCACAATGTTGGATTGTGGGATATTGGTGTTTTGAGGGACTATCCCTTGTAAAGTCATTCTAGAATTCCGCCCTCTTGTAATGACATTGGTTGCTTCCTTTTGAGATTGTTCATTAATTATTATAGCATTAACAATATGATCATATGATGGCGCAAAGTTGAGATTATTGGCACTTTGTTTCTTGCCATTTGATGACTCACCTTTATCATGTTTGTAAAAAGGTTGTTTGAAGGCCGTATGATCTTCATTATTTTGGGGTCCATCAACGGTGATTATGTTATTATCTATCAAGTCTTGTACCACATTCTTTAATTGTAGACATTCATTTTTAGTGTGTCCCTGAATCCTATGATATTCACAATGATTCTTAGCATCCCACCAGCCCGGCTTGTGGTCTGGTTCATAAGGCTTAATAGCAGGTAATGTAATAACATTGTTAGCCATGAGAGCCTTTAATGCAGTTTCAAGTGATTCTCCCAAGGGTGTAAAGTGTCTTGAAGGAGTGGGCTTCAAATACTTATCATACTTGTTGTTTTGATCCTTGTTTCCTTGATTATTCTTGTTGGCATTGTTGTTATTGTTGGAAGGTGCATTATATGCTTGATTAGTATTATTCACTTGATTTGGTGTCTTTGTAAGGGCAAATGGAATCACCTTCAAGTTGTTGGATTCCACTACACCATCATTAACAATGCCTTTGTTGTTATTTTTTGTAGCATAACGGCTATTGTTATTGTACCAACCTTTATTTTGATTGTTGTTATTATTGGTATTGTTGTTGTTGGAGTTAGAGTTGTTCTTATTTTCCTTGTACAATTTCAGCTCTCCACTCTTAATCAACACTTCTTTCGTTGTAATTCCGTTATCAATCAAATCTTGGAAGGTTTTAGGACATTGCATCCTTAGTCTATAATTTAATTCGCTTCTTAAACCGTTAATAAAGATATCCATTTTTTCTTTTTCCGGTACACTTCTTGGATATCTAGCAAATGCAGTCCTCCATCTTTGCAAGAATGTGAGGAAGGCTTCTCCATCTTGTTGCTTCGTGTTACATAACGTTATCATTGTGACCTCATGTTTGATGTTATAGGAGTAATGAGTCACGAATTTAGAAGCTAATTCTTCAAAGGTTTTGATGCCGGATGGTAATTTTGAAAACCAATCCATGGCCATTCCTCCCAAGCTTCTTGGGAATAGTCTCATTAAATAGGTTGTATCATGCATGAATTCAAGACTCAATGCACAAAACCCCCAAAGATGATCATGTGGGTCAGATGTTCCTTCATACCTATCATACTTAGGAAATGTAACATTAATGGGAAAAGGCACCATGACCAAACTCTTATCGAATGGAAAAGGACATAATGTTTCAATAGAGAAAGGCTTAGGAGCCCCGTTTTGTTTCAAACTGTCAATTTCCATTTGTAATGCCTTGAATTGTTCCCTTATTGCTTCCATAGGGTCTTCTATTTCCTTGGGCTTTAGTTGTTCTATGTCAAAATATTTAGGTAGCTTTACCCCCGTTTGTATCAAGTCCATGAAGTGTTTTTCTTTATCCAAAAGCATGGTCTTTTTCATTAGTTCTATGAAATAAGGACATTGTCTTGCCTCTAACGCTCTTTCAACCGTGGCTTCTTCTGCAGTTGGGGGTAGGTTTGTATTATGAGGAGGAGGTAAGTTGTTGCCTTGTGAATTTGCTTCTTGGGAATTAGGATCTCTTCCTCCATTATTAGAATTTCCTTGATTGTTGTTAGGATCCATACCCCCATTCATGTTGTTTCCTTGGTTGTTAGGATCGGTATTTCCTAGGGTGCCGCTAAACATCTTGTTAGTGTCCTTTGCCTTAGCGGGTTTTTCAATCACTCGTGAAGTAATGAAAGTATCCTCCAAAAATGGGAGCTCTTCTCGTTTGTAGGTCCCATCTGTTTGTAATGTTTTCTTTATAGAGTGTGATCTTGTAAGAACAGGCATGAACAAACTTTAAGTGTATGTTGACTTCTTCTTTTGATAAGCTGGTTTTTTTTGGAATAAGGTAAAGATTTTTGATCAATTTTAAATGGTTTAGAATCTTAATGATGTTTTGATCAATAACTTTGGAATATCTTGTTTGAAAATATAAAAATAATCTCAACACACACATCAATTTGGTACCATATCCCTAGAATGCTCTAATGTGTGTATTTTTTAACGTTTTCACAGGTTGAAACACAAGAATAGCTTCCACGCAATCTACCTAGCACATAATTGGTTCATAAACATGGCTCTAATAGGTAGTTTTGCTATTTTACCGTTATGTAGTAAGTTTTCCGTTCAAAATAGATCTTAGCTGTTCATCCCCCAAGTATGTTAAGGGGCTTCCCACACGCACCGAAGCACGATTTTGCGCAATCTGTTAAGACTACTAGAGGAAGTTTGAAAGATCTAAAATCCTTTTTTCGTGCACCCCATTAAGGATACACGCGTTTCATTTTATAGTGGGTCGAATTCTCGTGGCAAAAGCAAGTGTATCCCACTTTGGGTTGTCCCTCTCACCGACCCTTTTAAGGCAATCTCGGGAGGTGAGCCCACTAAGTTTTAAACATGTTCATTTGAAAGCATGAAAAGTGGATTTGGTATAGCAAGTTTGGGAATTTGATTCACTCAAAGAGTGAAGAGCATATCCCTATTGCTTTTCCCTTATCCCAAACACTCACAATCAATTTGGTTCTTTTTCAACCCCGTGACAAAGGGGTTCTTAGAATTGAAATGTTTGTTATTTTCCTTTTTATGACTAAACTATGTTTTGAACTTTGAAAATGCCACAATTTAAGGGAAGTTTGCAAGCTTGATGAGAGAAATACCTCAAACGATGCTAGCAAAGGCTAGGCACATTTTTAAGTAGTAGATTTTCTCATTTTCTCTCCAAATCCTTCCCTTACCTTAATGAAACGTTCCCTCCACCAGCAAATTAGTCGGCACAAACAAACAAAGTGAGGAGAAACCAAAATCAACGCTTAGAATGCTACAATTTCGATTATGCTTTTTATGCTTTCTTTTTCTTCAAAATTTGAAATTTTTTTACAAACTTAGGGACTAAACTCCCAATTTAATGATAAGTATTTCTATTTTTAAGCATCTACAACAGCAATGTATTTAACATATAACTCTACATCCTTTTCTAAGTCATTGTTGAGAACAAAGGTAGTGTGTACCCGATTTTCCTTTCTTATCCTCTTAGCGATCAATTTCTCCTCTAAGTTATACCTTCTCTCTGGTTTTTGAACTTTCTTATGACAGACCATACTCCTGAGACAGAAAAAATGGACGTGAAGTCAGAATACAGTCATCATTTTAACACTTTTGATAAAATATAAGAAGTACAGCCACGCGACATTGTCCAAACTGTACGCGAGATCTAATTTAACAAGGACGTGATTACTTTAACCCTGAGCGTCACCTTAAGGGGCTCAAGTGAGATTAAAATAACCAGGTGCGATATCAAATTTTATCTACGCGTGAAATCTTTACCAGACGCGACAACAGTCATTATTTTGATAAAATATAAAAGCGCAGTCAGGCGACATTGTCTACACTGTATGCGAGATCTAATTTGGCAAAGACGTGATTACTTTAATCGCAAGCGTCACCCTAAGTGGCTCAAGCAAGATTAAAATAACCAGGTGCGATATCAAATTTTATCTACGCATGAAATCTTTACCAGACGCGACAAACTGATGCTATAAAATTGATATCTAATTTATCAAAGGCGACATTTAAAATGAAGAACGCGAGAAATTACATGAGTAAGGCAGAATACTCCCTTGACACCAGACGTAAAATGATTCCTCAGCCGTGACTTTTCAAGTCCGATTAAGCGACATTTAAATGACCAAAGGCATCAATCCTTTATCCAAAACGTGAGAGTTTAATTTCTGACCGTGTGATTTCTTTCGCAAAAGCGTGATTCTGCAGGATAGAACGTGTAAGAGTTCAGACTGTAGGTGATATTTTAATTCGCATCTGCGACATTTCTTTGCTTTAGGCGTGACTTCTTTACTGGCAGGCGTGATTTCTTCTCTGTAACCTGCAAACAGCAAGCAAATTCATGCAATTCTAGCCTAAATTTTGCAAATAACATAGAAATAATGATGAATTTTGAAGCCTAGGGCCCCACGGTGGGCGCCATTTGTGTGTGAGTGATTTACACCTTCATGAAATAACAAGATTTAAAAGACAATTACACTATTCAAAGCAAACTAATCTAAATAATGCACAATTAATCTAAATATCTCATGGATCTCTAAAATAAAGTGGTAAATGAGGCTCTCAGCTATGATCCTCACTAGTGACACTCTAAAGATGAGAATTAAGCTATATGATATGCAAATTTAGATCTATTCTATCAAATTCTAGCTCTATTTGATGAACAATCTACTATGATCAAAGCAATTTAAGCTAATTAGCAATGAAAAATGATAAGTGAGTGATGTGGATGCAAATTGACAGAGCTTTGCTGCAATTCAAAGATATGGAGTGGATGATTTATGCTTCTAAATGCCTTCAATATATAAGATTTTCCCAAGGGTAGGGGGTAGAGTGAGATAACCATGGTTATGCTTGGGTAAGGTCAATTGGCTTTGCTTTGTCCATAAATGGGGGGACAAGGAGGGGACAATCATTTAAATGGTTTCAAAAGGCTGGACCATTTCAACAAAAGTGAGTGATTTGTGTCCATTTTGTCTCCTTTTTGCTTTGTTGAGGGAAATTAGTATTTATTAATTAATTAAAGTAATTAAATTTAGCCATGAAGGGTAAGATGTTCATTTTGATTTTTTGCTTTCAACAACTATGTCATTAATTGAATTTAATCAATTTCGTAGTGTTTTTCCCCTTTTCAAGCTTCATTTAATCATTTAATTGAATTTTCCTTTGATTTGAATTGCCTTTGTTCCATTTATTGATTTTTCGTGCTATTTGATGATTTGTTGCACCTTTTTATTGATTTAAGCCTTTTGCCAATTTTCTGTGTCTACAAATATTATTATTTTAATCTATATTATAATCTATATTATAATAATAATATATAATAATTTATCTTAGAAGATTATATAATAGAAATATATATTATTTTTATTTAACATTTTCAATTAATTATAAAATAAAATATTTGTTTACTATGTTTAATTTAAATTATAATATTTTGTAAGGGAAAATATATCACACATTTGTTTACCTAAATATTTATTAATACGTAATTTACATATAATAAATTTTAAAATATTTTTAAAAAATATATAAATGAAAATAAATATATATTATATTATTTACATTAGAAAAAATGAGTTATATACTAAAATAAACTCATTTAATATAATTTAAAATTTAAAAAATTTAATATACAATTAATATAAAAAAGAAAAAGATTAATGAAAATCTTAATTAAAGATAGAAACAAAAATTGTTTGCAAGCCGAAAACTATGCAATATGGAAGGAGCAATGCATTTTCATTATATTAAATAAAAAGTGTACAATGTAAATTTTAATTGGTTCACTCCTGTAATAAGACTTCAAATGATTTAGCCAATCAAATGATAGAAAAATAATTTCTATAAATTATAAAGTTAAAAATATTGCATCTAACTTTAGAAAATATAGAATTTATTACAAAATACAAAATCTAAAAAATTATAATTGGTCTAAACAGTTTTATTTAATTACTAGTTAACACCAAAAACTCAAAAACAAATGCAATAGTACTTGCTTAGCCTATCGGCAAGTACTAATAATGGATATGTGTAGCAAAACAATAAGTGAAATATTTTTAATTGTGAAGCAGTTAGAAAATAATTATAATTATAATCATGTGTCTAAAATTTATAAGAAATATATCATATTATGTTTGAAAATTTAAATTTGATATGGAAGTTCATATTAATACAAATATATTTTAAATTTCTATTACAAAAGGGTTTGTAAGTTCTAAGTTTGAATAATTTCTTGAAATAACTAGAATTCAAATTAAAATATGTTTATAAATGTCTAAAATAGCTCAAATAAATGTTGTACTTGATGGTGTGTAGACACTCCAAGCTCTTAGAAATGAATCTACACCTTTACATTTTTAGTAATTTGAGTTCGTTTAGTGAACACACTCCCTTTCAATATTTAGGAAGGAAATGAACTTCATCAATTACCACTTATAAATTGCTATTTGACTATTTGAGCATTGAAGAGTGTGATATACAAATTAGAGTATAGATAGATGGAACAAGTTGTGCAAAGAACCTCTCTACATAGTCTACTATATTGACACAATGAGATGCAATGGCTAAATAAAATAATTATTTCCCAAAATAGTATTTTAATCCAAGTCATAAATTGACAAGAAAAATACACTTCTTTCAACCAACTCTTTGTTGTTTGAATCAAATGATCAAATCTAGAACTTTTCTATTGTTCGCTTGTTATGTGCTATTGCTAATGTTGATAGGGTAGAACAAATCATGTATGTGAATTTTGTGATGTTTTCTCACCATCGTCACATGCTTGACCATCCTACTATTTGGTGTAGGATCTCTAGAGGACCAAAGTCACATAAAACAAAAGGTTTAGAAGGTTTCTTATGTTACTTACGTTGCCAATGAGTTTGCTTTAGGATGTACATAGGAGATGTTTGATTCTCTTATGAACAAGACAAATTTGGATGGAGTCATTTTGGTGTCCAAGTGTGGATTTAATCCTAATTAGTGTTTGTTTGGAGGAGATTTGTAGGGAGAGACACTATTAGGGAGGGTCTAGATGAGGAGCTCCTTGATTCCCATGCCCACAACCCTACACAACCTCCTTGAAGACATCCAATAGAGAAAATAAGAAGATAGTTCAAACCAAAAAGTGTAATGAGAAGTCTGAGAAAACTATTCATCCTAATGGAGCCAAAGGATAAGATGGCGAATAAGATTCAAAGTTATACGTAAGTTATTGTCTTTGCAACAGCCTCATGTACCAAGGATCTCTCTTGTTGAGGATTCTTACACTCATGCACAAGCTAGTTCTGATGTAGTTGTGGGCTAGGCTGAGAAGCCTGCGAGGGTACAACAACATCCCGCTTCATGGGAGAGGTCATTGATGTCATTGCTAGAAAATACGATGGACCCACTGATGGAGTAGGAGGTGGTGCTAATACATGCACTATTGGCTTAGTATGGATATCCTTCCTCTCTTCACGTTTTGAGAAGTGGGAGGAACAAAGGACACCCTCAGAGATTGAGGGGTAGGTGCCAAGGGAGACTGTGTGCTTGGAAAACGTCTTATGCTTACCATAAATGGAAAGGCGAGGTATGTCTATGATAAGAATTGGTAAGGGAACATGCACCTTAGATTTTGGTAGTGTGGTTGTCTTCGCTTGTCCATAGTAGGTGTAAACGCGGGAATAGAAGACACTACAAGAGGTTGCGAGACCTGAGGCAGACAAGGGGGCATCCCATGAGGAATGTATTTTCCTTGAGCCCTCGATGAGGAGCAGAGGATGAAGAATGTTGGGCATCATGAGATGGGTGGGTGCAAGGAGTAGGAAAAGGTGCTATAGATTCCTTGGTTTTGTATTTTTGATAGGCAAGGAAAGACACATCCTATCGAGGATGAAGGGGCCATACTGGAGTAGGCCAGAAGTGATCAAGAGATAAGTCCCCACATGACATTAAGGGGAAATATCTAGTGTCATAGACTATGTCACTAATGTCCTTAAGTGGAAACTTTAAGAATTTGTGTATGATTGAGGGAAATCGAGTCCCATTGACATCAACCAAGGGATACCTAGTTTGACCTAGAAGAGGTTTGACTCAGGGATCACAACAAAGGTTGAGAAAACCACCTTGTGTCCTACTTAGACTATCAAGGTGGTGGAGCCCAAAGAGGGAAGTGACAACTCGTCGTGTGATCTAATGGTGGCAGCACACTCACCATGTTTCATGTGATTTAAGTCATTAACAAAAAGTTCCTCCTTAGTGATAAGGTCAACCTCACATGAAGGGTCAACCAAGATGCCCCTCTTGGACAAGCTGTTAATCGACACTGGGAAATATAGGGGAGAAGGCTCTTTGTTCTATGGCTCGTCCAAAGGGGTAAACATGATAGACATATTAGGAACTCTTTAGAAAGGTGGCGAAATATGAGTGATGGTCACCAAGTTAACATAGGGACTGTCACCTAATGAAGGAGGACACAAAAAATATGTTGCAATAAAGTTCAAAAAATGTGTGGAAATGGATAGGTATAGATCTACAATCCACTATTTTCTTTATCCACGGACTTATTAGCCTTTGATTTCCTTTCGTTTACCTTGGTAGTAACACTATCTATGTGGTCTTGGGCTAAATGTCTAAGACGCACACAATGCTCTATGTCATGACCAGGCACACAATGTACTAACATTTTTTATTCTTCATACCATCCGGAATGGATGATTATTAGGAAGGGGGCAAATCTCAGGAGGAGTTACCAAGTTGTCTTTTAACAACCTCTTCATAATACTCGCATAGGTATTAGACATCTTAATAAATATCTAACTCCGTTGTGGCTCTGTCAAAATGTAGTTCCTCTTAAAGGGTTGTGGGAGCACTATGATGCTAGCTACAACCTTGTTCTTTTGAGATCCTCTTGAAAGAAGATGCGCCCCCCCCCCCCCCCCCCCCCCATAGCCTTTGAGGAGTCCCCAAACTAAGCCATGGTATGCTGATAATTTATTAGTGCACAAAAGCAAGTGAAATTGGGATATTTTTTCAATGAAAGTTTCCCTATTAATGTTGGTTGCAAGTTTTTGATAAACATCCTTTTGAGGTCACCATTGAGAAGGGCATAGGAAAAATTCGTAGAGATGGACTAATATCATGAAATAAAATTGGCTATCTTTTCATTTAGTTTTTTCTTACAATGAACAAGATCTACAATGGTGACATTGTTGCTTATGTTAGCTTCAAACCAAGTAAGGAAGGCATCCATCAATTGATCAAAAGTATTAATACATTTATCCAAAAGAGAGTTGTACCATTCCATAGTGGTTCCCTTAAGGAACCGAGAGAATTATTTAAGAAACACATAATACGGATGATGATAATCACTACATTGATTTAAGAAAGAATCATTATGGAGATGTGGATCTCCATCACCATTGCACCTTTCAAACTTTAGGGATTCAACACCTTGCGGTAGTGGTGTGCTCAGTACTCGCATGGTCAAGGGACTGCGATGATAGTAGGGAGTTAGAAAACTTTGATTAGTCATAGTCGATAGGCTCACCAACTATTGTTGCAACTAACCCATATTTTGTAATATTGTGTTGATAATAGAGTTAGGGGCAGAGGAAGTGGAGGTGGATTATCACTGCCCCAAGGGGATTTGAGGACCCATTTTGACCTTTCCCACGCTACTACCTACTTGACCTAATCCAGGACTCGTACCAATATTTTGTGAATTGTATCCTGAGGGATTTCTATTTACATTAACATAGGGAACAACACCACTTTTTAAAGGATCAATATTAGGTGTAGATCCCACCATATGCAATGACACCCTCCATATTGCAATACCAATCTATTCTCCAATAACATTTTATTGGTTTCCCTAAGAATTGAGAGGAGGAAGAGATATATTATCATCTACTATCCTTCCTAACACTAAGAGTACTTTGAGGCCTTCCTTATCTGAGATAAATGATTCTTCCAGGTTACCAAAATCATTCCTAGCCTTAGTACTCACACCCCACTTTTAAAGAAATTTCTTGAAATACCTTAGGTTCTCATTGAGGGATTGAATCTTATTGAACTCAATAGTAAGGGTCAATTCATGATCTATTGCGAGAGGGGATTCATGTGGAGAACTTGCATGTGTAGTGCTAATGGATCAGACATTTGGAGAGGTGTTAAGTCCTAGTATTGAAATCTTGTGAAGAATTGGGATCCACTTGTGTCATTAGGATCCATATTCCCAGCAAACATAAGACCTATTCTAATGAGACTATATTAATCATGAGGAACACTATGTCTCATAGACCTTTGCATAGTATTCCCCAAACAAAGTGGTATGTGTCATGAAGCTCATAGCAATTCACAACATCTAGATAGACAAAAGGGATTTACAATATGTAAGCTTCAGATTGGGTTCACTAAAATGTGGAGAAGGAAAAGTTTACCAACCTTAAGATTGATTAAAACCTCGAGGGATAAATAATCCCTAGCGCCACCTCACTTCTGCTTGTGCTTTGGTGAGCTAGGGGATCAAGACATAAATGTAATAAGGAGGTTTTGGTATATTGAGATATTAAATGTGATTGAAATAAAAGTAATTAGGATAACTAAATGGGATGTTAAATGAACTAAAGTGTTACTTACAAATAAATGTGAATAATTGAAGGAGGTTAACAGATAAAAATATTTTGACTATATAACTAAAAAAACTAATTACGAAGACCAAATATTGAACTCCACAAGGTTATTGCCTCAGACACCACGTGGGTCAAGGATGACAATGCATATTAAGGATGAATGCATGAAGCGCGTTCGTCCCATATATACAGAGTACAAATACAACTCAAAATTTGAGAAAGGTAACAAAATAATCGAATGTAAACTAATGAAAGGAAATTAGATGCAACAACATAATATAAAAATATGTATGATTAAGCTATGAGGTGAAAGAGAGAAAAGAGATTATGCCAGAATCGATGATTGTTGAAGTTGATGGTCTGAACCCGTTTCTCCATAAACCTACACACATGAAGGAAAATAAAATGTTGAGGTGGTTGTTTGGACACCTGTCTAAGTTAGATTTCTACTTTGGTGTTTATACCTCCATAGTAGCCAATTTGACAAGATAAAATGGTATAGATAATTGTATTGGAAAGAAGGATAAAAAATAGATATGCTAGAAAAAGATAAAGAATGTGTTATGCTATCAAGAACAAAAAATTGAGTGAAATGGAGAAACTCCCCTCAATGAGATTGAAGCTAAGTGACAGAGATGGTAGAGCCAATATGTTTTCAATTCAATAGAAAGATAAAAATTGTGATGACAAGTCTCAAAATGAAGTGAAAGAGTTGTGTAGAATGACCAAGAAAAGTGCTTGGATCGTGAAGATGACCAAATGAAGATTAAAAAATGGAGATATAAGCTTGTTGGGTCAAATCTTGCATCAATAGGTGGTGGAATTGGACGTTACAGCTACAAGGTGGCAATTTGTAATGCTCCAATGGTAACCTGCATTTCTACAGATTTGCGGACAAGTGCACACTGCATGAACGCCTCCATGACTCGCACACATCCTGTGTCGTATAGGCCGCATGACTGAGATTTTGAATAGGTGGTGACCAAGCAAGATAAATAAGAATAGATGAATGATGTGGAATTTGTGTCTTAGGCTAAGATAGGAACATTATGAAATGACAAATTGCAAATTTGCAACATTACGACAATGAAAAAAAATAAAAATAAAAAATGGAAATAACAAAAAAGATGTAAATACAATACAAAAAGAAAAATAATAATTAAAGAAATGAGAGATATTAGAAAAAGAGAATTCATACTAAGTCTTTCTATTTTTTCAATGATTTGTCCAACAAATCATTTTGTCACTTGATCTTTCTAAGGTACAATCTCATACCTCATCTCTTATGGTATGGATTTGTTGGAATTAACAAAGCTTGATTCTTGATTGTATCATTTAGAATCATTCAACTTCAACACAAGCCAAACATCTATTGACATCTTTCTTCTATAATTCATGATAGACTTACTTAAAATCAGCCAACTTCACTAATAAATAAAAAACCTATTGACTTCTTTCTTCAATGATATTATCTCAACATTTGATAAAAGTATCCTCCATTGGATCCTAATTGAAAATAGTTGTTTGCACACCTAATTAGTATATAATTAGTAAAGTAGTTAAAAAATAATTAGATTTTAAAAAAAAGGTAAATGCTTCGACCCGAAGCTATGAATTGGTGAGGGTACAAATGGAGGACCTCGTCCCCAATGAGATTTGAACCTTGATGGCAAGAACAATAACACAACAACTTAACCATCAATAAATGCCAACATTGACAATATACTTAGAATTAAAATTATGTACTCTAATTTAATTTTTCTTTTATTATAAGAAATATATTATATTATGTTTAAAATTTTGAATTTGGTATTGAAATTTGTGTTAATATAAATATATTTTAAAGAGTGTGTTGGTGATGATATACTCATTGATAGAATTTTAAAAATGTCATTATGAAAGCAAACAATTTTTTGAAATAATTAGAATTCAAATTAAAATATATTTATAAATGTCTAAAATAGCTCAAATAACTCTTGTGCCTAATGGTGTGCAAACACTCCAAGCTCTTAGAAATGAATCTACACCTTTACATTTTTTGTAAATTGAGTTCCTTTGATGAACACCCTTGCTTTTAATATTTAGGAAGGAAATTGACTTCTTCAATTACCACTTACAAATTGATATTTGACTATTTGAGCATTGAAGAGTGTGATATATAAATTAGAGTATTGATAGATGGAACACGTTGTGCAAAGAACCTCTCTACATAGTCTACTATATTGACACAATGACATGCAATAGCTAAATAAAATTTAAACATTTGCTAAAATAATATTTTAATCTGAAAGTCATAAATTGACAAGAAAAACTATATTTCTTTAAACAAACTTCTGTTTTTCGCTTGTTATGTGCCATTGCTAATGTTGATAGGGTGGAACAAATCATGTATGTGAATTTCGTGATGTTTTTTCACCATTGTCATGTATGCTTGACAATGCTACTATTCTATGTAGGATCTCTAGAGGATCGAAGTCACATAAAACAAAAGGTTTAGAAGGTTCCTTATGTTACTTACGTTGTGAATGAGTCTCCTTTAGGATGTATGTAGGAGACGTTTGATTCTCTTATGAACAAGACAAATTTGGATGGAGTCATTTTGGTGTCCAAGTGTGGATTTAATCCGAATGAGTCTTTGTTTGGAGGAGATTTGTAGAGAGAGGCAAACTATTAGGGAGGGTCTAGATGAGGAGTTCCTTGATTCTCATGCCCACAACCCTACACTTGGGTCTCAATATTCAACCTCCTTAAAGACATCCAATAAGGAAAATAAGAAGACGTTCAAGCCAAAAAGTGTAATGAGAAGTCTGAGAAAACTATTCATCCTAATGGAGCCAAAGGATAAGATGGCGAATAAGATTAAAAGTTATACATAAGTTATTGTCCCATATTATTATTTAAGATCTACTATATATCTTATTGACTTTTAAGGATGAAACCCTTTTAAAACTCCTCTTTCTTATTCATAACTCCAATAAAAACATTTATTCACAATAAAATAAAAACTAAGTGACAATTATAAAATCCAAAAATAAAAATCATAATAAAAAATAAGAGGGTGATTTAAAAAATTGATACTGCTCCATGCTCCATGGACCCCAATTGAGAATTGTTTTCTCCACAACTGATTTATGTATAGTTTTTCCTCTCACCTAAGTAACCTGCACAGGCCGTATCGTCACTCCTCATCACAGTTGGATCAGCCTAACAAAATAAACAACAATTTCTTTCATTATCAAGGCTGTCTCAAGTTTCAACCATTTCAAAGTTTATACTCTTGGATTTTCAGCAGCAGAGGCATTATCCGGCTCTTGTTCTACATGAACACAACTTGTATTATCTCACAAATAAATTTCACAGAGCTCAGTACAGAGAACAAGGTTTCAGTTTCAGATTGAACAAAAATCATGGAGATGAGCACCATATGGTACTACTGGGTGAGTGGAATCTTGGGTTTTTTCATATTTCTGATTGTGGGTATTCAAAAATGGAGATCAAAGAGGCTTCCTCCAGGGCCTTTTGCACTGCCCCTGTTGGGCCACCTTCATCTGCTTGAGCCCAATGTCCATGAATGCCTCTCAAAGATCTCTGAGAAATTTGGGCCTCTCATGTCCTTCAAATTTGGCATGAAGACCTCCATTGTAGTCTCATCATCTGCAATGGCGAAGGAGATTCTGAAAGAAAATGACCAAATCTTTGCAAACAGAAGCATTCCTGTTGTTGCCAGATGCATTGCATATGATGCCTCTGATATTCTGTGGAGCCCTAATGGACCCAGATGGCGTTTGCTCAGAAAAATCTGTGTTAAGGAGCTTTTCAGCCCCAAAAGTACAGAGACCCTGCAGCCTCTGAGAAGAGAGGAAGTGCGCAGAACAATTGGGAACATTTATAAGGACTCTGTTAATGGGGTCAGTGTTGATGTGGGTGCAAAGGCATTCATTACTTCACTGAATCTGATCACAAATATGATGTGGAGCACCAGTACTGAGACTGGTGAAAGAGGGGGGGAATTTAAGGATCTGGTTGGGGAGCTTGTTCATGTTCTGGGTTTGCCCAATGCTTCTGATCTTTTCCCCTTTCTGGAGAGATTGGATGTTCAGGGGCTTTACAGGAGGATGCAGAAGGTTTTTGTGAGATTTGATAGGCTGTTTGATGGGATTATTCAGGACAGGATGAGTGGGAAGAGCAAGGGGAAAGATTTTTTGCAGTCTTTGCTTGATCTGGTGGAAAGAGGTGTGGATGAACAGGATCCTGACAGTGTTCAGCTCACCATGAAGGATGTTAAAGTTCTGTTGATGGTAAGTCCTGCTCTTTTCTTATAAGATTTTATTTTGTTTCATTACAATCATTTTCTGGTCTGTTTGGTTGATGATATAATTTTTTCTATTAAGTTTGGAAACATATTCTTACGATTCATTATTAAGATAGTTGGCCAGCGAAAATGATTAATCATAATTTGAAAATTTCATAACAAGCGCAATTAAATCTAGAAATTCTAAAATTCAATATATAAAATATCAATTTATCTTGTTTTATTACAATCAATTTTTGGTCTGTTTGATTAATGATAAATTGTTTTCTTATGATTCACTATCAAGATTAGTAAGACAGCAGCTAAACTCCTTATAAAACATATCAAAGACAAAAAAAAAAAATTAATGTCATTTTTTTTTCAAGATTTGTCAAAAGATAGCGATTTTTTTGTAAATTTTTTGCAGTTTTCGATCACAAAATATGCAGGTCATAAAGAACAGATGGCGAAAATTTTACAAGAATCTGTTGTGTTTTCTCTTTTTAAAAATTTAGTCAACGGAACTTAACAATATCTGATAATAAGTAAGTAAAGAAAAAATAATTAATCATAAAATATAATTTGAAATATTCATAATAATACAATTAAATCCAAAAATTCTCAAATTCAATTTAACAAAATATACAGTTCCTCAGGTATGCTTTGGTGCCTCTTTTCTGTTGTGTTTAATACTATTATCATGTCTCGATAGAAATGTTTGCACAACTAGTTCAGTTTTAAATTTTTATTATTAATTTTTGTTTGATTGTTTTTTTAATTTAAGCATATATTCCTATCCTGCCACTACTCAATGTAATACAATACTGCTGCAGATTATTTTAATAGAGTTCTACCAACCATAATATAATACAAATAAAAGATTAAAGCTGCCAGCCAAAAACACCTGCGTAGAAAATGTAGAAGTGCTTTAACAGAATAGTTGGCACACAATTATTTGGCCATCCTGAGTCCTGACCACATGCATCTTTAAAATAGATACCAGTTATTATGTATATTTTATAAAAAAATTTATAAATTTTTAAAAGATATGTTGCTCTTACTTTATAATTTTTAATTTTTTTTTAAAGATAGATATGTTGTTCTTACTTTATAATTATTTAATGATTTTTTAAAGATAGACATAAGGTTTTATTTTATAAATATTTAAAAATTATATATATATATATATATATATATATATTTTTTTTTTTCAATTAATATACAAATTCTAATCAAACATGTATAGTTTAGGTTTTTTTAAATGTTTTAGTTTAAATTATTTTTGTAAGTTGTTTGTCATATCTTTTATTATTATTAAGTGGAGACTGAGTTTTTGAGGGATGTGTAGTTTTTCAAATTGTTTTAGTTTATTATTTTTATATGTTGTTTGTATTATTTTTATATGTTGTTTGTATTATGTCTTGTATTATTTTTATATGAAGAGTTTTTAATAGTCTTTATTAACATGCTCAAGTACAAATCCGCAATCACAATGGTCCATCTCGATAGGAACAACAACAACACCACCACTTAATCAACACACTAAGTGGTGAACCCAAAATAATCCTAATTTTATTTTATATTTAAAAATACTTAAATATTGATAATTTAATTTATTTTACTTCTATTAAAAGATTATTTTTCTTTAATTTAAAATTATTTTATAATATTTTAAAATATTCATTAATAATCTTAACATATACGCTGTTACATTTTATCTTTTTATTATCCCTGTATTTCGACTCTCCACGTGAAAAAATATTGTGAACTATTGAGTTAAAATCGAGGCTAATAACGGCAATGCTACTGTTCTGTAATAAATGATATGTTATGGACTGTTTGACTAAAAGTTAGGCTACAACTTAGGCTCAAACATTGCCCAAGCTACGATATTTGCTTGCGTTTATGAAGCAATATGAGTAATTGAGTTGCCATATATCCCACATTGCTCCTGTTTAATTTAATTTATAATATTTAATTACTGTAAATTTCTGCACTTCAGCCCTCCCAGACATTCAGGGGCTCCTCTAATTCAAATATTTTGCAGCTTTACATTTTTCTATTTAAGACATCATGGCAAGTTTCAGAAATTAAATTGAAGTTTTTAGAGTATTAGCTTCCTAAAAGTAAAATCTCTTCGAATGCCTTACAAAACAGTTGGCACCCAGAAGCTGTATTAATTTAATGTAATGTTTTTTTCTCATCTGATCTCTGATTCCATTGTTGTTTTCACAAGGACATGGTGACAGGATCAACAGACACAACATCCAACACAGTGGAATGGGCAATGGCAGAACTGTTACAGCAGCCAGAGATAATGAAAAGAGCCCAAAAAGAACTGGAAGAAGTTGTGGGGCTTGACAACATGGTAGAAGAATGCCACCTTTCCCAGCTGCCATACCTAGACATAATAGTGAAGGAACTTCTAAGACTACATCCTCCACTGCCTCTGCTTGCACCCCACAGACCAGAGAAGGACTGTGAGATTGGGGGGTACCTCATTCCAAAGGACACCCAAGTGCTGATCAATGTGTGGAGCATTCAGAGGAACCCACAGGTGTGGAAGGATCCATTGGTGTTTGATCCAGAGAGGTTTTCTGATTCAAAGTGGGATTACAATGGAAGGGATTTTGACTACTTTCCATTTGGTTCAGGGAGAAGAATCTGTGCAGGGCTTTCCATGGCAAACAGAATGGTGCATTATTCATTGGCTTCTCTCCTGCATTCTTTTGATTGGTCTCTTCTTGTTGGGGAGAAGTTGAACATGGCTGAGAAGTATGGAATTGTGCTTCGCAAGGCAGTTCCTCTGGTTGCCCTGCCTAAGCCTCGTTTGTTGCACCCTAATCTCTATGATTAGTGGATGCTGAGGCAGGTACTATACCAAATCATGATTAAAATTAGGGGCGGGTTATTTTTCTGTATCATAAAATCAAAATATTGAATTTTTGCTTTCAGATCTGTAAAAAACACAGCTATTTTTTCGCATTTTTTTTTGGTTTTCTACCATAAACCTTTCCTATAATGAATAATTCATTCTGAAAATTTCGTAACATTCTGCTGTGTTTTGGAATTTCCGAAAAAAGTCAAAGAGTAGAGGATAGTTGAGTCCTTAAAATTATAGATATTTGGTTGATATTTCTTCAGTTTTGTAATCTATCATATTTTTATATTTTTAATCTCTAATTATTTGAAATAATATTTGAAGTTGTATTATATTAAAATGTCATTTTATAATGATAGTAAAGGTAGAGTGTAAAAATGTGAGTTTGTTTTTGATATTAAACTTCAGTAAAACAAGGTGGTGGCCCTTAAAAACAGACAAAAAAGGTCATTTACAACAAGGCCAACAACTCACATTAAGAGTAGGTAGACAACTCAGACAACATAGAAAAGAGGATGAGAAATTGAAGAATGATATTTTCTATGCCCATAGACAACCGTTAACAAGTGGGCTGTTAATAAAGTTTATTTTTATATTATAATTGATAACTAGTAGTATCTAACAAGTTGACAAGTGGGCTGTTAATAATACATTATAATTGATAACTATCTAACAAGTCGATAAAGTTTATTTTTACATTATAATTGATAACTATCTAACAAGTTGATAAAGTTTATTTTTACATTAAATTTGAAAGTTATTAGTATCTAACAAGTGGAACACCTACTAGCCATTACTAACCACTAATTGTAATAGAAAACAAGTACTTTAGTTTATGTTTAATTTATTTGTAACTAATATGGGAGATACTTTGGAATGATAATTATGTAGAATTCTATAATTATTATTTTTAATAATGTAGTAGAAAATACATAAGGACCTATTGGTTAATTAATTGCTACATATTAGAAATTATTGAATATTAAATTAGACATAAATTTCACAACATTAATAAAATTAATCTTGAACTTAATCATTCATTATTATTATTATTTTAAAATTCAAGTATTTGTCAATAGTTCTTTTATAAAATATTATTAATAATTATAATATAATATAAACACCATAGAGAAAATTAAAATTAAAATTATTATTTTAAAATTATAGTATTTTAATTATTTTGTAGACACCTAGAAGATATTAAATTCAAATCTTCTAGAAAAACTAAATAGATAGATAATAAGTAAATAATTTATTTTATTTTCATCTCACTTTTTAAAATGTCATCCATTTAATTACTTATGTAATTAATGAGTCATTGAAGTGATTTGGAGGTAGGCTAGATATAATATCTTTACATCAACAAATTCTTGCAAGCTAAAATGTATCATGATTTTCCTAGGTTGATGGATATTAAGATTATTAGAGTTGAGCTTGACCTAAATTTATTCATAAGAGACACAACAATGACTAGCCTTAAGTAACTAAAATAATTCTATTTTTAATATTTGAAGTGTCATGGAGTGTATTTTAAATTTGTAATAGAAAGCGAGTAGTTTAGTTATGTTTAAATATTTGTTATTAATATAGAAAATAATTTAGAAAATCTTTAGTATTCATTAAGAGAATTTTAAAAAATATAAAAAAGTAGTATATAGTGAAAAGAAAGTTGTTGTGTTTATCATTTTTTGTTTTTATGAAAAGGTGATATTTTATAGTTAAGTGTGTCATGTAATACTTAAAATTATAGTTATTTAATTGATATTTATTTTATCTTATGACTAATCATATCTTTAGTGGATGCTAAGATGGGGCACTATAACAATATATAATTAAAATTATGACTATTTGGTTTTAATGTTTCTTATGTTTTATAATCAATCATATTTTTAACTGTGTAATCTATAATTATTTCAAATTAATATTTAAAATTATATTATATTAAAAAATCAATGGTAGCAAAGGAAGAGTGTAATAGTGTGTATCTATTAATAAAGTTAAAAATACCATGTTGTTTGCTAGCGTTCTTAGGGTTTTCTTGCAAGACAACAAGATTGTGTTTGCTTCTGGGTCATTGGTAACTGCATCGAATGAAGGCATCTGGAGGGGTGACACTACCTCTTCCTAGGCAAGGGTGCTTAAGGATGGTGGATCTTCCTGTGTTGGCCATTCAAAGGGCTCATTGTTGGCTGGCAAATGTTATATCAAAATTTTTGGAAGTAAATATTATATCAAGAGAGATGAAGACTCGGGCAAATTTGATACTAGATGTGATGAGAGTATCTTTATTGGCTATTTTACAAAGAGAAAATCCTACAATTGTTATAACAATAGGTTGAGAAAGATGGTTGAAAGTGCTAATATGAAAGTAGATGAAAGTTATTAGAAACATGCCAGATCTTGCAATTATGAGTCAGATGATGAAGAAGAGAATTAGATTGTGCAAGCACATAATCATAATCAAAATTATAATGGATAAGTAGAGTAGGATGAGGAAGTTGCAAATGAAGATGAAGTGGAAACACACGAGTTTTCTACAAAAGAAAATTTGAAGACCCCAAGGTATGTAAGGATGAATCATTTAGAAAATCAAATTATTGGTGATAGGAATTAAGGTGTTATGACTAGAGGAAGATATGCTAGAAATAGAGATGATTTTTTAAAAATTTAAATAAAGTTTCAAACCTAAGGATATTGATGAAGCATGCAAAGATGAAAGTTGGGTTAAGGAAATGGAAGAAGAGTTAGAACAGATTGAAAAGAACAAAACATAGATTTTAGTTCCTAGATATAAAGATAAGAATGTGATAAGAACTAAAAGGGTATTTAGGGAAAAACTAAATGAAGATGGTGACCAAGTAGTAATGAATAAAGCTAGACTTGTTTGCAAAGGATATTCACAGATGGAAGGTATTGACTTTGAGGACTCATTTTCTCCCGATGCT
Organism: Chamaecyparis obtusa; assembly: GCA_027943335.1. Lineage (NCBI taxonomy): Eukaryota > Viridiplantae > Streptophyta > Pinopsida > Cupressales > Cupressaceae > Chamaecyparis > Chamaecyparis obtusa. Next base: position 1,078,445 of record BSBK01000559.1, read on the forward strand.
AGAATTGAAGTTGTTAGGATCTTTCTTGCATAAGCTGCTTTCAAAAATTTCAAGGTATATCATCTGGATGTTAAGTCGGCATTCTTGAATGGAGAGTTGGAAGAGGAAGTCTATGTTGAGCAACCTGATGGCTTTCCTTTGAGTGATCAAGGTGATAAAGTTTTTCAATTGAAGAAAGCATTGTATGGATTGAAACAAGCACTGAGACCTTGGTATGCAAGGTTAGACAAATATTTGTTTAGACTTGAATTTAGTAAAGGGACTGCTAACAGTAAATTATATTTCAAAATTGATCATGACAATGTGTTGATTGTTGAAGTATATGTGGATGATATCATTTTTGGTGGTAATGCAAAGTTGAGAAAGGAGTTTGCTGATGAGATGAAAAAAGAATTTGAGATGTCCATGATAGGTGAGATGAAATTCTTTCTTTGTTTACAAATTACTCAATCTAAAAAATGGATTTTCATATCACAGTCTAAGTATGTCATAGAGTTTTTTAAGAAATTTGGCACATGAATTATTCAAAACTAAGTGGTACTCCTATGGTAATTGGTTGCAATTTGACAAAGAGTGATGATTCTCCTAATGCAAATCAAACAAAGTACAGATCAATAGTTGGTGGATTGTTATACTTAACACAAAATAGATATGACATAACAAATGCAATTTACATTGTTGTGAGATTTCAAACAGAACCGAAGGAATCACATGTTTTTGTTAAGAGGATACTCAAATATTTGAAATGAGCAGTTGACTATGGTTTATGGTATGGAAATGATTATGATTTTACATTGAGTACTTTTACTGATGCAGATTGGGAATGTAATGTGGATGATAGAAAAAGTACAAGTGGTGGAGCATTCTTCTTGGGAAAAAGGTTTGTCTCGTGGTCCAGTAGAAAGAAAAGTTGTATATCACAATCTACTATTGAGGCTGAGTATGTTATTGTTACTATTAACTATACACAAGTTGTTTGGATGAAGCAAATGTTATAAGATATAAGAGTGAGTATTGATGAGTCTATTACTATTTATTGTGATAAGTTAAGTGCTATCAATATTTCAAAGAATCCTTATTGCATTAAAAAAAAGCATATACCTATCAAGTATCTTTTCTTGAAAGACAAGGTGAATGAAAAGAAAGTTAGATTGGAATATGTGCCTACTAAAGAGAAGATTGTAAATATCTTCACGAAGCCCTTACTAAAGGATACCTTTGAGTATCTTTGAGGTAAGCGTGGGGTGATATCCCCTCCTGATCAGAGCTAGAGATTCATGGATTTGCATCGGTCTAGCTCTTTCACAAAAATTATCATCAATCTGGATTGATGCTTTGGTGGCTACTACTCAGGAGGAGTAGTTAGTCTTGTGGAGTAAGTTAGTCTTGTGAGGTATGTTGTTCAATTTTTGAGATATTTAATTTCTTTTATCTTCTATGAATTAGTGGATATATGTGCCCTTGTCATTGATGTCAAAGGAGGAGAGATAGCCATTGAATATGGTTAAAATGGAAGCTTAGCAATGTACCTAACATTCAACACTTATTCATTTGAATTGAAATTGGAATTAGAATAGCATAAGTAAATCTGGAAATACTTGAAAATTAATTAGGTCAAGATATATACCTCATCATGAAATTGATTTATAAATACCTATTTTTTGAAGTCTATGTGAGGTTTCAGAAGATTTTGCAACCAGATCTGTGATCAGAAAACTGAGACGGAGAAAACCCAAAAAAGTTTCATCTTTCCGGTAGTAGGTCAAGTTTGACCCTCATAAAAGGTCAAATACCACATTTTTATTCTAAAGCCCGATTCTGATTTTGTTCACAAATCCCAAAAGTTCGGTGAAAAGGGTACTCAAATCTGTCCTTTGATTATCAAAACAACGACTATAGATATCTAAAAAAGGGGGTTTTTGGAGTGGCTATATAGGGTTTTGCCTTAGTCAAACCCCTGTTTTGGTGGTCTCCACCTCCACGGATAGCCGATTGAAATAGAATATGTGTGTGTATGTATTGAAAGTGTAATGCCAAGATCTAATCCTCTAGATCAAAACCCTAGCATGAATATGTATGAAACAACAATGCATAGATTTGAATGAGATAGAAAAGTATACCAAGCCCCCAAGGCTAAAGTACTTCTACCCAACTCACAATCCGTAATTGCTACTCCATGGTTGAATGCTTGAAAGTTGATAATGGTGGCTCAAGGAAGAACGAATCTCTCTTGCTCCAAATATGTGTTCACAAAGATGCTTGATGTCAACAATGGCTTGATCTTCTATATCATCTTCTTGCTATCTTGCATTTTCACCATTCCTTGCTTGCTTGAAATCTTCTTGCTCATGAAATTGACTCCTTGAGAGCACTTGATCATGAGAAAACTTGATGAATTATGGATGAGAAAATGAGAGACGAAGGCATCCTTTTATAGTGAACTAGGGCACAATCCCCTAGAGGGGCCACCTTGGAAAATTAATTCCCAATTAGGTCCTAACCTCTAGAAAATATACCTAGATTAAATGCAATTAGAGGATTTACCATCCTGAAACTCGAAATGGCCAACCCAGAGGTGGGAAAACAAATATCCCAAAAGCCCGATGCCCGACAATCAAGGATTTTGAAGATTTGAAGGAAGGGGTCAAAATCGAGGTTGGACTTGACCTAGTCAAGTTTGAGCTCAATCCTGACCTATTCAGGTTCGACCTCGAATCTGACCCTAGGCCCAAATTCACTTAGAACCAGGTCAAGAGGTCCCGGGGATGCCCAGAAACCTAGAAATGAGATCAGGACAAGACAGAATGCCAGGGATAGACATAAAATCCTATGATTACTGTGATGAAGGCCAGGAGGGCCTATTTCTAAGTCCTGCCTAGAAAATAGAGCCATGAAAAAGGGAAATTAAGGAGAATCCTCAGGATCCTAACCCTAATTTCACCTAGAATGAGGAAGATAAGTGCAAAATGCATCCTAAATGCAAGTCTATCATGATAAATGTACTAAAAGAGGGTGCTAAACCTATCAAGATGGAAGTTCTTCCATTTTAAGATGATACATTTAGCCCCCACTTTAGCTTAGATATGGCATTACATGAATATGCAAGCTAAAGTAAGAAAACATCATAGTAAATGAAAAGGATATAGCTAAGTCCTTGATGTAAAGATCCTGCATAAAACTGTTAGAACCTGTAACACACAAGGTTAATGAAAATCTATAAATCACCTAAATCTTACTATATGATAATTTGAGAAGTGTATAGAGACCCTTATGCCCCCCCTATTTCAGCTTTCTACTTCGGAAGGGTGAAACAGGGTGATAAGAAAAAACTCTATATGCTGGATATGCAGAGTGTTGAAAAGTCCTTTCTTAAACTAGGATTCCTAACCTTCCTAAACTAGTTCAAGGTGTTAGGTATCTAAATCATGATTCCAACGCCACTAACGGCACTGAAAAAGGAGTTACCAAACTCAAGTTATGATGAAAAGAGTGGATGTCTGTCTAAATGCAGAAGAAAGAAATTATAAGTTTACCCTAAGAAAACCCTAATTTTAACTTATAAAAGAGATGAAAAGCAATACTTACTCATTCTTACCATTTATAGATTTGAAATAGAAAAGAAAGATGCTGAGAAGAGAGGAACTGCGATCGACACGCCTGGAGTCTCTGCGACACAACTTAGCTACCAGACGACCACTACCTGAGGTGAGTTTTGCTGTTATCCACCTTTGTTCTTTTCAAATTCATTTTTTTTATAAGAAAGGTCAATTTTACCCCCTTTAGGTCAACCCTGACCCATTTAGGTCAACATTAACCCATCTAGGTCGACTTTGACCCATGAAAGTCGACATTGACCAGAGGGTTTTTGTCATGTTTTTGAGATGAGGTCGACCTTGACCCAAAAAGGTCAACCCTGACCCAGTAAAGTTGACATTGACCCAGTAAGGTCGACATTGACCTAACTGAGGTCGACTTTGACCTAGTTTAGTTAGTGTTGCAGATTTGATGATGTAGATGACTGATATGATGTTTGTTTGTGCTTGCAGGACCTAGTCTGCTTTCGAGAGTATCCCTTTGGGGAATTGCTAGTGAATGTCAAGGAGAGACTGTCCAAGCTTGATGATGAGGGGATGCAGTTATTGAGGGATGTAAGATTGTACTATGTATCAGTCCTTCCACAGATCAAACTACACTGAGCCATGCTTTCAGCTCTGATAGAGAGATGGGATGAGGATACATGCTCCTTCCATCTTCCTTCTGGTGAGATCACAGTGACTTTAGAGGATGTTTACAGGATCATGCAGCTACCAGTCTGAGGGGAGACCATCAGACCTAGAGCATAGCATGGTTGTGAGGAAATCCATGCAGACATAGAGTATTGTACAGGTGTGTGTCTACTGATGCGGAGCCAGTTAGATCAAATCCTACTATCCGTCGTACTATCAGGCCCTACACCTTTAGTACGGAAGGTGATGTTGTGTATAGTAGCCTTGGTTGTGTTACCCAACTCAAAGGGTACCATATTTTGTTCACCTCTGACACATCTTATACAGAAGATGGAGAGAGAGAGGACCATGTTCTCATGGGGTCACAGCATGCTCGCTCAGCTATACCATGAGCTGGGTCAGCTAGTGAGGTATCAGCGGGAGAGTCTGTCGACATGCACAATTATGCAGATATGGATTTTTGAGCATTTTGCATGTACACATCCACAGGGAGTGCTAGTGATGGTAGATGTGAGCATAGCGAGAGCCTTCACATATCCTTTGAGAGATGTTTGGCAGTTTGGGGATATGCTCTATTGGAGAGTACATCTAGACCGCATTGCGAGCATTGATGTGATATGGAGACCCTACTACCAGATGACAGAGTGGCCTGATACATGATTCCAGATGAGACATTCACAACAGCATAAGTTGTTAGAGGGTCATTATAGTCATATAGTGATACCCTACTATTATGATCAGGTGAAGAGGCAGTTTGGCCTATTACAGGGAGTCCCGAAGGTAGTACCTCGCTATGTGCATTTGACGAGATACTATCAGAGACCCGACACCATATGTTGACCATCGATAGAAGACATAGAGGATAGTGATGCAGAGGAGACAGAGGATATAGAGGTACCATCAGATGTAGCCTATTCAGGTGTGAGCCGAGATTACATCAGGTATTGGAGTTTGGAGGGGACCCATCCTATCTTTCCTGAGGATTATCCTATAGGTGATCTAGGCTTTACAGAGGGGACACATTGGGATAGTGAAGACACCAAGGAGGATGAGGATATCAGAAATGAGGAGGAGCACATCTCTGAGGGAGATCCCATGGAGGAGGAGGAGAGAGCAGAGGAGAGAGCCAAGGACATGCCCCTAGTTGGTGATACTGGTGTAGATATACCTATCACTTGCACATCACCACTAAGATCACGACAGCCCCCATGACCCCACACAGAGACACCACCAGTGAGACCTAGATATAGTGAGCGTGGAGAGAGTAGTCACTCCATGCCCCCACCATCTAGGCATTTTAGTGACATCCAAGAGGGAGACCCAGGTATAAATTTGATTGAAAATTGGTTGAATATATGATTTGATTTGAAATAGATAGGATACTGGATTGATAAAAAATTTTCTTTCTACAGCTAGCGTAGCGGAGTGGAGGAGCTTTGTATCCAAGGTTCTTGAGGATAACATTATATCCTACCGACTACCAGTCGACGAGTGAGATTCTTCCATTGGTCACAGAGATCTCGACAGACATGTCGACGTCTTTGTATGTATCCAGCAAGAGCTGAGGATGTGCAGAGAAAGAGAGGAGAAGATGATGGCAGAGATACAGAGTCTTCGTGAGTGTGTACAGGGCATGAGCATATCCAGGAGCCATACACGGACACACAAATATTCATCTTCCCATCACAGAATAGAGAGATCTAGGAGTCATCAGCCATCGAAGCGACATAGTGATAGACATAGTGATAGATAGGGCCATTGGCCTCATATGTATCAAAACTTGAAAAACTAAATTTTTTTATGAATGAAAAACTTTCTCTATTGATTAGTTCTATGTTTTATTACTATGCTTTCATCAATATAAAACTTTAAAAGAAAGAAAGAAAGAAAGTGCATAAACATATTCAATATGTAATTTTTACTAAAACTACATAACCTATAAAATAAATCTTTATAAGGAACATATAAATGCACATGGAACAAATGAGATTAAGGGTAATAACATTTAAGATGCAAAATATTAATGGGTTCCTTAAAAGAAACACCATCCACATCAGCAAGTTTGTAAGCACCTGAACCAAAGTCTTCAATAACAACAAAAGGTCCAAGCCAATTAGGGCTAAATTTTCCTTTTTGACCCGATAAAGTATTCACATTCTATTGATTCTCATAAAGGACTAAATCACCAACTGCAAATGTTCATTCAATTACCTTATGATTGTATTGTTTCTGAAGAGATTTATGATAGGGTTTTATATGTTCTAAAGCATGTATTCGTTGTTCATCCAACATTTCTAATTCTTGTAAGCGTTGTTCATGAAAAGTATCTTTATAAATTATCCCATGAAATGAAATACATAAAGAAGGTATTTCCAGTTCCAAAGGCATAATAGCATTGGTACCATAGACAAGGTTATAAGGAGAAGTACCCGTGGCGGTATGAACACTAGTCCTATAGGCCCATAAAGCATAACTCAATTGAGTATGCCAATCTTTTGCATGCTTATTAACTATTTTTCTTAGGATTTGTTCAATAATTTTATTTGATGCTTCAGCTTGTCCATTAGATTGAGGATAATAAGGAGTTGAAAATCTATGTTGAATCCTATATTTCTCCAAGAATTTCACAACTTCTTTATTTTTAAAAGATGTTCCATTATCCGAAATTATCATCAAAGGAATACCAAATCTTTTTATGATATTATTAAGGATGAAATTGCAAATAACATCTGTCATTGTTGAATGAAGAGGGACAAATTCAACCCATTTCGTGAAGTAATCTGTAGTGGTGAGAATGTAAGTATGTCCTTGAGAAAAAGTTGGTGAGATTTTTCCAATAAGGTCAAAACCCCAAACACTGAAAGGCCATGGAGAAACTTGATTACAAAACTCACAAGCAGGAGCATGAATCAAATTACTATGTTGTTGACATTAAGGACATTTCTTAACAAACATGAAAGAATCATGTTCCATTGTTTTCCAATAATATCCCATTCGAAGCAATTTATTAACCAGGGATTTTCCACCAAAATGTCCCCCATAAGAACCAGAATGAGCCTCTGCTAAAGCTATAGGAATTTCAGTTCTATTGAGACATCATAACAATAATCCTTCATAAGAGCATTTGTAAAGTGTATCTCCTAAAATGATGTACAATGTTGCAAGTTTCCTAATATGATTACACATATTCCTTGGTGTTGATTCAGGAAAAATACCATCCTTCAAAAAATGAAAAATATGTGAATACCATTCATCCGAATGCAAATTGAAACAATCAGAAGTAATCTTATCGAAAATTGTGGGGCATTTAAGAGTTTGTATGGTAAATTGAAAGTTTTCAGCATTGTTCTCAAGACAAACCAAGGATGTTGTGCTTGCCATAGCGTCTGCATGTAAATTATCTTTCCTAGGTAAAGTCTGGATCGTATAAGAGGATAATTGTGAAAGCACATCAAGAGCTAAATCTCTATATTGTGTCATTTTAGCATTTTTAGTCTGATATCCTCCTTTAATCTGTTCAACTATTAGTTGCGAATCGCCATATATTTGTAAATTTTGGATATTGAGGGATGAAGCTGCTCGTAATCCAGCTATAAGAGCTTCATACTCCGTAATGTTATTAGTACAAGGAAAGGTTAATTTATATGATAAAGGGATGGGTTTTTTTGTAGGGGGAATCAAGATGATACCCATACCAGAACCTATCTTACACTTAGACCCATCAAAATATAATTCCCAAATATCATCCTGTTGAATAGCTAGGATATTATCATCAGGAAATTCTATGGAAGTAGAACTTTCATCTAGGTAAGGACAAGGAGCTTTGGCTAGATAATCTGTCAATGCTTGTCCCTTAATAGATTTATGAGAAATAAAATTAAGATCAAACTTGGTGAGCAACATAACCCATTTTGCTAACCGACCAGAGAGATCAGTTTGTGAGAAAAGATGTTTCAAAGGATCAAACTTGACAATCACATTAACTTCAGCATTTATAAGATAATGCCTGAGTTTCTGACATGCATAAACTACGGCTAGACATTGTCTTTCTAAATCTGTATATCATGTTTCATAATCAAGTAAAGTCCGACTAATGTAATACATGGGTCTTTCTTTACCATTATCGTCAATTTGGGCTAACAACGCACTCACGGCCCGTGGAGTCCCTGAAGTGTATAATTGAAATGGTTTATCAAAATTTGCAGGCTACAAGATAGGAGGATTTGCAAGATACTCCTTAAATTGCTCAAAAGTTTGCTTACACTCTTCATTCCAAGAGAAAGTGGTATCCTTTCTAAGAAAGGAAGTAAAAGGAATAGTTTGGTTTGCTAAATTAGAAATAAAGCAATGAATAGCTTGTATTTTTCCTTGTAAACTTTGTAACTGAGAAATGTTCTTAGGAGGAGGGATATTAACAATAGCTTCAATCTTTTCAGTATCTACTTCGATGCCTCGCTTAGAGATTATAAATCCTAATAATTTACCGGAATCAAATCCAAAGACACATTTCTTAGGATTCAATCTCATATTATAACTTCTAATCCTTTCAAATATCTATCATAAAATAGTAACATGGTCTTCTCTTTGTATAGATTTTGCCAAGATGTCATCCACATAATCTTCAAGAATCTTATGAATGTAATCATGAAAAATCAGAGTCATAGCCCGTTGATAAGTTGCTCCCACATTTTTAATCCAAAAGGCATCATGACCCAACAAAAGGTTCTCCAAGGTGTTATAAATGTAGTCTTAAATTGATCCTCAAGAGGAATAAAGATTTGATTATATCCCGAAAAACCATCCATAAAAGATAGCAAAGCATGGCCCGCTGTTGAATCCACAATCATATCAATATTAGGTAGTGGGAAATCATCTTTCAAAGATGCCTTATTTAAATCTCTAAAATCAGTGCATATTCTTATCTTATTTTCTCGTTTTGACACAGGCACATTGTTTGAAATCCAATCTGAGTAATCAATAGAACAGATAAATCCAGAATCCAATAGTTTTTCAATTTCACCTTTGACTAACAAAGCAATTTGTGGATTCATCTTTCAAATTTTCTGTTTTACCGGTTTAATATTCAGCTTTAAAATAATGTTATGAGTAACAATCTTAGAATCTATACCTGGCATATCGAAATATGTCCAAGCGAAGATACCATTAAATTCAAGCAAAAGGGAAACCAATTGATCACGTTCATCCTAATTCAAACATTTCCCAATTTTTATCATCCTTTTAGAATCATTTTCATCCACTTGAATATCAATAGTCTCAGTGGTTAACAAATCACTTCTTATCGGAGAATCCATTGGTAAAGGAAAGATATCCTGTTCTTCATGTTCTCCAAAATAAGCATCTATTTTTAAACAATAATGCTTTCCTCGTTTGTGATGAAAATTAGGTAGATCCTCATAAACCCCTAAAAATTCCATTAAGACTTCATCCTTAGGAAAAATATCCAAAGAAGATTGTTGATTAAGGTCAATAAGCAATGGGTTAACCAACTTCAACTGTCCACTGCAAATATGATTAACATTAAGAGGAAAAGTCATTGATTGTCTATAAGGATTGAATCCTAATCCATATGTATGATCATAGACTTCATTATCCAAAGGTACTTGTATACCTTGTTCATATTTACCACATCCTTTCCCATTAAATCTTGATTTCTTAAGCAAATGATAACCAGGGCCATATCGATCAATCATGTCAGAAGGAGTCCAAGGAGAAACATATGTCACAATGTCATAACAATCGGGCTTTATAGTGTCAAGTGTTTCATTAATCGAAGTGGCAACAAAATTACTTTTTAATTCTTCGGACAATGGAGAAGAAATAAAAACTTTTTTCTCAAATTCATTATGTTGCTTCATGAATTTCAAATCAGAGACCTTGTATTCTCCAATAAACGTAGGGTTAAAATCCAATGTCCCCCAATCATCCTCAGTCAAGGAAGAAGAAGAAGATGGAACTTCTTGTTGTTGAATCTTAGGTTGTTTTATCTTTGATTATTTTTCAATCTCTTTATTAGGTTGAATAGGTTCAGAGTTCTTAGCATATTCTACATTTAAGCAAGGGTTCAGGGCATCATCTACATGTAATGTATACATTAGGTTATTATAGATGAACCTAACCTTGAGATGAAGAGTAGAAGGAATCGCATGCATAGTATGTAACCATGGTCTTCCTAAAAGAAGGTTATAGTTGAGAGGTCCAGGCATAACATGAATAGGAGTATTTAGAATAACTGGACCTACTTTAACAGGTAAGGTGATAATACCCAAAGTTCATTTTGCAATATTATCAAATCCACGTATAGGAACATTATCAAGTTGAATAGTAGATAAATCAACCTTAATTTCCTTGAGCATATCCATGCTACAAACATTAAGTCCGGATCCATTATCAATTAAGGTTCTTCGAATGATACTCTGATTAATAGAGACAGCCACCATAAGAGCATCATATTGATTCTGCACCTCTAAGGAAGGTAAATCATTATCAAAAAACACAATAGGAGGTATAGAAGGCATAGTATGCATACAATCCAAAATAGAATGAATGTTTTCTTGATTAGGAGATGAAGCAGGAAGGGTAGATAGAGCTTTTTGCAATGCCTCATGATATGTCGAGGAGGTTTGAAGTAATTCCCATAAAGATATCTTAGCAGGAGTAGCACGTAATTGGTCAACTAAGTTGTACTCCTTAAAGGTAGATGGATACCTAGGTGCTTGAGGAAGCATAGGTTGAGAAGGAGGTAAAGAAACTAGAACAGTAGGTTGAGGATTATTTCGTGTGCGATAAGCATGTGAAATGGAATCAGTGTTATCAAAGAAATCCAAAGGATCTCTAGGTTTACCCTTAATTGTTATACAAGGATATCCTTTTACCATCATCAAAGGTGTAGCATAGATCATTTTAGGTTTATCAATGTTTCAAATAGTGGGACATGAAGGTAACCATTCACACACCCTATGGTAAAGGTCAATTGGAGAGGTTGTGGAGGAGAGTGAAACAGGAATAGGATCCATGGAGATCGTATTTGAACCATTTTCAGCCTCACTACCATGTACCTCATTAGGGAATCTATCCTCTTGTACAATAAAAGTATCCTCAAAGTATTCAAAACAAGAATCATACATGTTGAATACAAAGAAAGCACTAAAAGCATGAAAATGTAAATATTTTTGTATTTTTAAAGGAATTTTGCAATTTTATTTTTTTTTGTATTTTTGAAATATGAATGCAAGAAAGAAATCTAATCTTATAAGCATACAAGATTTAAATCTAACACCATAAAAGAAAGAGTTGTTGTAAATGGGTTCACCAAAATGAATATGGTTAAAATGGAAGCTTAGTAATGTACCTAACATTCAACACTTATTCATTTGAATTGAAATTGGAATTAGAATAGCATAAGTAAATCTGGAAATACTTGAAAATTAATTAGGTCAAGATACATACCTCATCATGAAATTGATTTATAAATACCTATTTTTTGAAGTCTGTGTGAGGTTTCATAAGATTCTACAACCAGATCTGTGATCAGAAAACCGAGATGAAGAAAACCCAGAAAAGTTGTCTTTCCGGTAGCAGGTCAAGTTTGACGCTCATAAAAGGTCAAAATACCACATTTTTATTCTGAAGCTTGATTCTGATTTTGTTCGTAGATCTCAGAAGTTCGGCAAAAAGGGTACTCAAATCTGTCCTCTGATTCTCGAAAACAACGACTATAGATATCTAAAAAAGGGGGTTTTTAGAGTGGCTATATAGGGTTTTGCCTTAGTCAAACCCCTGTTTTGGTGGTCTCCACCTCCACGGATAGCCGATTGAAATAGAATGTGTGTGTGTGTGTGTGTGTGTGTGTGTGTGTGTATTGAAAGTGTAATGCCAAGATCTAATCCTCTAGATCAAAACCCTAGCATGAATATGTATGAAACAACAATGCATAGATTTAAATGAGATAGAAAAGCATACCAAGCCCCCAAGGCTAAAGTACTTCTACCCAACTCACAATCTGTAATTGCTACTCCATGGTTGAATGCTTGAAAGTTGATAATGGTGGCTCAAGGAAGAACGAATCTCTCTTGCTCCAAATATGTGTTCACAAAGATGCTTGATGTCAACAATGGCTTGATCTTCTATATCATCCTCTTGCTATCTTGCATCTTCACCATTCCTTGCTTGCTTGAAATCTTCTTGCTCATGAAATTGACTCCTTGAGAGCACTTGATCATGAGACAACTTGATGAATTGTGGATGAGAAAATGAGAGAGGAAGGCCTCCTTTTATAGTGAACTAGGGCACAATCCTCTAGAGGGGCCACCTTGGAGAATTAAATCCCAATTAGGTCCTCACCTTTAGAAAATATACCTAGATTAAATGCAATTAGAGGATTTACCATCCTGAAACCCGAAATGGCCAACCCGGAGGCGGGAAAACAAATATCTCGAAAGCCCGATGCCCGGAAATCAAGGATTTTGAAGATTTGAAGGAAGGGGTCAAAATCGAGGTTGGACCTGACCTAGTTAGGTTCGAGCATGATCTTGACCTAGTCAGGTTTGACCTCGAATCTGACCCTGGGCCGGCCTAGATTCACTTAGAACTAGGTCAGGAGGTCCCGGGGATGCCCAGAAACCTAGAAATGAGATCGGGACAAGACAAAATGCCAGGGATAGACATAAAATCCTATGATTACTGTGATGAAGGCTAGGAGGACCTATTTCTAAGTCCTACCTAGAAAATAGAACCATGAAAAAGGTAAATTAAGGAGAATCCTTGGGATCCTAACCCTAATTTCACCTAGAATGAGGAAGATAAGTGCAAAATGCATCCTAAATGCAAGTCTATCATGATAAATGTACTGAAAGAGGGTGCTAAACCTATCAAGATGGAAGTGCTTCCATTTTAAGATGATACAACCATATTAAAAATAAGTGTCAAACTTTAGGGGAGATATATATTGTCGATATTGTTGATGCATTTTCTTTGTGCATTGATTTGGTTCTTCACATCGTATGTTTCCATCAATGACAAATGGAGAGATTGTTGGAGATTTCTGAGATATATTGCATATATGTGCTGACATTTATGTTTTGTCATTGATGTCAACATATCTCTTTATTCCTGACAATGCTCCTGGTTTGTTTAGTGAAGAGTTTGAAGCAATATGACTATTGTATTATAGATCAAATGTTGCAAAGTTACAGATGGTTAAAGAGATGTATGTAGTTGGCCTATGTCAACTTACAAATGTTCACATTATGATTTAAGTGAATTTCAAGTGATATATTAGAGATTTTTTGTTATTGTTCAGGACGTGACAGTGTTGTAGTTTTTAGATCGATGAGGATCGATTATGAAATATTTTTGGTTTCTAACCTGGTGGTGAGTTTAGGACATGGATGTGTGTCCTCAGATCAAATGGTTTGTGATTTGGATGCCTTCAAGCTATTCTTATTGAGTGACAGAGGTTGATGTTTGGTGTTCTTGATAAATAATACAAAGATAGTTATGAATTCTAAGATAGAGTGGTTCATGTTCTTGATGTGGCATTTCAAGTTTCTTGTTGATGTTTCTTGACCGTGTTCTATTTGTGTTGTTGGATCACATTGGGTTATGTGAACAGATTTAGTGTTTTTCTTGTGGCTTGTTGATATCAGATTATTTGTTCTTAGCTGACTTAGTGTTGTAGCATGTTGCGAAGGATTATGGCATAACTTGTGGGTCTAAAACATGTTTGAGGATGGAGATTTGGGTCTCATTTATGTATTTTCCAACATGTCTTGGATCACATTAATGTTTGTATTATATTCAATGTAATATCTTGAAATTAGTCCTTGGCTGAACTTGTGAGAACAAGTTGATGCAATGTATTTAAAGATGTAATCAATTGTATGTGCGAAGGATATGAGAAGTATGTGAGTGGATGTACATGTGTGTATCAAATATTGTGTGAAGATGTATGAGTGGAATCTATAATTGAGAGTGAGATTTGGTGTACTTCATCAGAGCTGTATTGGCATATCAGAGATACTATCAGTTAGTTCATAATTCAGTGGACTGTTGTCCATAGTGGATTGTAGTCTATTTGAGGCTCTAGTCCTTGTTGTAATCTTAGGTTTATTTCCCTTTGTTGTATTTGAGTAGTGAGCTCTAGGCTATAAGCATGGATGCAAGTTCATTCCCCTTTGTACTTTTAACAGGGTTTTTGTGCTAACTACATCATCTTGTGGGTTTGATCCCCATCTTGGTTTTTTCCTTAACTGGGTTTCCACGCAAAAATTATGTTGTTATGTGTTCTTGTGCTTTGTGGTTTAGTGATTTAATGTTTATCATTCTGATTATTAGACACAATTGACTCACCCCCCCCCCTTCTCAGTTGTGTGTGCTACCTTATTTCTAACAGATTTCACCACTAAACAACACTGATTATCCTCATTATAGTGCATGGTTTGAAAAACCCTAACCGTAGCAACAAAACAAGTTGGGAGCCTTCTAGCCATCATGAACTCTATAATTATAGAATTATAGAATAATTGAAATATTTTGTTTTTCATAAATTATTTATATATTTATAGATAAAAGATATTTAAATACATTTATCTATAAAATATTTAGTAATAGTATATCTTTATTATATACATATATTTAAATAATGCTTAATATCTTTATAAAATGAATTATACAAGATTTTATTACAATCTTTATATTGATATTGACTAATAATATAACCTATATAATAACATTTATCAACAAGTGATATATAGTGGCTAGTACCTAATGTTTTAGTATTGTAAATTAAAAAAAATGATTCTTTTTATTGTTGTCTAGTTAATAACCGAGTCATTGGAGTGATTAGGACGTAGGCTAGATATAATATCTTCACATCAAAAAATTAAGCCAAAATGTATCAAGATTTTACTAGGTTTATGGATATTACAATTGTTTTTTTATATTAAACAACAACAAAACAAGGTTGGTGGCCCTTACAAAGATATATTGAAAAGGCCATTAACAACAAGGCTAGAACAAACTGTTAACAATACACTATTAGAACAACTAGTAACCCACATCAAGAGTGGGTAGAAAATTCACCCATAGCTAAGGGAGGAGAATGAAAATTGAAGAATAATTTTTCCCTTGTTCATGAAGAACCATCCAAGCAATACTATCACTAGGATTCCCACCACAAGGGGGAGAAAGTGGTGGAATCCTCATTGTGGGATTATCAACACATGTGACCGAGTGTTGGAAAGTAAACACATAATTAGCTAAAGGTTGGAGTAGATCATTAGAAATAATAAAAAAAAAGGGTCCATGTAGCTAGAGGTGGCTACATTAGTAGCAAGAGGTGGAGTAGGATCCATCGGGTCTGAGGAGGCCATATAAAAAGTATGAGAACCATCTTAAGGGGAGTCATCATCATCTTTTGAATAGTCATCGAAGGAAGATTTAGAAGTCAATACAATGAAAAGATCATCATTAGCATCCTTCCACCAAGTGACAATGCCTTTACAAAGTGAGAGAGAATAATTGGTTTCTAGGTGACTAGTAGAGAAGCATTGACGACATCAAAGAGGGAGGCCCTCATAATCCAACAACTAAGTCTATGGCCTATCCCCAACTATGATAACCACATCCCTAGGAAGAGGTGTGAAGATTTCAATATCAACCAAAATGCATGCAAAGGTAGAGAGACCCATAGTAGTTGTGGTATCATCTAGTTTTAAGAAATAACCAATAGAGTTGCTAATAGCCTCAAAATAAAAATTTCCCCATAAATGAAGGGAAAGATTGAGAAATTAAACTCACAATGGAATCACACTGAGTGTTTTAGTAAGAGGGTTGAAGGAGATTGTCTATGGCTTAGTAGAAAGAGAGTGAGTCCCCCAAGCCCACAACTTGCTCATCACCATATCTCGGTCATAAAAAATAAATAAAAGAAGCAACAATAAAACCCTTAGCACAAGGGAAAAACTCAATGTTATAAAAAACTATGGGTCTCCAAGAACCCATCACCCAATAATGAAGATCTGGAAGAGAAGTCTAGAAACCAACAAATCTACAAACTAACCCATAACATTGGTAGAAGTCCACATTGTATACCTTATCAAGTTCATAAACCACCATAAGGGAGGTCTTGGTATAGGAAAGAGGTAAATATTTAACCTTTCAAGGAAGAGAAACAACAAATTTGGCAACACATGTAACATTGCATTTTCCAGTAGCAGAGATTAGGGGGGAACCCCCTAATTTACAACATTACCAAACCCTGTAGTAGGTCTCTCAAAAGAGTGGCTAGTGATCACCGATCCAACATAAACCCCTAAACCAGTAGTGCCCAAGATAGACTGAGTGGTACCTAGTGCACCCTCACTACAAACATTAGCACCATCGACATCCAACACCAAACCTAAGAACTAGACAAAGGCTTGGGAAACACTCTAACAATGACCAAATTCAAATTGCAAGCTGGGAAAGAGATGGAAATGAAAAAAAAATTCATAGCTATTAAGTTATCAGTTGACTTTGTTATTCAAATATTACAATTATTAGGATTTATCTTCACCAAAGTTTACACATAAGAGGCACAATTATGCCTAACTTTAAGTCAATAAAAAAAATCTTGAAAACTTATAAGAAAAAAAATCTCTCGCACACATGTATTTAAAATATTTATACTCATTTGTCATTAGGGTTGTCCTTTAATGGCAAGTCTATATGGTTTCCAAGTTGGAGATTCATGTTCAAATCCCCAAAAGTGACATCTAGTGTTCAAATCAAAAGTGGTGGATCATGGACTTCCATGATGGCTTTTGAGTTTATTTGAATTGATTAAGCGATTTCTTAGTTGAATATGTTGGGGAGTGGTCCCCCTTGTGACAGTTTCCAAGTTGGAGATCCATGTTCAAATCCTCAATAGTGACATCTAGTGTTGGAATTAAAACTGGTGGCTCTTGGACATCCATTGTGGTTTTCAAGTTGATTTGAGTAGTTTAAGTGGCTTCTCTATTTAATATGTTGATTGGGGATTAGTCCCTCTTGTGACCTTCAACATCTTTGCAACTTTGGATTACAGTTTATGAAGCCAAAAAAATATTACTTTTGTTTTATTGTAGACAATAACACACACACACACACACAATATATATATATATATATATATATATATATATATATATATATATATATATATATATATATATATATATATATATATATATATATATATATATATATATATATATATATATATATATATATATATATATATATATATATATATATATATAAAATAATGCTTAAGTAAATAAATAAAATAATTATTAAGAAAGTAGAAATATATATTTAAAATAAAATAATAATTAAATAATTTAAATACATCCTACCTTTAATTTTAGTTTTAAAATTTTAAAGAAACATTTATTATAGAGTTTAATATTTACATATAAGTATATGAAATTTTTAATAAAGTTAAATTTTAACAAAAGGTAATAATATGTAAATGTAATATTAAAATATAATTAAAAATTTAAATTAGAAATATAAATTTATAATTATAATATTAAGTAGGTAGTACTACAATAAAGATTGATTTGTTTGGTTTTCTTAAGGCCTTGTGACTAGAACATGAGATATTAATATACTAGACATTATTATGAGGTGTATTAAGGATAGCCAAAATAACCTTCTTATGAAAAATATCACCTTAAAAGAAGTTAAGAAAGCCCTTTTTAATCTTGGAGGAGAGAAAACTCCATGACAAATGATTTCCCTACAATCTTCTTCTAGAAAGCATGAGATTTTATTGGCAAGGACCTCTGGGAGGTGGTGAATGAATCTAGGATGGAAGGTTTCATCTTAAAAGACTTCAATAACACATTTATCTCTCTCATATCGAAGAAAGAGGAGTGTATGACTTTTGATGATTACAAACCTATAGCTTTATGCAATATTGTTTACAAAATGATAAAAAAAGGTTATTGCCAATCGATTGAAATTGGTTTTTCCCTCTATCATCTCTCAGGAACATAGTGGTTTTGCTCCAAACAAATCCATTTTTGAAGGGATTATTTTAGCTGATGAAGTGATCCATTTAGTTAAATCTACCAAACTTAAAAAGATGATGATTAATGTGGATATCGGGAAAGCTTGTGATAACGTGAATAGGGTTTTTGTTAAAAATGATAAAGAACAAATAGGAAATTGTTTAATCCAAGAGCAAGGAGTTAGGAAACAATACCATGAATTTGCACAATAACTAGGAGCATACACCAACAAAGTAAAGAGGAGACAAGAATTTGAAAGGGGAAAGCTAAGAAAACCCCTTGTGAATTATGAATGAGGCATGAAAAGCCTAAAGAGAGAGAGAGAATATGAGCACTTAGCTCAATACAATATGATAGAACTATGAAAGAGAGAAATTGAGAGAGTTGTGAGAAAAGATTGATGAGTGTGTGGAGAAATATCTCTATATGTAGAGATAAGTGAAGGAGTTCAAAAAGTAACTCCCATGTGCATGTAAGCCACATTCATAAGTGTGTGAGCCACTTGTGCTATTTCCTCTTAAGGAGGAATCTAGGAATAAAAGGAAATTACAAAGAAATATTATGTCCTCACACATGGAAAAGAGGACAAGTGTTCATGTAGGGATTCTGTAGGAATCTCCTACTTACATAATAAATAAACTAAACTAAACTACCTTGGTTTATAATATTTCACCAAGGAAAGATCACATATTCTAACACCCCCCTTTAATCTTTACTTGGGGTAATTACATCAAGGGATATTAACCCTAAATTATTACAATGAAATTCAAATTTCTCTCTAGAAAGAGGCTTTGTAAAAATATCAGCAACTTGATCTTCTCCTTTGCAATGAATGAGGGAAATTCTATTTTCTGCAATGTGTTCTCTAATGAAGTGGTGGTGGAGAGAAATGTGCTTTGACTTTGCATGGTAAACTGGATTCTTTGCCAATGCTATTGCACTTTGATTGTCACAATACAAAGGTGTAGGTTCTTGTTGAGG
The DNA here is from genome assembly GCA_027943335.1 of Chamaecyparis obtusa. Lineage (NCBI taxonomy): Eukaryota > Viridiplantae > Streptophyta > Pinopsida > Cupressales > Cupressaceae > Chamaecyparis > Chamaecyparis obtusa. Next base: position 1,097,706 of record BSBK01000559.1, read on the forward strand.
TAGACCCAAATCTTCAAGTATTCTTCTAAGCCATAGAGCTTCTTTAGAGGCATGAGTACAACTTTTATATTCTGCTTCAGTGGAACATAAAGACACAGATTGTTCTTTTTTACTTTTCCAAGAGATAGAACCTGAACCAAGAGAAAAACAATATCCAAAAGTAGATTTCCCATCATTGGGGTCTCCACCTAGATCTGAATCAGTAAAACCTTTTAAAGAGAAATCAGAATTAGCATCATAAAATAGACCTAAGTTAATAGTACCTTTAATATAACATAATACTCTTTTAGCAATTTTAAAATGAGTTTGTTGAGGTTTTGACATAAATCTGGAAACTAAACCAACACTAAAAGATAAATCAGGTCTAGTGAGAGTTAAATAAATTAGACTACCTACTAGTTCTCTATAGGGAGTAGCATCAATATAAGGAGATTCCATATCTATCATTAATTTAGTTCCTAAGTCACATGGAATTGAAACTGGATTAGCATCAGTCATATGAAATCTATCTAACAGATCTTTAGCATATTTACTTTGAGATATAAAAATACCATTAGAAGTTTGCCAAATTTGCATTCCTAAGAAATAATGTAGTAATCCTAAGTCTGTCATTTGAAATTTTTGGTTGAGTTGAAATTTGACATCAGAAATTAAATGGTTAGAGCTGGAAGTAAGAATTAAATCATCAACATACAGAATGATAATAATAATGTTATCTTCACTATGCTTGATATATAAGTTAGGATCATTTTTACTTCTTTCAAAACCTTGGGAAATAAAGAAAGCATTAATTTTAGCATACCATTCTCTAGGAGACTGTTTTAAACCATAGATAGACTTCTTTAATTTGCAGACTAAATGTTTATTACCTTGTTGAATAAAACCAGGAGGTTGAGACATATAGATTTCTTCATGCAGATCACCATTTAAAAAAGCACTTTTAACATCCATTTGATGAATAGGCCAATTCATTTTAGCAGCTAAAGCAATAACAACTTTAATGGTAGGCATTTTAGCAACAGGAGCAAAGGTTTCATTGTAATCTATTCCTTCAATTTGAGAAAATCCTCTAGCAACTAGTCTAGTTTTAAATTTACTGATTTCATTATTAGAGTTTAATTTAGTTTTATATAACCATTTACAAGAAACTAAATTCTTACCAGGAGGTAAAGTAACTAAATCCCAAGTATTATTAGAAATTAAAGAGTCATATTCTTCTTGCATAGCAGTTTGCCAATGAGGTTGATTTTTAGCTTGAGCAAATGTTTGAGGATCATTAGCATTAGATAAAAAAGACATAAGAGCATAATTGTAGTAATTTGTCCTTCTAGGTTTAAGTCCACCTGTTCTAACAATGTAATCATCACCTTCATTAAGTAAATCCTTAAACCATTTAGGATTTCTTCTAGAATTAACAGAAATATTACTAGGAGGAGTAAATAAATTGTTACCATCATCATCATCATCACTACTACTACTAGTAGGAACAGAATCATTAGGAGGAGTATCATTACTATCTTTGTGCTCATTATTAGTGTTATTACTATCTTTATGTTCATTGTTACTATTCTGATTGTTAGAAACAGAAACAGAAGGAACAAAAACATTAGGAACAGAAACTTTAGAAGGAGGTTGGTCCTCCACAAGAACAATATTGCTGTGATCAAAATCAGAATCTGAAATTTGAGAGCAATCATGAACACCATTTTTAGCAATGCAAACATCTCTAGCTATCTGAACTTTATTAGTAAGAGGATCATACACTCTATAACCTTTAGTATTTTCAAAATAGCCAACAAAAATGTGAGGTGTGGATTTAGGATCTAACTTTTTCCTTTTCTGTTTAGGTGTGTGAACATAAGCAGTGGATCCGAAAATACGTAAATGAGACAGATTTGGTTTTCTTCCCGACCAAACTTCTTCAGGGGTTTTGTTTGGAAGGGCTTTAGTAGGAATTCTATTAAGAATATAAGTGGCACATGCCATTGCTTCAGCCCAAAATTTATAATCCATATTTTTAGCATGCAAAAAACATCTAGCCATTTCTACTATAGTTCTATGCTTACGTTCTACCACACCATTCTGTTCTGGTGTATAAGGAACAGTAAGCTCATGTTTGATACCAAAAGATCTTAAATAATTATGAAAAGCATGATTAACATATTTAGTACCATTATCAGTCCTAAAAATTTGAATTTTACAGCCACTTTGTCTTTCTACAAAAACATGAAATTTAGTAAATGTATCAAGAACTTGATCTTTACTATGTAAGAAATATATCCACGTTCTACGAGAGTAATCATCAACAAATGTTAGAGCATATTTAGATCCTAAAAGTGAAGTATTTTCCATAGGACCTAGAAGATCACTATGGATAAGAACTAACTTATTATGAGCTCTCCAAGATGATCTATGAGGAAAAGATTCTCTATGCATCTTACCACTCATACATCCATTGCAATCTAATTTAGAAGTAGTAAACTTAGGTAGGCCTTCTACCATATTTTCCCTTTGCATTAATGAAATATAATCAGAATTTAAATGTCCTAGCCTCTCATGCCAAATATGAAAATCAACAGTAGTAAGGAAAGAGTATCTAGGAGAGGAAAATTGGTAAAATTTAAAAAGATTATCAGCATCTAACTTAGCATCAGCAACTATTTTATCAGTATTAGGATCAATAATATGACAATTGTTTTTATGAAATTCAACCTTGTAATCTTGACATAGTTGAGGAACAGAAAGAAGATTAGCTTTTAAATCAGGAACATAAAGAACATCATGTATTTTACCATTAGGGACAAAAACATTACCAGTTCCTTCAACTTTACAACAATGATTATCAACTAAGGAAACAGGAATATTCAAAGAATCAGGTTGCAAAGAATCAAAAACTTCTTTATGAGAAGTAACATGTTGAGATGCACCACTATCAACAATCCATTCAAGTGGTTTAGAAGCATTAAAGCTAATAGTAAAAGTAGAACGAGATTGATTATAAGAGTAATTCTGAGAATTACGTTGATCATCTTTCTGTTTCTTAAAACAATTATGAATAAGTGCAATAAGGCCTGTTTGAAAGATTATTATTGTTAGTATTGTTATAAGCATTATAATTATTATTAGGTCTTTGATAATTGTTATTTAAAGTGTTAATGTTATTAGATCTTTGATGATTTTGATTATAGTTGGAATTGTTTGATCTCTGATTATTTTGATTGTTATTAGAATTATTACTAGGTCTATTCATATTATTATTAGATTGAGAAACATAAGCATGTTCATGAGATTTCAATATACCAAATTGAATTAGTTTAGCCTCCTCTTGACGCAACATAGTTTGAAAAATAGCATAAGTTAACTGAGTTGCTAAGGAAGGAATAGCTAACTGAGAATAGATATTAGTGATAAATTGCTGAAACTGCCTAGGTAAACATTTACGAATTATAATATGAATGATTCTTAAATCAGATAATTGTACTTGTAATCCATCTAATAAAACTCTAATGGAATCAAATTTAAGTAAAAAGTCATCAACAGAATTAAAATCTGTATACCTGAGGTCTTCAAGTTGGTCTTGAAGCTGTATTTTACGGGTCTCATCTGCACTGTCATAGGTGTTTTTCAGGATGTCCCAAGCTTGATGGGCTTCTGTATGAGATGAGATAAGGACATATAATTTGAGGCTTAAGGATATGCCAATTAAACCAAGTGCTTCATCACTCTTAGTTTGCCAAGCATCTTGGTCAGCTTGAAAAGCAATGGTAGCAGGTTTAGAGCTGGCGTTAGTGGCAACGTCTAACAGATGGCAGAATCTGAATATCCAGGTCATATGATTTTTCCAGGCATGATAGTTGGTGCTGGTCAGTTTGATTTCAGGCATTAGGGTAGACATGTTGGGGACAGGAATAGAGCAGAAAGGACAGGGAAGCTGGAAGGGAAAACACTCGAACAGAACAGAAACAACAAGTTAAGCTAACAGAAGTTGCATGCAAAGAAAAAAAATGTAAATCTATTGCATGCAAAGGAAAAAAAAAAAAACACAATAAACCTGCAAGGAAACATTAGATAATACTAAAAAAATGAACCTGCAAGAACGTTAGCCAAAGCTGGTAAGAAAAAATAAAAGATTGAATCTAAAAACTTTAATAAAAAACTTGAGTTTAAAAAAGGAATTGAATCTAATTAAAATAATAAAAGAACTAAATCTAAATGTAATTGAATCTAAAATAAAAAACTAAATCTATTGGTTTCTGTAGCACAGAAGTTCCTGTAGCACATAAACTAGATCAATGATTCCTGTAGCCAAAAAAAACTCTGTAGCACTGACATGCAAAACAAAATAGAGGTTCCTGTAGCAAACCAACTTCCTGTAGCAAAACCTGCAAACTAGATGAAATGTATAGATCCCTGCGGAACAGAGGTTCCTGAAGCAGAAATGGATCCTGTAGCGAAAAGCAAGGCGGCTAAGGTTTGAATAAACAAACCATGCAACGTTACAAAAAAATAAAATCACTTTCAATAACAGAGTATAATCGAATAATATGCTTTGAACTATTGTCGATGCTCCTTTTTAATACTCCACTTAGGGTTTGGTACGCGGTTTGCAGGAAAAAAATGGGTGAAGAATGATAAAAAAAGCTCACGCAAGTGCGAATAGGAAAGGAAATTAAAAGGATTTGAAAGAAAACGCTCGGATAAAAAAATGATAAAAAATGCCGACGGCGAGGGGAAGGTGACAAAAAGAAAAGAAAAATAGAACGCTACCTAAAAAACACGCGGGCTCCTAGAAAAAGAAGAATGAAGGAAAAAAAATGCCAAAAAGAATAACGGCGGGTGGGAAGAAACCGTGGAGACGGGTGGGATAAAATGCAGGCAAGGGAGGTCACGACTCCCACTCCAGCAAAAAGAAAGAATGCGGGTGGGAAGCAGCAGAAGCTAGAGAAGAGCGATGGGATGGAGAACAGGGCTGAACGCCAAAACACTACAGGAAGATGCCGAACACAAGCGAAACAAACCAGAGAAAAAGCAAAAAAACCCACGAACCAGAGATTTAAGCAAAAAATGCTGCACATAGAGGACAACTAAGAATTATTGGAGCGCATGCAAAGAACAACGAACAGAATAATGAAATCACAACCCAAAAACACGCATAAAACATATGTGAGCAGGCTCAAAAAAGAAATTGCTAGAAAAAATAGAAAACGACGATAGAAAAAATGGTTACTGCAATTTGGAAAAAGGAAAGTTTACTAACTATTAAAAGAAAGTGCGGCAGGAAGTGAAACGAATACTAACGCACTGACCAAAAGATATCAGATAAACCAATAATAAAAGATGCGACAGGAAGATGAAATAGATACTGTCGCTCTGAAAAAAATATTATTGTTTACTAAATAAAGTCAAACAAAATTTGAAAGCAACGGATACCAACCCACATGTAATGAATAATGATAGAGTTAGGTTAGTAAGTAACAAAATAAAGATATTCTAAAATATTTTTCACCACCAAACTAGAATGCAAGAATTGAAATTAAAGAGATTAATTGAAAAACAAGTTTTGGCGGTAAACCATCCAAAACTTAAAAAATGAATTTTCTCTCTTAAATAGATTTATATAAAAAATTTAAAGAACTCTCTCAAGAGTCTCCGATTTGGAGTGCTCCAAGATATGGTATGTCCTTCACCTGTACACTCAAAAAAGGATTAAACCAACCTGCTCTGATACCATGTTAAAAATGATAAAGAACAAATAGGAAATTGTTTAATCCAAGAGCAAGGAGTTAGGAAACAATACCATGAATTTGTACAATAACTAGGAGCATACACCAACAAAGTAAAGAGGAGACAAGAATTTGAAAGGGGAAAGCTTAAAAAACCCCTTGTGAATTATGAATGAGGCATGAAAAGCCTAAAGAGAGAGAGAGAATATGAGCACTTAGCTCAATACAATATGATAGAACTATGAAAGAGAGAAATTGAGAGAGTTGTGAGAAAAGATTGATGAGTGTGTGGAGAAATATCTCTATATGTAGAGATAAGTGAAGGAGTTCAAAAAGTAACTCCCATGTGCATGTAAGCCACATTCATAAGTGTGTGAGCCACTTGTGTTATTTCCTCTTAAGGAGGAATCTAGGAATAAAAGGAAATTACAAATAAATATTATGTCCTCACATATGGAAAAGAGGACAAGTGTTCATGTAGGGATTCTATAGGAATCTCCCACTTACATAATAAATAAACTAAACTAAACTACCTTGGTTTATAATATTTCACCAAGGAAAGATTACATATTCTAACAGTTTTCCTACTGGAAGTTCTTAAGCATTTGGGTTTCTATGAAAATTGGGTGGAATGGGTTGGAAGTTTTATTAATACTCCTAGAGTATCAGTTTTAGCTAACGTAAGTCCTCAAGGTTTTTTTAAAACTTATAAGGGTATTAGACAAGGTGATCTTTTATCTCCCTCCCTCTTTATTATACTGGCAAAAGTATTGGGAAGAATGATCTCCAAACAAAGAAGCGATGGGAATTGGAGAGGAGTGAGAGTTGCAAAAGGGTTTGATCCACTGTCACATCTACAATTTGTTGATGCCACTTATTTAATGGGGAAAGATGATTTAAGAGAGGCAAGACTGATTAGAGCTACAATGGATAAATATTGTGAAGTCTCGGGACAAATAATAAATTGGTTGAAGTCAGAAATTTATTTTTTTAGCACTGACTTAGGGATTCAACAGAGTATTTGTAACATTTTGGGTTTTAGAATGGGCAAGTTACCGGGGAAATATTTGGGAATACCTTTGTTTGCAGGGGCTGGTGGGGCTAACCTATGGAAGGGATTAATTGATAATTGTATGAAAAGGTTAGAAGGATGGAAAGGTAAATGGTTGACCTCAGTGGGTAGGATTCTCCTTTTACAATATGTTTTAACCTCTATTCCTATTTACTCTATGAGCTGCCTCAAAATCCCGAGAAAAGTTCTTCAGTATTTGGAACAATGTTTAAGAAAATTATTTTAGAATGGGTCTAATTTGGAGGATTAAATCCCACTCATCTCATGGGATAAGATTTGTAAATAAAAAAGGAATGGAGGTGTTGGGTTGAGGAATTGGCATTGGACAAATCTCTCCCTAGGGACTAAGTTAGTTTGGTGTATATATGACAACCCGAAAATGCTTTAGGTAAAAATTCTAAAATAAAAATACTTGGATAGTATGGATAATGATAGAATCCTCACAATAAGGGACCCACCTAAAGGCTTATTAGTGTGGAATTTCATTCTGGAATGTAGACCTATCATCACATATCACATGTCATGGCTTATTGGTGATGGCAGAACAACCTCCTTTTGGGATGACTCTTCGAATGTACATGAGGCCCTGAAAGGGAATGATGTTTATAGAGATATAAAAAATATCTTTGTTAATGTGTGGAGGGATAAGGTGAGTGATTATTTGAATATCTGGGAGTTATACCTTGAATAGACAGTTAGTTGGAAATTTTTTGAGAGCTTGGAGCTATCAAAACAACATTTGGAATTGATGAAGGATTTATTGAATAACAGAGAGGTGACCTTCACAGGAAAAGATGATAAAAAAAATTTAGTGTGTAGATAAAAGTGGAAAATATTCAGTTAAGTTAGGATACATTGTTAAGGCAGCAGAGGAACTTGATCCTTTATGACCTCATAAACTATTCTGGAGCAGGGATTGCTTACCGAAAGAAGGAGCATTTTCATGGCTAGCTACTCATGGGAGGATTCTCACAAGTGAAAGGAGGAAAAGGTATGGTTTTATTGGGCCTACAAAATGTGTTTTGTGTGGTAGTGAATTAGAAGATGTGGATCACTTATTATTGCAATGTAGTTTCGCTTATAAGTGTTGGGATTCAGTCATTAGAAAGTTGAGCTGGCATAGCCCTCTGTAGAGCAATATTAGGGGAAGTATTTTATGGTTGGACCACCATGCAAAAGAGATCAATTATTTATGTAGTATGGCATATATCTCCATCAATAATCATTTGGGACATATGGAAGGAAAGAAATCGAAGAATTTTTTAATGCATTAGTGAACCGGTGGAAAGAATCATTGTAAAGATAAATTTGGCTATTAAGGAAGTTTTCAGCTCCTCTATAGCATGACTAAGTTCTTCTATTCCTTTTACAAGTGAGGATTATAGAATGCAAAAAGAATGACCAGGAACTAAAATAAGATTTATGAATAAAAGAACAACTAAACAATGTATAGATGTATGTGCAAGGAAGGTCAACATGAAGAAACTAGATGAAGGCTGGTGGAAATTAAATTTTGATGGGGTAGTAAAAGGCAACCCAAGCCCATCAGGTGTGAGGATCATCATAAGGGATTGGTTTGGGAACACTATGGTAGTTGCAACACAAAAAATGTTGGATGAAACTAATATTATGGTTGAGGCTAAAGTTGTCCTACTAGCTCTTAAGATTGGGAAAAACCTAAACTTAAAAAAGATTTTCTTAGAGGGAGATTCTCATATTATTGTACAGGCTTTATAGAAAGGGGGTATTATTGCATGGTACCTCCAAAATGTTATTAGTGCTATCATGGAGGAATTAATTTTGTTTTTATGAATTCAAGATTGGACATATTAGAAGAGATGGCAATGTTGACACGAATGTGTTTTCAAAATGGGTTGTTTCCTTCGAACAGAAAGATGAGTTGACGTTAGAAATCTTTTAATTTAAACTTTATCCTTAAAAAATTCTTTATAAAACTGGTGATTCCTTTATACTTATGCTTTGATATCCTAGTTGAAGTAATCGATGATTCAAAAAGGTGATGAGGTCATCGTTGGTCATATCAAATGATGAGGAAGTAAGTTTGTAATTAATGCGAGCAGAATGATTTATGATTATTAGGTAGAACGAAGTGATTATGTATGCAACCAAAAAGATGCATGAAGGTGCCATAGAAAATGGAGAGGTCTTTTCCAATTTAAAGTTGGAGAGAAGGTTTGTGTTTGTAAAAAGGTTTGCATAGGTTTTGAAACAGGTGTAAGGTAGATTGCAAAGGAAAAATAGAAGCTACATTATTTGTGGATATAGACAAGCAACATAAAATATTTAAAGGGCCAGTGATTCAAGGAAGAATGAAGGGTTTTATGAAAATCAAGGACCAAGAAGTGGTTGAGGTGACGTTGGATGTTTTAGGGATGTAGTTTTAGGAGAGGAAAATAAAAAGAAGAGTGAATGTGGATGTGATATCCATGATTATAGCTTGGGTTCTAGAATCTGGCAAGGATATAGCCATGGTTGATAGGGTTATCAGAGAGATGTTTGATAAAGATATGTTGGGATGGCTTGAATATATTTTGGAGTGGGTTGTTCCTGATATTGGGTTAGACTATAGAGAGTGCTTTGAAGATGAGGAGGAAGGAAGAATGTATGGCTTTGTGCCATTCACTAGTGGGGGAAAGTTGATAAAGGGGAGTATAGGGCAAAATGTTCAGAGCTTGGAGGAAACTTAGGGATAAAGTGATAGAACAAGAAGAGCAAATGGAATTGGGACACAGGATTTTTCAAATCCCTATTCCTGGGAGACGTTGGGGAAAGAGGGGTGGAGGTTAAGAAACAGATAAGAGACTGGAAATTTTGAAATTTTAATAATTTTGAAGGAAGCTGGGCCAAGCTAGAGGGTTTTTAAAGGGCTTCGACCCAATGAAGGGATATATGTATAAAGGAAAATAGTCGCAAAATCAAGAATCATGTTTAATGTATATGGGGAAAGGAAGAATGGATCACAATGTCTTTTCAACAGGACTCTCCAAATTATCTGTCAAAGAAGATAAGAGGCAGATTAAAAGTGTAGAGTTGTTGATGTGACACCAATGAAGGATTGCATAAAGATAATGTATCTTAAAAACACATGGATACTATGAAAGTTGTTTGAAGGAAACAAAAAGCTGTTATCAGGCTCAATTTTTTTGCAGCAGAAACAAAACTTTGAAAATTTGATAATGGTGTTTAAAAGCACATTGTTAATGGGATATTATTATCTGATGTAATAGATGTATAATGGTTTATGATACTTTTTAGCAGTAAGACTTAAAGAGGAAGGTAGTTGGATATTTACAAACTTGAAATGTATCTACTTTTTTGTTGATTATTAATTAAAATTCGATGTTACCGATCAAAAAAATAAAATTGATTTGTTTGGTTTTGAATGTGTATAGACAATGAATATCATATGACATTATATATGCCAAGTACATCCTAATGGCTAGATAGAAGATGTCAAAGATGACAACACCACTTTTTCTTACCTTTTTAAATTAGATTGTCAACCAATCACATACCTTACCAAGAGTTTAACGATAATGCAAACAATATTCCAGATCATCATCTAAACATACAAACTCAAAAAATTGACAACATTAAATAGAGATATTTTAACATCATTTATAAAAGAAAAAATAAGCACAAGAACACTCCAACTCAAACACAAAACAACCACTAAATTTTGATAGTACTTTCAAAATCATGTAGAATCTTAGGCTAATGCAAATAATACTCTTCCTCATTGTTCCTAAGGTAAGACATTATTGACAATAAAAATCAACTTACACACAACTCCATTTGGCTAAAAAATCTCATGAAATCCACCATGCCCCCCCCAATAAACTTGCTTACAATAAAAATCATATTACCAAATCTATTAATTTTTACATAAACATATTTTCCAAGAATTCCTTTAGTTGACACCAACAAGACCATGCAATAATACATTAGGCTTGCAATAGTGACTTGCGTAAGCCATCTTGTTTTAACATAAGGATGCATGTGCCAACAATTTCTCTCTAGCTCTCTTTCATCCTAATGATGCATAACAAAGCATGAAATAGTGATGCAAATTATTGAACACAATCAAATCCACAAAAAAACTAAACATCAATATGGATTATGGAAACTTGATATCATTAATCAATACATTGACAAAATATTTAGAAAGAGAAGAAAGTGACAACAAATTTAAATGGTATGTTAATAGTAAGGAGTCTTTGTTAGTGAAGCTTTCCGGCATGTCATTATTGTGAAAATGAGATCATAACTAGCTCGCTTTATTATTGAACAAGACAAATCTTTTACACAAACAACTCATTTACTAGACATAGTATAGTTGACTAGATGTACAATATTGTAACACATTTTTATGTTGTGGTAGATTTAAAGATCAATCTATAAACATTCAAGATATCAAAATAAACTTACATCAATCTAAAATATTTTCATTCATGTTTGTTTTGTGTTGCAATCATCCATGACTACCATAATCATTATGTCCTTGTTATAGTATTCAATTCTCACTAGAATCGAGTAATTTTTATCATATCAAATTTTCACACAATATTTATACTATACAATAAGACATTTTTGATCCTAGAACCTTCAAATTAGTATAAAAACTTAAACAAGACATATTCTATTTATATAATTAAATTAGTGTGATGTGACTTGTAAAATTCATTTAACAAATGACTAAATTAGTTGTACAACATACAATTATATTTCATAACATTATTGAAGTCATTTGAAAGTTAATTAGTCATGATTAGCATTAGGAAGGGCCAAGCTAAGGGGCTCCTTGAATTTTTTATGCCCTCATAATCATGATGTTCACATTTCTTGGAGAACTCTAAAAAAAAATTAAAAAAGAAAGATGGTTAAGTCAAGAATTGTGATGAGAAATCTTATTTGGCTTAATGGAATCAAAGGATGACATGTCAAATAAGATGCAAAATTCCTTCAAACAATTTACTTCATGTTGACATGACTTTTAGATTAAGCAAAAATTGTGGATATGAACGGTAGGAAAATATATGGTAAGCTTGCTGTTATAAGTATATGAAAATTCAAGCACGAGTTTCCAATTATTTATTTAAAAATGCCAATTGCAAGATTCGTTTGTACAATTTTTTAAAATACTAAAGTTTTATGCATGAAAATTTTCTCAAGCAATAAAACATTGGCAGCATGGGTGCAAATAAAATATAGCCAAATTGGCCATGTTCATGCCAACCATGCAGTTCAAATAAATAACTCCTATAGTTTGAACATTGAACTTGTTAAATGCATATTAAAAGAGATTTGCCAACAACATAATCTCTCTCAATTTGACAACTAATTATAATGGGAATCACATAATTTATCTTTAAAAAAATAGTATTAATTTATGTCAAGATACAATGCAAGATTATAAATCATGAAAAACTAAGTCAATAGAGATGTTGTATTGTGATTTTCAATTTAATTAATAAATGCAGAAAATTATCTAATCATTTGGGTACATTCTATATACTAGTTTAGTCGATGGGTGTTGATAAGTGTAGTAGATGTTGGTGAATCAAAATAGGAAGAGGAAAGGAAATGTGGAATAAGTAATGATACAATTTCAAAAGTAGTGGGTCTTTGGTGAGAAGATAGTGGTTGATTTTATGGCATTTATCCAGTAGAAAGTTTTAAATTCATATTTTAGATTATCAAAATTTGGTAAGAACATTGATGGCATTCTAAGTGGTGGAATTCGAGAGACCATGTTAAATTTGATGCTCAACATAAGACATTTGAGGAGGAATGTGTTTAATGTAGCCCAATCTCTAAATAGAGCTTCTAATTGATGTTATTTGTGGTGATTGGTTTGATTCTAGTTGATGATGACATTGATAAGTTAGGGCATTACCTTGTAGCTTCCTTTGATTATATTGTACAACACATGGAAAGTGGAGGCAATCCTGTCTTCAATGAGCGCTAGAGGAAATTGTGAAAATTCTTAAGGTGGTGGTCTAAGAGAGGATATTGTGCTGACCTCCCCAAATTGTTGTGATAGCAAAGAGTTTAATGATGTTACATAAATTTCTACTGCTGGTAATGTTTGTTCTCATTGAGCTTTAAAATTGTTATGTTGTAAATAAGATTATAAGGATGGGGTGAAATGCACGAGTTTATGTAATTTCACTAGGTGTGTGGATTTTATGTTAAGACTTTGTTTGTTGTTTCTTTGGCCTTGCTTATTATTGGACATGCTATATTAGTTCTTTTTTATTTATGGATCTTATACCTTTTGGATATAATAGCCGAGAATTAAAATATTATAGATATATTTAATACATCTATCTAGAAATATCAAGAATTATCACTTTGAAAATAATTTTTTTTCTATTTAAGAGTTACTTTATTTTATTTTAAAATTAATTTATTTGTTGTATAAAAACATAAAAAAATTAACTTTTAATTAATAATTATTTATTTTACCTATATTTCTTGATTTTATAATAATAATGTAATAAATGTTTAAAATTTATAACAATACACAATAATTATTCACTTATTTACTTTTAGTTTAAAAGGACATTTTATTTATTATATAAAAAGATCATTTCTAACATGTGTAAATAAAATAAAATCTCTTAACCAAATAAAAATAAAGTAAATAACAACATAATGTGATATATTAAATAAATTAGTTTTTACTTAAAATAAAATAATTTTGATATTTCTAATATTTTTTAAATAAATGTATATATCTATATTATTAATAAAATTACATTTAGATACTTAAAATCCTCCTAACTTAATTAAAAAAATATTCTATTTATTTAATTATTTTATCATGATTCTTTTATTAATTAAATAATTATTTTTATTTATTTATTAATCTTTTTTCTCCAAAAATTAAATAAATATTTATTATTTTATTTATTCATTAGTCTTTTCTCTTTCATGATTAAATAAATATTTATTTTCTTTATTTATCTAATTTTCAAAATATTTATTTAATTAATTTGTTGTCTTTTTCTTTTTAAGTGTATCTCTTTATTTTGTTCACATGAATCATTTGTAAGCATGTGACAAATGTCATTCATCTCTTAATTAACCTTTTTCATTTAAATTGCCTAACATGTACATATTATCCTCTCATTTGAGCCTTATGTTTTTGGAGAACTTATGAGTTTTTGCATGCTCTATGATCTTTGAGAGTCTTTGCTATTACTATTATTATTATTATTATTTTTCCATCACCATAATCATCTTGCCATCTTCATTATCTTTCATCAATGAAACACACTTCATTCCTTTATATGCCTTCTTGTGCACGTGCTTAAAAAATATGAGAGCAACTCACTTTCATACAAAATTTTAAAGGATAGGAAGATAATGGAATCAAACGTTTTTTGATTGTGAATGATATTATTTGCTTTGTTTTCATGTTTTGCCTTCATGAAGAAGTGTTCTATAGGTGTGTTGTTGAGTAAGTTTGTAGATTTAGGCTTGTGGTTGGGCTTTATTAATTTACAAACATGTTTTCCAACTTTGACAATGTCACACATTCATAAATGTGTTTTAAGATGATTAAGAAAAGAAAAGAAAAGAAAAGCCACATATAGATTAGAAAATAGAAATATGTTTACTTATTTTAACTAACTCATTGTTATTGACTAGTTGATCAAATCTAGAAAATTCCTATTATTCCATAGGTTATGTGTTATTGTTAATATTGATAGGGTGCTTCCCTCTTTCATCACCTTATCCTCTAAGTTGGCCATATTGGTGCAACAAATCATTTATGTGAAGTCCTTGGTGTTTTCTCATCATTGTCACATGTTTGTTCATGTTAATATTTAGTGTTGGATTTCTAGAGGATGACAAAGTCATGGGAAGCGGAAGGTTTAGAAGATGCCTCATGTTCCTTGGGTTGTAGACAAGTCTCTTGTAGTATGTATCTAGGAGTTGATCTCACCTCTTATGGAAAAGACTAATTTAGTTGTAGTCATTATTGCTTCTAAGCATGGATCTCATTCTAATGTGTGTTGTTTTGAGGAGATTGAAAGAAGGAAACTATTAGGGAGGGCCTAGATGAGGAGCTCCTTAATTTTCATGTCCTTAGCCCTACACGTGGGTCTCGATGTTCACCCTCCTTGACGACCTTGAGGATGGTTCAAGCCAAGAAGTGTATGAGAAGTTTGTAAAAAAGTATTCAGCTCAATAGAGTCAAAGGATACGATGACAAATAGGATTCAAAGTTTCCTAAAACAATTTGGCTTCACGCCACTTTGACTTGTTAGTTTTGATGTTATTATTAGGTCTTCTATCCTATCTACTTTATCATTGCCTCTAATGGTGGCTCGACTATTAGTTTATTATTGTTTACTACACAATTTGTTATATGTTGTTATCTCATCTTATTTTTAAGAATCCAAGATATCTCTTTATTGAGTTTTTTTATAAAAATTATATTCTTTCAAATTTCTTCTTTTTTCATTTTATTTACTCACAATAAAATAAAAAATTAAATAATAGATTATATTTTTTTTTTTAAAATCCTAATAAAAATAACAATGATAAAAAAAATTTAAAATGATTGAAATTTCTACAAGTGATGTTATATAATCTAAATATATAACATTGAGATAGAAAGAGAGCTCTATTTTTTTTTTCGTTGATTCCTACGATTGACTGCGACTGCCTTTTTGGCTTGCCAGCGGCGTGAGGTTTCCGTCACAGTGGCGAACTCCGGCGATGTGTTTGAGGGTGGCGAGAGACAGATGGGCGTCTTCATGCGTGCCCTTGATCCGCGAGATCCACCTCAGTCTGCTCCTCTTAATGACATTAGCATGGCTGAGGTAAATGCCAACCCCAAGTCTGCCGAGCTTGTACTAGGTAAGGTGCCACAAACGATCTCTAAATCCACTCCCATAAATGATAATGGTACTTCTAACCCTCCCACCAGTGATCGACCTAAGTCATTTTCAGAGGCTGTGGCTCGAACAACCACCATTAATGCGAAGGCAAGGTTTGAATGTGCTTCTTTTGGCACCAATGAAACCCCCGAATGCGGTAAGGACTCTTCAGCTTCCCTTTCCCCCTTTTCCATTGTTCCTAATCCTGAAATGTTAGAGGAGATTGTTAAGGAAAAAGATAGATTAAGAAGTACTGCTATTTTTTTCTCAGCTTTAGAAATTGATAAATGTCCGCCAAGGAAATTTATGGATAATTGGTTTCACAATTATTGGAATTTGAAATTAGGGCTTCACATATCATTCTGTAGACAAATCCAGAAGGGGTTGTATGTGATTTTCTTTGTTAATATTGATGCTCAGAAAGAGGTTCTTAAAAAATAATATTGGAATGTGGGAACTACATCCTTTAGGGCGCTCACATGGTCACCAGAAGCCGTCCATGATGAGGTCCTTGCCCTGTCGGCACCTAGGTGGATCCTTGTTAAAAATATTCCGCCATTTCTGTGGCATTTTTTACCACAACTACTTGAACCTATTGGCAAAGTTATCAGGATGGACGATACAGTGAGACTTGTCCCTCATATGGACGCCAGAGTTTTGGTATCGCTCCTTCCTGGTAAGGATATGCGTGCAAATATCTCTATTATTATCTTAGGAGAAACGTATACTTGTCCTATTGAAGTTCTGGGGGGTTTAAACGCATGTTTCCTGTGTCGAAAGGAGGGACATCTTCGTAAAGATTGTCCTATCGTTAAGAAGAAAACTAAAAAAAAATCCTAACCCTACTCAAGCTTCAAACAATACTGCTTCAAATCCTCCCGCTGCTAGTTTCCCTTCGCCTAAAGGTACCACTAGCGAACCTCCTCCTGTTTCGGTTTCATCCCCACCTCCGCCCATCGCTGGTTCCCAACCGTATTCTAATCCCGCCATGGCCATTGACCTAAACATGGATGATGGTTATGTTGTTATCCGTAACAAAAAGAAAAGGAAGGGTAATAATTGCTCTCAGCCTAAAACTATGGCTCCTGTTCCCATTAACATTGTTGACCACCATAATTCTTCCTCGGCTAATCTTATTACAGCTAATAATAAGCCTCAAAATGGCAGTCTTACTTCTAACTCTCAAGTTAGGGTTAGCGATCGGAGGTTTCCTCCGAAAGTCTTCCAAGAGATCGGGGAGGAATATGATTTGGAAATCATTCCAGCTATTCCCATTTCTGATAAATCCCCAAGCGTCCCTTCCATGGAATTAGACTCCCAGTCAGAATTTGAAGATGATCACAACGTTGATCCTTCAGCCACTAAGCATAGAGGTAGGCCCCCTGGCTCAAAGAACAAGCCCTCTGGGTTAAAAACAGGTGAGACCTCGAATAAGTTTTCGCCCTTGGCTGAACAAGTTGGAAATGCATGCTCCACCCCTAATAATATGTCTCAATGAACTGCCTATCCTGGAATGTGAGGGGTTTAGAGGCCCCTGATAGGAAATTCGTCATCAAGCGGTTGCTTAACTTTGTGCATTCTATCGATTTCTTTATGAATTAAGAAATCAAAGCTGTAGGATTCATTCTTGAGTCCAATTTAAATTTTATATGGAAGGATGCGATTAAATTTTTTACTAACCACACTAGAGGTCGAGGAGGAACTGCCCTTCTCATTAATAATAAATGGGAAAACTACATAACTAACAACGGGTGTTCTCCCTGCCAAAACGTTGTTTGGGTTATTATTGATTATGACAATAAGGTCTTTGGTGTTTGTGCTGTCTATGCTCCGAATGACCCTAAGGAAAGAATTGAGCTTTGGAACTCGTTAATTAACCTCCTTGATATACCTTGGTTCTTCGGTGGAGATTTCAACATGGTTGAAGCCCAGGAGGATAAACTTGGGGGTAACCCCTTTCACTGGAAGGATAATGAAAAATTCGTGTGGAATAGACTATTAAACTCTAAAAACCTCTTTGATCCTATTGCCGGTAGTAAGGATATCAACCCTGGTATATGGCACACCTGGTGCAATTTTCAACAAGGTAACGCTAGAATTTATTCTAGACTCGACCGTTTCTATGGTGACAAACATTTCTTCTCTTTTCCGCCTGACAGCTATGGGAATATTGTTCATGTTATTGCTACTACTTTGTCTGATCATCACCCCATTTACACTAAAGTTAACCTCAGTAGAGGTCCTATTAAGCCTAAGTTTGGAGGCAATAAGTTCATTTTGAATTCTAGTCTCCTCTTGGATGAGGATGTCCTTGTGGCCATTCAGATTATTAGGGGCATCAATAAGAGCAATCTTCAGCACCTGTCCCACCGTGATAGATGGAAAACTAATCTCTCCTCATGGAGGATTTTTATTCAAACCATTGGCCAAAAGAAGGCTAAGGATTATAGATTTGTTGAAAAGCATTTATCCTCTGACCTTCAAATTGCTGAGAATAACATCCAAAAAGATTATTCTAACATTGATCTCCTGTCTCAGGTTATGGCTGCTAAGGATGCTCTTAGGAAGCACCAGCAGGTTAAGATTCATGGCCCTAAAATTAGAGTGCGGGCTCATTGGCTCCAACATGGAGACAGGGGCTCGAAATTCTTCTTCAATCTCCTTAAGCATAAACACAACAAAGACTCCATTGATAAGCTCTCAATTGAGAACCAGGACATCTCAGACCCTGAGACTATTATCCAGGCTTTTGCTAATTATTACAAGAAGCTTTTTACTTCTGAGGACTCCACTGAAGCCGAGGCTATTAGGGACAACTATAGAGCTTTGATTCCCAATAAGTTGGACTTAATGGATATTGTTGATCTTTCTAAAGACATTACTATTGATGAGATTGAGAAAGCTATCAAGGCCCTTAATAATGATAAGGCCCCTAGCTCAGACGGTTTTCCTGTTGAATTTTATAAAGCTAATATTAATTGGATATGTAAGGACCTTCAGGAGATATACTCTGAGGCTTTGTCTAATGGTACCTTAGGTCATGATATCAATAGTGGTATTATTAAGCTCCTCCCTAAGGATGGTGACAAGGCTCTCATCAAGAACTGGAGACCGATTACGCTTCTTAATGTTTCCTATAAGATTTTGGCTAAAATTATGGCTCTCAGATTGGCTAATATTCTTCCTAAGTTTGTTAATACTACCCAGACTGGGTTCATCAAAGGCAGATATATTCTCGAAAACCTTATCACTAGTTGGGAAGCCATGGAGTGGTCTAAATATTCCCATCAAAATTCTGCCATACTTCTTCTTGATTTTGAAAAGGCTTATGACAGGGTGGAGTGGAAATTTATTATCATGATGCTGGAAGCTTTCAGTTTTCCTCCCTTTTTTTGCAAGATGGTTAAGGTTCTTTTGAATGATGCTTTAGCTCAGGTTGAAGTTAATGGTGCCCTCTCTACTCCCTTTTCTCTTGGTAGATCTATTAGACAGGGGTGCCCTTTGGCCCCCTCCCTGTTTGTGATTGCCTCGAAAGCTCTCTACTATATCCTCAGGGATAAGTCTTTGTCTTCTGAAGTTAGAGGTATTTACCTCCCCAATAATGATGAGCTCATAAACTGTCAATTTGCAGATGATACCACCCTATTCTTTGAGCTTTCAGAAAGTAATTTTAAAGCCATGCAAGATAAGCTTAATTTTTTTTGTTCCATCTCTGGTGCCTGAATTTCTGATGCGAAATCCATTTGCTTGGGCTGGGATGAGCAACCTCCTTGTTGGTTCTCTCAATACAATTTTGAATGGAGGGGCCCCAAAAGAATCACTAGATACCTCAGTATTCCTTTTTCGGTGGAGCCTGCCCTCAGAGACATGTGGTCCTGGGTTAAAGAGAGGATTGATAAAAAGTTGAATAAATGGCATAACAGGACCTTGTCTCTGGCTGGCAGGATTCAGGTGTGTCAAAAATTTTTGTCTTCTTATACCATTTATTATTCTTCTGCCTGGCTGTTTAATAACTATCAGGTGGTGGAAATTCAAAAAGCCATCAGGCAGTTCCTCTGGTCTGATGGTAAAGGCAACAAGAGGATTCACTTTGTTAAGTGGGCTTGGTGCCATACTTACAAGGTTCTTGGGGGGCTTGGGTTAAAGGATCTTAAAACTCAGGGTATTTCCTTGTCCGCTAAGTGGATCTTTCAATCCATGGAGGGTGATAGTCCTTGGAAGGTGCTGGTTAGACATAATATTGAGAGGGGTGTTCCTAAGAAAGCTAGATCTTGGAATACCTCCCCTTCTCTGACCTTATTATTGGCAATTTTCCTGTGTTGGTTCAGGGTTCTGCGGTGTTCAAGTCTATCTGGAAGGCTTGGGATCATGTTAGAAACTTCATCACTAACAAGGACTTCCACAATAACAGTCAGCTCCATGGTGAAAGATTCATTTGGTGGAATCTTCACCTTAATGGTAAACCTTTAGCCCTCTCCCAAGGATGCTCTGCCAGACTGTGGGCCAAGAAGGGTTTGAGGCAATTCATTGATCTCTTTGAGCAGAATCTTCTTATCCCTTGGGATGAGCTTAAAACTAAATTTGACATCTCGAACTCTCAAAAGAAAACTTACAACATGATTACTCAAGCTTCTAGTAAACTTCCTACTTTGTGTAATGTTGACTCTCATAGGCATTTAAAATGTAAGTGGCCTGATGGAGTTATTACGGCCAAGCTTAAGGCTAAGAATATTTACAAAATTATTGATCAAAACACTGATATTATTGACCATGTTAATGCTGTCTGGTATTCTTCTTTTGATGCTGATGTTTGGAAAAAATACTTTGACATTTTGTGGAAAAATTCTGTTGAGCCTAAGATTAGATGTTTCAAATGGTTAGTTTTGTTGGATAAACTTCCTATTTAAAAAGACTTTTCTAACTCTGATATATGCAGTCTGTGCAGACTTCCTGAAACTGGTAGACATATTCTTTTTGAGTGTATTTTTGCTAAAGAGATATGGAACATGTTTGGCATTATTTATCCTCTTAATGTGAATATTCTCAGTATTGTTACTGGTCATATTACTGGTCTTCCTAAAGATACCAATTTATTCTGGAATATGTTGTCTTCTAACATTCTCTGGCAGATCTGGAAGTGCAGAAACGAGGAGAGGTCCCAAGGTAAGCCGAGGGTTCTTACTGAGTTTTTTCGAAAACTCACATATGTTAAAAAAATTTTGCAGGTCCATGCGACTATGAGGATCGAAAGGGATAAGCTGCGAAGGTTCCACCATGATGGGCATGCTACTTTTTTCTTCTATGTTTTCTTCTATGAGCTGAACCATGGTTACCAGTGGCGGAAAACTTTGGATGATTTACAGGCCTTTGAACAAGCCTGCATAAGGCTGAACAAAGAATTCAGAAAGAATGGGATTGCCAGAAAGGAAGAACTCTTCATGCTATCTCAGATTCAAGAGCATAGGAATATTGTCTGGATGGAGGGTCCTTTAGGTTGGACTGCCTGGATGGATGTCCATTATGATGTTCTCAGCTAGTTGTTGTTTCTCTCCTTCTTTTTTGTTCTGATGTACAGTTGATTCCTCCTCTCCGTGGTGAGGCTTGACCTCCTTGTTGATACTCACTGTGACTTTTCCATTTTATTTTGTATTTTGATTACCTTATTTCTAATAGAAAAAAAAATTCTACAAGTATAAAATTAAGATGCTGAACTTGTAGATCCTCCCCACTCTTAAATCCTCCAAACGGCCTCATCTGAAAATGGTTTTACATAGTTTTCCGCGCACCCAAATGCAAAATGTCGTAATTCATCAGTCAGGCCAGCTCAACAAAATAAATAACAAATTTATTCATTATCAAGGTCGCCCCAACCCCTTCCAAGTTGATACTCTTGGATTTTTCTGCAGCAGATGCATAACCCGGCTCTTGTCCCATATAAACAAAACTTCTATTCTCTCTCAAATAAATTTCACAGAGTTCAGTACAGAGAACAAGGTGATTTTCAGATTAAGCAGAAATTATGGATCTGAGCAGCAGAAACAGCATATGGTACTACTGGGTGAGTGGCATGTTGGGTTTTTTCATATTTCTGATTGTGGGTATTGAAAAATGGAGATCTAAGAGGCTTCCTCCAGGGCCTTTTGCATTGCCCCTGTTGGGGCATCTGCATCTGCTGGAGCCCAATATACATGAATGCCTCTCAAAGATCTCTCAGAGATATGGGCCTCTCATGTCCTTAAAGTTTGGCATGAAGACAACAATTGTGGTGTCCTCTGCTGCAATGGCGAAGGAGATTCTGAAAGATAATGACCAAACCTTTGCAAACAGAAGCGTGCCTTACATTTCCAGGCGCATTTTAAATGATGAATTGGATATCCTGTGGAGCCCCTATGGACCAAGATGGCGTATGCTCAGAAAAATATGTGTCAAGGAGCTTTTCAGCGCCAAGAGCACGGAGGCTCTGCAGCCTCTGAGAAGAGAGGAGGTGCGCAGAACAACTGGGAACATTTATAGGGACTCTGTTAAAGGGCTTAAAGTTGATGTTGGGGCAAAGGCCTTTATTACTTCACTGAATCTGATCACAAATATGATGTGGAGTAAGAGTACCGAGACTGATGAAAGGGGGGCAGAATTCAAGGATCTGATTCGGGAGATTGTTTATATTTTGGGTGTGCCCAATGCTTCCGATCTCTTTCCCTTTCTGGAGAGACTGGATGTTCAGGGGCTGTACAGGAGGATGGAGAAAGTGTTTGGAAAATTTGATAAGCTGTTTGATAGTATTATTGAGGACAGGGTGAGCGGCAAAAGCAAGGGACAAGACTTTTTGCAGTCATTGCTTGATCTGGTGGAAAGAGGCGTGGATGAAACTGATCCTGACAGTGTACAGATCACCATGAAGGATGTTAAAATTTTGTTGCTGGTGAGAGTCCTACGTTTTTTAACAGTTTCCAGTCATTTTCTTCTTTTTAAAAAAAAATTTCAATAGGAAGAAGGGAAAAAATTACAATACAATTCAGAAGAACAGCACCCAGAAGCCTTATAATCTCTTCCAATGCCTTCAAAACAGTTAATAATTAGCACCCAGAAGCTGTTTTAATTGCAATGGAGTTTTTCCAGTGTGTTATTTTTTTCTCATCTAACATCTGATTTCTTTATTGTTTTGATAAGGACATGGTGACTGGATCAACAGACACAACATCGAACATTGTGGAATGGGCAATGGCAGAACTGTTACAACAGCCAGAGACAATGAAGAGAGCCCAAAAAGAACTGGAAGAAGTTGTGGGGCTTGACAACATTGTAGAAGAATGCCACCTTTCCCAGCTGCCATACCTAGACATAGTAGTGAAGGAAGTTCTAAGACTCCATCCTGCACTGCCTCTGCTTGCACCCCACAAACCAGAGAAGGACTGTGAGATTGGGGGGTACCTCATTTCAAAGGACACCCAAGTGCTGATCAATGTGTGGAGTATTCAGAGGAACCCACAAGTGTGGAAGGATCCATCAGTGTTTGATCCAGAGAGGTTTTCTGATTCAAAGTGGGATTACAGTGGAAGGGATTTTGACTATTTTCCATTTGGGTCAGGGAGAAGGATCTGTGCAGGGCTGTCCATGGCAAACAGAATGGTGCATTATGCACTGGCTTCTCTTCTGCATTCTTTTGATTGGTCTCTTCCTGTTGGGGAGAAGCTGAACATGACTGAGAAGTATGGAATTGTGCTGCGCAAGGCAGTTCCTCTGGTTGCCCTGCCCAAGCCCCGTTTGTTGCAGCCTAATCTTTATGAATAATGGATGCTAAGGGTGGGGTTTCATCAGGGGAACTTTCTTAATTCAAAATTCAGTAGGTGTTGTTAGGTTTTTTTTAGGATTGTTTCATGAAATTTGTATTTCAATTTATGTTTTTTTTTAATATGTATATGATATAGTTTGGAGCTTCTTTCTTCAGAACAGTTTTGTTATAATGGATATTTGATGGATATTGTAATTTCCAATTTTTCTATTTTTGTAGTTCATTCTTTGAATTATTCTAATTATTTTTTAAAGAAAAAATAAATAAAAATTTAACTAATAAATAGGAAAAAAATTGATAAAAATTGAGAAACTTGAGATGATTGAGAAGTGGCAAAAAAAGAAGCAGCATGAGTTAGTAAAGTAATTTCTAGTCTTCCACCTTTTCAATGTAGCGGCTATTTTAAGGAAAGATTCTAGTTAATCCTCTAACAATTTTTATTTTCCTTGTGGGACCTCTTACTCCTTTAAAATAGATCTTAAGCTCAATTGTGATTAACATAATTGAGAATTAAAATGTTTATTACAATAAATATTTGTTAAATACTGAGAGAATGATTTATTCACGTTAGATTTAAATTCTGTAGAAAATTAAAATAATTCTTAACTAATTTTAAATAAAATATGATTTTAAGTAAATTAAATAATTCAAGGCGCATTTAGATATCTATACCAATAAAATAACTTTTAACTAATTTTAAATAAAATAAAATATTTTGAAGTAAATTCAATAATTCAAGTTGTCTTTAAATATCTATATGAATTTTATTATATTATAATATAAAAAAAAATTTAATAGTTAAAATAAAATTAACTAATTTTATGTTGCAATGTTTAGATTAGATAAGCTTGGAAAAGGGCCTAGTGCCTTTATAAATCAACCATCAATGAAAAAGATACAAGACAAGGACTAAGCAAGGATTTTTAAGGGTTCATACCCTTAACAAATAGGATCAAAGATCTAGAGAAACAGAACAACAAAGAAGAGAGCAGATCGAATCTCATAAGGGCGAGACAAAGATCAACAACCACAAGATGACCAATAGAAACATAGTTGCAAACAACCAAAAATTAGCAAGCCAAGATAAGGGCAAACACAAAGGCGCTTTTGACTGAAGCAAAGAATTGAAAAACTGTTCTTTCACAACATTAGATTGGAGAAACAAGTTTCGAAAAGACCCTTAGAACCTTTTACCACATAAAACACTTTTGGACTAAAACAAAAACAACCAAAGGATGGGCCAAAGAAGAGCCCCAAAGTAATGGCAACATAAACAAGCTAACTAAGTAGAAGAAACCAAACTTGCAATAAGAGATTTGAAACCAAATCTTTATCAATTAATATTGAACGACAAGACCACATAGAGCAACCAAACTCCTTATAACCTTAATCTCATTCCAATTATTACACACCCAAAGATGATTAACTAAGGTAGCCCAAGAACCATAACTGCTCCCAATAATGGCTATCAATGTAGTTACTAGGGTAGTTTGGTTTCGACACGTTCCCATTAAGTTTGTAATTTAGCTCAAATGGTCATAAATCATATTTTGAGAACCAAAGTGTCATAAAAATTTCACAAAACTAAGTCCATCATCAAAACACCAAACACAAAGGCTTACATGCACCACACTTGGGGGTACAAAAGGCTTTGTCTTAGGGGTCACTTTGTCTTTCCTAAATCTCTCTTTATGCTCTATGGGGTGTAGGGAATATTTGTTGGTAAATAAACATATTTAGTAGCAAAGACAATGAAGATCAAATCTCTATCCAATAAACTAATCAAAGGATCAGTTATAAAGCTTGGACAACTACAACATGAAACTATGAAACATATATGTAAATCTAAAAATCAAGTTGTCTTAATGTTAAAAATCATGCTTAGATCCATCTTCTTAATGATGCCAAAAATTGATCTACATATCATGCTTAATAACCTCATTTTATGTGAACTAACAACAATAAATAAAGAATAACATCACCATAGGATAGTAGGAATGAGGCACAAATCAACAACATAAGAACATCATATGACTTAAAAATTATGTGAAGAAACCCTTGCAAGAAAATAAAAATAAAAAAATCCAAGAAGAGAGGCCAAGAATGCATTATCAACAATAATGTGATTACAACACATCTACTTCCATTCTCCTCTTTACCTCCAACATAGTAAGACGTGTATACTTATGAACAACCTCCTTATATTTCCCACAAGTCCTTGTTCCTAGAAATTAACTCTACATTCAATTATTCTTCATACTTTCTACATCCAAAGAACTCAATTTATAGAATGTCGAGAGCTCAAATTATTCAATGACAAATGAAAGTTGAACATATTAACAAATGACCATAAGTATTATATTGGTAAATAATGCACAATCATCACATAAAACAATTTAAAAAATATTGTTTCCCAACCCCTTAAACTACATATTTTCTAAAATATATAATTTTATTGTACATGGTGTGATCCCCAAAGTCCCCTATTTATTGTCCCCTTGCATTCCATTCATAGGCTACATGGAATACATGCTAGCACTATTGAACACAATACACTCAAGAGCATAATAGTTTCCAAAAATCATTACTACTCAAAAACAACAACCCGCTAACAACTTTTCCCTTTAAAATGAAAATATCTTAATTAATTATCACTTAGCTTTAATCAAGTCAATTTTAATCATATCAAATTTCCTAATGTAGTTGTTATTTACATGGTGTCATCCACCTTTACCAATCTTTAAATAATTTCGAATCACATTAATCTTTCACAATTATTAAACAATATGCAAACAAATCACTTTAACACTTCCTTTGAGATATAAAAATTATGCAAACTAATATTAAATGACACACAACACGCCATTTGATAATTACTTAGATGCATAAAAACTATGCAAAGTTACAAATGAGCGACACAAAGACGTCAAAACATATGTGAGCAACATTTTAAATGTGAATGTATCGCTAAGGTTGAACCAATCTTTACCTCCAAATGATTAAATAATAACAATTGGCCCATCTATAATATATTGAGTCAACAATCATGACATACTAATATGACATCACTAGGACTTCTTAAGGTTTTGTTGGTTAGTTCAATTAGGAATATGTTAGATTTTTTTTGATTTTTTTTCCATAGCTAGTATATACATATAACATTATTTTTAATGTGCATTGGAAATTAAAAGGTGGAGAGTAAAAAAATTATTCTATCGAACCTTATATATTGTCATTTACTAATTATAAAAGTGTAACATATGTATTTGTTACATAGTCAATCATTTAATAATGATAATAATTGATATTTTTTTCTAGAGTACTACATATATGTATTGGGATCTCATTTTAAGCTTTCGTATTTTAATAGATTGAGGGGGCAATAATAGGTGTAACTCCTCAACAATCCTAAACATCATATTTTGTCTTTTTAAGCTCATGTTTGAATATATACTGGAGGGAACATCAGTTCCAACTCTTTGACAACCCTTTCCTTTTTCATTTCTCGTTTACATGGTTCCATAGGGCCAACTTGGTCACATCCCCCAACTCTATCCTCACTTCCAATTTTATTATTATTCACAAAGTCGATAGAAAGTACATGAAATGGAAAATGATTACAATTTATGCTTAGTTTAGTGTAAATATTACCAATGCTTTGTAGTGTCTATGTGCAGGTTGTAGACATGCAACCCTACCCAATAGATGAAGAAAGTGAGCAATAAAATGCATCTTTTTTTAATCTATTTACTATCTAATTAGTATTCTTTACTTTAGTGTGCATGAGTCATGTAGTTTACATCTATGGCCAAAGTGCCTAACAAAATACAAACATGATAAGTTCACACTTTTCCCTTTTCCCACTAGTTTTACACTCATTTTAACCTTATTTTAAGATGTGTTCTAGACCCAAGAGAGAGAATATTTCCACAATCCATGATATCAATTGTATGTTGCTTCTAGATTTAATTGTGTACTTATTTTTGCATCAATATTTTGGATCATACTCCATGATCCATCATTGGGATGATAGAGAGCATAAGGAGAATATGGATAAAGATGCAAATGTAAACACTCTAAAAAGGGGGAGAGTTTGAAGGGGAGAGAGAAAGGGCAAGAGGAGTCAACCAAAAGTCAAATAGGACAAAAATTAATTAAAAAAGAAAACAAATACCAAGGAGAAGAGAAGGAAATAAAAATGAAATTCTAAACCCAAAAAGGAAGAGAGATGAAAAAGTTGACAAAAAAGCTATAATGGTGTGTGTGAAGGAAAAAGAAAGAAGCTTAGAAAAGAACACGAGAAACAAAGATAATTGAAAGAAAATTGAACAAAAACGAAGAATGAGAAAAAATAATAAGAACAAAAGTGAAAGGGGCCAAAGCAATTAAAATATGAAGAAGAGGAAATGAAAACAAAAAAAGAATTAAATTAATAAAATGAAAAAATAGAAAGGGAAAGGAGGGCAAACAACAAACTAACAAGGGAAAGAAGAAAATGGAGCTTAAAAAATTGCCAAAAAGGAGAGGAAAAAGAAAAAGAAATCACAAAAATAAAAGAATGTATATATGTGTGTGCGTGCGTGTGTGTGTGTGTGTTAAAGTGAAAGAAGCTTCCTAGGAATACTAAAAAAAATTACACAAATTAATTAAAACAACTATAGAGGGGAAAAACCTTTTTAAAAAAAGAAGAAGAAAACCAAAAGATAAGAATAAGAAGAAAAGTCAAGTAAGAATTCACACACACAAACACAAATGAAAAAATGCATAAGACAAAAACAAACATAAAAGAGCAAAAGTGTGCACATGTGTGTTTGCAACATGCAAAAAAAAAAAGAAACTACAAAAACAAAATTAAGGGAAAACGAAAAAAGGGTTATGAAATAAAAAACAAAACTAGCTAATATATACTCTATATTTAAAATACGCCGAGATGCATCGAGGCGTTCAATTTTTCAACTTTAATTTTTATTAGAGGTGAATGATGAAAAAATTAAACGCCTCGATGCATCTCGACGTATTTTAAATATAGAGTATATATTAGCTAGTAGCAGTCACAACGCGTGTAAAACATCGAATAAATTAATCTGATTAGGGTTACAATTATGGTTCATCTTCAAGGTTAACATTTATATAATGGTTAGGGTTAGCATTAGGGTTAGGGTTTGGTTTGGATTTTTTATTATGATTAGGTTAGGGTTTAGTGTTAAGGTTGGGTTTATGGTCATGGTTAAGGTTTAATATCAGTGTGAGAATTATGTTAGGGTCAGGGGTAGAATTAGGATTATGATTAGGGTTTAGTGTTAAGATTTGGTGTTATATGTTGAGTATGTTAATACAATAAGATTAGATAGAGTATATGTTGAGTATGTTGATACAACTAATTCATACTCTATGGTAAGGGTTTTAGAGCTCAGGTGAGGGTTTACATCATGGTTAGGGTTTGGGTTAGTGATAAAGTTAGGTTTAGCATCATTCTTAGGTTATAGAAATAATTAGGGTTTTTGTTTAGTGTTAGGGTTAAGGTTTAGGTTATGGATACATTGGGGATTAGGATTAGGGTTTAGGGTTGAGGTTATGGTTTACATCATAGTTAAGGTTTAGGTTAGTTGTATAGTTAGGTTAGCATTTAGGATTAGGGTTTAGATTTTACAGAACTACAGTTAGGATTATGGCTTAGCATTTACAATTAGCGTTTAGCATTTAAACTTAGGGATTTGCATTTAAGATTGTGGTCTTGGTTAGGATTTAGGATTAGGGTTTGGTAATAAGATTATGATTTTGGTTAAGCATTTACGAATAGAGTTTAACATTTAGGATTTAGGGTTATGGTTATGGTTAGGATTAGGGTTTATCATTAAATATTAGGGCTATCATTTATGATAGGGTTTAGCATTTAGGATTATGGTTTAGGATTATGCTTTAACAATTAGGATTACAATTAGTGTTTAGTATTTAGGAATATGGGTTAGCATTAAGGATTAGGATTTAGCATTTAGGATTTAGGGTTATGGTTAGGATTAGTGTTACTTTACATCATGGTTATTATTATGGTTAGGGCTAGGGTTCTAGTATTAGACTTAGGATTTAGAGTAACATTTAGGATTAGGGTAACATTTAGGATCAACTATAACTATAATTATATAACCCTAACCCTAACTCTAATCGTAACCATGATGTAAATCCTACTCATTACTACAATATTAACCATAATCCTAAGCCCTAACCCTAATAATAAATGTTAAATCCTAATCCTTAATGCTAACCCATATTCCTAAATACTAAACCCTAATACTAATTGTTAAAAACTAATCCTAAGTGCTAAACTCCAATCTTAAACGATCATCCCTAAATCCTAAATCTTAACCTAAACCATAATCCCAAATGTTAAACCCTATGATCGTAAATGTTAAACCCTAATATTAAATGATAAACCCTAATCCTAAATGCACAAACCTAAATCATGAATCCTTACTTAAACCACAATCTTAAATACTAAACCCTAATTATAAATGCTAAGACATAATACTAATACTAATTATAAATGATAAACCCTAATCCTAAATCCTAGTCCTAATACAAATCCTAACCCTAACCATAACACTAATAATGATGTAAATGGATATCCTAACCCTAACCATAATTATAATGCTTAATCCTAAATTCTAAACCTTGATCCTAAATGCTAAACCTTAATTGATAAATAATAATCCAAAATGTTAAACTTAAATCAAGGTTTAACATTTAAGATTAGGGTTTGGCATTTAGGATTAGGATTAGAGTTTAGCATTTAGGATGAGGGTTTAGCATTTACAATTAAGGTTAGGATTATGGTTTAGCATTTACAATAGGGTTTAGTATTTATAATTAGAGTTTAATATTTATAATTAAGGTTTAGGTTAGGATTTAGGGTTTAGTATTTTAGATTTCACTTTAGCATTTAGTATTATTGTTTAGCATTTAGAATAAGGGTTTAGCATTTAAATGATTAAGGGTTATGATCATGATTAGGGTTAGGGTATGTGTTATATAATTATTAGTGTTATGCTTAGGGTTAGGGTTTGTATTAGGGCTAGAATTTAAAATTGGAGTTTAGCATTTAGGATTAGGGTTTATATTTTATAGTTACGATTAGGATTATGGCTTAGCATTTACAATCAGGGTTTAGCATTTACAATTAGGGCTTTGCATTTAAGATTGTGGTCTTGGTTAGGATTTAGGATTTAGGATTATGCATTTAGGATTAGGGTTTAGTAATAAGATTAGGATTGGGTTTAAGCATTTATGAATAGGGTTTAACATTTAAGATTTAGGGTTATGGTTATGGTTAGGTTAGGGTTTATCATTTAATATTAGGGTATATCATTTATGATTAGGGTTTAGCATTTACGATTATGGTTTAGGATTAGTCTTTAACAGTTAGGATTACAATTAGTGTTTTAATATTTAGGAATATGGGTTAGCATTAAGGATTAGGATTTATGATTATGATTATTGTTAATCTCAAGTAACTTCTAGATTCATATAGCCTATTATTATATAACTTTTTTTATGCCCTCCCCCCTCTCTCTCTATTTACAATATGAATCTTATTTTTATTTAAAAATCTCTAATACCTTTATATTAAATATATTATTAATATTATCTAATTAGATATTAGTAGAAACTGACATATTTTAATTTGATAGAGTATGATTTTAGTTTTAAAACTAGCAATCGCATGCTTTTGTGCATGCAACGATGAGCCGATAGGAAATATTTTTTTTTTCAGAAAGTGAGATGGTTTGCAATATAAGGAAATAAGAAAATTATACATAGTAACTCTATTTTTTTGGAAAATTTATGTCCAAGAAAGAGGGATAAATGAATATAAATCTTTGGGGTGACTTTAATGCAATAGAAGTTAACTTTGTTCTGCATGAAATTTCATGATTATTTTACTTTAAAATAAAAAATATAAATTAAAATAATTAGTCCTCTTGTCAATTAAAAAAAAATATCAAGATCTTCATCCCTCATCTTACTATACTACAAAGTACATATTGTAATGCCACTCTTGTTGACTTTCTAAATACAATCTATGATACTTTTCCTTAAATGAAAAACAAAACAAAAAAAACTTATTTTTACCCATTCATAATGAAATAATCATGGATTGCCCAATTCCATTCTAAATTTCAAACCTTACAAAACTATTAGATTTTTTAATCATGAATGAAAATAGTCCATCATCGGTAATAACTTATCCAAATAAACTATTGGAAGATTAATCTCCATTGTTAAACCTCCAATAACTAGAGAGCTAAATTACTAATAAATTACACATTTTACTATTCAAGTGTCATGTAATGCCTAACAACAATAGTTATCACTCAAATTGAACAGTGGTACACATGAAGTTTCTTAAGTTGCAGAGACCATTACTACTTTATGATGAAGGAATCCCCTTGAATTCCTCATTGCACCAAAAGGAATAGAAACCAAAAGTAAGAGCCCATTATGCCTTATTTGCATGTGAGACCATATATATTAAAGCCATTAGAGACCTTAAGACCATCTCACGTTTAGCATCTTTTAATATAGATTTCTAGATATTCTTATTTTATTAAGACAAACATTATACATTATAAACAAGTGCCACATAGTTGAAGGTACTTGCCATTGTAGACTATAGTGATCATTCAATTGTAGTTTAAGATTAATGATATTGTATTTTTTTAAACTGCAAAAATGTGATATTGTAACAAATACTGTACCCAATTTTTTTAGCTAAAATTTGTAACTGTAATTTTAATCTTAAAATTGCTATCCTAGAAGTAGTATAGTGTAAATAAGTATGCTTTAATAATAATTATATATTGTTTTTTTATAGTTCTAAGTAATAAGTGAATGATAAAATTTATTTCTATTATGAAACTTACATATGCATGATCTATGTTATCATAGATTCATAATTGGTACAAGTATGTGTAATATTCTAGTAATTTGAATTAAGTATTGAATAATGTTATTCTCTTTGTTGATTTTATTTCGACATTCTTTTGATTTGTATAGTTGTAATTTGGTTGTATTATAGACTAATTATTTTGATACTTGATAAAAGTTTGTTGTTATTACTTCTCATAAATATATGTCATAGTACAATATATATCTATTAGTTCTTAAAAAAATTGGAAGACAATTACAACAAAGTAAATCCAAAATTAATGAAAAAATGATTGTTGCCTCATGAAATATGTACAACTAGTTATAATAATGAAATATTTTATTTATTATATTTAAATATTTTTTCCTTCTTGCATTTAAAATAACATCTTTTTATTTCAGAGAAAAATCTTTGAATAAATCTATACATTTCTAATATTAATTTTTATTTTATTTTATTTTTATTATTTACAAAACCTAGAAACTGTTTCATATGATATTATATATAGAAGATAGTATTTATAAATTTAAGTAATTTATTATTATTCTATTATAATGAGAAAACTAACAATTCTAAAACTTATCTATCTTCCTAGGAAAATAGAAAGATTCAATAAAAAGTAAAAATTTAAGAAAAGGAAAGTAAAATTTTAAATAAGGAAACTTTAGATTAAGATTAGATCATAACTTTCCATTTAGAAGTTTTTTTAAGAAACTTTTTAATATAATATTATATATAGAAAATAATATTTATAAATTTAAGTAAGTTATTATTATTCTATTATAATGGAAAACTAACAATTCTAAAACTTATATATTTTCTTAAAAGAAAATAGAAAGATTTAATAAAAAAAAAAGTAAAAAATTAAATAAAAGAAAAGTAAGATTTTAAATATAAAGAAACTTTAGTTTAAGATTAGATCATAACTTTTCATTTAGAAACTTCATTTTCTTTCTTATGTAAGGAAGCCTTAAAGAATAAGAAAAATCATACTTACTTTTACAACAATTAACTTTTAAAATATTACTTGATTTTATCTATTCAAATGTTGTAAATGACAAAGAATGACTAATACATGTGCAGAGTAGTTCTAACAATTTAAGCTCGATCAATTTTACAAATATTCTACTATTCTTGTAAAACTAATAAAAAGAATAAATTTTTATCAAAAGAATAATTTTTTATCAAAATATTCATTTAGTAGTAAGAAAAAGCTCTCATTCTGAAGAAGAATACCATCACAATTACAAAAGAAAACAAGTGCCACCTAGTGGCCAAGTACTTGCCTTAATAATAATAATAATAACTAGCAGTGCATGCTTTTGTACATGCAACAAAGAGCAAATAGGAGTTTGCACACAAAATAGATCAATAATTTAAATTAATATAAGATTTCAAAGATGCAGTGCACCCATTACAAAGTAGCGAAAAATAATATGAAATTAAGTAGTAGCCATTGAAGATAAGAAAATCTTATTTCAATTAAATATATAAGAATTATAAATATGTATATTATTATATTAAAATAATTAATTAGAAAGAAAAATATTGTTTTCAAATAATTTTTATAAATACAAGTAATTAAATATTTTGTATTATATTAATATTATAAAAAATTAATATCTAAAAGATATTTTTTTTAATGAAAAGATGAAAGTTATTAACAAAATAAAGAAATTAAAGAATCTAATTATTCAAGTTTTATATTTAGAACTATTCTATTGATTTCCTTAAAATAAACAAATAAATTTTTTAAATATTAATAAAAACAAGCAAAGAAATTCTATGATACAACATTAGAATAATCTAAAACTGTTTTAAAAAGTGACTCTAAGATAATGTAAATCCTTGTAAAAAAAAATGAGTAAATAATTTGAAACCATATGTAACAATTTAAATTTGTATATGAGCAAGACAAAACAAATATTAAGAACATAAACCATAAACAATCCACAAATTAAAATTTAAAAAAAAAAATTCAGAAAAAACAATATTATTTTAGAAAAAAAGAAAAGGGGAAAAAACAAGGTAAGTTGCTATTTCATAACTGTTTTTGCTGATTTCCAACAAAAAAGTAGGAAAAAAGACTTAAGTGTTTTTCAGAACTGTTTTTGCTAATTTCCAACGAAAAAATAGGAAAAAAGACTTAAGTGTTTTCTATAGCCAGAAAAGAAACATTTCCAGGGAGAGGGCTGACAACTATCCGGGAGCAAAGCTCCCACATAAAGCCTATCAACTTAATTAAATTCTTCCAAATTGTATTATGGCTATAGTTAATAATGATAAGTTAAACATAAATAAATATCCATTGTTGTAGTTAAAGTATAATTGGTATTAATCACAATGTAATTAATATTATAGCTATTTGATATAATAGGTGAAGTCTTATATTAATTTAGAATTATAAATATATAATAATTATAAATATTTTACTCTTTTGTTTTACAAATTTAAGATATTTAATTATCATAGTTTAAATCAAATTAATAAAAACAAAAGAAAATTAATCCTTATAAATGTAAGTGAATATATCTATGTTAATGAAGTACATAAATTATCTTTAATTTTTAAAAAGATTTCAAGTAATATCTTTTATATTATTTTTTTATTTTTAATTTTTATACATTATCAATATTTAAAAAATATATAATTAAAAATATTAATAAAATTATTTTTCTTAAATATAATTATTAATTTTTGAAATAAAATAATTTATACATAAATAATCAATAAAATATTTTAAAAATCTAGCTATAAATCAAAATTTAAATACTTCACATAAATTATTAATCTAATATAATATAATTTCCTATTTTAAAAAAATAATTGTTAAAATCAAAATAAATTACATCATTTAATTAACAGGCACAATTTTAATAATATTTTATATAGTTCATATAACTTATATAATGAAAAAGTTAAGTTTATTAATATTTAGATTATAATTATAATTTATGTTATTTAATCTAAATATATAGCATCTAATTATAATATATATAACAAATTTTATTATTCAATTTAATATACATTAGTTAATAAATAATCTATATTAAAACCATCCATTTATATTATAACATATTTTTAAAAATAAATATGAATTATTTTAAGGGCATGGTAAAGTATTTGCCCCTATAATATTGTCAATAGAAGAGCTCAAAATTAATTTTGTTGAATTATAAATATAAAAAATGTGCATGTATACTATACAAATTATTAATTGGTAGAAATGTGATTTTTTAATCACTAGTTAATGGAAGAAATCCAAAAATGGATGCAATAGTACTTGCCTAGCCTATCGGCAAGTACTAACAAGGAAGCATGTGCAGATGAGAGTTACATAAAGCTTTCCAATTACAATTTACCAATAAAGCTTCTAACAATTAGATTTTACTGTTAAGTTCTGCCAACAAGGAAGTTTCTTATTCCTCCAACATTAGTATTGATTAGCTACCATCGCTACAATCACCATTGTCAAAGCTCACACATGATGAATCACTAAAACTCCTCTCAATCAAATTGGTGCCATTAAAGTGACATGCACTATTAATTCTTTTATGTTTGTCTTTTGGAACACAAAACATAGATCATATTAGCTTGGTAAAATGTAAAGGAACACAAAACATAGATCATATTAGCTTGGTAAAATATAAATATAAAAAAAACTATTGATAAAATCAATATATCTAGAAAGTTTGGAGTCTATAGAAGTAAAATACTTTTTTTGGGCTGCATGTTTATATATGGAATATATATGTAACTCAATGAAACATTGTAACTAAAAAATCTATCAAAATCCTCTTCTATAATAGAAAAGCTAAGAAAAGTGCTCTTATAACACAAAATGTTATTAAAATCAATCATATTATAAATAATTATTTTTTTAGTACTAATAATATATAATAGAAACACAGTCTAACATTTCTATTTTTGTTGTTTTGTAGATTTGTTGAGCAAATAGACTGCAAATTTTTGTAAATTTCTAATTCTGAACTGCTATTTTTTTAATTTTGCATTATTATACAGCCCGTAAAAAGAAGGTAGTCATAAAGGCTAACAATTTTCCGGCGAAAATTTTAATTTTTGGGAGCAAAGCTCCCACATAAAGCCTATCGGCTTAATTAGAAAAATATAAATTAATCTAAACATATATAAGCAACATTTCTATTATATTTTCTATTTCATAAGAAAATCAATTCATTATAAACATAAACTAATTTTATTTTTTAAATTTTTAAATGAATCAACAATTTTTTATAGAAAAATCTAAATATGTATAGAATCTTTAAAAAAAAATTGTATATATATAAATCTTTCTAAGCTTTTTCTAAATTTATAAGCAACAATTGAGATATAATTTTCTTTTTTGTTAAATTTCTAAATGAATGTTTTAGAATAACATTTAAAAGTAAAATCTAAAAAAAAATAGAGTATTTCTATATTTTTCTAGATATACAAACAAAAATTCTGTTCTTCTTCTTTTTCATATAAAATATTTCAAATTCTAAAATTAAAATAAATTCTATTCTATTCAATAGAGCTAAAATCTAGATTTCAATAGAATCTTTCTATATTTTTCTAGATATTTTATAAACATTTCTATTTTGGTTTTTTTTTTCATACAAATCATTCCAAATTTTATAATTAAACTAAAATTTATTTCCCACTTTTCAATATTGTTTATATAAAAAAGATAGATTTGAATAAAATCTTTCTATATTTTTGTAGATATTTTATAAATATTTCTATTTTGCTTTCTGCAAATCATTCCAAATTCTATAATTAAATTAAATTTTATTTCCCACATTTTAATATTGTTTATATAAAAAAGCTATGTTTTATATCTATAACTCAAATCTAAATGTATATAGAATCTTTCTAAATTTTTTCTAGATCTTCTATTTTATTCTATTTTTCATTTTGCATAGGAATAATTTCATAGTTTAAAATAATTTCTAGTTATCAATTAATTTTAGAAAAAAATCAAAACTAAGATTTAGATAGAAATTAAAGATTTCTATAATTTTTTCATCATTTATTTTTACTAAGGTGCTATGTGAAACTATTTTACCATGGGGTGAGAAAAATAATTTGAAACTATATTTTGACTTCCACTTTCATTTTAACCCATTTTTATAATTTTTGTATAAAATTGTTTCCCTCAATCGTCTGTAAAATCATTTCCCATTTAAAAGGCAATATTACCTAACATTATTTCCACTTCACAATCTTTAATGAATATAATTTTCACTCCTTGTGAAAGCTTTTACCCGTAGTTGAAAATATTAATATTTTGCACCATTTTCTATTGATATATTTTTTCCATTGGCATTTATGTACCATTTCATTTTCCTCTCCAACTTTTTCTGTGAAAACATTTCACACAAATGAGAGTAACCTACTCTATTGTCCATTTTATCTTCACAATTTTGACCTATCTGCAAGAAAACTATCACTAAATCAGAATAAGAATATAATTCTTTGAAACTATATTCTTCATCCTTTTAACCATATAGATCAGAATAAGTTGTAGGTCGTGATTAACAAATCTGGGCTAATTCTAAGCTTACCAACACTCCAAAAACACTAGAAACATAGCAGAAATTCCTACTAAATTCCTCCTTTCTCTACCTGATCTTACATCACCTTCTCGAAGCTTCCTTTCCCCATAATCCTCACCTCCAACACCCCAATTCTGTCGGCCTTTCACCCCTTCTTGCAAGCATGATTAAACCATGCATCCAACATGCAACATCATTCTTGCATTATGTGTGTCATTTTCTCATCATTTGGATTCACAGGGCCTCCAAATTCTACCAAGATAATGTAATCTCCAGGGCTGCAGGAGTGATCGACACAACTTGTGTACTCCGCCATCTCCATCCCACCCTCTCCTTTCAGAAATGCCGATGCTTTCTCCATCACATTTTGTAGCTCTCCTTCATTTGTCTTGTCATTGTTAAACCTTGACATGGGTTATGGTTTGAGTTATGCATCTCAACATTTTAGAGTATAAACACGGGAGTATATTATCTGATGCACCTAGGAATTTGAAAGGGTTTCCATTGATGTGCTGGCTGGGATGAATTTGAAAGTGTTTCTATTAATGAGTTTGAATAAGACCAAATAGGAACCAGAACGCTTCAGTTTTCTCCTCCACCATTTTCGATCTTCCACCTCCCCCAATTTCGCTCTAAAAATAGTTGGCCTGTGTAACACATATCTTACCAAGGGGCCAATCCGTATTTAAAAAAATAAAATTAACCTATATATTATGCGGTTTACCTGGCTGCATGGCTACATAAATACTTAATAATTAGTTGGTTACATTGCGTAATTCGCTGCATGTTTCCTCTTTTACTACTCACCCTACGTGTGGTGGTTGAAATGGCCGGAACTGTCTTCGAATGGCCAAAAGTGTTCTGGATTATTTTATTAATAATTATGTATTAAAATGGCCAGAAAATGGCTGGAAGATGGTAAGACTTTGTCACACGTGTTTATTTCCATTTAATTAAATCATGGGGTGGAGCGTTTTGCGACATGTGGAATGGAATGCAAAGAATTTCTTTTTTCTTACACTATTACATTCGCTGACCTCCTATAGGGTCTAGGTCTGCCACCATTGTAAGGTTACGCCTCTCGGCGTAATAAAAAATTAAAGGAAATCTTAAAAGGCAAGAACGAACAAATACAAAAGGAAAAGCATAAAAACACAAAAAATAGAAAGCTACACACCCAAAAATGTGTGTATGAAGTCCAAAAAATATATAAACAAGAAAAAGAAAAACTGAGAACTAGAGCCAAATAAAAAAACACAAAATTTAAAAACAAAGGAATAACCATTCAGTCCAACGATATGAGAAAGAAAACAAGATTTGGCTTGGTTAATGGCTCTAGAGATATACTTACTTGTTGGAATAACCATTCAGTCTAACGATATGATAAAGATGATTAAGCTCTTAGTTGATGCTTTCTTTGTCACAAATGCATAAGGCTCTCAAGGTAAGGGTTTTGACAATCTTGACTTTTTGGCATGGGTGGTGATGTGATAAGGAGCGGAGGTCAATGTCAGCATGGGTGGCTTTACAAAAAAATTGGCCATCAAGGAAGCCATTTGGTTTCCAAGGTGTTTGAAATCTACTTTTTCTCCTTCCAAGGTGTCATTTATGAGCAAGTTGAGGGTGCAGCTATGGGTTCCCCTTTTTCTCCTCTTGTAGCTAACCTTTCCATGGAGAATTTTGAAGAAATTGTCCCTTTTCCCTCTTCTTTAAATCCCAAGTGGTGGAAGTAGTATGTAAATGATACCAATGTGTGTTGGAGCCATGGCCACAATAGGCTCGATGGATTCTTGTCCTACCTCAACAACATTTCTCCATCCATTACCTTCACCATGGAGTTTTAATCCAATAACCAACTCCCTTTCCTGGATGTGTTGCTAATCAGGAAATCAAATGACTCCCTAGGTCATCGAGTTTTGTGTAGAGACATCCACACTGGCCTTTACCTCCACTCCTTATCGCATCACCACCCGTGCCAAAAACTTAGGATCCTTAAAACCCTTATCTTGAGAGCCTTCTACATTTATTCTGAAGAAAATATCAGCCAAGAGCTTGATCATCTTCATCATGTCTTTAAACTAAATGCTTATTCCAATTAACATATTAAGATGGGGGGTTTGGGAATAAGGAGTATCAATTACACTAATAAATCTCTCTTAGCAAAGCAATGCTGGAGAATATTTGAAGAGGAGAAAGAATGGAACTTGATAATGAAAAGGAAATACCATCTAAATAATCTTAAGGCATTCTCCAATCTCAAATTGACATCCAGGGTTCTTTTGTTTGGAATAGTATTAGTAAAGGTAAGAATCTCATTTGCAAAGGTGCTACTTGGATGCTGGGAAACGGGAGGAAAATTCATTTTTGGAATGATAAATGGATGTCAGAGAAGCCTCTAATAGAGAATGAAGATTGGGGGAATGCTATTCAAGACTGTAAAAACACAATAGGTGAACTGGTTTATGATTACTGGAAAAATGAAGAGTGGATAGACCTGGGACAGAAGGATATCAGATTTAAAGAATGAAAAAAACAACTAAACAACTGGTTTATAAGAGAAAATGAAGAAGACAAAATTATCTGGGGCCCAACGACATCTAGAAAGTTCTCTGTTGCTTCCACTTCAAAGCTTCTCCTCCCTAATGAGGCTCAGCCTTTATGGGCACAGGTATGGGTTAAGGACCTTACTCCTAAAATTAACATATTTTTCTGGTTGCTTATTTAGAATAAAATCCTCACACAGGACAACCTCTTGAGAAGAGGATTCCAAATGCCTAATAGATGTGCCCTCTATTGTCAAGATGCTGAGGATTGTAACCACCTTATGATCCATTGTGCTTTCACTGGAGAGGTGTGGGACTTCACTATGTCTTCCCTTGATTTTAGTTGGGTGAAACCTAACTCTATCCAAGAGTTCTTTCAGTAGTGGCAGAGTCCTTTTAAAGACCACAATGCAAGGATTATCTGGAAATTTGTCCTCCCTCACTTCACCTGGCTTATCTAGAAGGAGAGGAACAACATAATATTTAGAGAGAAAAAGACTCCTCCCTCAGTGGTAGCTAATTATGTTGCTAGAAGTATTATGGAAAACTTCAGAAGTTTGGGAAGGAAAGACAATTGTCTTTGGGACCCTCATCCTGAGAAGAGCAATAAGATCTCGTGGGAAAGTCTAAAGAAGAGTGAGCCCCAGAATCCTAGGGATAATGTCATATGGACTGCTCCTCCTGAAGGTTGGGCTAAAGGGAACTTTGATGGCTTGGCAAAAGGTAATCCTAGAAGGGCTGGAGGTGGAGGGATTATAAGAGATAATGCTGGAAACTGCTTAGGAGCGATTGTTGTCCCTCTTGGAATTCAAACTAGCCACGTGGTAGAGGCAGAGGCGGCTCTATATTTGGTTATAATGGTGAAAGATTTAGGTTGCACGAAATTATGGCTGGAAGGGGACTCTCTAAATCTAATTAATGCCATAAAAGGGAACTCTGTCAGTTCGTGGATGATAGAACACACTATCAACAAAATTAAACATTTAATGAGCTCCTTTGAGGAATGCCATGTCACTCATGTTTATCGTGAAAGAAATAAACTGGCGGATAGGTTGGCCAATGAAGGTACTTCATCTGACGTCATCCAAAAGTGGAGAGGGGAAGCGAATCTCAAGAGTGAGATATCCAGTCTAATCAAGTATGACAGAATTAATCACAATGAAGGATACATCGCTGAAGTTAATGATGAATAGGACGAATCATTTACCGAGGTGGCTTGCATGTAAGTTGAAGTGTGGGAGTATTACTCCGTAGACAATAAGGCAAGGACAAAGGGTTAATCTCGATAACAAAAAAAGCATTGTGAACCAGAGAAGCAAGGAGGAGAAGTCTGGAAAGAAGTTGAACCAGTTCATGAAAAATAGGAAAATTATGGGAGGTGGTCTGAAGAGGGAAGAGCCCTCTGACTGCGATAAATGGAGACAGGACACAGATGTGTGGAAGAAGCTGAAAAAAGGGGGGGTGACCTAGTATATGAAGAAGCTTCATGGTCATGACAAAAGAATCACGACATTGTTTGCGGAGGGCTGGAACAATGGTAAGGTGTTTCTTTGGGGCAAGTCGTTCAAGCTTTCTATTTCTAGCATAGCGAAAATTACTGGTTTACTTGCTGATGGAACCCATTTTCATAGAGGTAATAATAAGCTAGGAACTGAAGCCTTTGCTATTTTTCCCAAAACTATTGATGAGAAAGCCCTAATGACTAAGGGGAAGGGGGACTATGTGGACATTTCTAACATTGACAAATTCTGGGCTAAAATTTTGAAGGCCATGATTGAATACTTTACTCTAGATGGGAGGTATTCAAAAATTTATAATTTTCATTTTGTGTTTGCTAACCACTTCAGGCACAAAAGGAGGATCTCTTTTCCTTTTTACTTGTTAAGCTCTCTAAATAGTAGCATTACAGGGCACAGAAAGAAGGCTTCTAATCTGGTGCTGCATGAAGGCTTGATTCTCCTCATCTCTGAGCACATTAGGGATAACATTCCGGACCCTATCCCTAAAAAAATCAAGGAGAAAAGGAAGGTGAAGATTGAGGAGGAGAAGGAATTTGAGACCAGCAAGAAAAGAAAGATAAAAAAAGGAAAGTTTTTTGCTACTTCTGAAGATAAGGACATGACTGTGAAGGAGTTCGCACTCAATCCTAATTTGTGTGGGAAGGGTGTTCTGGTGGAAGATAGTGAGGAGACTGAAGAGGAAGAGAAAAGCAATGAGAAAGAGGAAGATTTTGGAAGCTATCAAGAAGAGGAAATGAACAAGTGGCTGGAGGAGGGGAATGAAGACAAGGAGGAGACCAGTAATGATGGAGGAGAAGACAAGGAGGAAGTAGAAGAGGAAGAAGAAGGAACCCATGGTGACTCCTCCGAAGAAAAATCAAAAGATACTCTTGTTATTTTGGAAGGTGTTGAGAAAGAGGTGGGAACTCATACTGTGGAGGAGGTAATTTCTTATCAGAATGACCCTATGGAGAATAAAACAAATGAAGCCAGGCCTGAGATGGAGGAAGGTAAATTTAGAGAGGAGGTTAATAAAGAGGATAGTGTTTCTTCAGAGGGTTTTACTGGTGGCCATGAAATTGAAGGAAAGGAGACTGGTTTCTGTCCTTCTGCTAGTGACATCGGAGAGGAGAACTCTACTAGAGGGGAGTACAGAAAGGAAGAGATGGCTATGTTGGAGAAAGCCAATACCAAAGAGGTTTCTGGTACCCTTCAGAAGGATAACTGTATGCTCGAGGAGGAGAAGAACATAGAGGAGAACCAGGAGGAGAACATGGACTGGAAGAA
Source organism: Chamaecyparis obtusa (assembly GCA_027943335.1). Taxonomy (NCBI): domain Eukaryota; kingdom Viridiplantae; phylum Streptophyta; class Pinopsida; order Cupressales; family Cupressaceae; genus Chamaecyparis; species Chamaecyparis obtusa. Next base: position 1,141,015 of record BSBK01000559.1, read on the forward strand.
GGAAATGCAGGAAATGGAGACCCATATTCAGGGTATGGAAGAAACTATGAATAACATGAAGATCAAGATGGGAAAAATGGAAAATGAGCTTTTGGATAAGGTTAAAAATAAAATTTTTATAAAGGATGGTACAACTGAGTTGAAAAATAAATTTAAAGAAAAGATAAAAAATTTAGAGACTAAAATTAATCACAATGACAACATGATAAGAGGTGTCCTGAACCGTAGCAAATGAAGGTCTGAAGGTGACAGTAATGAACTTGAAAATGCCGCATAATCATCTAGAAAGAAACATGCTGGAAAGAACTACAATAACTATTGAAGAGGAAACTGGAAATATAGGGCCGAGGATGAGAACTAGAGGTCGAACTCAGAGAAAGGTTCCTGAAAAACCTACAGAGTTGAAGGAACTGCAAGAAACCATCTAGAAGATGGAAGACCTCCAGAAGAAGGCGGAGGAAATGATTAAAGATTATTAGCTTGTTCTGGCTGGTAGATATTTTGTTGTAGGTTTCATCTCTTGTTTTATATTTTGAACTGTTTGTCTTTTGTTTGCTGCTATGGTTTTCCAGCAGGGGTTCCTTTTTGTTTAGAATTATTGCTCTATCTTATGTTGTTTTAAACTCTGGTTTCGGGTCCATGTAAAATCTATTTTTACCATAATAAAAAACATATCTAGATAGATCCATTAACTAAGCCAAATTTCATTTCCTTTCCCATACCATTCATCATCCTCCGATGGACATCCCTACCAAGGCCTTGCCTTACATTGAAGGCATTTCACAAATTATCTAAAATCCTCTCCAAGAAAGGTATTCAATGCTATTCAATGCACCTTTAGGCCCTTCTCTTTGGTGAGAAATTGTATCCCCCTGTCAAAGACCCTAGGGACATCCTCTCGAATTCAAGAGTGTACAAGGTGACTTTTTCATGTGGTACACCTTATATAGGTGAAACAAGACATTCCTTTGGTATTAGAATTAAATAACACAATGTCAACATTAAACATGAATGAGTTCTAAAATCCACCCTAGTGAAGCACTCCCTATTTACCAAGAACCATATATGTCTAGAAAGAATTGAAGTATTATCCAAAGAAGATACATTCTTAAGGTAAAACTAAAGGAGACCATAGAAATTAACAACTACCCCTCTAGTATGAATTGTGATGAAGGGTGGAGTTTAAGCATGTCTTGGCAACCTTTTCTTTCTAGCATCATGAATCTTGGTCAACCCCCTCCTTGATCTTGCCTCCCTTTGTTCTTTCCTCTTATTTGCCCCTCCCCCTCTCCCCTCTTACTTAGAGCTCATTGCTATCTTTATTGTTTTCTTTCCTCTTTTCCTCTCTTTCCTTATCGCTTTGGTTGTGGCTTCAACCCTTGTGTGTTCTAGTCCCCTATTCTCCCTTTGATTTCTCTTTCCCATTTGGTGGTTCCTTTTATCTTTTTTTCCCCATTATTAGCCCCCTTCCTTTTGTCCTATCGCTTGTGGTTCATCCTCTATGACATTCATCATGGTTCATTTTTTGGCCTTTTTGTCTTGTTCCCCCTTTTTACATCTTCCCCTTTCTTTGCAGTGTGTTTCTCTTTCCCTTTCTAATCTCCTTAGCCCCTCATGTTGTGGCTTCATTCCCTTCCTCTCCTTTTCATTAGTAGCTTTGTCTTTTTATTATTTCCTTTGTTTTGAATTTTGTGTCTTTTTATTTCGCTCTAATTCCCAGTTTTCCTTTTTCTTGTTTATATATTTTTTGGTCTTCGTACATACATTTTTAGGTGTGTAGTCTTCTATTCTTTGTGGTTTTATGCTTTGCCTTTTGTATTTATTCTTTCTTGCCTTTTAATATTTTCTTTATTTTCTATTTTATTTTTTTATCTAATTAACCTTTTTCCCTTTTCCCTAAATTTTGTTTGTAGTTTCTTTTATGGGTATTATTTGCATATTGTGCACACACGCCCACACACATATGGGTGTGTGTTATTTGTTTGTTTCTTATTTCTCTCTCTCTCTCTCTCTCTCACACACACACACACACACACACACACACACACACACACTTCTTCTCTTTTATGTTTGTTTTTGTCTTATGCATTTTTTCATTGTATATATATTTTCTTACTTGATTTTCTTCTCATTCTTATCTTTGGTTTTCTTCTTTCTTTCATAAATATGCATATGCATATGCATGCACATATGCATACGCATACACATATGCATGCGAAAGCACATATGCATGTAGCATACACATACCCACCCACCCACATCTATACACACACACAAATATTCTTTTATTTTTTTTGGTCTTTATCTCTCTTTTTTAGCAATTTTTTAAACTCCAGTGTCTTCTTTCCCTTGTTAGTTTGTTGTTTTCCCCCCTTTCCCTTTCCCTTTCCCTTTCCCTTTCTATGTTATTAATTTAATTCTTTTTTTCCCCTCTATTTTTATCTTCGTCGTATTGTAATTGCTTTGGCCCCTTTCGCTTTTGTTCTTATTATTTTTTCTTGTTATTTGTTTTTGTTCAATTTTCTTTCACTTATATTCTATTCAATTATCTTTGTTTCCCGTGTTCTTTTTTGAGCTTTTTTCTTTTTTCCTTCACACACACATTATAGATTTTTGTCAGATTTTTCATCTTCTCTTCCTTTTTGGGTTTAGTATTTCATTCTCTTCTCTCCTTTGATTTGGTCTTTATTTTATCTCTTTCCATTTCCTTTTAATTAATTTTTTTCTTATCTTTGATCCCCCCCCCACTCTCTCTCTCTCTCTCTCTCTCTCTCTCTCAAGAGTGTTCATGTTTGCATCTTTATCCATTTTCTCCTTCTGCTTGCTATCATCTTGATGATGGATAATGGAGTGTAATGTGAAACGTCGATGCAAAAAACACATACACAATCAAATCCATAATCATCATATAATTGGTCTAGTCCTAGTTTAATTCCTTTTAGTTTTCTTGTCTTGGACTAATTCGTATGTGTGATTCGATCCCCTTGATAGAGCCACACAAATGATTGCAATCTTTCTACTTAAACTCACCTTTTACTCATCTCAATCAAATCCTTAAAATTGGATTGTTGTCCATTGGCTTATAGACTAAAGTATTTGAAATCAATACCTTAGATGTCATATTTAAAGACAAGATATAAGACAATGAACACCACATTGTATTGAATAGATCATCTTAGAATCATGGGAGCATATTAAATTATATTAGAAAATTTTGCATTCACACCAATGTACACTCCATTTGAGGTGCTTACATTTACATGTCTTTCACACTTTTGCCTATTAAGGAAATAACAAAAGGGGCTTGACTAAGGCTTAAAGAAGTTTCCCTATTCAATCCTAACATACCAAACTCCCAAAGGTGTTCATTAACATTGTATTGTGTAAATTAGATATCAAAGTTTTGAGGTAAGCAATAGACAAAACCATGATAGGGTAGACATATTCACACTAAAATAGGATATAAACATGCACAATCATATCTTACAACATAGAAAACACTAGAGATGAATTGAATATAGTGTTCACATCTACTATTAAAATTCCACATTTGAATCTCGAATGCTTCTGCAATCAAATCAAACACATTAACATTTAATATCAGTAAAAACATATACATCTTCTAACTTTCTTAACACAATAATTAAACTTATATTTATAATTAAAGGATTGGAGCTCAATTGGTTGAGTGCAATTGATAAGGATGATTGTATATTTTTTGATTCCGTCATCCACCATGATTCAAATTCCTCAAACTATGATATAATAAATAAGAGCGAAATTATCTAATGCTATGATATTGCTATTAGGATTCAAGTGCATAATTTTGAGTCACACTCATTGAGCCATATTTCATGAGTAGTGGTTCAGAAGAACCTATCTCTCGTGAAAATGAATGGCACACTCAACACTCATTGCATCTAGGTGATGTTCACATGAGCCATTCCAAAAGGTCGCCCATCTTGATACCACTCCAACTCAAATACTCCTATCTAATGTTTAAATTTTCCCCCACCAACCTAAAAAGAAAAACAAAGAACCACCAATATAATCAAAGGTCCATGAATTGACTACCTAACCAATATAAAAATCACTACATGCTCTATTTCTTGATAGGTTTGACATTATATCTAAATTTAAATATAAAAAATCAAAATTCTGCCTTTGGGCCTAACAACATTCTTCTTTTGTCTCAATCAAAATAGGATAATTGTGGTGTGCTCCACATTTCACACATAACAAGAAAGTCAAGGACCAACACATGGTACAGATTCTCTAATTTCATTTCTACGAACCACAAAAGCAACGGTGAGATACAAAGTGTAGGTCTCTGGAACTCACGCTGGCATTGGGTCAGCAGTACAACAATTAGATTTCCGAAGCAATTTCTAGTAGACAACTGTCATAAACGCTGACATGTCCGCCACGTACGACTGTAAAAACCCGAGTTTTCTGAAGCAATTTCAAGTAGATAACTGCATTCCAAATAAAGAGATGAAAAACAAATTCAACACATGGCAGGTCCCGCCGAATCTCCAGGGAAAGCAAGTATTGGGTAAGTGCTAATGGGTAACAAATGTTCGTTAAACCGGTAGAACAACTTGCTGATGTGAATATTTCTAATTTGTTTATTTTCAAAATATATTTCTATTCATTTTTCTTCATCATGTCCTCTTTCTGGTTCTGTTCGCCGTTTTTGATGCTCTGTGTATGGGGATTCATTGCTATGGAATACTCAAAGAGGTGGTCGAAGTTGGCGAAGAAGATAATCCTTGGAATCGCATTGACTGTAGCTGCAAGTACACTTTATCAGACATGGACAAATCAATTAGAAACTCCGCTCTGGTTTTCAAATCCTGTGATCACCCATGTCCAGAGTTCGAGTTCTCCTCCGTCCCCACTTGGTCCAAATTCGGATTACAATTTGTCCCAGAATTTGGGCTTAGCTTTTCAGTTGCACCCACCTGTGAATTCCAAGAGGGGTTTGGATTTTCAGTCGAACCCACCTGTGAAATCCCAAATGGGTATGGATCGTCAGTCACGCCCACCTGTGAGTTCCCCTGATGAATATGAGATAGATAATAATTTTGCAGTTTCAGACTTGGGCAAGAACAAAACTGACAAGATCGTTGAAGAAGTTGCCCAAACATCCACAGATATGAGATCTAGGGATAAGTCAGAGATACCGAGAATAATAAAATCTCCCGGGGATTCCAGGAAAGGGAAGGTATGCATGGTTTGCCTATTCTTAGACGTCTTTTAAATTATAGTTTAGTTGGTTTTTGCGATTATAGATGACTTAAGGCTTGTTCTGTTCATACAATTTTCATGCCAAGGTGTAGTAGTATTAAAAGATACTTCTATAATGAAAAGTCACTTCACTTTTAGAGTATGGTTGAATATCCTGTAAAGTTACTCCCATTCAGCATCGTTTAATTCACTTGTAATATGTGGACACCATTCTAGCATTACGAGATATTTCTATCATGAAACACTACTGTTCAAAGGTATATAGAAATCAAAAGTTACTCTCGTTTATTATTATTAACATAATGCTAAAGTTCTTTAAATTATTAGTTAGATGGCTCGTAATATTATAGACTTAAGGTCAAATTGGTATGTCGGTAGTATTGCCTATAAAGATATATCATTGCAGTATTGCTTGAAGTTTTTTTGTCATGAAAAGTTACTGTCAATTATAGTTAAGATAATTCTTGTTTTTAGATGCTATTTAAATTCTTTTTCAGTTGGCTTACGAGATTTTAGATGAGGATGCATTCATAGCATTAACATTTGAATATATTTCAATCATAAAAGGTTACTCTGGTTCAAATGTTTCTTGTTCTTAGATATTCTTTAAATTATTTTTCAGTTGGTTTAGATGATTTAAAAATTGGTCCGTGGTACTGTTGTCTATTATAGCAGTAGCTTTAGCAAATATTTCTATCAAGCAAACCTCTGTTCAAAAGACATGGATGAATTTCTTGTACTTAAATGTTTTTGGAGTTGGTTTTTTTGCTTGACTTTGATGTTTTAGACGATTTATTGTCAAACTGGTATGTGGATACTCTTGTCTATGAAGATGTACGCATAGCAGTGGCATTAGAATATATTTCTATTTTGAAATGTTACTCAGAATTCTCGTTCAAAATTATGAATGAATATTTGTCCTAAGGTTGGTTAATAGTTGCTGGTTGGCTTATTAGATAATTAAGCGATTTAAGATCATATTTGTTTCTGGTGCTGTTGCCTGTAAGGATTTATCCATGGCAGTTGAAGATATTTCTATCATGAATAGCTACTCTGATGCAAACCTATGAATAAACTTAATTTGATTTTAAATTATTTTTTATTTTGCTTATTAGATTAGACATGATTTAAGGTCAAATTTGGATGTGGGTACTGCAATGTCTATGATGATATATTCATGGCAATAACATTAGATGATGCTTCTATCATTAGCATTGGAAATAGAGAGTAGAAAATATTTCTAGTACGAGCTGTGGAAACAGAGAACCTTTTATCTTCGAATGCCCAACTTACATTGACATGGGGCCAGCTATGCTGATACCTTAATACTTGGCTATCCGAGGGCTATAGGAGAATTTGCCAATAATAACAATAGAAAAATATCTTTAAGCTCTTTGAAGGGGAAAGAATTAAGACTATATGACATGGGTATTTTTTCATCAAAAATCAGTAGAAGATACCTCATGCACCAATGTATCTCATAGAACTGATTGAAATCAACGTTTTAATTTAATTTAATTTTTGTGTCTAGTTTTAAATCCTCTAACTTTTATTGTCTTGGTGTAAGATCAAATTTCATGTGCTAGGTTGAGATTCAAAATATATGTTACTAAATGCCTCGTGTAAGGATGTTTTTGTTGTTTTGCTTCATCCTCTACTTCATTTAACATCTCTTGGGAATTCCCTGATCTGAAGATCATATTTAAGCTATGCACTTGCAAATTTTCTGCTCCAAGGAATTCTTGTTGGATTTATATTACAGTTTTTGATATAAGGTAGGGAGGAATGTGAGTCATCTACAAGTTAATTAATTATTGTTGTTAGTATGTCGGCAGGCATCTAAGGCATTTCTAGAGCGTCAGCAAGAGCTTCTGTTGGCAAAGAAAGAGATTGAGAGTCATGTGGGTGCTGCAGATGATCGTGATCTCTATAGGCCTCTGTATCACAATGTCTCTAAATTCAAAAAGTAAGTTTATACATTCAATAAACTGAAAAAAAACAAAAAATGCGAGCTAAATATCTCATTTGATATCACAAAAATTATTATAATATTCCAGAATTGTTTAAAAGTTTTGGGTCTTTAGTGTTTTGATATGCTAATATACATCTTGTGCAGTCAGCAGTCTTACCGAGTTTAAAAATAAACATGTTAATTAAGTAATAATTAGTTGGCAGTGTAAAGTTATTTGCTTCCGAGTAGTTGTTGGTAGTTGCTGACAGTTGGTGATCTTAACTCACTAAGACTGCCGATTACATCTTGTACAATACGTTTTGTCTTCTCTACCTGCTGCTCCTATTATTTGTATTTTAGGTTTGTGGTGATGCGTTTTGTCAAGTGCATTTCTAATGATGTTCAGCAGGTGGGTCCTGTTATTGGATCAGTGGTAATCAATTGCTTGATTTCCAAGTGAAATTATGGGATAAGTATTGCAGCATCACAACAGCATCCACATTGACGTAATAAGAGAGTTCTTGGGGCAAACCGGACCAAGTTATAGAGATGGCTCTCAATGTGAAAACATATCAGAAGTATAAAGATGAGTAAACTATTGGATAGAGCAAAGCACATTCATCTTATTTCTAGTTTGCACACCTCACCTGGTTATTATATGGGACCCATTCTGATGGTTCATCACTGCAGATCATAGAGAATTGATTGGTGTTATCACAGGCAATAAGAGATGGTTGATTTTTAAAACCTTTGAATTAAGTTCAATTAAGTTGGGTGTTACGGTAGATTGAGAGCTGGCACTTAGTGGTATTGCTGGCAATAGATTTGAAGCTCCTCCGTGAATCATATAGATACATCAATATCTCAACCTTATAACTTGATATTCATAACACATATATTAAACATGTTTGCTGGGAAACTCTAGTGTATAAATGAGGAGTACATCCTAAAAGATCCCTTGCCAATTCTGACCTCAAAATGCTGATTAGAAGCAAAAGGAATATCGTCAAACACTTTGCATACAACCTCTTTACTAGCTGTTTCTATGTTTTAGTCTGATAATGATTGCTTGAAATGATGTCAAATGTGATTTAAAAGCTTTCAATTGGTTACTAAGATGTCTAGGCAAAGTACTCTAATGCAAATGCAATTCTTTTTGTCTTTGCAATGCATATAGATGACTCACACAATGCAAATATGTATCTACAGCAGCTAGACATTAATTCAAATAGTTGTCGTGCAAACTAAATGTATGTGAGAGACAATTCTTGGCATTCAAACTCCTTGTGGCTACTATGGTATTAGAATGCAATAAGATTGCTTACAAACTGAAATGACAAGAAGGCGGCTAAGACTCTTGGCTTACAATGATGTTTCCAATGCAAGTACCAACTCCCTAGATTCCTAACAAAATGGTCAACATAATAATCATACCAGGCAATTGATGAATAACCTCTTCAAATCTGAGACAAACAAATCTGAATTCTAGTTTAGTGAATACTGCTACAGCCACAGTAGGGTGTGAATAGCACTGGAGATGCTGAAAGAAGTCTATGCACCCACTGTTCTGCCCCTGTAGAATGTTGATCTGCCCTGCAACAGCAATTCTGGGCTGAGACTCACTCAATTCGTCCCCTACACTGCAATTTCCCAGCTCCCTAATGATGTGCGGTTGAATGTGGTTGCCTGGCAATCATAAACTCGTTGAAATCCTTCCGATCTGCTCACCACCAAGACTGAAATAATAAGTCTGAATTGGCTTGTTGCAAAATACGATTTGTCTCCTGTCAAATCGTTGGCAAATACACAGCTGCTCAGCTGATGATGAAATAAACTACGTAATCTCTAGCCAACTGGGGTATCATCCAGCCTAGAAAGCTGATGGGGAGATCTACTTCATAAGAGCTTTCTTGCTCTTCTCAAGACCTTTTCTTTGGCCTTCTTAGGGTACTTAACTCTACCCTAATCAGAGGACACTTCTATGGTTCCTCTACTCCCACTAGATCTCTCCAACAACTTCAAACACTCTTCAACTCTTCACAATCCTTCTATGCATTCATAGGTCCTTTCAAGCCAACTAAGTCCAAAGCCTCCTCAAGCTTGTCTTGAGGGGTTTTCCTTGTTCTCCTATCAATTTCAACTGATTTTGTTCCCTTTGGCCTTGGTCTTTCAAGGATTTTCCATCGGGTTCTTGCACTCCTAAAATCTAGGCCTTGTAGCCTTTTTACCCCAATTAGGCCTCTTGAATTGACAAAACTTGGAATAGCTTCCCACTTCCCTTAACGAGCCACCCAAATGATTTGGGATTCTTTCACTGGTCAACCTAGGCTTCAAGATTTTCTAGGTTTTAGCCTCCCCAAGTGTCCGTACACTGTACTTACAAGAAACCCCTATTTTTAAGGGTTTTTAGGGCCTCTGAACCAGTCAGTAACAAAAAGCTTCATAGGGAATCAAGATGGACTCCAATCCACTCCTCATCTTTACCACATATCCTTGACTCAATCCTCTACACCTTCCAACTCGAGATTGGCACAAACCAATCCATTTTCCCATTCTTTACTTCTCTGCAACACTGCAAACTCCTAGCCGGGTAGCCATGAACTTGCCTAGGGCTTGCTGGTAAAAGTAGTTCCCCTGCTCAAAACAACCCTAAAATACATATTCACAAAGTATTTACAATGCTCTTCTTGATTCCAAGTGGCCATGGTGATTCAACCGTTGGCAATCAAGAAAGGGCCATTTCATTACAACCTACCCTGTACAGGACAGTGAGTCCGAGAGACCTAAATAATTTACAAAACACTCAAAATGTACAAACTTCCAAAACCAATGCCACACAAGTAATCTATATACAAAACACTAATCTTTCAAATCTGAACAGTTATCCATTCAATCCATTGAGTGTGGATGAAGGCTCGAAAATATCTCTGTGCCACAATAACCAGTCAGAGTTGATTCTTTCTCCAAATCAGTCCGTACAGAATGATTACCAACCCCTATTTTAGTGTTTACTTAGGCTTATATATCCTTTATGCACGTGCTCAGACCCTAGCTTTGAGCTTTAGGGTCATTTTGATCCATTAGCAACTTTGTAGGAATGTTGTCATGACAACTTTGCAAATTTGCAAAGTTGTCATGAGCAACTTTTACAATTTCTTGCATTTTGTTATTTCCTTGAATCTAACTTGACTAACTTGACCCAAAATCACTCTATTGGACCTAAAATCACTCATAAACTTCATTGGATCACTTATCACTCCATTTTGGAGTCTTGGTCCATGTTTGACCAACTTTTGACTTCCTAGGACTTAGGAAAACAGTCTAGTTAGGACCTATTGGATCAAGACACAAACAGAAAGCTAAAAACTCTTATCTACAAAACACTCACACACATCTTGGGACTTTATCTTAGTCCTTATTCTCCGGTGGTTGGCTAGAACCACCTACAAGCCAAAATTTCATAGGATCTTCACTAGGACCCTAAGGTGCTCCTGTACCAAAAGCTCAAGAGGCTACGTTCTTGGGCTTGGTTTGTAGAAAAACTCTGATAATCAGAATTCCTTCTTCAATTTCTTTCAAATTTTCAACCTGGATGCCCAAAATGAATGCCAAAACCACCTTTTATTTTTGAGCCCCAACCCTAATTTTGAATTAGGGTTTCATTTCCCCTTTTACTAATAAAATAACTTTATTTTATTTTATTACTTTATTACTTTATTTAAAAGTGACAATAATATCACCTTTTTATTATTTTATTATAAAATAAAAATAATGTCACTTTTTTATTACTATTTTATTATAACCCAAACTTAGGAAATATTAATTTATTTCTTCATTTACTCATAATATGCAAACCAGGGATCAAAACCAAATTTTGTTGGAGGTCTCTGATCCCTAATATTGTCTAAACCCTGCAAGCAAATTGGAACCTCGCTCAAATACAACCTAAAACTGCACAAGAGGCCCAGAGTGAGTCCCCTTAGCCACGTGTTGACCTACGAGAACTCGTGTGATAGGTCAACCCTCGACTCATCTCGTCGCCTAGAAAGGGGACATTACACATCCGATCCCCATTCCCATTCCCAAGCCCATCCCCATCCCTTGTACACATTTTATGGTGACTACTTTTTTGTATGGTATAGCCGTGCCTTATATATTTACTCATTTACCTTGATTCGAATAGTAAAGCTTTCAATACAAAGTTCTTCCTAGTTCAAGTATATTAGTTTAGCAAAATATAAGAACCCCTCAATCTGATTTGTTGTTTTTCAATCTTGGATGTTTGACATTTTGTCAAACACTTTGCATGCAAGGTCTGATTTCTGATTTTTGAGTTCTTGTTTTGTTTTTTATGTTCGTTTTGAATGCTAAAGGATGAGAACATGTCAAAATGAAGAGCAAGATATGCATAAACATAAACAACAAATTTCTCAATGAAAGACCACTTTATTAGCCTTAAATCAGGCCTGATATAAGTCTGATAAAGTTACAACAGCAAACCGATTACATTAGATTTGAGGTTTATTACAAATCACATTGAATCTTTACATACTTGAAAGCAAGGATGGAAGCATAGCAACTTGTAGATGGTATAGTTGCCTCAAAGGATGACCACAATGACTGATAATAACAACAAATGTCTTCAGAAGTTTTGATGTAAATCATTGTCCTTCAAACCCTAGTTGTACCTTGTTCAACCCTTCCAAAATATGCAAACCCTTGTGCCAAAATCTCATAAAATATTCCAGATAAGATAAAAATATCATTCCGCTTCCAATGGCTTCCAAATCTCAGTCTAAATCAAATCACCCTAGCTGGAAAAAACATTAAAACAAAAAATAACAAACCCTAGGAGCTGTAGACCTGCAAATAAGTGATATTTCCATCTCCTCAATGCGAAATACCTATAATTAGCTCAATGTGAATTCTGGAATGAATCCACCTAATAGGCTCAATGGGTTTTCGTCCTTACAACCGAGAAACTCCAAGGGTTTCTGTCTTCAAATTTTTTGTAAATGAAAGTCAAAGCTCTCAAGCTTTTTAGAGAGAAATTAAACAAAACCAAATATATTATATGACTTCGTCAAATCTCCTTTTATAATTCTCTCATGAAGTTTTTGGAAACCCTTATTTAAAATTCCCTCTTTTTTATAATTTAATATTTAACTTGCTTATGGGAAATAATAATAAAGTGACCCCTTCATATAATTTCTTTATTAATATAAAGTCACTTTAATATCCTTATTACTCTATAAGTTGGCACCCCATTTGGTATAATAATTAAATACTTCTTGACATTTATATATTAAATGTACACTTGACCCCTTATATCCCCTTTAATCATAAAGATATATAATTTAATTAATTATATTAAAGTCAATGCTAGATTAGACTTTAATTAGTTAAATTAAATCATTGAACTCCATAAAATGCCAAATATCAAACCAACAACTGATCTTGCCAACTTTTTTGATATAATTGTGGTGCCCTTTGAGCATCTAGATGACTTACTATGAATAGTATGGACTCAAATGTTCAAGTGACTTACAAAAATTAGTGTGTAAATAGAGCCTGAAAGACCCCTATAAAGAAAACCATAAATAAACTGATGCACTGAGATGGAGAGTACTACAATAGATGCCCAAATGGTCAATTGAATAACCTTGAATCACCCTTAAAGTGCCCCCTAATCACCACATTAGCCTATGCGGACCACTAATAATAGGCTAACCTTTGAAAATAGCTCATGCTTAGGAAGGCACAAAAATGGGGACATTACAGTCTGCCCTTCCCAAAGATTGCTTGCCCTCAAGCAATCTGTGTTTGCATACCAAACCAAATGCTATCTGCCCCTGTATGCTAATCTAGATACCAGGATCCCATATCAACCTCATAAATGCTCTCCACCAATCCGCTGCGCTACTCTAATATAAACACCATACCCTGAGTTGTGAAGCAACTCTTCATGATCCATAAGAGACAATGCACCAATCATGTCTGTACCCGAATCACAAACCAATTTGTCCATCCCGCTAAAGAATAGAAATAAATATTAGGCCACCAAATGCGACTGTTGTAGCTTAGATATCTGATGGTGTCACCATACCCATGCATAGCAAAGATATCCATCTCATGTGCAATATCCAACAAGTAGACATGTGTCCTCATACTCCAATGCAACTCAATAGCTGTTGTAGACCATGCCAAATCTGAAAGTGCAATGGAAACCCATGTAGGACAGCCACTAACCATTGAAGAATCTATGAAGATTAAATCACCAACCAATAGATAAATAGCTGCCATATCATATGAAATTGGTGACAAATCCAAAGGTGAACTACAAAAGCCTTCATTGCCTAGCGAAGACATCTCTTGAATGGGGGATTCACTTTCTCTTTCTAGCCATCCTCCCTTCAACTTTTGGGACTTCTCTATATCAGCTGCTCAAAAATACAAAACATCAGTCCTATCACAAGACACATCATCAAAATTATTATATCTCATGCTTGCATCTTGTGTACCAACAATAGTAGAATCTATACCACTCATTTCTCCATGGTTGAAGGTTGCAATATCACAAAAAAGATGGGTATATCACGGCTGTCCATGATCAGAAAATTGGGTCTGATTCCTTCATTTATATCCATGTCTTTGAAATCTTTGATCTCAAAGCAAGCATACACACTTTTAGTTGTCCCATCCTTCTTTCATTCCTTAGTGCCTTAAGCACAATATGTTTACCCATGTAAGTAAACTCCAACTCCATTTTGTTGAAGTCTTCCGCCATACACATAATTCTTTGTCTTTTAGCAATTCCTTTTAACATGAAAGGATGATATTTAGGAACACCAAAAAGGAAAGAAAACATACCATGTTTTTTGTCATCATGTTTATCATCCTTGAGCTCCAAATGCGACTTTTCTACCTTCATGCCTTCATCAAAGCACCCTTCAGGTCCTTCCTCTATGCCTTCGCTTTTTGCCATCTTCATATTGCATTGTTTTTAATCAGATGGGGCTAACATAGAAGTCTGAAATTCTGTTGTGTATAATGAAGAGTGTGCTATGCCCACCTCACCAAGTTTACTTATGTCATCTCCTTTTCTTCTCAAGCCATCAAACTATATCTCACCAAGTGTGAGGAGATGATCTCTATCCACAAGTAAGTCTAGGTAGTTTGATCTTATTACTACCAAGGCCTCCTTGAGCTCATGTAAGTCGGCAAGAGATGGACCTCCCTCAAAACCATCATGATTCCCTAAAGCCTTCCAACACAAATCTATCGTTTTATGAACATGATTAAAATGATTTAGAGCTGCCATGACCATACCTTCATTTACCATTAATTGACCTTCCAAAGGATGTAACTAATGAGACTCAACTCCCCCATGCAAAATTTCTGATTTGTCTTCATTATCACGCAGCTCCAAATTATATGAGCTAACAAGAGTGTGAGTAAGATCAAATTCATATGATGAAGTGGCTGATTGTCCCTGAAAAACTTTCTATCTTCTATGCCACCTCTACACACTTGGTGGTTTGGAACTAGGACATCGTTAGTTCCAAATACAAAAACATCATCATCATCATTTTCATTCATTTCCTTATCCAACTCACTATGTTTAGTCTTCATGAAACAATCGTGCATGAGCGAACTGATGCTACATGATTCGTCATCCCTTTCAATAGAGTTATAAATGTTATCACATGCCTCATAATCTTTATTGGGTTGGTATGATTGCATGGTTAAAGCTGCTGTTATGACATCATTTTCAGGGGATTCTTTGTCATAAGAAGATTCATGTTCTTCATTAGAAGTATCCTGGAATTCTAACTTATTCCCATCTTGTATTAGATCATTTTCTATAAGAACAATATCTATTGTCAACAATTTCACAAGAAGTTTCAATGCATTCTTTATGAAAAAATGGAGGAATCAAATTATGCTCACACAAAGATTCATCAAAAGGGCTTATCTCTTCACAAAATTTATCTATATTGATCTCAAGATCACCAACAAAAAACTTAGAGTACCACTCACCTGAAGCAATTTGTTCTTCATTCTCATTCCTAACTAGCCCATCTTCTTTGGCTGACTTATCTTCCTCACTACCCCCACAATTGTGATGAGGTGTCCAAGTCTTCTGACATGTGAAACCAATCTGCTCTCTCCTCGTTTGATTCTTGTTCTTTTTGGGATACCCTGTAACCTATGAATTAAGTTTCTCTTCATTCGCTGCCTCCTTTTTAGTCTTTCCTTCCATGCTTGGTTTGAAATTTTGTTCCCCTGTAGGCTGATTAGTGACTGCTGAAAACTCATACAGATTTTTGCAAACTCCTTGTGCAAATAGATCATGAGCTATCATATGGTATTGTTGCTTTGCCGAATCAGTCTTGTCGTGTAGCCTTGGATGTGAGTTCATGAAATCAATGAAAGATAGATCTCTATTAACATTTTTAGGGAGAGTATCATATTCCTCAAACATGCCAAGTATTTCTTCCCTTTTATCTTGTTGTGTTGAACTCTTACTTGTAGATGTGGATGAGTTGCTAGAATTCCTAGATTGTCCTGATAGAGATTCTTAATAACGTTGCAAATTACAAGCTAACCCTTGTTGTGCTTGAGTAAGATCCTTCATGATCTTTTCCATATTAGGCAAATTTCCCATAATGGACCAACTCGCTGTCCACAAATACAATCCATTGATTTTACCCAACAAGATGGCAGAATCCAAGCTCTGATACCACTGTAAGACCCCTTGCTCAATTTGATTTTTTTTTCCCAATTTTGGATGTTTGACATTTTGTCAAACACTTTGCGTGCAAGGTCTGATTTCTGATTTTTGAGTTCTTGTTTTGTTTTTGATGTTTGTTTTTAATGCCAAAGGATGAGAGAACATGTAAAAATGAAGAGCAAGATATGCATAAAACATAAACAACAAATTTCTCAATGAAAGACCACTTTATTAGCCTCAAATCAGGTCTGATATAAGTCTGATAAAGTTACAACAATAAACCGATTTCTTCAGATTTGAGGTTTATTACAAATCACAATGAATTCACACATATTCGGAAGCAAGGATGGAAGCACAAAAGCTTGTAGATGGTAGAGTTGCCTCAAAGGATGACCACAATGGCTGATAACATCAACAAATGTTTTCAGAAGTTCTGATGTAAATCACTATCCTTCAAACCCTAGTTGTACCTTGTTCAACCCTTCCAAAATATGCAAACCCTTGTGCCAAAATCTCATAAAATATTCCAGCTAAGATAAACATATCATTCCACTTCCAATGGCTTTCAAATCTCAGTCTAAATCAAGTCACACTAGCTGGAAAAATTATTAAAACAACAAATAAGAAACCCTAGCAGTTGTAGACTTGCAAATAAGTGATATTTCCATCTCCTCAGTGCCAAATACCTACAATAAGCTCAATGCAAATTCTGGAATGAATCCACCTAACAAAAACAACAAACCTTTTTTTTTGCTATGAAGCTTTATTTGGTTAATGACGAGTGAAAGTACCCACATAATAAACCATACATTCCAAAACAATTGCTGAAATTGTATAGGAGGGCAAGGAATTTCACTCAAACCAGTTCGTGAAGCCAAACATCTTTAACAATAGAAATATTCAAAGTTGTGTAGAGAATTGAGGGATCAATGTGTTGGACCAAAATTTGTGGTCCATCAAGATTAGCGATCATATTAAAGATAGGAGTGACTTTTATAGATAGTTCTGATTCCATCAATATTATAAAACCATTATACACATAATTAATACTTACCAGTAACATTGGGGTTCACCATTTAGTGTGTTGGTTAAGTGGTGGTGGCATTGTCCCCACCCAGGTTTAAACCCCCACTGGGCCATTGTGATCGTGGGCTTGTGCCTTCGCTAATCCAATGTGCTTGTAGGTTTTGGCTTCAACTTTGTAATAAGGGGACAAGGTCCCCCATTTGTGGCCTCACTTGTTCATAGCTCCAGGTCAAAAGCGTTTCACGTGGACTTGGAGGATGTGTCATGCCAACATCACCGATCACATTAAAAAGTTTACCAGGCACTAAAAAAATGAAAAAAAACACTTAGTAGTAACATTAATTATTTATATTCAAGCATTAGTTTTTCTCTATATGCTCCAAGCTTCTGAAGGATACGTTTTTCGAGAATTACTAAGCTCAATGTCATTATATCAATTGAGATCGTTAGGATGCTTCACAATATGACTTCTCTAAGTTTCCTCCTTCATGAAGTGGTTCACTTTCACAAGAGTTAGGGTGGCATTCTTAATGCAATCGCAATTAACGTTTGTGCAATGTTTTTTTTTTCTTTTGTGATCTTTCAGTTTCTTAGATCTAAGACCTACCACATAAACAATCAGTGCATTGCACACTACAACATGATTTTGGATCAAGTACGTCATTTTAAGTTTGAGCATAGTTTCAATCTTCTTTTTTGGTATAAAGGTGAATTTTATGTCATCCTTCCTCATAATTCTGCTTATTTTAAACAAAATATGGGAGAAAATCTTGTAGAATATCGTTCTTGTCAACATCTTACTGATTTTGTGCCTCAATGTACTTCTCTACTCTTCAAAAAATCTCGAGTTTCACTTCATGTCATACCATCGTTTTCCTTGAATACCTTGGTCAAATACGGCTTCTTATCTTAGTGTGGTCCTTGTTTGCAATCTTGAAAGCCCTATTTGTGAGAATGTATGGAACAACTATCTTTTATAAAGCATGATAATGAGATCACAAAGAATTCTTTTTATACTAGAGTGCTGTCACTTTTTCAATAAAGGTACATCTCAGAAAATTAATCAACTTTTGTCTTCCAATTCTTTGGTAAGTTGAATGTTTATTGATGGTCAATGGGAATGCATCATCCACAAGATTCTAAACCAAATCGTAGACATTTGGGTGTTTTGGGATGTGGGTTGGGGAACTAGATGCCCCACCACATTTAGCCTTCTCTATTCCTCTTTTTACAAAAGTTTGGGGATGTCCCCTTTTTCGGATGCTTTTAGAGATGCCTGTGTCATGTGCCTTGATTATTTTTTGAGACGGTAAGGTGTCCGGTATGTAACTGTAATGTCCCCGTTTTTCAGACTTTGGGATTAGCTTGGTTTGGTGACCCTCGCAAGCTAATCGGGTGTTCAGAGGGGGTCAGATTGTGGAGCCAGCGTTGGGATTCCATTCTGGAGGTTCAGATTATCAGGTCTGCTCTTCGTTCGGGTCATTTTGGCCAACTTATTATTTTTAGTAAGTGGGGTTTCGGGTATGGCCAGGATTGGCAGGGTGTCTGCACGGAGCGTCAGACATCTTAGGATTGGGTTTCAAAGAATCTCCAATTTGAGAGACTTACTAGTTTTAGTAAGTCTAATTTTAGTAGTGGCTATTTCTGGCAGGGCAGTGTCTATTCTTGGTTGGGCAGTTGGTCCTGGTGTTTTGTCAGAAGTTCGTTGGTTGCAGTCAGATGGTTCAGTGGCTTATATTTTAAATGTGTTATTAAATTAAATTATCTTGATTTAATTTAATAACTAATGACTTTATAATATTATATTATAAAGTGGAGATATTTTATTAAGCCAATTAAGTGAAAATATTATAAAGCCTATATATTCTATTCGAAAAAGCACTTTTGGCATTCATTATGCAATCATTATTTTATTGAAGTTTGTGAAGAATTGCCCTGGCTAGGGTTTCGAGGACGAATTCCTCTTTCTGGTGATTTGAGCCATTGCTTGTAATGGTGAATTTCATAGCTGATTAATTCTGTATATCAATTCAATGCTGTTGCATATTGGATTGATTGAAGTTTCATTTTCGAAATTTGAATGCTGATAAATTTATGTGAAGAATTCATTCAAATTGAGGTTTTGATTCAAATTTCTGGCGGCTGGCTAAATAATATTGGATTTGTGAAAACGTGATACAATACTGGAATTTTCGAATTGTGTGGTGAAACAAAAATTCTTAGTGCTGCAATTTACTGCTTCTTCTTAAGGCGTCTAGACTGGGAGCGGAAGTGAATTAGAATTTCTTCATGCTACATTATTGAGATTGCATTGTTTGTTCTTTGAAAACAAGACATTAACACTCCACGCAAGGGCTGTGTGAGCTATTAAGGGACCACGTTTGGAAGTGTGTCTTCTCTCATTGGCGTCCAACAACCACGGTTATTTCTGGGTGCTATCTCCTTGCGTTTGGCTTTGTGGAAGACATCGAGCCCTCATCCTTCATGTGCTGCCAATTAATAAATTCAGTTGATTACGGTTAGTGAATAGATAGTTTGCAGCAAAGGGGGAATTGACGTCAAGCTCAGCTGGTGACACGACATTCACATTAGAGTTGCACCTCTCACTTAGGTGGCGGATTCATCAAGTGCCACCTTTAAAATATTTATTAAATTGTTAATTGTTTTCTTTAAGCTGAATTGAAATAACCAATGTTATCACAAAGTTTGTTTGTATTGATTTGATTATCCGGAGTTGATGGAAATTCTATGAGATAATTTATTTTACCTGGCTATTATATAAGTAATTGCATTTATTCCAAATCAAAGAGAATTCGATAAAGGAAGAGCTAGTCAGGCTCATCACAGTGGTATCAGAGCTTTCTTCCTGCCATCCTGTGGGGTCTAGATACATTAATTTTATGAAGTTATTTTAAAAGTGTCCAACACTTCTATTTTCTAGCTATCAATAAATACAGGAGATCTAGTTTCGGAAGTCGTCATAGCAGTATAGGAAATAGAGCAAAATTAAATGCTTTGGTAGAAAGCATGGAGAGACTTAGATTGCATCAACAGAGATTGGCAGAGAGGTTGTCGGATCCAGCTACAGTAGATAGGGCAGCGAGATATATGGTCTCCACTTTTAGAAGGTCGACATCTAGTTTGCAGGGGAGAAGGCTAGAGTTTTCTCCGACAGTAGTCCATGATGCTGATGTTCCTACATCTAGTTCAGCACCTGCTGTTCCCATCCGCAGTGGTGGTGATGGATTTATTGCACAGGAGCCAATGGATGTTTCAGTGCCATTGGTTGACAGTAGTGCTGAGGATCACCAGGTTGAGGCTCCCAGAGCAATCACTACAGATTGTACAGAGTTAGCTGATGTTGCAGTTATCACTAAGCGTTCAGATTCTTCCGTGGAGGGAGTTATTATCGGAGATGTTTATGTCAGCTGTAGTAGTGTTGCTCCAGTTTAGGAGGCAGTTGCTTCCTCAGTTGAGACTGAGGCATGTATGGAGTCTTCCAGTGGTGAGGTTGGAGATTTGGGCATTACAGCGGGGTCAGTTGATGATAGTTCGTGCTCCAGCACTATTGGTGCACAGCCTAACGTGGAGTCATGTGTGCAGAGTCACGTGTCAGCAGTTGAGATTTCAGCAGGAGATGTAGGAGCTGACACATCTGATGACACTTTTGAGGATGCTGTGAGTTGCATTGGAGATGACACCTCCTGTGAGATGCTGGGTGATGACTGCGGGGAGCATGTGAGCTCTAACAGCTCAAAGATTTATGATAGCAGTCATAGTGTAGGATCAGCATAGGAGACAGTGGTTTATTCCTGTGTTGAAGATGTGAGCATGGAGCTTTCTAGTGATGACACTCAGGATGAGAGTGTTGCAGATGATTTGGGCGACATAGTTTCATGCTACAGTTTAGTTGATTCACATGATGACATTGAGTCGTGTATACAGCCAGAGTTAGTAGAGGGGATGCCGATAGATGATGTGTATACTAGCATTACAGATATCTCCGATGTTGAGAGCGAGGATGATGAGTGTTGTAGTATTTCCGGCTTTTTATATCTGACTTTGAGTGTAGATTCAGCGTTGTCATTTGCAGGAGGAGGGTTCCAGGATTCTGTGTTACAGGGACCCATAGATGAGGACAGGGAAGCCTATGAGTGGCAGGAGTTTGTTTCAGCTAGGGCTTCCACTTTGGGAGAGAGGGTTACTTTGTCAGTAACTCATGAGGATGTGTCTCAGGATCTGGACTGTCAGATGGTTGCAGAGGACGAGGTAGTTGGAGATTGTGTTGAGTCAAATTCAGCAGCAGCTTCCTCAAGGGTAGATGAGGACATGTCCGATGCCTGTACTCAAAGTATAGAGGTGTACTCAGATGTAAGTACATAGAGGGAGAGTGATCTTGAGGGGAGTTTGTTGTATACAGCTTCCTCGCATAGTGTGGATAGTGCATTTGAGGTTGTACATAGGAGGTCGGTTGTGCAGAGTCATCATGTGACTAGCCAGTTGCGAGTTGATGAGAGGGATATTTCTTCTACTCTCGAGCATTTTGATGCCGCTCGTCAGTTGCTGGCTATTTATGGTTGGAGTACTCCTATGACAGATGAGTCCAGCAGTGGTTACCTTTCATTGACAGAGATTCACTCTTTGTGTGAGGCTGCCAAGATTTTGAGACAAAACTATTTACAGATGGTAGCCAACAGAGATCACTTGATTGAGTGGGGGAGTACAGCATATGAGGCACTGATGGACAAAGAGGAGGAGGTGAGTGAGCTTACCCGGGAGCTCACAGCGACTACTGAGATTTTAGAGGACACTCAGCAGGCTCTTCAGGAGTCGCAGATCCGATTAGAGGAGGTGACTGTAGAGTTGGAGCATTTACGGTCTACACCAGCCCTAGACCCTATTCGATTACACATTGAGGTGGTTGGTGGTGGGTTTGCTCCTACAGTTGGTGTTGAGGAACATGATGTTGTGGCAGACACATCTGTTCCGGATATGGAAGCACTTAGTCCGGATGAGGTAGGAGTACCAAATGAGACAGGCTCTCAAGTTGATTTGCTTCCTTTAGCTAGGAGTGAATCTACTTCGTCATCTCACATAGCTGATAGCACGGGATAGTTGGCTGTGCCACATTTGCGGGGGGGTCAACTGTGGATTGTGGGGGAGCGAGTTGATGCTTCCACATATAATTTCTACTGCACTGAGTCATTTATGGAGTATCTACTTGAGAGTGTAGATGTACGAGAGGATTTCTACAGAGTGTCCAAGGGTACTCTCATCCGTGGCTCTTCTGCTATTCGGAGGTTGGTTGGGAAGATTGTGGAGACTCTTTCTACTATGCTTCCCCACCGGGATTTTGAGGTTGGGTTCGTTGAGAGGGTTGCTCAGGATCCTACCTAGCCTGCAGTTATATGGAGTCAGAGATTGGAGCCATCTCTCGATTCCCGGTTTGGCCATGATGAGCGGTTGATAGAGATTGGGGTTTCTTACCAGCATTTCACAGTGGGGTATGCTCATCATTTTTCTTTCGACCCTCAGGTGGAAGATTTGTTTTCACGCAGGGGTAAATTGGCTCCGGTATCCTACCATCCATTAAGGGATGGATTAGCACCATCGTTTGTAGATGGTTTTGGTAGTTGCAAGTTAGATTACTTGCAGTATCCACACACTCAGGACAGTTTATCAGGTGACAGAGTTGATAACAGTGATCCAGGCATATTTGGTCACTGTTGTTTTCCTAGTGCAGTTGGGTGTGAGTACTGGATAGACAGGGACTCAGATTTTGACAGAGTTATTTTTGTAGATGGGTTGAGTTCCGTTGGGTTGTTTTCAGCATTGACATCTACAGTTGGTTTACATATATTGTTTTCAGTGGTGTGTGTTTTGTTGATGCTGGTTCTTTCTTCACAGGAGTTTAGTGCGGATCGGGACATTACCTGTGACCATCCTTGGGATCCGGGTGGATTGTGATGTTGCTTGTTTTTCCTGATTGCTCGAGGACAAGCAATCTTGGGAAGGGAGGACTGTAATGTCCCCGTTTTTCAGACTTCGGGATTAGCTTGGTTTGGTGACCCTCGCAAGCTAATTGGGTGTTCGGAGGGGGTCAGATTGTGGAGCCAGCGTTGGGATTCCATTCTGGAGGCTCAGATTATCAGGTCTGCTCTTCGTTCAGGTCATTTTGGCCAACTTACTATTTTTAGTAAGTGGGGTTTCGGGTATGGCCAGGATTGGCAAGGTGTTTGCACGGAGCATCAAACATCTCAAGATTGGGTTTCAGAGAATCTCCAGTTTGAGAGACTTACTATTTTTAGTAAGTCTAATTTTAGCAGTGGCTATTTCTGGCAGGGCAGTGTCTATTCTTGGCTGGGCAGTTGGTCCTGGTGCTTTGTCAGAAGTTCGTTGGTTGCAGTCAGATGGTTCAGTGGCTTATATTTTAAATGTGTTATTAAATTAAATTATCTTGATTTAATTTAATAACTAATGATTTTATAATATTATATTATAAAGTGGAGATATTTTATTAAGCCAATTAAGTGAAAATATTATAAAGCCTATATATTCTATTCGAAAAAGCACTTTTGGCATTCATTATGCAATCATTATTTTATTGAAGTTTGTGAAGAATTGCCCTGGCTAGGGTTTCGAGGACGGATTCCTCTTTCTGGTGATTTGAGCCATTGCCTGTAATGGTGAATTTCATAGCTGATTAATTCTGTATATCAATTCAATGCTGTTGTATATTGGATTGATTGAAGTTTCATTTCCGAAATTTGAATGCTGATAAATTTATGTGAAGAATTCATTCAAATTGAGGTTCTGATTCAGATTTTTGGCGGTTGGCTAAATAATATTGGATTTGTGAAAACGTGATACAATACTGGAATTTTCGAATTGTGTGGTGAAATAGAAATTCTTAGTGCTGCGATTTACTGCTTCTTCTTAAGGCGTCTGGACTGGGAGTGGAAGTGAATCAGAATTTCTTCATGCTACGTTACTGAGATTGCATTGTTTGTTCTTTGAAAACAAGACATTAACACTCCACGCAAGGGCTGTGTGAGCTATTAAGGGACCATGTTTGGAAGTGTGTCTTCTCTCATTGGTGTCCAACAACCACGGTTATTTCTGGGTGCTATCTCCTTGCGTCTGGCTTTGTGGAAGACACCGAGCCCTCATCCTTCATGTGCTGCCAGTTAATAAATTCAGTAGATTGCGGTTAGTGAATAGACAGTCTGCAGCAAAGGGGGAATTGACGTCAAGCTCAGCTGGTGACATGACATTCACATTAGAGTTGCACCTCTCACTTAGGTGGCGGATTCATCAGGTGCCACCTTTAAAATATTTATTAAATTGTTAATTGTTTTCTTTAAGCTGAATTGAAATAACCAATGTTATCACAAAGTTTGTTTGTATTGATTTGATTATCCGGAGTTGATGGAAATTCTATGAGATAATTTATTTTACCTGGCTATTATATAAGTAATTGCATTTATTCCAAATCAAAGAGAATTCGATAAAGGAAGAGCTAGTCAGGCTCATCACAGTAACTATCTCCTGTGCCACTGCCAGAGAAAGACACGCTTAAATCTGCATCTCAGGTAGAGTCGATGTCTAGTACCTATTCACTAAAACATGCACACATCAAGTGCAACTTCTCACACTATAAATAGCTGAAGCACATACATGTAAGAATCAAAGTGTGCCTAATGAAAGGAAGCTCAACAACGTAATCATTCATATGCATTTGAATGTTACAAAGTCGTTCCATTTAATATTTAATCCTCAATGTACATCATAATAAACATTTCATTTAAATTAAACCATTAAAATAATCATTTTCTAGGTTTTAAAGCATATATAAGTGAAAACTTCAAATAAGATATCCATTGACATAAAAGACACAATATCAAAGGAAATCAGTAATAATCATCATGATAACCATAACCAAATGTTCTCGAATACAAAATACACTAGATATCATCATAAAGCATCATGTCACATCACTACTGGATCATCATGTAGATATGATCAAAACAGTAAGAACAAGTATAATCTAACATCTACATCAACAATTATACTTGTAAAATCAAAAGAATGTACTGCAATCAAATGCATCTCACAATGCCACAATATGATCACATTATATGAAGTCACGAGATAAGAAAGAGTTTGGCTCAGATCAAAATAGAACAAAATAGAATGCAACCATGGGAGGCACTACACGATGTAATTGTTCTATTCAAAGGGTAATCTCTATGTCAATGAGATCTGGATAAGTACCCTATGCCATCCGTTATGTTTTTTTGGAAAAGAGGGGTAAAAATTTAATAAATAGAAAAGAATAGTACAAAGCAAGATTTGTCAGCAGACACAACAGAAGGCATCAAAGCCAAGCAAACCAAAAAGGATCAACAAGCAATCAAAGCTCTCTCATAACTCCTAAATAAGATTTCAAATCTTTCATAACAAGCTCCTCCAAATGTCTAGAGTACTTAGTGGATAGGTATCCCCAATGCTTGACATCCCACCCACCCATTTGCTCAGAGGCCCATTTTGCCAAACAATCTACAACTCTATTCCATTCCTGCTGATTGTGACAGAAGGAAATAGAGTCGAAAGGTCTACACAATTGCACAATTTGATTAAGCACTGAGTGTAATGTCCCCGTTTTTCAGACTTTGGGATTAGCTTGGTTTGGCGACCCTCGCAAGCTAATCGGGTGATCAGAGGGGGTCAGATGTCAGAGCCAGTGTTGGGATTCCATTTTGGGGATTCAGTTTATCAGGTCTGCTCTTCGTTCGGGTCAATTTGGTCGACTTACTATTTTTAGTAAGTGGTATTTTGGGTATGGCCAGGATTAGCAGGGTGTCTGCACGGAGTGTCAGATGTTTCAGGATCGAGCTTCAGGGAATCTCCAGTTTGAGAGACTTACTATTTATAGTAAGTCTATTTTTAGCAGCTGGCTATTTTTGGCAGTGGGTTATTTCCGGCAGGGCAGTTGATGTTTGGGCTCTGGTGTCGGAAATGAGTTGGTTTCAGTTAGCAGAATTTAGTGGCTTTGTTTTTAAAGATATCGTTATTAAATTAAAGTATTTTAATTTAATGACTAGTACTTTATAACTTTATTGTTATAAAGTGAAATTATCATTTAAAAGCCTTTTTATTTTAAAAAATGAAATTGTGCTTTTTTCAAAAAAGCTATAAGTACAACTCGAAAAAGCACTTTCATTTACCCATTGTTGATTTAATAAATTATTTATGAGAGAATTCTGCTTGGCTTGGAAAAGCTAGGGTTTCTGGAGCTTGGTCTTCATTTTTGGAAAGAGTTCTTTTGAGATTTGTTGAGTTTGGTCTTCTTCCAGGAGAGAGCTCGATCTAATACTGAATTAAATCCAGTGCTGAGGTATACTGGATTTTGGTGAAGTTTTAGTTTTAATTCTACAGGCGGAAAATTGAATTGTTTTCAAAGAATTCAATTTGTCAATTTGCTGAGGTTGATTTTTATTGGGAAATTTGCTGTTATTTGCTGATGCTGCAATTAATAAATTTGGTGGCCGAATTGTTCAAGACCAGCACGTGACTGAATTTCTGGGTGTCGTATTTCACTGTGAAGCAGTACGTTTGGGTTTGAGGCTGCTTCCACTCCTCACGTGAGTGTATTTGGTGCTGCAGCTGGATGTGTAGGTTCCTAGGAGGTTACAACACCTCTTTTTTCCTGAACACGTGACTGTCAAGGGCTGTCATTACAATCTGCTGGGGTCCGTAAGTTACCAGGCCAGTCACGTTTTTCCATAAAGCTACCACGTGACAGTTTAAGGCTGGTGTATTGGGTGTTTCAGCTGTGTTGCGATTGGTGGAATGATATCACAATAACACAAACATTTCAGAACCGCTAGGTGCCATAAATTTACATTTCAATTATTTGTTTTTATGCTTATGTGTGATGAGACTATAAGATCAATAAATATTATCAAGGAAATCCAAATTGTCTGGGTTGTTTAATCTGAATTTGGTGGAAACTTCATTGTAATTGTTTTGAGATTATTATTGGCATAAGAATTTTGCAATCATATCAAATTTAGAAAAAACTTTCAGAAGAAGCCAGACAGGTTCTTTACAGTGGTATCAAAGCAAAGATCTTGCCATCTTGTAAGGGTATGAAAATAAATAATGGTAGATAGATTTGTATCGGGTGTGCACTATACTCGCAGGGGGAGAAATTCACCATCTCTCGAAGGTAGTGAACAGGGCCCACGAAACGAACAAGCAAAAAACAGGAATGATACCGGAAATGATATGGATAGGGAGGCCAGAGATGCTTTTAGAGATATGGCTGATGGTCAGCATCATGTTGCAACTCTATTGCAACAACTTTCAAATACTCTACACCGCATTGCATTACCAGGCGCTAGAGATAGAGGTGCGCATAGTGTTTCAGTCAGCTCACATGGGTCACGAGTTGATGACAGGCGAGATTATGACGGGTTAGATTATAGAGCTGATCATACTGGTACTTATGACAGGCCTCATCATCCGACATTTTTGAGGCTAGAGTTGGATGCAGTTAGTGTTGAGCCAGAGCCTGCACCATTTGTCGATGACATGGTGGCACATTTTGCAGAGTGGGATGCTCTCCCTGAGGCACTAAAAAGGAATTTAAATTTTGATAGATATCTGACGCAAAAGCGTGAGCATTCCAGAGGCAGGCCAGCTCCTGACACGAGGCAGAGACCTAGACAGAATGAATTAAAGCAGACAACTAGCAAGTTGACTTTGGACCACTTCGATGGAAGTGGGAAGACTACAGCCAGAGCATGGGTCCACAAGTTGGACACTTATATTTCACTTCGTCCTATGTCTGAGGATGCTATTCAATTTGTTGTGCTTCATTTGGATGGGGTTGCTCATGATTGGTGGTATCATGGGTTAGTGTCTCTGCATCATGATCATATTGTGCAGTACCAGGAGTTCGTAGATAGACTGATAGAATGGTTTGATCGGAAGGATCCAGAGACCTACTTCAGAGAGTTAGCTCAGCTGAGACAGACAGGTGGTCTTGAGACATTCATCAGCGAGTTTTAACGTCTATCAGTCATGGTATATGACATCTCCGAGAGGAGGAGAGTCATGTTGTTCATAGAGGGTTTGTCAGAGCCATATAGAGTTTGGGTCAAGTCCCTGGATCCACCTACACTACGAGATGCTATGAAGAAGGCAAGAAATCTTGAGCCTTCTGTTTCACGGGGCAAGTCTATTCCTAGTCCTACTATGCCTCTTGCAAATGAGGTACCTCCTCCAGCTGTTGACAGAAAGAAGCCTGCAGGTGGATTGGATGATGCAACACGAGAGGATTTGAGGAGGCAGCTTTGCTATTGGTGCAAAGAGCCTTATGATAGAGAGCATACTTGTGCTATGAGGCCTAAGGGCAGGGCAAATCGCTCTATGTGAGTTTATTCTGGTGAGAGTGAGGCTGAGTCTTCTCATCAGGCTGCTGGTTTTGATACAGAGGAGGAGCAGAGAGTTACTCCAGAGTTTGGCACTGAAGCCAAACTGTCTCCGATTGTGTTGTCCACCTCTGTGCCACTTCCCTTTGCTTTCAGACTAAAGGGATTAGTGGAAGGACAACCCTGTGTTGCTATGTTGGATATTGGAGCTTCGCACAACTTTATTCATGAGCGACTTGTTAGTTAGTGTGGGCTTTAGGTAGAGGAGTTTGCAGGGTTTGGAGTCAAGGTAGCTGATGGCTACAATTTCTTGGCGATTACGACTTGATAGCTGATTTCTATGTGTTTGACTTGGGGGAGATGGATGTAGTTTTAGGGATGCAGTGGATACAGGAGATTAAGTAGTTCTGCCTTAGTGTGAGCCCGATGCAGATTAGATTTGAGTACCAGGGCAGAGAGTATGTGTTGTCGGGCATTGCTGATGGGAGTCTACGCACTATGTCCTTCTATGCTGTAGATAGTGCTGATTCACGGAGACATGAGTCTATACAGGTAGAGCCGATCACATATCATGTCTCTCAGAGTTTACCGTTTTATGGTTCAGATCAGCGGATGGGTGCTGTTCACTTTGTGAACAACCCTTTATTTGATGTGGATGTCAGCATGACCTATGACAATCCACTGTTTGAGTTTAGTGATGATCCCTTATAGGAGTTGTACAATCATGATGATGATGACATTTGGGATCCGATTTGTGCACCTGCTCATCAGGCAGATTACACAAGAGGCCAGTCAGGCCTAGCTGATCAGTTTTTAGGGGTGTACACGGTGAGGAGTGCTTATAGCTTCCAATTCAATCCTCACGTTCAGGATGTCTATCAGTCACATAGTTCTTCAGCGCATCCTTTTTATGATTGGTATGATGATTTGGTTAGTTCGAAGATTGGGAGTAAGTCCAGTTTGTTGGTTGAGTTACTCCCGTGTGAGTTACTCTCGGTTGAGTTTCTCCCACGTGGCGATCCTGTTGCAGCATCATCAGTTCAGGGGTTGAGTACAGATTTCCTGTTGCTGATGTTGGTACTGTTGATGTTGTTGACTTCTTTACAGGAGTATGAGGTTGATCGGGACATTACTCATGACCATCCTTGGGATTCGGGTGGGTTGTGATGTTGCTTGTTTCCTTGATTGCTTGAGGACAAGCAATCTTGGGAAGGGAGGACTATAATGTCCCCGTTTTTCAGACTTTGGGATTAGCTTGGTTTGGCGACACTCGCAAGCTAATCAGGTGATCAGAGGGGGTCAGATGTCAGAGCTAGTGTTGGGATTCCATTCTGGGGATTCAGTTTGTCAGGTCTGCTCTTCGTTCAGGTCAATTTGGTCGACTTACTATTTTTAGTAAGTGGTATTTTGGGTATGGCCAAGATTAGTAGGGTGTTTGCACGGAGTGTCAAATGTTTCAGGATCGAGCTTTAGGGAATCTCTAGTTTGAGAGACTTACTATTTATATTAAGTCTATTTTTAGCAGCTGGCTATTTTTGGCAGTGGGTTATTTCCGGCAGGGCAGTTGGTGTTTGGGCTCTGGTGTCGGAAATGAGTTGGTTTTAGTTAGCAGAATTCAGTGGTTTTGTTTTTAAAGGTATCGTTATTAAATTAAAGTATTTTAATTTAATGACTTAAGTACTTTATAACTTTATTGTTATAAAGTGAAATTATCATTTAAAAGCCTTTTTATTTAAAAAAATGAAATTGTGCTTTTTTTGAAAAAGCTATAAGTACAACTTGAAAAAGCACTTTCATTTACCCATTGTTGATTTGATAAATTATTTATGAGAGAATTCTGCTTGGCTTGGAAAAGCTAGGGTTTCTGGAGCTTGGTCTTCATTTTTGGAGAGAGTTCTTCTGAGATTTGTCGAGTTTGGTCTTCTTCCAAGAGAGAGCTCTATCTGATACTGAATTAAATCCAGTGCTAAGGTATACTGGATTCTGGTGAAGTTTTAGTTTTAATTCTATAGGCGGAAAATTGAATTGTTTTCAAAGAATTCAATTTGTCAATTTGTTGAGGTTGATTTTTATTGGGAAATCTGCTGTTATTAATTGCTGATGCTGCAATTAATAAATTTGGTGACCGAATTGTTCAAGACCAGCACCTGACTGAATTTTTGGGTGCCGTATTTCACTGAGAAGTAGTACGTTTGGGTTTGAGGCTGCTTCCACTCCTCATGTGAGTGTATTTGGTGCTGCAGCTGGGTGTGTAGGTTCCTAGGACTGTCATTACACATGACTGAGAGGCTACAGCACCTCTTTTTTCCTGAACACATGACTGTCAAGGGCTGTCATTACAATCTGCTGGGGTCCGTAAATTACCAGGCCAGTCACGTTTCTCCATAAAGCTGCCACGTGACAGTTTAAGGCTTGTGTATTGGGTGTTTCAGCTGTGTTGCGATTGGTGGAATGATATCACAATAACACAAACATTTCAGAACTGCCAGGTGCCATAAATTTACATTTCAATTATTTGTTTTTATGCTTATGTGTGATGAGACTATAAGATCAATAAATATTATCAAGGAAATCCAAATTGTCTGGGTTGTTTAATCTGAATTTGGTGGAAACTTCATTGTAATTGTTTTGAGATTATTATTGGCATAAGAATTTTGCAATCATATCAAATTTAGAAAAAACTTTCAGAAGAAGCCAGACAGGTTCTTCACACTGAGGCCAATTGCCAGTTCTTCCTATCCAACTATCTCTTGTTCAACATATCCACCACAACCTATGAATCCAATTCATAGATGATCCTCCACCATCCAAGGGCATAACATCTCTCCATAGCATAAAGAATAGCAAGGGCTTCCATAAGGTTATTAGTATGGTGCCCTTTATATATAGAAAAGACAAAGTGAACAAAACTAGAGTTATCTCTACCAACTCCTCCAATTCCAACATGCCCAGGGTTCCTGCTAGAAGAGCCATCTGTATTTATCTTCAAGACATCATGAGGGGGCGTCCAACAGCCTCCTCTGACAAATCTTGCTCTTAGCCTGTCCAGCAATCCTAGAAGGGGTACGTTCCTTCCTACAACCCTCCAACCCCAATCTTTGAATGACGGCCAAATCACCCAAATCTACACTACTAAACAAATCGTGTTTCATTGATAAGATTTCTGTAATGACCCTTACTATAAAGGCCACTAAAACCCCCAATGCTGAACTGTGGCAATTCGTCAAACACTTGGCATGCAACTGAATTGTTTGTTTGATATGTAGTGTTTCAAGGTTATAGTTGTTGAGCAACAAATCCACAAAGTATAATTGATATAACAATGTAATGAAATGCAATGAACAATAATAGAACTCTAAATATCAATGCAATGACCACAGCGCCAAATGAATTATGAAATTCCCAAAGTCTGATTACAATATACCAAGTATGATAATTCTGAGAATGTATGAACTATCACAACTATGTAACTATGTAAGGACATGACCTTATCAATGCTCATTCATTCACTATGACAATCCAATTACATATAATGAATAACAGTGACTGTTTTATGACTTATACTGGACTGTTATGACAGTGACTGAATATATGCAATTTTCATACAATTTTGACACCAAATATCAACTCATGAAAAACCTGGAAATGCCGTACTGGATGTTGACAAATGATGATGAATAATGCTGATGAAGACACCTTAATCTGCACCCCCAAACTGATCCAGATTGCTGCTGCTGCACTTGTTCTGGTACAGGCCGTACCTGGCCGTACAGTACGGCAGCTGTACTAAAATCACTGCTTTGTATTGGCTGCCGAAAATACCCAAAACAGGGACGCCTAGGGTTGTTTGATGATTTCCCAAAAGCATAAAATCAAACTCTTGATTATTTAAGAGATATGAGCAAAAATATATGTCTCAGGCCCTGGTATAGTCTTCTCAGAAAATGCACAAAATGATCTCCACAACCTATCAAACTGATTCACCAATAAAATGATGAATTCCAAACCCTTATTCAACCAACTTCAAACCTTCAAATCAATCTTCAGATGAACCCAACATGAAATGGCTAAATACCATCTCCAATGAGCAACCCTTCAGAAGATATTTCACTTCCTCAGTTATGCTAATCCAAGGGAGTTATCGTTTCCAAAGATCTAATGAAAATTTGCAGACCAAATGACTACAAATTGCTCCGATATGGAAAAGTAGAAGAATCCTCAAATCAGCTTGTCCAAATGAGAGGCCAAGTCCTCTATTTATTCACTTTTCTAAGAAGTTACTAAGAACTTCTAGAAACATCCATTATAAAATCCCATTATAATGCACTTTTATAATAAAATAATTTTATAAAATAAAAAGTGCAACTCAACTTAAAATTATAACATGTGGGCTCCGCATAACACATAATAATAACAAATAGGCTCCAAATCATCTCTCCAAGAGCAAATAAGACCATCCAATCTCCAAATAATCACCAAGATGACTCTCTCACCAAAGCCATCTGCCTACGAGAGTCCATGATAGGCAAATCCACTGAAAAATAACATGTCACTAAAAAGGGGACATGACAATTTCCTACAAACCACTAATATTCCTTATCTAAAGCTGATGACTCATTAATTTCTTCCCTTGAAAGATCCTTTTGTTCGTCTCCAACCAAATTTGCCAAAGAATGAATGAAGGGCCAATATTCCAAGTGTTGTGGGGAAAAGGAGTCGAATATGGGGGAATCCCCAGTGTATTCCAGATTTCCACCAAGGAGGAGACATGGAAACAGGCCTTGTTCCAAATCCTCCACGAGCAATGCCAGATTTCCATTGAGAAGGGCACAGGACAAAAATATGCGAAGAACATTCTTTATTGCTATTCTCATAGCATACTTCCCTTGAGAGAGTCCTAAGTTATTGTTATTCAAGGATAATGCCAAAAACTAGAGGTTGTTCATGTCATACAATTTTACTTTTATATGATGCAATATAGCTATTTATGAGCTTCAAGTCCTAGAAATCATATGGTTTTTATACATTCCCCAATACTGAATGAAAATTTCTAGGTATCAAGGGGTAATTACAAGACCAACTCAATTTCCTACTCAAATATAATAACCATTTATCTATGGTTTTTTATCCTTAATCTATCAATTCTATTACTTTTAATTCATCTAAGTAAGAAAAGTATGTATATTTTAATATTGCATCAAGAGATTTTGCCTCCCCAAAATAATATATATGATTTATAAATCATTATAATAAATGGATGCCTTGAACTAAACGAGTCTTGATTAGTCCAATTGGTTATATCCAACATGTCTAAATAATAGTTAATAGACATTTAAATAAAATAATAATATTATAATGTATGATATCTATATGTAATATTAAGAAAGTATATTATGTAGAATCTTGATACAGAAAATTGTCGTATGGCACAGTATTATTATACAGAAAATCAAGCATACACATTGATCTGATGGCATTTTTAACCAATGACGAGATGAAAGCGAATTCAGCACTGAACAGATTTGATGGATTATATGATAGCACAGTATAAAAGAATTAGATTTATTTAAAAAGATCTTAGATACTTACCAGAACATATGCAATCGACAGACACAGATAATTTTTTTCTACCTTCCTAGTAAACACTGTTGTAATTCTTCAATAGGTTTCTCTTCCCACTTCCTCTGACCTTGCTGGTAAACAACAGTGTTTCCTCTAAATTCCATGAATATGCAATTGTTGATTCACCTCCCGCCAACCAAAAAATGAAAATATCTCTATGAAAGCGATGCCTATGGCTAAATATGGAAAAGTAATAATTGGCTTTTTGGACATCCTCTCTCCATATCCTCCAAGAAGCTGCTGCTATTTAAAAGAAAATTCTCTTGAATGCGATATTGGATCCATGATAAACATGCAAAATCTGACTATATTAATCTATTCCGGAGAAAGAACTCCATAGCCAAAATTTGCATGCTAAAACATTGTTTCTTGCACATTAGTTTTGGCTATATTCAGCCTCCACAACAATACGCTACTTTTTGCCACCATCAACCATACATTCCTCCTTAAAATGCGACTTTTATTGAAGAAAAGGTATTTAGTAATTTTGTTATTGTATAATAGAATTTTTTTTGATCAGTATTGTATAATTTTTATTTCACGATAAATTGGTAATTATTTAATTATAAAAGTTGAAACTACAATTAAAATGGGTAAGGGAATTCAGGTTGCGACAAATCCAAGGTTGTTTGATTGAAGCAAAGGAGATTGTTGATTGCAAACCAAACAAATTGGATTATAACCAAATATGTAATACAAATAATGTATTTACTTTAATGTTATATTTCAAAATTATATACACAGAAAATTATTCTACACTGGTTAAGCAAATTAATGCATCTCCTATGCACATACCAAATTGTACTCTTTAGCATGTTTGCTTACATATAATTTTCTATTGGTGTAACCATTGCACCTCCTTCTGGTGCAAGTGCTAGATTTATTATTTATGAAGAACCATTCTTCTTAATAGAAGAGATTAGTGATCTGACATGCTACGTTACCTCCTTGTTTTATCCAATCTGAACGTGAAAAACTTGATAGAAGGTATGTTTCAATGTTGCTGATTTGGATCTACAACAAGGGATAAGTTGCAATGATTTAAAAAATAACTGTCTACTTTGCAAGAATGTTCCGATTCATTTCTGCATTGTTCATCATGGCTTGTCAGAAGCTGGATTCTTAACTTTTAATATATTGCTTTCCCAATTTCTCAATTCAATACAAGCTAACACTTAGACAATCCAATATGTTAAATTCCCATCTTGGTACAAATTCAACAGCCACCATGCCAAATGCTCAAAACCTTGTATGAAGCCAATCAGTGGAAATATCTCACCTTGTTAGATTATTCAAATTCATATATTAAGGATAAGGAATGTTTAGAGCTTTTAACCAATTTTGGATGCTTCTACCTCAAAGGTCCACAACATGGGTACGCATCAGCAAATTATAGTGATTTTCACATATGAACAAAACATACCTGAAATAGTTCAGAATTTTCAGCAGTGCACTAAAACATTGTATGTGAGATATCAAATCCTGCACATAGTCCTTTTCCCATTTTCTTCATTAAAATTGGCTATGCTTTTGAGTGAATGCAATGTGAACATCCCCTCTTGGGATTAGGTTTAACTGCCAATTTTTCCAAGAAATAACATCGCTTGTGTAAGCACCAAAGGATGCTACTACATCAGTGACAAACAGTTTATTAAACAGTAATTTAGAGCAGTATTTTGCTGTTGTATATTGGTCTTTTGAAATCAACAGTATAGAGAAAGCTCTAAACCAGAATTATCAAACAGTTGCATCAGACGCTAATCTAGATGCTTAAAATTTGAAATTCAAATAATATATGATGAAAATCAGGCTCAGGCACGTTTTCTTTTGTAAATATGAAATCAGTTTTCTTGAAATAGTTGCCATTTTAAATTCAATTAGAGCTCTACCATGATACTAGATTTTGTTTCATTATGATTTTTTTGTAGATTGTAATAACCCCTTGTGTTATCCAATTCAACAACTTGCAAATGCTTGTGTTTTGCTTGGTTTTGTGATGATTTGTAATTTAAATAAATAAAATGAAGAAGTTGCTAGGCAAGAATAATATATAATATTTTTAATTTAATCAAATATGCTTTCCGACATCAATGTTCATATC
Organism: Chamaecyparis obtusa; assembly: GCA_027943335.1. NCBI lineage: Eukaryota > Viridiplantae > Streptophyta > Pinopsida > Cupressales > Cupressaceae > Chamaecyparis > Chamaecyparis obtusa. Next base: position 1,177,137 of record BSBK01000559.1, read on the forward strand.
TGTATGTAATATAGAGGACTTTTGCAAAATCTGGAAATGATTATTAGCACTCAGGAATTCTAAGACAACAACAAATGATCCAACAAATTCCAATGCCTAGATTTCTGGGTGAACACATGGTATTGCTGGAGTAAATTCAGACTAATATTAAATGTCAAATAAGCTCCCGTATGTAGCCGCCTAGCAAAGAAAGCTCTTCCTTAGACATTTGGGTGAGACGCTGGACTGTAGCTGCAATTTGATGCTTGAAATCTGGTATAAAAGGAAGTCAATGGTGAATATTTGGGTCAAAATTAATGAACCTTCAGAAACCTTCAAATTCTTGATGTATTTCTCCAACTAAAGTACAAATAGAACTCCTATATGAAGTCCTCCAAAGCAATAATTTGGATGACCTCTCACAACCTCAAAACTGCAAAAACAATGAAGACTGAACAATCTCCAATGCCTTGGTAGAGCTGAAACCCTTGTTTCAATTGCAGAAACTCCAAAGACACCAAATTTGCAAAGACAGATGATCATGAATAATGAGGTTGATTTGCTTTTTGATGTGCTTTTATAACCCCAATCTCCTTAATAGCATTTAAATCCACTGTTAGGTTTTTAATAAAATTTTATAATAAGTTTTCAAACTTGGGTGCTCATATTCATGGATTATAAATGCACTCTAATATCATTTAAGATAATATAACTTGTGTGCACATTGACTTTATAAAATACTTTAATATTTTGGCCTCCAAAATATAATCCATTAATTGCACTTTAAGTCACTTAAATGAAGGGTCATGACCCCATTGAATATAAAGTGAACTTAAAACATTATAATTGCACTTTATAAATAATTTTTAATAAAGTAATCACTTTATTAATAATTAAAATAACATAACTCCACAAATAATCATTATTTCTCAATTCCGTCTGAACTTGGAAGTCAATCATTGTGTCCAATGTGCACCCAACTACCTTACTAAAAATAGTAAGGGTCCCTCTCTAATCAACCACTGACTTACTATATATAGTAAATCTCTCATTATCTGATCAAACCAACTGTGCATTGCAATCATAGCCTGTTCAGGCGTCCTATAAATAGTAACCCTGACTTTCTTGAAATACTCACTATAAATAGTAAGTTAGCCAAACTAATTCCAACGGAGGCCAAACTTGAACATATATTGAGCTTTGACGGAGAATACACACTGATTTCTGCCAAAAGGGGACCCTCTATCCAACTGCCTTAGCCTACAAGGGTTAGTGATAGGCTAATCCAACAAACAACCTACAAGGGCCAATGATAGGCTAATCCAACAAACTCTGATGCTCGCGAAAATGAGGACATTACATGGATGCAGTGTGCCTTATTAGTTGCAGAGAGAAGTTTGGGCTTAAGTTATTTGTATCTGAATCTCACATAATGACTCTTCAACAACATAAATATTTCCTCACAATAAAACAAAGATAGATGGACATGCTTTGCCAATTCAAGTAGCTCTACTATGCTACTAAATTTTGTCTCATGAAATTTTTGTAGACAATAATGTTTCCGTATTTTTGGGCCCATGTTTTCTTTATCTGAATCTTTTGACATAACTACTCTTCAACTACATAATTATTTCCTCACACAAAACAAAGATAGATAGATACACTTAGAAGCATAAAAAATTGTGTAGAAACATTTGTTATTTCAGTGGTAAAATGTACCTCTTAAACAGTCATATGAATTGCTAAGCATGTACTTTGCAAGTTAAAATAGCATCTTTTTTTTTCTTCTGCCTAATGGTTATCAATGTTTTTCTTCCAGGAGTTATGAGTTAATGGAGAAGATATTTAAGATATATGTGTACAGGGAGGGCCCAAAACCATATTTTCATCAACCAGAACTGAAGGGGATCTATGCATCAGAGGGATGGTTCATGAAGTTGATGGATCAAAACAAACAGTTTGCTGTGAAAGATCCATGGAAGGCACATATGTTTTATTTGCCTTACAGTCTTCACAGGCTGGTTGAGGGGATGTATGATCCAAATTCTCACAACATGCATCCAATATCATTGTTTCTGAGGGACTATGTCAACATGATTGCTGCCAAGCATCCATTCTGGAATAGAACACAAGGTGCTGATCACTTCTTTGTTGCCTGCCATGATTGGGTAAGCTAGGTTTGTCCTTTGATTTTGAAAATGCTAGAGGCTTTTTTTTACCACTGAGTATTATTTTTCATTTCTATTAAGTTTTTAAATGAAGTTATATTTGTTATAACAATCAAGATTTTCTAGATATTAATTTATTTTTCCAAAGTTCTATTATGTAATTGCAAAGCTTACATTTCTTGATGCAATTTCCCTCTAACATATATATTCCTCTTTGTGGGGCACTATCAATTACATTGTAATTTCTCAACGAATGTATCCGATTTCAATAATATTTGAATCACAGCAGAACTCCTTATCATCTTATAAGTTCAACTTCACTTGGAATGAAGATAATATATACAACCAATAACACAAATCCACATAGTGGAAAGCATAAATGATCCTTGAATTTGTGGCCACCATTTTGCTTCCATTAATCATTAGAATTCACGTTACAACAACACACCAAGGAATTTATTTCGTCAACTTGCTTATAAATAAACTTAACCATTGGTGATAGTAGTACATCATTGAAATGTATTGGCGTGGCCTTTCTACTTCTTTAGTGACCTGACCTCTTTTGTTAAATTGGCGTAAGTATCCGGTTAAATTAACCTCGTCATTTGTCTCCAGTCATTACTACATGCTATCTTTGTATATCAGTCCAACTTGCAATATCTTGGTTGCAATTTTCCTTTGTGAAATCAGATGTTAGATACATTACGGTCCAATTGCATTGTCAAGTTTCTTGAGGTCATTTCATGGCACACCGATTACATTCTCTTGTCATGTTCATTGGCATGAAATAAACGATTTGTGTCCACCAATCATCTACTCTTTGGAAGAAAAGAGATGACTAATACTTCTCTAGTGAAAGAATTATTGAGGCGAAGGAGTATATTTTTGACATGACACAAAATGTGTCAAATTTTTCTAGAAAAAAATATTTTGTTTGCATCAACATTTCAGATCAAACTTTGCGAATGAACATTAGGACGAGGAAGAGTGATGGGTGGGTTACAGATTTAGCTCAGTAAAAAATGTAATATCCCCCTTTTAGCATGACCATGATAGTGGATGGATTTAGCCTATTACTGGGTCCTTGTAGGCTAATACTAATGATTAGCGGACCCTGTTGAGGGTCATGACTCTGTTTGGTGGGACTTACTATTTATAGTAAGTCAAGGGATGGTTCCGATGAGCTCAGATGAGTTAGAGGAGTTGAATGATGCTCTCAGTTTTTATTTTTGGCTTCTGGTTTGGGCTCTAACAATCTTGGAGGGAGTGTCTATTTTTAGTAAGTCACCCTGTCAAGTTCATTCATCGAATTTATTCATCAGGATCACTCATGTGTTGTTAGATTTTGATTTTGATGCTTCTTCAGTCATTTTCGCAAGACAGGTGAATTATGATTATTATTTAATTAAATACGCTAAGGTTTCTATTTTTGTTGGTATTGTATATTGGTCACCTTAGTGTTATAGCTTGTTGGAACCGGGTTGAAAAGCTTTAAATCTTGGGCATAGGAAACAATGACCTTGTGTGTCAGAAGATATATTGATGAAAAGATCATTTTTAGAGCCAAAGGGAGTTAATAAATTATATTATTCAAATATGTGCCTAAGTATAAAGCAAAGGGATTGTAAGTGAAAAGTGTCTTCATGAAGCTAACTATTGGAGTGATAAGGAAGATTTGTTTTATTATTATAAAAGCAATGGCTTGTTGCAAATGAAATCATTCTTGGATATCTTTTATTTGCAATTTGATGAGTTTGTGTTCGTGAGGGTTTGAAGTTTTTTCTTCTCAAGGCCAAGAATGATCTTCTTGCCGGTGTAGGCATTAGGAACCAACATCTAAGTTGGTGAACTATGCTAGATTATGTGCTGCGTTAGACATAACATATCTCAGACGGCTTTAAAGGGTAGCGATCTTCTGTTTAGTGGCTGTGATCTTAATCCCTTGGAGCAGCGATCTCATACATTGGCTGCGGTTATCATTCCATGAGCCCTGCGTTTACCATATTGGCTATGATATTGGTTTGAAAGGTAGCATGAGATCTCTACAAGGCTGCGAATATATTCTTATTGGCTGTGTCCATATTTTTACTGGCTGCGATCTCTCCATGGCAGCGATTCAACATCTAGTGGGCTGCGATTTTGTTTAGAGTCATCAATCAACCAAATCTAGGTTCCTTTGTTTGAATTAATAATTGTTGATGCATATATTTGGGCATTGTAAATACTTGCAGCTTGGTTTTAGCAAATGAATGGAATATTTATACTTAGCTTACAAGATAATGTGAATTTCATGTATAATCATATATTTTGAATTGCAAAATCATTTAAATACAAACATAGCAAACCAATTCACACCCATAAATCAAAACTTGCACATTGCATGTAAAGTGTTTGACAAAATGTCAAACATTCAAAATTGACAACCAAAATCAGAATTTAGGCAATATCCTAGTGTGGGATATTACAAAAAATGCCTGTGATGCCAAGGGAGGAGGCAAAGCCTAGGACATGTGGGAATCAAGAAGTCAAAAACATTATTAAAGAATGGGAAATTCTAAAATTTTAAATTTTAAATTTTAAAATGAAAGTTATAAGTTTGTAAATAAAATGAATGATAATGATATTATTCACAATTTAAAAATTTGCAAATGACTAGAACTTGACAAACCCAATTTTGAGTCAGACTTGGCAACTCAGCGAATTAAAAGAAATTTAAATTCCTTTTAAAAACATAAATTTCATGCAAGTTATGGTTACATAATGCATCAAATGAGTTTGCAGAACATTAAGGATGTGTTTTCCATTAGGTTTGAATTGAAAAAGTGCACAATATTTCATCAACATGTGAATGTGACAACCAATAAACATGACATATATCATCATAAAAAATTATATTTCCATGCAAGTTATAGCAATTTACAATTTTATCTTCCCTATATACATCTCCAATGATGGCCGAGGTTCTACTTGTAGTTAGTTGTATCTCCACTTGCAAACTTGAAGGAAATGGCTCCTCAAGCTCAAAATCATCATTAGCCATGATATCATGCAATTCAATTTCAATTCCTTGTCATGTCCCCTCTTTAGTGACATGTCATTTTTCAGTGGATTTGCCTATCATGGACTCTCATAGATAGATGGTTTTGGTGAGAGAGTCATTCTGATGATTATTTGGGGATTGGATGGTCTTATTTGCTTTTGGAGAGATGGTGTTTATCATATTTTTTATTATAATGTGTTATGTGGAGCCAAAATGTTATAATTTTGAGTTGAGTTGCACTTTTTATTTTATAAAGTTACTTTTTATATAAAAGTGCATTATAAAGGGATTTTATAAGAATATTTTATGGATACTTTTAGAAGTTCTAGTGGCTTCTTAGAAAAGTGAATTGGCCTCTCATTTGGACATCCCATGACTTGAGTTTACACTACTTTTCTCTTTGAGCATTTGTGGCGCCATCTTGGTCTGCAGATTGTCATTTGATCTTTAGGAACAAAGTTTCTTAAGGATTTGCATAACTGAGGAGGTGAAATATCTTTTGAAGGGTTGCACTTTGGAAGTGGTATTCAGCCATTTCAAGTTGAGCTTATTTGGAGTCCTTAGACTTACTTGAGGGTTTGAGTTTTTGATTGCAAGAGAAAAAAAAGCAGTCCGAAAAAGCAAAGTGAAAAAGCAGATCCGAAAAAGCAAAGCGAAAAAGCAAATCCGAAAAAGTAGAGCGAAAAAACAATCTGAGAAAGTTTTTGCTACAAGTCTAATTCAGTTTTCAGAATTTCAGGATAGGGTTTTGGAACCACATTTTTGCTCATATCTCCCTTATTACTCAGCATATCATTTTGGGTATTTTTGCATCGGATTTCTATCGTCGAGGAGATAAAGAAAGGTGCATTTTGGAGTCCCAAAATGCCATGATTTATTTTTAAGGAATTTTCAAAACTCCTAGGCTTTTTCGAAAATTGGCAAGGAAGTACATTTTCAGATTTGGGGTGACTTTGGCTTGGGTGTTGGCATCTTCAGCATTGGTAAAAATTATTGCAGCCATCTACAATCAGGTTCCTCACTTCTCATTTGGCATTTGGCATATTTTCTGAGAAATGTATGTTTTCAGCTGAGTACAAAATATAGCTTCAGCACTTTACTATTTTACATTGTACTTGTCTTTGTTTGCCATTTGGCATTATTGGTATCAAAGGAAAGCTAGGATTTTGCAAGTGAAAGGGCATTGTAATTTTTAGTCTATCTATATTGCAAACCTAGGGTTTGATGATCATATTATTGGCTGAAATATGTATGGCATTGTTGCAAATTGTTGATATATGAATGACATATGGTTTTGAGCAATTTCCTACATCATTGATTGTGTTTTAGATGGTATTTGGTTGCTATCTATTATTCCGAAATTTTAGGACAGCGAACTCATATATTGCAAAATAATTTTCTATCTACATTTTGAGTTACAATTTTGAGGGGTTTTTTAGTGGCCTATTGGTAAGGGTCATTACATTCCTCCTACTATTGCTACATCTTACTTTGCATGCCCCTCAAACTCAGCAATTTATCTTTTTGTAAAGAGAGGGTCCTCATCCAATGCCATCTACTTACTTTATAAATCAATGCCATCCAAGTTATTGTATCTTGACTAGCTATGACCTCCAAACTTTTTTGCTCAAAGGTGAAGTTAGTATTGCATGAAGGCGACCATTGAGGCACTTTTGTGTCAAATTGTTGTACTTCATGTCAATGGCCTCAACAAGCTCTAGTTGCATTCTCATGGAGAAATGCTACAAGGTTGGGATGAAATTCAAAGAATTATCTTTTAAAGTCTTGGGGATTTTCCCCCCATCGTCCTACAAGTAGTTGCAAAGAAAACATTAAAATTTCTGTAAGTAAGATATAAATTTACACCAAAGATTTGACATTTTGAAGTGAAGTGAAGATTGAGGTTCCTTGACACTTGGTTTTTGGGTAGCTCTCCCTCAAGTAGTTAGTGATAAAGCAAAGAATCTCCTATCAACACACTTATATTTAGAAACTCCATAGTTAGATGCTTAACCTCAACCTCAACCTCAAGTGACATCCTTTCGGTACATAGAAAATGTTCATGCAAATTACATACATTTCTAGAGCTATTGTGTAAATTCATTGTTTAGAGTTGTGTAAACTACCTTTATATCTACTACTATTTTCTTCTCAAACCTTTTTTGTTGTTGCAATTGTCTCTATTTGTCTCTTTGTATCTTCTCTTCAAAATACTATCTTTCTACTCTTTCCTTTTGTTTCTCTTCTTATCATAAATTAACTCGCGCAATAAATTTCCCCCAAACAAATTGAACTATTGTTCAAAATCCAAATCTAGGCGTCAGAACAAAGCCCCTAAGAATTAAATGTTTTGTGGTAATAGTAGGATTGTAGTGGGAAAGATCCAAGAGATCTCGGTCAATGATGAGGCATACGTTAGACATAAATGTTAGACATAAATGCTTTGACTTAGGATTGCTGAATTCCAACACTTCCCCTTTATCTTGAGTATTCTTTATGCTCATTTCGTACTTTTGAAGTTAAAATTGTTCATGTAGAGCTCTTTCGAATCTCACTTCCCAAAGCTCTACTATAGTTTGACCATTTCAGAGCTCAATTTCTGGAGCTCACTTGGTCCCACCTTCCAAAGCTCTTCTCAATATCAACTTTCGAAGGTCTTCTATAGTTTGATTGTTCTAGAACTTAATTTCTGGAGCTCAACTTTTGGAGCTTTCAGAGCTTGACCTTTCATGAGCTTAACTTCCAGAGATTTGGAGCTCAACCTTTCTGGAGGTCAACTTTTGTAGCTTCTAGAGTTCAACCTTTTTGGAGCTTAACTTTCGGATTTTGTAGAGTTTGACCTTTATGGAGCTCAACTTTAGGAGCTTGACTATACGTGACTTCTAGAGTTCAATTTGAGGGATCCAAAGATGTTGCCAATACATCCATGATGCCCAAAGTACTTCTCAAGCACTCAAGACTATATCTTGTGAGTGGTTTGATAAAAATATTTGTGAGCTACTAACCAGACTTGAGATACAAAACTCTGATTTCTCCTTGTTCTACCAGCTCCCTTATGAAGTGATATCTAATCTCAATGTGCTTGCTTCATCCATGGAAGACTAGTTGCTTTGATAAGGCTATTAATTATACCATAGTTAAAGGATTTGGACTATGCTCAAACCTATCAGCCCAAAATTTTGACTCGAACTTGGGACTCGGCACAAATTCGGCAAAACGAACCTTATAATTACATAAAAATAGAAATTAATGCATTCTAGAGAACATAAAAGCCCAATTTGACTATTAAATTTTCATAATTCTAACTTCCATGTCATATGATCCTTAAACTCTCAAAATTTGAAATTTCACAATTTCAAAGTCGAACAATTAATTAGTAAGGTGGACATCATCTCATTCTTCAATAGTTCGTTAACCATAAGGATCAATCTCAACCAAGTCGATGGAATCATGTGAAATGCCCTCCACCTTTCTAGTTTGAAGGTGAAGGTTGTATTGAATGAATAAAAGATCATTGAGGCGCTCTTGGTTCATCTTGTGCCTCTTCTTTGTGTGAATGCTCCCAAATGGACTCCAATTGTGTTCACACCCAAAAGCACCATAGGGCTGGGACAAAATATGGATGGCTAGCCTTTGAAGATTTGGCATGGGAGCACCATAATTATTCCACCATAAATGTACAAAAGAACATTTAAAAAATGTATGAATTTATTAAAAAAATATAAGAATTAAGTAAAAAATACAAGAATCAAGTTTCTAAATTGTACAAGTAGTATTGAGCTAAAAATTAAAACATCTTTTTCACCTAGCTGTTGTATTTCTCTTCTTTGAATTGCTTGAATTGAAGATAAGAGCCTCCCCTCTCCTCTACACCCTTGTAGACCTTGAATATATAGATGAAATATAGCAACTTAATTATTATTTTTGTAAAATGGATGTTCCTAGAGAGTCGACATTGCCAAATTCAGAAATAAGATAGAGTAAATCAAATTTAGTAAATCTCACTTTCAACTCAACAAGAACTTTTTCTCTTATCTCAACATCTAGCACCATCTTATCAATATTAGAATAATATTTATGTTTCTTATTAATGCTCACTATTGTATCTTATTGTATCTCCGTAAATATTAGAATGTTTCTAATATTTAGGTGTAGTCTAGAATAGAATGTTTCTATTCTATTCGACTCTCCTCTTTGTATAGATAGATCATTTGATCTCTGATTAATCAGTCAAGTATTCTGCCATTTATGTTTGTAACATGGTATCAGAGCCATTATAAGGAATTTTTCGAAAACCCTTATAATTTCGTGACTGAAATTTTCGAAATTCTTTAGGTTTGTTTTCTTTCGAAATTTTTTGAAAATCTGGGCATAGTCTTTTCTGAGTGCAGTTTATGGTGTCTTTCTTGCACGAATAGTGCCGTTTTTGACTTCACAATCCAAAAACGACTTCATTGGTGGAAGCCAACAGTGTTTTGTTTCACAAATCCGCCATTATTATCAAGAAATCTGAGTTTTTTTCAAGCTTTTTTCAGCCAGTGCCGTTTTTTTTCGAAACCCTAATTTTTGGGCTTGGAATTTTTTTTTGATTACAGATTCTTGGTGGGTTTTTCAAGATCTCAAATGGGTTGTCGTCAGATTTTTCTGGGTGCCTCGATTTTTGTGCCTCAATTTTTGAGCCAGCGGATTCGGATTTTGACATCATATTATTTCTAGGTTTTTCGAGCTCTCTTCTGGGTACTTCTCCATTTTTTTTGGGTCTTTCATTTTCTCACCTCAAAGTTTGTGCCATTTGAGATATTCACATATGAGCATCTGTATCAGCAGCATCAGAAGTCGGACTCAATTAAAAAGCAAGCCAATGATGCCCAGCACTCAGAGCAGAAAGAATCTATCTACCATGCCTTTATGGCTAACATACCTACAGATCATGTGAAATCTTCTGCCTGGTACATAGATTCCGGTGCCTCCCGACATTTCACTCATAGGCATGATTGGTTTGTTGAATTCACCCCCTATTCTGACTCAGTAATCTTTGGAGGCGGCGAAGAATACAATATTGTCGGCAAGGGCCATGTTCAGATTCAGTCCGGAGGAAGAAGACTCATGTTCCTCAATGTATGTTATGTTCTTGGCATGAAACATAATCTTCTGTCTGTTAGTCAGATTATGAAGCACTCCCCTCAGTTGGATGTCGTTTTCAGTGGAAATAAGTGTTCGATTATTGATCGTGCTTCTCGCACTACACTTGCTGTCGGTCTTGAGGGTCATGGTATTTATAGGCTTGTAGATTCAGGCGATTCCCTTGAGCGTGCCTTCATCGCCAAATCATTTGCTCTCAGCAGCCTCTGGCATCAGCGATACAGTCACCTGAACATTCAGTATCTAGCACAACTTGTTCGGGATGATTTAGTCCATGGCCTACCTGATATCCAGACCCAGAACCATCGCGTTTGCGGAGCTTGCCAAGCAGGGAAGCAACATAGGACACCATTTAAGGATGGTGAATCATGGCGGGCATCTAAAGTACTCCAACTGGTCCATGCTGATGTATGTGGTCCTCTGAATACTCCTTCTGTTACTGGGAACAGGTACTTCTTACTCTTTGTGGATGATTTCAGTCGCAAAATGTGGGTATATTTTCTTAAGCAAAAATCAGATGCTTTTCTTGTATTTCAGCAGTTTAAAGCCCTAGTAGAAAAAGAGTCTGGTTCCCCCATCCGTACTCTTAGGACCAATAATGGGGGGGAATTCTGTTCTTCTGCTTTCTCTGCCTTCTGTACTACTCATGGCATTAGACGTCAGTTCACCACACCTCACACCCCTCAGCAAAACGGTGTTGTAGAGCGTCGAAACCGTACCAACACAGAAATGGCTAGGGCTATGTTAGAGCATAGAAATGTTCCCAGAAAATATTGGGCAGAAGCAGTATCCACATCTGTCTACCTTCTTAACTGGTCACCCACCCTTGCAATTAAACATAAGACTCCTGAGGAAGCATGGTCTGGTCGCAAACCTAGGATCAACCATTTGAAAGTTTTTGGCTCTCTAGCATATGTATGGATTCCTGATGCCAAATGCGCTAAGTTGGATTCCAAAAGCCAGAAATTCATGTTGACAGGATACAGTCACACACATAAGGCCTACAGACTGATTGATGTAAACACTGATCGTTTAATCTTCAGTTGTGATGTTGTGTTTGATGAGGAACTCGGACCATTTCAGCGCTCTGCCTCCCCGCTGCATTCCGAGATTTAGTCTTCAACAATCTCTGACTTGGGTCCTTCTATTTTATATGAGTCATCTGATGCTACTGATACACCACCTCAGCCACCTCCAGATAACACAGCTCCTGCTCCCGCTCCTCATCCAGCTATTCTAACAGCATCTGATATTGGCTCCTCTACTCTTCGGCTAAAATGGTGGGCTCAAACGATTCGTGATCTTCGTCCTGATGAACTCATTGAGGCTAGAACCTCCAGAAATAAGAGCATTCAACACAACACAGTTAATGTTGCTCTTATGGCCAACATCCACAGTATCCCTGAGCCCCAGACATATGCAGAGGCCAAAGGAATTCCAGAATGGGAATAGGCAATGGATGCTGAGCTTCAGAGTCTTCAAAAGAACCACACCTGGGTTCTTTCAGATCTCCCTTTTGGGAAGAAACCCATTAGCTATAAATGGGTCTATAAGGTCAAGTACCATGCAGATGGTACCTTGGACAAATACAAAGCTAGACTTGTTGCTCGAGGATTCACCCAGCGCGAAGGCATTGACTATGAGGAGACCTTTGCCCCGACAGCCAAGATGAGCACTATTCGCCTTCTTCTTGCCATTGCAGCTCAGTATGGTTGGAAAGTTCATCAGATGGATGTGAAGAGTGCTTTTCTCAATGGTGAATTACAGGAAGAAGTCTACATGATGCAGCCGCCAGGTTTCAAGGTTGCCGGTTCAGAACCAAAAGTATGTAGACTCCAGAAGGCCCTCTATGGTCTTAAACAGACCCCTCGGGCTTGGTACACAAAGATTGATCAGTACTTGGTTGCTCAGGGATTTTAGCGTAGCCCGTCAGACAGTAATCTGTATATTAGACACTCTGGTAATGATATTCTTTTCCTTGTTGTCTATGTGGATGATTTGATCATTACTGGGAGTTCAGAACATTTGATTTCAAAAATCAAACAGGATTTGTGCAAAACTTTTGATTTGACAGATCTCGGATTGCTTCATTATTGTTTAGGTATTGAGGTTTGGCAGACTGACAACAGTATTTTTTTGTCTTAGTCCAAGTATGCCAGAAATTTGCTTGACAGGTTTCGAATGCAGGATTGCAAACCTGCCTCCACTCCTATGGAGACTGGTCTGAAATTGTCCGCACAATCTGATTCTCCTCCTGTAGATGAAACACTCTTCAGGCAACTAGTAGGTAGTCTCATCTACCTTACTGCTACTAGACCTGATCTCAGTTTTGCAGTCAGCTACATCTCACAGTTCATGACGAACCCCAAGACTGATCATTGGATTGCAGCGAAACGTGTGCTGCGCTATGTACATGGTACTTCAGATTATGGTCTTCTTTACACAAGGAGTGCTACTCCTCAGCTTAGTGGATTCACCGATTCCGATTGGGCCGGCTTAGTTGATGACAGGAAATCTACTTCTGGCAATGTGTTCAGTATCGGATCTGCAGCAGTTACCTGGACCAGTAAGAAGCAACAGGCATGGGCACTCTCCTCTACAGAAGCAGAATATAGAGGAGCTGTCAAGGCAGCTTGTGAAGCAGTTTGGCTCCGTCAGATGCTTGCAGATATGCATATTCCTCAAGCAGGTCCGACTTCTTTGTTTTCAGACAATCAGGGAGTACTCAAACTTGCCAAGAACCCAGTGTTTCATGAACGAACCAAGCACATAGAGCTTCATTGCCATTACATCCGACAGTTAGTAGAAGATGGATCTATTCAGTTACTCTATGTCCCTACCTCAGAGCAGCCAGCAGATATTTTCACAAAGCCCCTTGGTCCTGACAAGTTTGTTAAATTCAAGGGATCTATTGGTGTAGTAAATAGATTGAGCATTAAGGGGGGGTATTAGAATAATATTTATGTTTCTTATTAATGCTCACTATTGTATCTTATTGTATCTCTATAAATATTAGAATGTTTCTAATATTTAGGTGTAGTCTAGAATAGAATGTTTCTATTCTATTCGACTCTCCTCTTTGTATATATAGATCATTTGATCTCTGATTAATTAGTCAAGTATTCTGCCATTTACGTTTGTAACAATCAATGCATGAAATAACACCAACCATGACCTCGTCAGCCTTAAATGTATCAGAGAAGTAGAACTTTGGGTTTAGGTAGTAGGCCAAGGCATGTATTGGTTGGTGGATTTTTTTTATCTACGATCAATGTTGCATCAAATGATTTCATATTTCTTTTGTTTGCACCATATTAATGCAAAATGGCCTCTTTGGCCTTATCCATGGCCTCATAGAGGAAACCCATTGGCATGCCATCCCCATTCATCATATGAAGAACCTTGACCAAAGGTTTAGTCATCTAAAAGATTGAGAATAAAATTGAAATTATTACAAAACTAACCCCTAAAAAAACAGCAAATAGATAATTTCGTATAAAGTTTATGTTTGTATTTGTCATTTACCCTAATTGGTATGTCAAATTGTAACCCTATTGTGAATTGATAAATAGCCCAATCACAAGCCTAGAATTTACAAACAAATCAATACCACCAATAGAGCTCTAAATCAAGTGCATGTTCATGAAATAAACCAATATGCCTTCACACACATTGATAAGCTTGATACCATTGTTCTCCAATCCTTCAAGATCTTGTAGATAATAGCATTGCTCTCATCATTAAGCACTAGCATAAGATGACATGAAAAGAGTGGATTGTGGTTGATTGATGATGTATGCAAAATAACAATATGATAGCAAGATACCAAATTGGTAGCATGTAGGCAAGAATACTCAAGTGGTTGTTAAGCCAAATGAGAGGAAAAATATTTTTTTATAAAAGCCTCCAAAAGAATCAAGGGTTTAGATTAAGAGGCTAAGATTAAAAGGTGAGACGAGAGTGAATAAGATTAAGAGGTTAAATCAATGGAGTGATGAGATTAAGAGGTTAAATCAATGGAGGGATGAGATTAAGAGGTGAACTTTTAGTAACACATCTTTAAGTTCAATGAACCTGTTGAACCAATTTTTTATTTTGTTCTTTTTATGTGAAGGACACTTAGAAATCAGAGAAAAGACATGAAAAGGATCAAGATTTAATATCTCCTTAAAAACATGTGTTGGAGGCCTTTTTTCGCTACTGCGCGGGTTGAGAAAATGAAGGTTGTGAAATAGCGAAATTTCATGTTTGTGCGAAGGTGAAGAGCAAAAGTGGTGAAGTAGGGAAATTTCACTATTACTCAAATAAAGGATAAAGGACTCGGGAAATAGTGATTTTTTGCTATTGCCCAGGCCACATTTCAAAGGATCGCGAAATGACGAAAAATGAGCATTTAATGTAGGGGTGGCCAATTTGATGACGCAGAATGCATATCCCGAATACCAAGAAGTTTTGTCAGAAGATGTGAAATAAAGGCTTGAAGGATAAATTGGCACAAGATATATTGATACAATTTCTTTGAGGTTCACAAATCAGAACGGATTTTATCAGAAGAAAATTCATGAGAAAAACATGCCTAAAAAATGTTGTAATTTATACATGCTTCAAAAATGATGTCGACAGAGGGTGCAAATGAGTGAAAATTGCAAATCTAAAAACGACCCAGTTCAAAAAATCCAATTTCCAAGCCGCGGTCAAAATCTTAGCTTTTCACGAGATGTTTTGGGTTTTCGATCAAAACCAAATCCAATGGATAGGTAGTTATTAGTTAATTTGTTGATTAGGGTTTTTGACGCAAGGGCAGGGTCCGGAGGGGCCAAACAATGGCACACCGTAATGATCCAGCCTGCTTAACAACACGCGGAAGCAACAACAACACAATGAGAGAGAGAATGCAAGATCTTTCATTAATTTTCATCAAATAGATTCATACAAGCCGGGCTGTAAGGCCTTCCCGGTTACGGCTTGATATTACAATGATTTACAAAAGTCCTCACATGCGAGGATCTGCCAACAATCTCTAATCTAATGTCTTCTATCTTTTGTCCAAAACTGACTCCCAAAACTCTAACCAAACAACTACATTTATACAAGAGGCTACCGAATTGAGTCGGCCTTCAGATCTATAATCAACGGAAGAAACGGTCAGATTTGGGACCGCACGCTTTCCAATGATTGATTCCAGCATAAAATTCGCGACCCATAATCAATGCACAAGTCGGCCTCAATAGAAACTCAAAATAAACTACTCGGTAAGCAAGGATGACCGAGCAACAGACAAGCACCACCGAGCATCAAAGAAACAACCGACCACCCAGGAGATAACCGACCATCCTCGGTAACCAAAGGAAATCGACTAACTACTGACCAACTCGGTCAAAGAAGGAATCGAGCAACACAGATTAACTCCAAAGTGTTTTTGGTGACACAGGATTGCCAAGGACCCGAGATGCTCCTGCATCAGACACTTGGGGTTATTTTGAAATGATTCTCCGAATCATTTGGTAGGTATGATCCGAGCTGCATCCAATTCAGACTGTGAAATCCATGAATTGTCTTCAATCAGTCTATTCTTCCACTTTACCAGATATTCCATATACTGTTTTCCTCTCGTACTCTTGCCAATTCTTTGCTCTAAAATCTGTTCAACTTCCTCTTTTTGCTTCTTAAGATATTCCATCGGTATTGCCATGTCTTCATCAGGTTCATGATACTCATACAAATCAGCAATGTTGAAAATAGGTGATATGTCCATGTCATTAGGTAACTCAATCTCATATGCATTTCCACTGTCATATTTCCTCAAAATCTTGCAAGGTCCAAACTTCTTCATCTTCAGCTTCCCATATGTTCCAACTGGAAATCTACCTTTCTTCAAATGAACCATCACTTCATCACCAACATCAAAAGCTTTATGTCTCCTTGATCTATCTGCTCTGTTTTTGTATTTCTGATTAGTCTCTTCCAACTTCAGCTTCACATCTTCATGCAATGTCTTCATGTATTCAGCAAATTTTACTCCTTCGGCACTTCTCTTACTTTCATCATCAATGTCCCTCAGATCAGATATACCTCTCAGCTGTATGCCATTCACAATCTCAAATGGTGTTTTTCCAGTACTCCTATTCACTGAATTATTGTATGCAAACTCTGCTTGTGCCAACACAGAATCGCAATTACTCGGTGTGTCTCCAACTAAACATCTCAAAAGATTTCCCAAACTTTTGTTCACAACTTCAGTCTGTCCATCGGTTTGTGGGTGAAATGTAGAACTATATTTCAACTCAGTGCCAAATTTCTTCCAAAGAGTTCCAAAAGTATCCAACAAACTTACTATCTCGGTCAGAGATAATAGTCCTCGGTAATCCATGCAATTTGACAATTTCCTTAAAGAAAAGATCTGCTACATGTACTGCATCTGATGTCTTTCTACAAGGTATAAAATGTGCCATCTTAGAAAATCTATCCACAACAACAAATATAGAATCATTACCTCTTACTGTCTTCGGTAAGCCAAGAACAAAATCCATACTGATGTCAATCCAAGGTTTCTCAGGTACAACAATCGGTGTATACAATCCAGTATTTTGACTTACTCCTTTTGCAACTTGACAAACTCCACAACTTTTCACAAATTTCTGAACATCTTTGTACAACTGGGGCCAAAAGTATTTCTCCTTAAGCAAATTCCATGTTTTATCAATACCAAAATGTCCAGCCAAACCACTACTATGTTTCTCCTTTATCAGATTAGTTCTCATTACTCCTCACGGTATACACAACTGAATACCTTTAAACAACATACCTTCCTAAATAAAATATTCATTCCATTTAGTATCTTGTTGATCTTGAATAGGTGCTCTGCACTTTCTCCATGGCTCAGAAAAATCAGGATCAAACTCATAAGAATCTCTCATCTCATCAAAACCAAGAACTTCAATTTTCATCTCGGTCATCAAAGATCTTCTACTTAATGCATCAGCAACTCGGTTAGTGACTCCATTCTTATGCTTTATCACAAATGTATAACTCTGCAAATACTCAACCCATTTCATATGTCTCTGATTCAACTTATTCCGACTACCCAAATACTGTAAAGCCTTATGATTGGTATACAACACAAATTCACTCGGTATCAAATAATGTCTCCATTTCTTCAGTGCTTGAACAATAGCATAGAATTCTTGATCATACACAGAATATTTTCTTCTAGCATCATTCAACTTTTCACTAAAGAAAGCACCTAGAGAAATGAGTGGGCCATTGCTAGAGGAAGTGGTAAAAAATACACAACTTGTGGTTGATGATCAAAAGGAAGTATGGTGGGAAAGGCTACGACATCTTATCAAATGAATGGACAAAGGATGGAATAGGACTCCCCTTAACTTTTTAGTGGCTTCTAATTGGACATTGGTGTTCTTAAAGTCTATAGATGTCTCACATGAAGTAAAAAATGTTGAGATTTACTTCAATCTATTGGACAAGGTGATGTAAGAGGTTAGGGTTGAGAATGATGTCCAACTTATCGCACAACGTAACAACATATGTGGCTGCAGGGAGACTATTATAGAGAGGCATCCTACTGTTTCTTGGACTTTGTGCCAGGCATTTCTTGGATTTGTTGTTAGAGGACAATGGGAAGATTGGATGGGCAAAAAGTGTGGTTGAAGATGCTAAACAAGTTACCAAATTTATCTATAATAGTATTGGGTCCTTTCATTGATTAGAATGCACACTAATGGCAAGGATCTTGTGTGACCAAGAGTTGCACGATTGTCTAGCTGCTTCCTCAATTTGCAAAGCGTTCTTGTCACAATTCCTCATCTCAAGAAAATGTTTGTGTTTGATGCTTGGTTGGAGTCTCCATTTTCCAAAAATATTTAAGGGGAGAATACTGCAAGAAGAATCTTTTACAACTTATTAGTAAAAAATGAGGTTGTAGACACCTAAAAATGTCCTCAATTAAACAAACATTTTTATTTGGCACAACACACTCTCCGGCCCCACATGAAACGCTTTTGACTCAGAGCTATGAACCGGTGAGGTCACAAATGGGGATCTCATCCACAATTATCAAAGTTGAGGTTCAAACCCGTGAACACATTGGATTAGTAAGGTACAACCTTGCAATCACAATGGCCCAGCAAGGGTTTGAACCTTGGTGGCCACAACAACAACACCACCACTTAACCGACACACTATGGGATGAACCCCCACACTATGCCTGTATAAATTAAATAAATATTAACAAGACTAGTAACGTTGGCACGACATGCTCTCCAACTCCACATGAAACACTTTTGACTTGGAGCTATGAACCAATGAGGTCACAAATGGGGGGACCTCATCCCCTTAATACAAAGCTAAGGCCCAAACCCACAAGCACATTGGATCAGCGAAGGCACAAGCCCACGATCACAACGGCCCAGTGGAGGTTTGAACCTGGGTGGGGACAACACCACCACTTAACCAACATACTAAGTGTGAGCCCTATTTTTAATTTATTTATTATTTCCTTAGCCTCTTAGCTCTATTAATTAAATAAATATTTTATTTATTTAATTAATTTACTAAACTTTTCTCTCCTATAGTTAAATAATATATAATTATTATAATCCCACCTCTTTCCACTATTAATTAAATAAATGCTCCCACTTATTTAATTAATTATCTTCTTCTTTTTAATCCTAGCCCTCCATCTTGTTCACATAAATCATAATCCAAATCTGTAGTCATGTGACAAGTGTCTCATGTCTCTTCATTCCCCTTTTCTCTCTTCCCCATATGTCTAGGTTTTGTTGGTTCCCAAAATCGTAGATTGGAAATCCAAGAGCTTTGCCAATTCTCCTATTGGATTTACTTCAATCAGCCTTGGCCAACGAACATGAATAATCTAATTCCCCTGAACTTTAGGCTTCGCTAAACCTAGGCGGGTAAACCCTCACCCCAAACACAAAGGTGTTCTTCTATAGCGAATTTAAACTTTTCTTCTGATTTCTCAATATGTCAAATGTTCCTTGAGATTAATCAGAATAAGAATGTTTACTCCTTACTTGTGTTTGTTTGCTTTAGTTACTTATAAATACTTGAAAATGAAAAATGTCTAAAACAATGCTATAGGTATGGGATAAAATATCAGTAACTTCGAATATACAAGGATGAAATGAAAGAATTTCAATGCTCATGCAAATGTAAAAAACCTTCTTTGAGAAAATACACAAGCCAGTCCCTTATCCAACTAATTGGGCAAAATGTAGTCAAGCTTTGTTTGAACCCTCATGTACACTCTGCAATTCAATTTCAGATTCCTTCCTCTATGACATCAAGGATAAATCGATTATAATATTTATCTTAGTCTGAATGAATTTAATTCCTTGGCAGGAAACCAAACAGACGAGATAGTATAGACAAACCATTCATATACAACTCTTGATATTCAAAATAAATATTAACTTCAATTTTCTGACATCTAATAGATAAGAGGCAATCCTTAAAACTGAAAATTGCAAAGGACCAATTCAATAAAAAACAATGAACTTACTTCCTCAACCTTGGACAAGAAACAAGTTTTCTTTGTATTAATCAAAAAAGTGAATGCAATTGGTTTGCATATCAGTTGCAATCATCTATCCCTGAGTATTTTCCATTACAATATATTATCCAAAAATCTATTATATGATGCCCCCATCCTTTACATCTTACACCACAATATATATGTGATTGAATGGTTTTCACACCCCTTTAGGGTTAAAAGACACCACGCTTCATTAAAAACAAGAAACTTCTTTTGAAAAACTTAATCATCAAATTAACTAGTAACTACCTATCCATTGGATTTGGTTTTGGTCGCAAACCCAAAACATCTCGTGAAAAGCCAAGATTCTAACCGTGGCTTGGAAATTGGATTTTTTGAACTGGGTCGTTTTTAGATTTGCAATTTTCACTCATTTGCACCCTCTGTCGACATCATTTTTGAAGCATGTATAAATTACAACATTTTTGAGGCATGTTTTTCTCATGAATTTTCTTCTGATAAAATTCGTTTTGATTTGTGAACCTCGGTGAAATTGTATCAATATATCTTGTGCCAATTTATCCTTCAAGCCTTTATTTCAAATCTTCTGACAAATCTTCTCAGTATTCGGGATATGTACTCCACATCATCAAATTGGCCACCCCCCCATTAAATGCTCACTTTTTTGTCATTTCGCGATCCTTTAAAATGTGGCTTGCGTGATAGTGAAAAATCGCTATTTCGTGAGTCCTTTATCCTTTGTTTGAGTAATAGCGAAATTTCGCCACTTCGCCACTTTTTCTCTTCACCTTCACACAGACGTGAAATTCCCTATTTCCCAACCTTCATTTTCTCAACCCGCGTAGTAGCAAAAAAAGGCCTCCAACACATGTTTTTAAGGAGATATTAAATCTTGATCCTTTTCATGTCTTTTCTTTGATTTCTAAGTGTCCTTCACATAAAAAGAACGAAATGAAAAATTGGTTCAATAGTGGCTCTTTCTGGGGACATATACCCCCTGTGGGTATAGTGAGAATTCAGTTATCTCTGGTAGAAGAAGACCAAGTGCCAAGTCCATTGGGTTATAGAGTCTCTACATATTCAAATAATCTTATCAAATCTTATTTGGTGGCCCTGGGCCACCAAAATATGGAATCAACATTTGCCCCTGTCAAACACCTGATTCTGATCATGTAGCAATGTAAACATCCTGACAATATTATCATTCCCTTTCTTCATTATGTTTCATTTCCTGATTAATTGATTTCCTTTTTAACATCTGTGACAAGAAAATCTTAAGAGCACTTCCTTCTTCACACCTGGTTCCAGAGTCTTTTATCTTCCTTTGTGATAGATCAGAATATATATGAAATTTATTTTCAAAAGGATTTTGCCAAGACATGTATTTTGCTTTGACTATATTACTATTTATTATTTCATTTTCCTTCATATATAGTGAGTTTGAAAAAAAATTGGAATCATTCTGGAACATACTCTCTTCTATATCTTCTTTAAGCACTGGATTAAAAAATATAGAGATCTTAGACATACTTCCTTGTAAGCTTTCATGTGGCTCATTACACGAGATCATCTAGTGTATTATAATGCATACCTTCATTGAATGGATCTTCCTGAGATTCATCATGTGCTTCATCAACAGGACCAATATTTTTATTAATGTTACCTAGTGAAATTTCCTCCCATTCATGTACTGCATATAGTTCTATTTCAGCTCCACATTCCGGATACAATTCCACTTCACAAAATGGATCAAAATATGATTTACATTTGGGAAACATTTCTTCATATTCTTCTGAAGCTTTACTATACTAAAGATTTGAAAAGTTTTCAAAATTGTCTCCAAGCACACCTTCCCTACTATACTTGTCACTGTGTATGTATTCCTCTGATGTGTCATTTTCTTGGGAGTCTTCATCTACTTCATCAAATCTATCCCGAATATGCAGTAATCTATTATTCTGGTTATTTTGGCAGATTGAGAAAAATTTGGGACCACTTTTCTGAAGATGTCTTTTATATTCAATGTCTAATAAATTTGAGAGTTCTTCTACACTGAGAAGGTCTTCTTCCTCATCACTGATATCTGTTTCAACACAAGCGTTATCATGAATGGATTCTCTCTTAATCTAATCCAAAATTCATTCTTCTTCAGAATCTAGAACTTCATTAGAGCTTTGTACTCCTGTAGATTTCACGCTGCATTTGTCACCTTCTCGTCTTTCAATATTTGGAAACTCATCCAATAGAGACATACAAGGCTCTACTTCCCAGATGTATTCTTGATCCTCTTCATGTTCATAACACATGTTATTTCCTTCCTTCGCATCATGAAATTCATATTAGAACCATTCTTCAATCTCTCCATGATGAAATGCTTTGTGTAGGTAATGAATCATACGCTTTTCTTGCGTAATCCCTGAATGTCTTGGCAAATAGAATCATCACCTGTCCTTCTTCATCAATTTCATAATCTTCTATGAATAAATAGAATGCTTTTAAATGCTATTTTTCTGATTCACCATACTCACCATAAAACTTTGGTACAACTTGTGCAAGATGTGAAAATAGCTTATTAGTATCACATGGAAATTCTCTGAGATTTAATGGCCCATTGCCCTCTAGAATTAAGAATTTCTTCAACAAAATTTGAAACATTTTGTAACAAACTTTACACTTCTATCTAGGGAAGGAATTTTCATCTCCCTCTGGATCTTCTCCCTCAGTAAGGTCCCTAAATGAAATGTTTATTGAATAGAGTCGCCACCTCTCTACGAGGAAATTTTTATTTTGCTGGTCTTCTAGGTTCTTCCTTCCAGCAAAGTACTTCTAATGTCACCAAAGATTCCGGAAAATATTCTTATAAACAACTCCCCAGCAGAGTCGCCAAAACCACAGATTGGAAATCCAAGAGCTTTGCCAATTCTCCTATTGGATTTGCTTCAATCAGCCGTGGCCAACGAACATGAATAATCTAATTCTCCTGCACTTTAGGCTTCGCTAAACCTAGGCAGGTAAACCCTCACCCCAAACACAAAGGTCTTCTTCTATAGCGAATTTAAACTTCTTTGATTTCTCAAGATGTCAAATGTTCCTTGAGATTAATCAGAATAAGAATGTTTACTTCTTACTTGTGTTTGTTTGCTTTAGTTACTTATAAATACTTGAAAATGAAAAATGTCTGAAACAATGCTATAGGTATGGGATAATATGTCGGTAACTTCGAATATACAAGGATGAAATGAAAGAACTTCAATGCTGATGCAAATGTAAAAAACCTTCTTTAAGAAAATACACAGGCCAGTCCCTTATCCAACTAATTGGGCAAAATGTAGTCAAGTTTTGTTTGAACCCTCATGTAGACTCTGCAATTCAATTCTAGATTCCTTCCTCTATGACATCAAGGATAAATCGATTATAATATTTATCTTAGTCTAAATGAATTTAATTCCTTGGCAGGAAACCAATTGGACAAGAGATAGTATAAACAAACCATTCATATACAACTCTTGATATTCAAAATAAATATTAACTTCAATTTTCCGACATCTAATAGATAAGAGGCAATCCGTAAAACTGAAAATTGCAAAGGACCAATTCAATCAAAAACAACAAACTTACTTCCTCAACCTTGGACAAGAAATATGTTTTCTTTGTATTAATAAAAAAAGTGAATACAATTGGTTTGCATATCAGTTGCAGTCATCTATCCCTGAGTATTTTCCATTACAATATATTATCCAAAAATCTATTATATGATGCTCCCATCCTTTACATCTTACACCACAATATATATGTGGTCGAATGGTTTTCACACCCCTTTAGGGTGAAAAGACACCACCCTTCATTAAAAACAAGAAACTTCTTTTGAAAACTGATGCAGGAGCATCTTGAGTCCTTGGCAATCCTGTGTCACCAAAAACATTTTGGAGTTTGTCTGTGTTGTTCGGTTCCTTCTTTGACCAAGTTGGTCGGTTTCCTTTGGTTATCGAGGATGGTCGGTTATCTCCTGGGCAGTCAGTTGCTTCTCTGACGCTCGGCGGTGCTTGTTTGTTGCTTGGTCATCCTTGCTTACCGAGTAGTTTATTTTGAGTTTTTGTTGAGGCCGACTTGTGCATTGATTATGGGTTGCGGATTTTATGCTGGAATCAATCATCGGGAAGCGTGTGGTCCCAGATTTGACCGTTTCTTCTGTTGATTGTGGATTTGAAGGCCGAATCAGTTCGGTAGCCTCTTGTATAAATGTAGTTGTTTGGTTAGAGTTTTGGGAGTCAGTTTTGGACAGAAGATAGAAGACATTAGATTAGAGATTGTTGGCAGATCCTCACGTGAGGACTTCTGTAAATCATTGTAATATCAGGCCGTAACTGGGAAGGCCTTACAGCTCGACATGTATGAATCTATTTGATGAAAATTAATGAAAGATCCCGCATT
Source organism: Chamaecyparis obtusa (assembly GCA_027943335.1). Lineage (NCBI taxonomy): Eukaryota > Viridiplantae > Streptophyta > Pinopsida > Cupressales > Cupressaceae > Chamaecyparis > Chamaecyparis obtusa. The sequence goes on from BSBK01000559.1 coordinate 1,201,432, forward strand.
CTCTCGCTCACTATGTTGTTGCTTCCGTGTGTTGTTGAGTAGGCTGGATCATTAGGGTGTGCCATTGTTTGGCCCCTCTTGACCCTGCCCTTGCGTCAGGTGGTGTCAGAGCGAGATGAGATCTGGATCTAGGTCTGCGGATCTAGGTTTGTAGGTTCCTTCTTGTGAAACCCTAGTTGATTGTTGAGGGGTAGCAGATTGCGATCTGACCTGCAATTGCAGAGGGTTGTCAAGATGGTTCGTGGGAGGCGAGATGCGGATCTAGGATTGGCAGATATGCTAAGACAAATTGCTGCTAGATTAGAAGCTGTTGAGACAACCCAAAGAAGCGGTAGACATCTTGAGGATGTTAGTGATGATGAAGTTGAGGTGGAACAAGGTGATGCAGAACCTGCACCGGTGATGGATCAGGGTGAAGAAAGATTCTTGAAGGCTTTGACAAGTCTGAAGTCTACACCACATTTTAATCCTCCCGAGTATGGTGGAAAATTGGATTTTGATGAATTGGTAGATTGGATCACTGAGATGGAAAAATATTTTGAGTATGAAAACATTCTTGAAGACAAGAAAGTGAAGATTGCAAGCACAAAGTTGAAAAGTCATGCATCCTTATGGTGGGAACATTTGCAGCTGGATAGAAAGAGGAAAGGCAAAGACAAAATTAAGGTATGGAATAAAATGGTGAACAAATTGAAAGGAAAGTTCTTACCCTGTGATTATCAAATTTGTTAAGTTATAGCTTCATTCATATCATTTTATATATATATATATATATATATATATATATATATTATTTATATAATGATTATAAAGAATAGTTGTGATTATATTATTATCTTATTATCATTATTATGAAATATAATAATGATAATAACATAATAATATATATATTAATATCACATTGAATAAATCGAACTATGTTCGATGTTTACATTAATATGCAAAGTATCGACTAATGAGTCGATGTCTTTACTAAATGATTCAGGTGACTGCGATCATCACCAGTCACTTATGCATTAACATAAGCGACTGTTGTCAACAGTCGCTTATGCTAATGCATCAACGACTTAAAGAGTCGTGTCCATTCATTACGGAAGGGCACGTCTGTTATTATAACTGTTGCAAAGCATACTTATATGCGATGATTGTAGATTGGAAGAACAATCAATCACCACGGCATAGTTTCTTCAATCTGCAATCACAATATTATTACTATCACAGTATAATATATATATATATATATAGTCATTATATATACACAATCAAACATTATAAATTATAGCAGAAAATATATTCCAAGATCTTATTTCCTTAACATGGTATCAGAGCCTTGTTAAAGTGAATATAATTCTGAACTATTATTTGATTGAAGAAGAAAGATATTATTTAAAAGAAAAGATTCATTCACAAATCATTTAAAATGACCACCAGAATTAGGATGGAAGACAGATTGGAAGGAGCATCCAATTTTCTATCATGGAAAATTAGAATTACCACACTATTGCAAGAATTGGAATTAGAATCTTTCATAGAAGAGAAAAAAGACATACCTACAGACGAAGCAGAGAAAACAACTTGGAAAAGGAGGAACAATAAAGCCAAGAAGTTAATTGTTGATTCAGTCAAAGACTCTATTCTTCCAAGCATAGCAAGATTAACAACAGCATATGAGGTTTTCAAGAAAATTCAAGAAACATATGAGATAAACAATACAAGTCGAATATTAACCTTGAAGGAACAATTGTTGTCAATTAAGATGAATAAAGGGGAAACAGCTACATCTTATTTCCTTAGAATTGCTGAAATTCGAGATCAACTATTCTCTATTGGAAACAATGTAGAAGACATGGAATTATCTCTAATAGCACTAAGGGGATTACCAACATCCTGGGAGAATTTTATTCAATGCATAAGCACACGTCCACCTCTACCAAAATTTGATCAACTTAAGAACGACTGTACTCAAGAAGAATCAAGACTGATTACCAGAGGAATAGGTCTAAAGAAAGAGGGAGAAACACAAGCACTCAACACAAAGTCCCACAACAAAAAGAGAAAATCTTTCAAAAGAAAGAGGGGATTCAAAAGAGATTTTTCTAAAATCCAATGTTACAAATGTGATAAATATGGGCACACTCATCGACATTGTCCTGAAAGGCAAAAGACTCATGCCACCATAGCTGAAGCAAAAGAAATTCCACTCTTCTTTACAGCTCTCTCAAGTGAACTAAATTCCAATAATAGAACTTGGATAATTGATAGTGGTGCATCAAGACATATAACCGGATTCAAAAATCAGTTTGAAGCACTTGAAAATTACTCAACCGAAGAAGTAACTATTGGGGATAACTCCACCTATCCAGTAAAAGGAATAGGGACCTGTACTATCAAGATAAAGAATGGAGTATCCTTACAACTTAAAGATGTTCTATTTGTACTTGGAATCAAAAGAAACTTAGTTTCTATATCAGGACTAGCAGATCAAGGGTTTCGTGTCACCTTTAATGAAGACAAAGTTCTACTATGGCCTAAAAATTCAAATATAAAAAATGCCACAGTTATAGGGACAAGAGATGGTAGTTTATACAAACTATGTAATGATCAGAAAACTGCACTAACTCATGAAATTACAAACCACAGTGAATTATGGCATAAGAGGTTGGGACATCTAAGATATAATGCCCTACCTATGATAAACAAAATCACTACAGGTCTTCCACACTTAAAAGCTGATCATTCTGGTATTTGTAAAGGTTGTGCACTAGGGAAGAATATAAAAGGATCTTTCTCTACAAGTGAGCACAAATCTAAAGTAATCTTAGAATTGATCCATACTGACTTGTGTGGACCCATGTCAACACCTTCCTTAATAGGATCACTATACCATATTATCTTTGTTGATGACTATTCTCGGAAAACCTGGATATACTTTCTTAAGGTTAAAGAATCAAGTGAGGTACTATCTAAATTCAGAGAATTCAAAGCACTAGTAGAAAATCAAATAGACAAGAGAATAAAAGTATTAAGATCAGATAATGGAGGTGAATACAAATCTGACATATTTAAAGAATTCTGTAATTCTGTTGGGATTAAGAGGGAGTATACTGTGCCGTATAATCCTCAACAAAACGGAGTAGCAGAAAGGAAGAATAGATCCATAATTGAAGCAGCAAAAGCCATGATGCTCGATCAAAACCTTCATACATCCTTTTGGGCAGAAGCTTCAAATACAACAGTATATATTCAAAATCGGTGTCCACACTCCATACTAGAAAATATAACACCAGAAGAGGCATTCACAGGGATCAAGCCAGATCTAAGTCATCTCAGGATATTTGGATGTCCTGTATATATTCATGTACCTAAAGAAAAGAGGACTAAACTAGAACCATCAGGTAAGAGAGGTATACTTGTTGGTTATAGTGAAAACACAAAAGGGTATCGAATCTATATTCCAGGACAAAAGTCTGTTGAGATAAGTAGAGATGTAAAATTTGATGAAAATAGCACATTTAAAAACTTTGAAGAAGATAACATCCCAGAGATAGAAGAAGACATCACTGCTGAAATTGAGAGGGAGGATATAGAAGAACCTGAACTTCCTGTCATTGAAAATGAAAATACTAATATAATCAATGGTAAGAAAAGGCCATTATGGGCAAGGCAAATAATTAAAGAAAATAATGTAGAACCAAATGAAATATCTCATGACAGTAAAAGGACAAGATCTCAAAAATGTTATGTAGCTCTTATAACTGAAATCAATAACTCAGAACCATCAAATCCTAAGGAGGCATTATCTAATCAAGCATGGAGAGAGGCAATGATTGAAGAATATCAATCTATAATAAAGAATGATGTCTGGGACATAGTACCTAGACCTAAAAACAAAACCGTTGTCTCTTCTAGATGGCTATTCAAAACTAAATATGCTTCTGATGGAAGTGTTGAGAAGCATAAAGCTCGGTTTGTTGCTAGAGGGTTCTCACAGAAAGAAGGTATTGACTATGAAGAAACATTTGCTCCTGTAGCTCGGTATACATCAGTCAGAACCATTATTGCTATAGCAGCCTCTAAGGGGTGGAAGATACACCAGATGGATGTGAAAACAACATTTCTAAATGACACTATTGAAGAAGTATACTTAGAGCAGCCAAAAGGGTTCATTATACATGATGCATCTAAATATGTTTGCAGACTCAAGAAAGCACTATATGGGTTGAAACAAGCTCCTAGAGCTTGGTATGAAAGGATAAACAGCTATCTTTCAAAACTAGGATATTCTAAAAATGATGCAGATCCCAACATTTACTTTAAGATAACAGATGGCAACATGGTTATTTTAGTTCTTTATGTAGATGATCTTTTAATAACAGGAGAGGATCATCTCATTGCAAAATGTAAGCAAGAACTCACTGCTGAATTTGACATGAAAGACTTAGGACTCTTACATTATTTCCTAGGGTTGGAAGTGTTTCAAAAGGAAAACCATATTTTGCTAAATCAACAAAAATACACTATTGATATTCTAACCAGGTTTGGAATGATGGAATGTAAGCCTTTATCCACACCTATGGAAACAAATTTGCACAAACTCAAAGTTGAAGTAGAAGAGTCTGAACCCTCTGATCCTACATTGTACAGAGAGATTGTTGGTTCTCTTATGCATTTGGTGAATACTAGACCTGACATATGTTATGCAACCAATGTTGTGAGTCACTTTATGTGTGAGCCCAAGAAAATACACTTAATGGCAGCTAAGCATATCTTGAGATATCTATGAGGCTCTATTGGATTTGGGCTAAAGTATGAAAAGGTAGAAATCAATCTTCAAGGGTATTCAGATTCTGATTGGGCTGGAAGTACTACTGATCGAAAAAGCACTACAAGGTGTTCTTTCAGTCTTGGTTCGGCTATGATCTCTTGGTTTAGTCGAAAGCAATCAGCAGTAGCATTAAGCTCCACTGAAGCTGAATATATGGCAGCATCCATGGGAGCACGTGAAGCTGTATGGTTAAGAAAGCTATTATTTGGATTGTTTGGAAAACCTTTAGATCCAACTGTGATTCACTGTGACAATCAAAGTTGTATCAAGTTATCTGTTAATCCAGTTTTCCATAACAGGTCCAAACATATTGAGATCCCATATCATTACATAAGAGATATGGTAGATAGAAATATCATAAAGCTAGAGTACATTAGTACTGAAGAACAGAGTGCTGATATTTTCACTAAGCCACTTGCAAAGCTGAAAATAGAATACTTCAGAAACAAACTTGGTATGATCAAGTTGTGATGTATAATCTAAATTCCACTTATTTATAAGTTTTTTTTTTCATGAATAAATGTAAAAAATATGTATATTGCAATATTGTGTAAAATGATCATTTGTGTGTGGGTTAACATTTCAAGGTGACGATCTTGTAAATGGTTAACCAAAGTGTCAAGATAGACTACTTAATTGTGTGTCCCGAATGTGCAGAGATCTTGACTCTTGTTATTCCTGGATGTGTAATAACGAAACCATATCATGATAGACTACTTAATTGTGTGTCTCGACTGTGCGGAGATCATGATATTCAAGTCTAATTTTTATGACAAGACTACATTAATTTGTGTGTCCCGAAGTGCGGATGTCATGATAGACTTTTGATGTTTAATACTCACTTGCTAAGAGGGAGTGTTAAGTTATAGCTTCATTCGTATCATTTTATATATATATATATATATTATTTATACAATGATTATAAAGAATAGTTGTGATTATATTATTATCTTATTATCATTATTATGAAATATAATAATGATAATAACATAATAATATATATATTAATATCACATTGAATAAATCGAACTATGTTCGATGTTTACATTAATATGCAAAGTATCGACTAATGAGTCGATGTCTTTACTAAATGATTCAGGTGACTGCGATCATCACTAGTCACTTATGCATTAACATAAGCGACTGTTGTCAACAACAGTTGCTTATGCTAATGCATCAACGACTTAAAGAGTCGTGTCCATTCATTACGGAAGGGCACGTCTGTTATTATAACTGTTGCAAAGCATACTTATATGCGATGATTGCAGATTGGAAGAACAATCAATCACCACGGCATAGTTTCTTCAATCTGCAATCACAATATTATTACTATCACAGTATAATATATATATATATATATATATATATATACAGTCATTATATATTACACAATCAGACATTATAAATTATAGCAGAAAATATATTCCAAGATCTTATTTCCTTAACAAAATTAACCTAGTTCGGTGAATGCAAAGTCTAAGGCAGAAAGATAGCTCAGTAAAAGAATATACTGAGGAATTCTATAGATTAGATATCAGATCTAGACATGATGAAGATGATGTGGAAAGAATTGCTAAGTACCTGAATGGTTTGAGAGTTTCCATCCAAGAGGAAATTAGTTTGGTCAAGTTGGAGAACATTGAAGAGGCTTATCAATTTGCATTGAAAGTTGAGGAGAAATTGAATAAGAGACATGAGCAAAGACAGAGAGGAAGAGGTGGTAGATTCCCTAGAGGAAGAGGTAGATCCCATGGTGAAATTGGTAGATCTTAACCTGAAAAGACAAATCTGGATAAAGGCAAGATCAAGTGGAAAGGTGAAAGTTCATCTAGAGGCAGAGGCAGTAACTACCAAGGTAGTTATAGCAGAGGAAGTTTCCGAGGAACTTGTTACAATTGTAGAGGACAAATCTTTTGAATGTACACATGCAAGAAAGAACGCTGGTAGCAATAGAAATGCTTTGGTGCAAGAAGAGTCACCGAATGAACCTGAGAAGGAAAATAACTTGATGGTAAGGAGAGCACTGTGGAATGAAAGCAAAAAGGAAGATCCGGTAAGGAAAAGTTTGTTCAAGACCAGCTATAGAGTTTCTGATAAAGTTTGGAAGGTAATCATTGACAGTGGTAGCTCAGAGAATTTGACATTTGAGGAAATGGTCACAAAATTGCAGTTGAAGAGGTTGGAACATCTGAAACCTTATCAGATTTCATGGATCAAAGATGAGCATACACTCTTGGTAAGTGAACAATGTTATGTGAATTTGAAAATTGGAAAGTACTATGATAAGGTATTGTGTGATATCATGCCTATGGATTGTTGTCATATTTTGTTGGGTAGACCTTGGCAATATGATAGACATGCTATATATGATGGGAGATTGCATAAGTATACTTTTGTGGCTGATGGAAAGAAACAAATCTTGTTACCTTTGATGGAAGAACCTGTTAGTAATGTTTGCACATCTGTGAAAGTTTGCTTGATGGAAGGAAGAAAGTTTGTTAAGGATTTGAAAAAGAGTGATGTATGTTTTGCTGTGATTCCTAACAAACCGAGTAAGAAAACAAAGGATAGTGTTCCTGAGGAGATTGATAAGTTACTCACCGAGTACAGTAAAATCATTTCTGATAATGTACCTGATGGGTTGCCATCGAAAAGAAGCATTGATCATTGTATGGATCTAATCCCTGGAGCTAGTTTACCGAATAAGGCACCTCATTGGTTAACACCTACCGAGAATCAGGAATTGAACCAACAGATTCAAGAGTTGCTGGAGAAAGGTTTGATCAGATAAAGTTTGAGTACTTGTGCAGTACCTACTGTATTGGCACCTAAGAAGAATGGAGAGTGGTGAATGTGTACTGATTCCAGAGCAATCAATAAGATAACAGTGAAGTATAGGTTTCCTATACCGAGAATGGATGATATAATGGATAGTTTGACTGGAGCAAAGTACTTTACCAAAATTGATTTGAAAAGTGGGTATCATCAGGTTAGAATCAGAGAAGGTGATGAAGGGAAGATTGCTTTCAAGACAAAAGAAGGTTGTATGAGTGGTTGATTATGCCTTTTGGTTTAACTAATGCATTGAGTACCTTTATGAGGCTGATGAATGAAGTTTTGAAAAAATTCTTGGGTAAGTTTGTGATTGTATATCTTGATGATATTCTGATATTCAGTAAGACCTGAGAAGAACATTTGTTGCATGTTAGACAAGTTTTGCAGAGATTGAAAGAGGAAAAGTTGGTGATAAATCTGAAAAAGTGTTCATTCATGAAAGAGGAGATTGTGTATTTGGGATTTGTGATCTCAGCTGATGGTTTGAAGATGGATCCTGAAAAGGTTGAAGCTATTTTGAATTGGCCTACACCTGTGAATGCTAGTGAGGTAAGATCATTTCATGGTTTGGCAAGTTTTTACCGAAAGTTCATAAGGAATTTCAGTTAAATTTGTAATGCTATGACTGAGACTATGAGAGGAGATAAAAAGGAATTCAAGTGGACACATGGAGCTAATAGAAGTTTTGAGACTCTGAAGCAGAAGGTTACTGAATTGCCTGTTTTGGCATTGCTTGATTTCAGTAAGGTATTTCAAGTGGAATGTGATGCAAGTGGAAGTGCTATTGGAGCTGTATTGAGTCAAGAAGGTTGGATACTTAAATCCCTTACCAACAATTGTTAATGCATTCACCAACTTTTTCCAATATGGGTTGTTCGCCACATTGAAGGTAAATTATTATAGTACCAAATGTTTATTGCTGCCATCTTAGCCTCATGATGTTTTTCCTTATTCCAAGAAGCACCTTCAAGTGAGAGTTGTGCTCTTGGGACATTGCGTGCAATAAAGAAATTTGGTTATGATGAAGGAATATGGCTAGAATTAGCAAGAGAATCCTCAGGGTTGTCACCAATAGAGAATGTGGATGACGAATGCTTGGAGTTGGGTAACGAAGGAATTTGTGAATACATTATAGTTTATCACTGCTATTATTGCTTCCTTTTTCTTTTGCTTTTCCACTTTTTCTCATTTCAATTTCAACAAGTAGGGCATTCATCTCTTTTGTAACCTCTTCGGACACCTAGGGCATTTTTTCACATTTTGTCCAAGTATTTTGTCAATGTGGTATTTTAATCTATTAATTCCTCCTGTCATAGGCTGCTTGCTTTCATTACAAGTGACTTGGCCCTTGATAGCTCCCGGTGTCCCATACTTCTATGTAGGATCTTTAATATCACTCATTTGTGTGAATTTGACATTTTTATTTTAACATGGAAAAATCATCAGTAAGGTTTTGAAAAAAATCAGGAATAAGAAAAACGATAAGCATTTATTTTAAAAGCATGCAAATAGAAGCTTAAAGTGGTAGGAAATAAGGAATAAGGGCAATCAATTTTTTTAATAGCATTTCCCCTAAATTTTCAACTTTTTTATTTAAAAATAATAATAATAGTTGCTTGATGATTTGATCAACTTTGAATCCTTAAAATTTCTCGTCAAGTTATCTTCTTGCTATATCAATGCTTTGTTGAGTGAAATGGACGAATAAGAACAAAAAATGATAAAAAATGATGAATTTCCCTTCAAAAAAGCATGGCTGGTATGTTCAGGTGCTACAAGAGTCCAATTGCAGGACTCAAGAGTCCAAGCCTAAGACTTGGTGAGTCTTGGTATCAGTCTCAGCTGAACTCAGCACAATTAGCAATAGGTTCACGAGTTTGTTGAACCTTTTAGAGTACTTGACAAGTCCTAAAACTATGGATGATACGTTATCACAAAATATGGTTGTACCATCTTCTTTCAAATTTGCTAGGATCTTCAATAGCAAAGTATTTTGATATGCTACTGACATTTGTTATATACTCAACTTTTCCTGTGGAAAGAGAAACTATGGGTTGTTTCTTGGATGCCCATGAATGCCCATGGAATGGCTTTTGAACCTAAATGGAACACATATCACAATGTGCTCTTTTTATCTACACTTTTTTTGCAATCATTGTCAGTGTATCCAACTAGCTTAAACTCATTTTAAAATCTTACCATCACTTGCTTTGATGTAGAGAGTGGGCTTACCATTGTGTTTGCTAAAGTCATTGCTCAACAAATGAGCCAATCTTGTTGTACCATACCCAAAGTCCTTCCTTTAGTCCATAAAGAGCCTTTTTAAACCTATATACTTTATCTTCTTGTTCTAGAACTTCATAGCTGGGCGGCTGATCAACATAAACTTCTTCTAGCACTCCATTTAGGAAAGCTAGCTTCATGTCCATTTTATAAACCTTCCACTTGTGTTGGGATGCTTTTGCTAAGATTGTCTGCATGGTTTCCATTCTTTCTATTGGAGCATATATTTCATTGTAATCTCTTCCTAGCTATTGTTTGTATCCCTTAACCAACAATCTTGCTTTATGCCCTTCTATTCTTCCTTCAACATTGCCCTTGGTTTTATAGACCCACTTCACTCCAACCACTTATTTATTGAGAGGTAAATCAGTTAACTCTCGTGTTCTATTTCTCCCTATCGCATCTATTGCCTCTTCTATTGCCTAACACAATTTCTCTTCTTTTACAACCTCTTCAAAATAAATTGGATCACTATGAGAAAATAATGCAAAATTCAGATTTTCATTTGATTCATCTTCATACCTTTCATTTTGATAAATATGATTGTATGATTGTGTCACTAAGCACTTTGCACATTTCACCTTTGTCATTCAATTTTTTTCTTTACTCCTTTGGCAAAGATGCATATGCCATGCATTCAAACACTCTTTCTCCACACTACATTTTCCCTTTGTCCAAGATTCTTATGGAATCTTGTCATGTACAACCTTTGCAGGGGATCTATTAATCTAGTGAACTGTTGTTGCAACAACTTTCCTCCAATTTTCTGTAAAGAGCCTGGCTGGCTCTCATTAACAAACTAGTTTTTCTTCAAATTAATTTGCAATTTCTTGTTTAAATTGTATTCCACAAGTATATGAAAAACTGATATATTTCATCAATTATTAATTGCAATTTATTTAAACTACTTCCAACGTGCCATTGTAAAATAAATTGAACATTTTAAATGACCAAATTCCTTTTGCAAACAAATGTATCAAATTAATGCACCTTTAGATATTACGTCTGCTGGAAGAAGAATCACAGCTGGAAGAAAAATGTGCCAACCCACTCTCAAAACGTTAACCTGTTGTTGGCGTCTATAGGCAAGCCGCAACACTGCTATTTGCAAACAAAGACAAAGAACAAATCCCGCAAACTCCAAACACCTACGGCTGGCTGCAAACAAGTACAGATTTAGACTTACGTACAGAATTGGCAGATTTCTCTACAGCCTTGGATGAAAGAATTCTGTATGGCTTTCTAAAAATTCAGAATTCTTTAGAAATCTGCCCTCAATAAAGAATTCAAATTCCACTATCAATTGATGAATCATAGCAAATTCCCAATAACCTTCAGAACCTCAGCATGAAGACAATTCAAAATCTTTGAGAGCAAATCGAATTGCCTGTAGAATTAAGACTTCACACACATCCAGTATACTTCAACACTGGACTATGATCTCAGATACAGCTGCAAAATTCACCATCAATCTATAATGGCTCAAATTGCTAGAAGAGGAATCAGTCCTCAAAACCCTAGCCGGGTTGTCTCTCTCACAAACTTCAATAAAATCATAATTCAACAATGGATGATTTTCCTTTCACAAAACATTGCTTTTATAATTCAAAAGTGTCTTTCTCACACACTTTTCACTTAAAACACTTTTTATACTTAGGCACATATTGAATAATATAATTTATTAATTCATTTGGCTCCAAAAGAAGCCTTTTCACCAATATCATGAAATTATGACACGCAAGGTCCCTGTTTCTTGTGCTCAAGATTTAAAACTTTTCATCTTGGTTCCAACGAGCTATAACACTAAGGTATCCAGCATATAATACCAACAAGAATGGCAACCTTAGCAAATTTAATTAAATAATAATAATAGACCACCCGTCTTGCGAAAACAATTGAAGAAGCGTTCGAATCGAAATCTGTCTGCACAGGATTGATCCAGATGATGAAAGATGATGAATGAACTTGACAGGGTGACTTAGTAAAATAGACACTCTCTCCAAGATTCTTGGAACCCAAACCGGAAGCCAGAAATGAAAACTGAGAACATCATTCAACTCTAACTCATCTAAGCTCATCGGAACTATCCATTGACTTACTATAAATAGTAAGTTCACACCAATGACCCTCTAAACACCTCGCCAGACCACGAGGATCACAATAATGACCTGGCACCATCAGAGCAATGACTTGCAAAAAATGGGGACATTACAGTCCTCCCTCCCCAAGATTGCTTTTCCCCAAGCAATCACCAGAACAAGAAACATCACAATCCACCTGGATGCCACAGAAAAGAGTATACCGTGCCACTGACATCAACTGTAGGCTCCTGTAACATCACCCAAAATACAAATCGGATAAGTCTGTAAAGAGACCCAAAACAACCACTCACCCAAACTCCTGTATTGAATTTGTCTCTGCCCGGATACCGAAAGAAGTGAACTTCAGGATCATCAAAAACCAAAATGTATGGGAGACTCAGATTCCATACACACTGAACTCCCCCTGTGCTCCCAACTGACCTATACTGAGTGTGCAGACCATTTGCACAACAGTGATGAATACCCATGAACAAAGCTGTACCAGGACCTGGATATCCACACACTGCATAATCTCTGCAGTCACCATAACTCTGCAAGTCACCTGCTACTGACTTGCAGCCCAAACTCCCATCAACTACTGATGGCGAGAACCCATCCCATAATGGATGATAAGGACTAGGAGCCAAACTACCCTTGCGAGAGATGAAATCTTCTACTTGTGGGTCAAAAAACAAATGATGAACATGCCCCACCGTATACAGCCGGTCGGAAACCCCAATCTCTATCAATAGCTCATCATTACCAAACTGGGGGTCATGAGATGGCTCCAATCTTTGACTCCGCATAACTGTAGGCTGGGTAGGCCCCTGAGCAACTCTCTCAACAAACCCAACCTCGAAATCCCTGTGGGGAAGCATTGTAGATAGAGTCTCCACAATCTTCCCTACCAACCTTCGGATAGCACAAGAGCCTCGGATGAGAGTACTCTCAGACACTCTATAAGAATCTTGTCGCACATCTGCACTCTCAACTAAATACTCCATAAATGCCTCGGTGCAGTAGAATTTATACGTGGAAGCGTCAACTTGCTCCCCCGCAATCCACAACTGATCCCTCTGAAAATGTGGCACAACCAACTATCCCATGCTATCAACTATGTGAGATGATGAAATAGATTCACTCCTAGCTAAGGGAAGCAAATCAATCTGAGAGCTTGACTCCACTGGTACTCCTACCTCATCCGAACCAAGAGCTCCCATATCCTGAACATGTGTGTCTGCCACATCATCATGTTCCTCATCACCACCCGTAAGAGCAAACTCACCACCAACCACCTCAATGTGCAATCGAACTGGGTCTGGGGCTGGTGTGGACCGCAAATGCTGCAACTCCATGGTCACCTCCTCTAACTGGATCTGCGACTCCTGAAGGGCCCGCTGAGTGTCTTCTAAAACCTCAGTAGTCGCTGTGAGCTCCTGGGTAAGCTCACTCACCTCCTCCTCTCTGTCCATCAGCGCCTCATAAGCTGTACTCCCCCACTCCACCAAGTGATCTCGGTTGGCTACCATCTGTAAGTAGTTATGTTTCAAAATCTTGACAACCTCACGCAAAGTATAAATCTTTGTCAATGAGAGGTAACCACCACTGGCCTCATCTGTCATAGGAGCACCCCAACCATAAATAGCCAACAACTGACGAGCGACATCAAAATGCTCGAGAATAGAAGTAATATCTCTCTCATCAACTCGTAATTGGCTAGTCACATGATGACTCTGCACAACAGGCCTCCTACGAACAACCTCAAATGCATTGTCTACACTATGAGAGGAAGCTATATCCAACAAACTCCCCTCAAGATCACCGTCTCTCTGTGTACTTTCATCTGAGTACACATCAACAAACTAAGTACAGGCATCAGACACGTCCTCATCTAACCTCGAGGAAGCTGCTACTGAATCTGACTCAACACAATCTCCAACTACCTCGTCCTCTACAACCATCTAACAGTCCAGATCCTGAGACACATCCTCATGAGTTATTGAAGAAGTAACCCCGTCTCTAAAAGTGGAAGCCCTGGCTATAACAAACTCCAGCCACTCATAAGCTTCCTTGTCCTCATCTGTGAGTCCCTGTAACACAGAATCCTGGAACCCACCATCACCATATGACAACGCTGAATCTACACCCAAAGTCAAATATAGAAAGCCAGAAACACTACAACACTCATCGTCCTTGCTCTCAGCATCGGAGATATCTACAATGCTAGTGTCCAAATCATTTATCCGCATCTCTACTAACTCTGGCTGCAAACACGACTCAATGTCGTCATGTGAATCAACTATACAGTGGCATGAATCTACGTCGCCCAAATCAACTGCAACACTCCCATCCTGAGTGTCATCACCAGAAAGGTCCATGCACACATCCTCAACATAGGAAGAAACCACTCTCCTGTACTGATCCCACACTGCGACTGCTATCATAAATCTTTGAGCTGTCAGAGCTCATACGTTCCTCGCAATCATCACCCAACATCTCACAGGGGGTGTCATCTCCAATGCAACTCACAGCACACAGCATCCTCAAAAGTGTCATCAGATGTGTCTATACTAACAGCTCCCACATCTCCTGCTGAAATCTCATCTGTGGACACGTGTCTCTGCACACATGACTCAACGTCAAGTTGTGCACCAATAATGCTAGAGCACGAACTGTCATCAACTGATCCCTCTGTAATGCCTAGATCACCAACCTCACCACTAGGAGACTCCGTACATGCCTCGGTCCCCACTAAGGAAGCAACTACCTCCTAAACTAGAGCAAAACTACTACAACTGACATAAACATCTCCAATAATAACTCCCTCCATGAAAGAGTCTGAACACTCAGTGATGTCTGCAACATCAGCTGCCCCTGTACAATCCATAGTGATTGCTCTGGGAGCCTCAACCTGGTGATCCTCAGCGCTACTGTCAACCAATGACACTGAAACATCCACTGGCTCCTGTGCAATAAATCCATCACCACCACTGCGGATGGTAATAGAAGGTGCTAAACTAGATGTAGGAACATCAGCATCATGGACTACTGTCGAAGAAAACTCCAGTCTTCTCCAATAATAACTCCCTCCATGAAAGAGTCTGAACACTCAGTGATATCTGCAACATCAGCTGCCCTTGTACAATCCGTAGTGACTGCTCTGGGAGCCTCAACCTGGTGATCCTCAGCGCTCCTGTCAACCAATGGCACTGAAACATCCACTGGCTTCTGTGCAATAAATCCATCACCACCACTGCGGATGGTAATAGAAGGTGCTGAACTAGATGTAGGAACATCAGCATCATGGGCTACTGTCGGAGAAAACTCCAGTCTTCTCCCCTGCAAACTAGATGTCGGCCTTCTTAAGGTAGAGACCATATATCTCGCTGCCCTATCTACTGTAACTGGATCCGACAAACTCTCTGCCAATCTCTGCTGATGCAGTCTAAGTCTCTCCATGCTTTTTACTAAAGCATTTAATTCCGCTCTATTTCCCTTACTGCTATGACGACTTCCAGAACTGGATCTCCTGTATTTATCCATAGCTAGGAAAAATGGAAGTGCTCGTCACTTTTAAAATACTTCAGAAAATAAATGAATCTAGACCCCACAGGATGGCAGGAAGAAAGCTCTGATACCACCGTAAAGAGCCTGGCTGGCTCTCATTAACAAACTAGTTTTTCTTCAAATTAATTTGCAATTTCTTGTTTAAATTGTATTCCACAAGTATATGAAAAATTGATATATTTCATCAATTATTATTTGCAATTGATTTAAACAACTTTCAACGTGCCATTGTAAAATAAATTGAACATTTTAAATGACCAAATTCCTTTTGCAAACAAATGTATCAAATTAATGCACCTTTAGATATTACGTCTGCTGGAAGAAGAATCATAGCTGGAAGAAAAATGTGCCAACCCACTCTCAAAATGTTAACCTGTTGCTGGCATCTACAGGCAAGCCGCAACACTGCTATTTGCAAACAAAGGCAAAGAACAAATCCCACAAACTCCAAACACCTACGGCTGGCTGCAAACAAGTATGGATTCAGACTTCCGTACAAACTGGCAGATTTCTGTACAGCACTGGATGAAAGAATTCTGTACGGCTTTCTACAAATTCAGAATTCTTTAGAAATCTGCCCTCAACAAAGAATTCAAATTCCACTATCAATTGATGAATCACAGCAAATTCCCAATAACCTTCAGAACCTCAGCATGAAGACAATTCAAAATCTTTGAGAGCAAATCGATTTGCTTGTAGGATTAAAACTTCACACACATCCAGTATACTTCAGCACTGGACTATGATCTCAGATACAGTTGCAAAATTCACCATCAATCTGTAATGGCTCAAATTGCCAGAAGAGGAATCAGTCCTCAAAACTCTAGTCGGGTTGTCTCTCTCACAAACTTCAATAAAATCATAATTCAACAATGGATGATTTTCCTTTCACAAAGCATTGCTTTTATAATTCAAAAGTGTCTTCTCTCACACACTTTTCACTTAAAACACTTTTTATACTTAGGCACATATTGAATAATATAATTTATTAATTCATTTGGCTCCAAAAAAAACTTTTTCACCAATATCATGAAATTATAACACGCAAGGTCCCTGTTTCTTGTGCTCAAGATTTAAAACTTTTCATCCTGGTTCCAACGAGCTATAACACTAAGGTATCCAGCATATAATACCAACAAAAATGACAACCTTAGCAAATTTAATTAAATAATAATAAACCACCCGTCTTGCGAAAACAACTGAAGAAGCGTTCGAATCGAAATCTGTCTGCATAGGATTGATCCAGATGATGAAAGATGATGAATGAACTTGATGGGGTGACTTACTAAACATAGACGCTCTCTCCAAGATTCTTGGAGACCAAACTGGAAGCCAGAAATGAAAACCGAGAGCATCATTCAACTCCTCTAATTCATCTAAGCTCATTGGAACTATCCATTGACTTACTATAAATAGTAAGTTCACACCAATGACCCTCTAAACACCTCGCCAGACCACGAGGATCACAATAATGACCTGGCACCATCAGATCAATGACCTGCAAAAAATGGGGACATTACATTTTCATTCGAGGGTCCATTGGCTTTCAACATACTCCTTGCCATCTCCTTGATGGTCCTATTCTTCCTCTCAACTACTCCATTTTGTTGTATAGTTAAGTCAGTAGTCTACTCTTTCTTGATGCCTTCATTCTTGCAAAAATTCACAAATTCCTTGGAGGTATAATCTCCCCCTTTGTTTGATCTAATGACCTTGATAATGTGTCCACTCTCCTCCTTAGCTTGAAAATTAAATATTTTGAACTTCTCAAAGGCTTCAGATTTGTGCTTCAAGAAATAGACCCATGTCTTGTGGCTGTTATCATTAATGGTGGTCATAAAATACTGATTTTTGCTGTTGTAAGAGTCTGCATAGGGCCACACAAATTTGTATGCACCAGCTCCAATAGTGCTTTTCCCCTTCTATAGTTCCTTGATTGAAAGGTCTGCCTTATAGTGGTCACCTAAAATGCAGGCTTCACATTTTTCATTAGGCTCTACTACTGTATTAAACCCATAATTGTATCCTTCTTGGACAAAAGACTCAATGCAAAATACCTCAAATATGCATACCTTAGATGCTAGAGCCTAAAGGGGTCTTTGATGATGGTCTTGAGAACTAATTGCTGCTGTACAACTGAAAACTGTTGATAAAATAGTTTGTATACATAAAAGAAACATCTGATTCCTTGTCATTTGGACTATTGCTACTAATTTTTGCTCCCATTTTTATTAATGATGAAGCATTCACCTTTCTCTATTAGCACTTTGCAACTTTTTTGGACTAATTGTGCAACACTCAAGAGGTTATGCTTTATCCTTGGGGAAAAATAAACATTCTCCATCTCATTCTTTTCACCATGCTTGTTGTGGATCGGCCCTTTGCCCACTACTAGGATTGTTTCATTGTCGCTCATCTTTATCTTAGATTTGAAATCTTTATTAATAAATACAAACAAATCTTCATTTCAATTCATGTGGTTGATACATATAAAGGTCTTTGACTCATCAGCTTAAGCTACCTTTCCATTGGCCATGTTTGCTTTTTGTTTTGACCGGTCACACTGCTTTTCCTAGAACCCACTTGCATAATGACCATACTCGTGGCAATAAAAACATTGTCCATCACTTTCACCATACCTTTGATTTGATTTGCTCCTATTTTTCTTATATTCGGAGTTGTGTGAGTTGCTTATTCCTTCTTGACTGTTTGTAACTTTGTTCTTCCCTAGTTGTTTGCTCCAGAGCTAGTCCCTCTAAAGTTTCTATTACCTCTCCCCCTACCTCTTGCATTGTATTGAGCTTTGGATGCTTGCTCTTGGGAAGAAGGTGCAGACCTATTCAGGTACTATGGGTTTGCAGTGAACTCGTCAATTCATCCACTATCATTAATTAAACTTAGGGCTTTTGCATCCTTCAACCGAGTCTTCATGTCATTTGCTAGAGCTTCATATACTGCTGGGTTAGTCACATTTGTGAAACCATTGACCACTAGCTCCTACAAGTCGTTTGCTACTATTATTGATTTATCTGCTCTGTCCATTTGTCCATCTAAAGAAGGTATAGCTGCTACTGACTCTTGCTGTCTTCTCCAACCATACTTGAGACTAGAAACGAGTTGCTATATGGTATACCCTTTACAGGTTGATCGTTGTGCTCTGACACCAATTTGATTGGACTTAACTCAAATAAGACAAGGAAACTATAGCTCTCATACCCGTCTATGGGAATGACACCCATAGAAAATTAACTATGGAGACCAATTGAGAAGAGTAGGATTCATAATACAGAGGAATTATATTTTCTATTTATCAAAATGTCTTTTACAACAAAACAACATAGCATACAAAGTTGCATAAATTTCCAGAGATATATTTTCAGAGCTAATGTGGGAACTCACTACTGGGAGCCACTGTGTAAACTGTCTTCTGTATCTGCTGCTCCTCTTCTGTTCTAAAACCTTTGCTGCCGTGCAATTGTCTCTTTTCTTCTCTCTCTGTCTCTGCTCTTCACTATAAAAACTGTTTTTCTACTTTTTCCATTTGTTTATTTTTTCTTATTTCAAATTCACCTGTCATAATAAATTTCCCCTAAAAAATTCAACTGCTGTTCAAAATCCAAATCTGCGCATCAGAAGAAAATCCCCAAGAATTTATGTTCTTTGGTGGTTGTAGCAGGAATGTAGGGGGTAAAGATCCAATATATTTTGGTTAATGATGAGATATATGTTAGAACATAAATGCTCTGACTCAAGATTACCAAATTCCAATAGTTGAGAGGTGCTTCCTAACCTCCCTATTAGCATCTGTGAAGTCATTTGAAAATAAAAAATTGGGGTTAAGATTGTACTTCACTGTATGATGGGTTGGTGGAGTTGATTGTTTCATCTCCAATCCATGAATTTTCCAAATGGGTTCAGTTTCCCTTTATTTTCCTTGTACTAGCTTTGGATGGTTTCCTTGACCTTATTCATGACCTCATAGATGTAACCCATCAGGTTTCACTTGCTTGCTGTTTCCCCATCCCTTGCAAGGCTCTTGTAGACTCTTTAGATATACCCAACTTCGCTTTGTGTTTTGCTCTTGCAACTTTTAACTTTCCTAGGGATGGCCTGACATAAAAAATGTAGTCACCATCATGTTTTTGTCAATTTGATATATTAGGAGCTAACAAATCTGCCCAAATGATATTCTTGCAATTATGAAATTCTGTCTTTTATGCGAAGATTGTGGCTTTCATATTGATGAAGAGACCTGGAAAGAATAATTTACAAGACCTTCAAATAATATTCTTGTATTCTCCATACAACAAGTGTCAATTTACTATGATATCTTTTATGTATATCTGTAAGGTCTAATGTTATTTGCAAATAGATATGTGATGACTGTTGTTAGACAGCTACTAGAACATCCTAAACTTCTGCCAAACATTTTTGTGTTGAAGTTGCATGTCTTTCATATTGTCCAGTAGCTTCTATACTTCTGCAATTCTCTGATATGAGCTTGATAAGTTGCAAGAATGTCTATTGTGAATTGACATGAAAAATGGTACCTTTCATCAAACCTTTTCTAGCATATGTTCAAATCTGCATACATGGTCTTCCTCCAAGCATGTGCAAGGTAACGGTGAACGGTTTCCATTTACTTTGCAACCAAAGAAAACACAAGATCCTTGTCAAAATAACTCTCAACGCTTGTGAATTCTTCATTGTGCATTCAAGAGTGGTGGTAGTGAGTGGCTCTGGTAGGTTGGGAATTTGATTCCCACTTCATGATGTATACTTCCTCTATTTGGTAGACTCTTTGTATAATTGGACTCTAGTTGTAAACTAGGATGTTGATCGTGAAAAATGCCACACAAGTTGGTGAAAAAGAGGCACAAGGGATTGGTTGTGGTTCAATTAGATGAGGCAGTCCCTTATAGTGGCAGTGACTTGGACTTTGAGTTTGATGTAGTGTTACTAGATGTTGACTAGGTACAATAACATATTTTCTATGTATTTGTCATTTTGTAGTTGAAAAATGCAGCCTTTGGGCGTTTTGTTGCAAGTTTCATATAATATACATTAAATCAACAATGAAATGAATTAAATTTTGGTAATTTATTTGTCGACTCGTGTGAAATGTCAATTCAAGTGTAATGTTATGAATTGGGGCTCTATAATATATACGAAGAATGCCTTGTCAATGTTATTTTATGGATATTTGAATCTTTTTTATATTTGAAGTTTTCCCCTTTTTTTAATAGTTGTCCCTTAAAAATTGGCTTCCCAAAAAATCTATACCAAAAACATGTCCCCATGTTCCTTGCCATCTCTATCCTGAAATCTTGGTGTAACATAGGATAAATTTTATTATGATCATTTTAATATTGTTGTTTCCATATTACATATGAATTTGCTGATTAAAAATTGGGCTGCTATATTAGGTTGTTTTTCATCATACTTCCTGGTTTAGGCTGCATTAGTGCAAAACAAACTTAGCAAGTGTTTTACAATATTTTGCATATGATTTATTCAAGATAAATAAAAAGCCATACTGAAATTCCTATACTAAAAATGGCGTGCTTGCAGTCAAAGCGTGCTCAAAATAAAAAAATGTTTTAGAATACATTGTCTAAAACCTAAGTTGCCGATTCAGATTCGGTGACGGATTCAGGTTCGAGAATCCGGTTCGTGGATTCATGAATTTTTTTTTTCCCGTTTTGGATTCGTAAGGATTCATATATATATATATATATATGCATTATATAGCCAAAAATATAAGAGAAATACACATAATTCTAAAACTAAATCATTTCATACTATGAATCTATGATGCTTGATCATTGATCAATGCCAAATGTCAAAGTCTTCATAACTAGGTCTTAGGTAGTCTTTGTTGGTGGCTGTTTTCAAATCCCTAGGTCCGGCAAATGAGGTTTGAGTTATTTTGGCGTCTTGGGAAGTCATGTTTGATTGGGATTTGGGCGAGAGCTAAGCTAAGTCTGTCACAGAGATGGGGTCGAAACCAAGTGATTTGTGATAAAACGAGTTAAAACCCTTTGAGAATCCTTTTGCCAGCTTTAGTTTGACCTTAGAAAGCCATGATGGATTGTGGGAGGTAACCCTGCTGAAGGCTTGCTGAATCCTGAAATTTGGCTAAGTCTGAAATTTTTCGAAAACCCCCAAAATCTAGAGTTTGCATCTTAACTCCTATGAAGCTGAGACCTATCTCAAACATCCTGGAATGTATTTATACAAACATAACTTAAAGTATAAGAAATTAAATAAATCAAACTTATACTTAAATGTTATATTTGTATAAATCCTCCAGTCAATTTAGGGTTAGATGAAAAAAGAAAAAAAAAATAGCATATTAAGTGCTTTATGCCTTCATAGGCCGCGGGTCCCTGTGGATTCGCATGGATCCGCGCGGGACCCTCGAGGATTTGCACTGGACCCCCCCAGGTCCACGCCGGATCCAGGCCCCAGGTCCGCGCCGGATCCAGGCCCTAGGTCCGCGCCGGATCCAGGCAGGGTTCGTGCATAGACCTATGGGTCCGTCCGGATCTGCGGCATATTAAGTGCTTTATGCCTTCATAGGCCGCGGGTCCTTGGGGATTCGCATGGATTTGCGTGGGACCCTCGAGGATTCGCGTTGGATCCCCCGGGTCCGCGCCGGATCCGGGCAGGGTCCGTGCACGGACCTATGGGTCCGCCCGCGGATCCGGACGGACCTTGCCCGTGTTCGCACCGGATTTGGGCAGGGTCCGTGCATGGACCTATGGGTCCGTCCGGATCCGAACGAACCCACAGGTCCATGCACGGACCTTGCCCGGATCCAGTGCGGATCGGTCCGTGAATCCGGACCCGGACCTGGATCCGGGCCTATATAGGTGAATCCAACAGCTTAGTCTAAAACAAAACAAAAAAGCCCCAAATAGGCCTCGACCAAATATATCATGTCTTAAGATAAACTTTCTAGAAGGTCGTCTAAGAATAGTGATACTCCAATGATGACGGAAGCTAAAAATAGCTAATGTGAGGCATGAATAGTCCTTTTCAGTGATTTTGATTTCAACGCAGCTCCTTTGTTCTGACCATGACTGATCCTTAGTAGAAACTTAAAACCTTAAGGACCATTGACAAATCACCAAACAATCTTGGGGACTTGACTCTGAGTTCTTATAAAAGTGTGTCCATCATCCTTCATCTCTGCAAACTTCAAAAGATCAGTGTTCTGAAAACTCTAAACCTTGTCAAGGATGACCCCTGGAAATCAATCTTTGGCACAGCCACTTGACAAAGCTGATTTCAATCCCTAAACATTTGACACAAACCTGCAACTGGATGTTTTTGAAGACCTCTCAATAAGAATCAGACCATTGTTCTTGAAGCATCTTGGATGAAAACTGAAGGAAATGATAATCTCTTAATGGTTTACCTAACCACCGTATCGTTCCCTTGTGATTGCTGAAAGATGCTTGTTGTAGATGGAGATCAAATGACTTATGATGACCTTCTTGTTATCCTTTATGATAATGATTAAACAATAACCAATCTGCAATAAACTCGAAAGGTGCAAATCACAATCCTCTTAAACAGCTGCAAATGAATCCCTTGTCTTTGTCTTTGTCAATGAAAATTTGGATTGAGAAGTGATGGCTAAATGCTTTTTGAAGGAAGGGTGCTCTTATTCATATCAAAACCTCTTCAAAAACTGTCAGGCATGTTCTTCATCCTCACTGTTCACCCTTTGACATTTTAAACTCTGATCCAAAAGAATGCTGGGTTCATGCTAGGAATGTGAATATCAATTTTTCATTGGCATTTATAAACTAGCAAATATTATGTTGAGTGATGATTGGAGTGAATGCAATGTGTCATTTTATTGTTCAATACTCTGATAAAAAAATTGGACAGATTCTTGTCATGCATGTACTTGAGTTGAAGGATGACACTTCCAGTGTTTGAACTTTTGTCCAAAAGATCATGTGGTGTGCACTCATTGGCCTTTGGAGAGTTTATATTAATTCTGTCAAGAACCTCCTAAGGTGCATGCTTATAGACATTTTGAACCTTTTTGCCCTGATGAGCTTTATGGCCATTTGGCCCTTCATTACTGGGTATGCCCTTAGGAATCCCGCACCCGTACTGGGTACGGGTTTAACTGGGGGTACGCCTAGGTACACTTTGGGTATGTAATTGGGTGTTTGGGTACGCCCAGGTACGTACCCAAGAATACTTGGTGTACCCAAAGGCGCTGAGCGCCAACAAGAAAGAAAAAAATACATTTTTTGACTCTTTGCATCCAAAAACCCAAGTACACCTAAAATGCCCCTAAAAGTATCATTTTGCCTGGTACAAAGATCATTTGCTCTCTCCACTTTCTCTTTTCTCATTTTCTGTAAAAAGAATTGTTGGGTTTTTCTCACATCTAACAGCTTGGGCAGCTTATCATTGCTGCCTTTCAAACCCATCAGGGTCTCCATTGTAGAACCCCAACTAGTTCATGGAATCTCTTGTCATAGAGGAATTTGATTACAATGAGGGGGTCTGTGACTGGAGACCAGAATTCAGAACTTAGACACCACTAAAATTATCACTATTAAATGCTAATTAATAAAGATAAATATCAAATTTTTAACTATCAGTTGGCATTTAATATTTATTTTTATGACTACCATTTTGGCATCTGGCATTGATCAATGATGAAGCATCATACTATCAAATGTATCTAGTTTTACAATTCTGTATATTTCTCTAAGTTTTTTGTCATATATATATATATATGTATATATCATAGCTCACAAACTTGGACTCGGCTTGGACTTGGTAAGACTGACTCAACTTGTGACTCAGCAAAGTGAAAAAACCCTTGAAATTTAGAGATTTTTAAGGATTTAAAACTTTTTTCATGCACCCATTATTGAATAAAGCTGAAAGACACAATAACATCATCGAATAGAAGTTTATTTGATCAAATACATAAGTACAAACGCAAATTAATACATTGACGACAATTAATACATTGACAGATAACCAATATTATCAAACACAACTATAGGCATTTTATGCCGACTACATCATCCCCCCCAAAAGAAAAAGTCGTCTTCTAGATGACAAGTATACATCAAGTAATATCTTGGAAGACTAAGCAGAAAATGACTTGTACTATGCAAAATCAAAGTTGTAGTGTACTTAAAAAATAAAATGGGGGTTTGGGGGCAACACACCCTACGGGGTCAAGGGGTAGAGCCCCTTGTGGGGGTTTGGGGGCAGCGCCTCCAATGAGGTCAAGGGGTAAAGCCCCTTGCGGGGGTTGAGGGGCAGCGCTGCTTTCGGGGTCCGGGGACCAAATTAGCACCTTGAGAACCACATAAAACTCCATACATGCATCATTTTCTTGAATTTTTAAGATGCCAAAAACAGTATTGATAAAGCCCAAAAATGAAATTCCCAAATCTCTTCCTGCCAAATCTCTCGTCGAACAAAGCGCAAGAACTCAAGAAATTGCAGCTGTTGTAGGGAACGGTGGCGTTCATGTAGCTTCTATTTGATGATGTTATTGAAACTCAGTGACCCACTTAGTTTCTAGACGTGACTTTTGCATTTCAAATTGAATGTTTTTAGGGCTGCAAGGTAGAAATAAGTTAAAAAAAAAAAGTAAAAATATTTTTTTATGTTTTTTAAGTGCCAACTTTACATTGACATTGGCCGAGTCAAGAGGCTTGGACTCGGCGAGTCAGCCAAGTCAAGTGTCTAACTTGGTCGAGTCCGAGTCAAAGTCCATCTGACTCGTCGAGCATGATTCGATTCGCTGACTCGCCTGACTCGCAACGAGCCTGGGAACTCTGATATATATATATGTATATATATATAGACACATACCAAACCCATGTACCCAAGGGCAAAAAATTTGCTTGTAACCACATACTTGGTTCTCGTACTAGAACCCATACTGGCAACTTAGATTTGGCCTTATGCCACGCACCTGGACACCTCATGCCACGCACCTGGACAGAGGTGTTGTCTATGTGTTTTGCAGATTTTGTCCTAACAAGATTAGCGCTTCTAATCAGTATGACCCTTTCTTGGCATTTCCAAAAATTTGGTTTCCTCATGGTGTGTTCTGAATACTGTTTTGAGCTATTGCTTATGTTTCCAAAATCCAAACTATTAATAAAACCTGATTAGGGTGCGCACTACAGATAAAAGGTCTTTTTGATTTACAAAATTTGTTCCAAATCCTTACTCTTATGTGTCTATTTTTTCAGTTATTTTTTGTTTGAAACTTCTGGGTTTTCCTTTCAAAAGAACACTCGACCAGTCTTTTGTGTTTTCAAATTTCAGTCTGATCTTCTCATTGGTGTCCACCTGTACTGGGATTGACCATTTTCTGAGTTTTTTGTTACTGAGTTGTTTGGGCATGTGCTTAAGGTGCATTTGACCTTTTTTTGTTTCATATTTTTTCATCTCCCTGCATAGCAATGAACTGAAGCATTGACTGTTCCTTATTTGCATTTTCCAAATGCTACACTTTTTTGAAAATCCACGACAAACTAATGAAAGATCCAGTGCTTGCAATGATGATATGTTGGTGTCCAAACCCTGCAAATGTGCTTCCAATCATGACTAAGGATGCCCCAATCCTTCCAACAGCAATTGGAGGACAACGAAACTGCTGCAATCATTGGTGTATGTTGGTGTTTATTGCCTTAGAATGATTAGAAATCTACAACAAGCCTAAAAAACTTGCTTAAGGTGATAAATTCTTTGCAAACTAGTTGTACTTCAGTGGTCTGAATGTCCACTTTTGATGTCATCTATGCCTTTCCTCTCCTGTCTGAGCTTTGATCTTCATCTCTTATGATGTGTTCGTAAGCATTCACCATTGATTCCACAAAGACACCTTTTAAAGCTTGGAAAGATGATATTCAGGGCCATGATGAACAAGGATTTAACATGATACATTAAACAAAAAATGACCTGAATATTTACATTACATGATTTTTTTGTACAAATGCAATATACTCTATACACCAGAACCAACAAATCTTGTCACCATTATCGATAGCTCATAAAAAAACCTTGTATACTGCATATGCACATGGAAGAAGTTCAACATCATAGACAAGTTATTATCTTCCTCAAACGTTAAGCTCCTGGTGGTAGTGGTGATCAATCAAATTCCTTCTTCAGACATAAAAGTCAACCAAGGATTGCCCAATCCATAGTTCAAAAACTGAGGGAGCCGCTGAGTAATTAGTTTTTCCTCTCCGCAAGTTATCTCAAAGTAAACTTGCTGAAATTTTTTCCAGTTTTTTGAAACTTGGTGCGTACATGTGAAAATTCCGATGTAGGGTAATGTTGTGAGTCAAACAAGAGTTAGACATGATTTTGACAGGTTAGATTGCATGCCATATTATATGGATTCACCAAAACACATGGACAAAAGTTTTCTTTGGCCTGGCCTTCAGCTGTGGTAAGGAGCTATAGCCAATGCCCCTACAAGACCCTGGCATTTAGGCCTTCAGCTATGCCTCACTATGTAAATAGGCCATCAATTGCTTTATCAATGCTGAAAAAATAAAATTGACTTCACATTCAACAAATTTGTGGATTGATTAAATTTTAAATTTTAATTGATTTGCAATCAAGTACAAGAACCATACACTCTACGACCCAATTTTTCTCTAGAATGAGGAAGATGAACTTGAAAAAACTTGCAATTTGTTACTTGTCTAGATATGCAATTATGATAATGACATTTGAAGACAATAATCATAAATTTTTAATAGTTATCAATTAGTAGCTAGCTATTGCATCCGATTTCACATGATGCAATTTTGTAATCCATATGTATTCAAGAATCATATCCAATAGAAAACACTTCGTCATGGATTTTTAGACTCATTTGATGCATTTAGTTATTGAAATATGCTTAAAAGATATGTTTTTAAAAAATTTAAGTATTTTTAAAAAATTGCCAAGTTTTTGCCAACTGTTGAACAAATGAATATATTTTTTAACATACCTAATCATGATATGTATATTTTGAAGTTTCTGAAAGATCATTTCTATACTTTGACCTCATTATTGATGGCTTTTGTTCTCATTTTCTTTTATTTTTTTTAATCTACAGGGACCATACACAACAACAGAGCATCCACAGCTTCGGAAAAATGCTATTAAAGTTTTATGCAATGCTGATTTATCTGAAGGATATTTTGTTTTGGGAAAGGATGTGTCCCTTCCTGAAACAACCCTGCGTAAAATTGCACATCCAACTCAAAACATAGGTGGCAAAGCTGTCTCAGAGAGATCCATTCTTGCTTTCTTTGCTGGGAATATACATGGCAGGGTAAGGCCAATTCTCCTGAAGTACTGGAAAGGCAAGGATGATGATATGAAAATTTATCATCTCTTACCTTCTCATGTTGCAAAAACAATGTCTTATTCCGACCACATGAAATCAAGCAAGTACTGTATCTGCCCCATGGGTTATGAGGTAAATAGTCCACGCATTGTGGAGGCCATCTACTATGAGTGTGTTCCAGTAATAATAGCAGATAATTTTGTCCGTCCTTTGAATGAGGTTCTGAATTGGGAGGCCTTCTCGATCACTGTGGCAGAAAAGGACATTCCCAAGTTGAAGGACATTCTTTTGAGCATTCCTCAGAAGAAGTATCTTTCCATGCAATTAAGTGTGAGGAAAGTCCAAAGGCATTTCTTATGGCATGCAAAGCCGGTTAAGTATGATATTTTTCACATGATTCTTCACTCCATCTGGTTTACTAGGTTAAATCAGATTGAAACATAGAAACTATTGACAGTAGAAGTCAGTGGGGCTTACAGTCTAATTACTTGGGAAAGAAACATGAAAATGGGGAGGATAAAATGCAGATTGTGATCCCTAAAGTGATAAAAGCCAGACATGAAGAGAGTTTTCTTTCCAATTCATTTAAAATGGGGACAATAAAATGTGGATTGTGATTCTTTTTAGGTGATAGAAACCAGATGTGGAGAAATTTTTCTCTCTGAACCATTGGATTCCACAAATTTTCAACAGTGAAAATGAGAATCCATTTTGGGCTATAGGCAGCTGTAGGAGAACATTGCACTCAACGCTACAGTGAACATAAAACATTCATCATCCTCGTTACGACAGTGCAGCA
The DNA here is from genome assembly GCA_027943335.1 of Chamaecyparis obtusa. Lineage (NCBI taxonomy): Eukaryota > Viridiplantae > Streptophyta > Pinopsida > Cupressales > Cupressaceae > Chamaecyparis > Chamaecyparis obtusa. The sequence goes on from BSBK01000559.1 coordinate 1,230,180, forward strand.
TAGATTTTATGAGTTGACCCAGCCTGACAATAAGGAACTCATGAGGGGAGCATTTGTAGAAGAGGTATGTCTACTCATTAAAGCAAAGAAAAGCAAAACATCTTGGTGAAGCATTGACGATGTTTACAACTGCAGAGGGTATCCTTGTCTGCACCATGCCAATTGAATGATAAGCACATTGATTCCAAGAACATCAATCACTCAAAGGACTGCACCATGCCAGTATTTGCATATATCTGTCAATGCCTTTTATTGACACAAATGAGTTGATCCTGTAGTTCTCTCCGTGCATCAAATCAAAGCATTTAAATCACTGGTGTTGATGTAGTGGAGGAGATGCCTATGAACATAGAGTAGTTTCGTACTTCTTTCAAGGAGGTGCAGGAGGAAATCTCCTTGTCATAAGAAAAAGGTGTTTAGGGGAGAAGGATCTTGGCACTGAGGTAAATAAAATATCTTTAGGATAATTCTTTTAACCACCTCGATGTCACGATTGGTAGTTTGTAAGGTTGTGTAATGTTATGTCTGGTGTGGTCTCATTGCAGCTCCTCTTGGTTGTTCTTTCATGTCTTGATATGCTTCATGCTCTTTTCTAATGCTTTTTATACAAGGCTGTAGGCCCTTTCAAAACCCTACTTATCTTAATCAAAAACTTATAATTCATTATTATGTAATTATTTGCTATGTTAAGGGAAAATACTCAGACGATCATGCTTGGGCAATATGACTTCATGGAATATTCTTGTAATATTTTTAAGTTTTTAATGTTTTACCACTATATGCTTTACGTGTGTATTCTAGAAGCTCTTCATCAGATCTCCCATTGTCGCTACTACCCCAATGAGAACAACCTCTACACTCTTTGGATAATCATTCTTGCCTTTGCTCTTGATTGGCCTTCCCTACTTGTAGGGTTTATTCTTTCTCTTGATAGTCACAAGGGACCTTCCCCCACCTCCATTAATAGTGATGCTCTCACTTGCACCCCAGGAGCTAGAAGCATATAAACAAGAGATGATTGATTGATCTTACTATTGCCTCTTGGGAACTAAGGGGTGAGTGGGGGGTGTGAGTAGAAAACTTTTATCTAATAAATAATAAACAACAAAAATGTGTTTCACTAAGAAAGATTATTGGTTTATAATGAGTTGATTATAGGAGATGGAAATTAGTTCAAGACTCTAGGATTACTTGCAAAAGCAATGAAAAACTTTGACAAGAGAGCATGCAAGAAATGAGCCTGCTTGATATTAAGATCTATGAGATATGTGACAAAGTGTACAATACCCTTGCTTATATTGGGAAGGTGAGTGATATGATTAAATTAGATGCTGACATATGTTTTAATCCTATAACATGAGACAATTAACTAAATCAAATATTAAATGACATAAGATACAAGAACTAAACAAGATAAGATAATTAAGACTTTTAGAAAGACACATAGAACTAAAGTTAATTTAACATGTGAATGGGACCCCACTAAGGAATTGATTAGATACAAAACCTTATTCACACCAACGCCTACTATTTGCAACATAGGGAGGAAAAAAACCATGCAAATGATGCAAGGATGCCAAGATGATGCATGATGGATCCCGACTACAAGGCCATGTTAAGTATCCATTTACAAATGATATCCCACAAATGGAGAAAGGAGAAGACCCACATGAGAAAAAACTCGTTTGCAGAAGAGAGAATGCAAAAATTAGTCATGTACAAGTCATGAAATGAATGCTACATGCAGGACTTATTAGTACCCCCCAGGGAGTAAATTTAATAAAAAGATACAAGTGATAGCCCCCCTCATACGAGGGAAAGAGAGAATATGTAGCCTCTCAAATAATGTGTAATCCCCTGCAAAAATGGTAAGTACCTAAAGACAAAACATAATCCAATGTCTATAAACAACTTGTCTCCCTTTTAGAAGAAACAAAACCTACTACAAATGTAAGAATGCTATCCATTCTAGATAGGAATTGATATGAAGAAGCATGAAAATATATTATGATTTATTTGAAATCTATTCACGTGTCACCTTGCTTGTGAAAGATGATGATGCCACTATTAAATCAAGAACATGCCTAGTCAAAGAAGGTGACAAACTAGGATTGTAGAAATTGATGTAGAACAAGCTCCAAAGACAAAGGTGGTTTTACAAATGTGCGATGATTGTCATCAAATACGAATGATAACCTTCAAATGTGTCCTATAACTCTAAAAGATAAAGATGGTCTTGCTGAATAGAAATGATGAAAATCTGAATAAATGACTCTACACAGGGAATCACCAAAGGCGAAGAAACAATAATTATCTCTAATGGAGAACTTGGATTGGCAACCTCACCCTCATCTTCTGAAGTGTCAAAGTACTCCAAAGAATCAAACTCTCAAATTGTATGAGTCATAGAATGTCTTCTTTGAAAAATGAATCGGCACAAGATAGTTTGAACAAGACCACCTTGGAATTGTTGTGTACTAAGGTCTCCATATATCTCCCAAACTTTAGTCTCAAGAGAATGATGACACTCATCAAGAAAAGACTTCAAGATATCATCATCAACATGTATAGAAATAATTTCTAAGATATGATCACTTTTGCAATTCCAAACAAATTTCTTATAGTGTGTACCTAGAGAAGGAACATAACCATACAAATGTGGCAACAAATGGATGTGTACAATAAGGAAAAGGGAGAAGGTAACAAGCAAAGAGGGATTGTCCTTTTTTCTAATGCACAATCGAAAGGAAGATGCCCCACTAGGCTCAAGTAGGACTTAAGCACTAAATGAGTGCAATGATCCTTTGCAATAATGATTAGAATAAGTTGGATTTAAGGAAATATGATTGGATGATGCAAGATAGAAGGCTAAGTAGGCCAAAATGACAAGTTTCAACATACACTTATAGGCACTTGAAACAATAACCAGATGACAATATTGACCCGTGATTTTAGTTTGAAGCTGATCTGCATGGAAGAGGTTGCCCATGGCATCCTATTCCTAAGAAGAGGTTGTAAAACTATTCCCAACACTTTCAACTAAATTTAGTTGCAGTTTGTCCATCGAATCTTGTACTTTCCAGATCTGAAACGGTAGGTTTGTCACTTGATCCCGCACACACAAAAATGAGAAAATGTTGGGTTGAAAGGGGTTTGCCTTCGATCAAACTCCGATTGACGAATCAACCTTGAAATAGAAATGAAATTACATGAAATGGAAAGTATGTAAATGTAAAGGTAAATGTTGGATCTACCTTGTGTGTATACCTCCATAAACCAATATTGATATCGTGACGTCTATGAAGATGGTTGTATGTTGCTTGAGTGTAGATGTACGTTGACTTTGAACCTTGGAATGTAAGGAAGAATCAATGATTCCTTTCACAAATGCATGGATTTGTGTACACTCGTCAAAGATCTTCAATGTTGTGATGCTTGATTGACTCTTTCTTTAAAGAATGGATGAATGAGATGCATGTAGATGAACAAAGGATCTTCTTGCTTAATTGAGAAATCCTTTACTTGGTCATCATGGTAGAGAATATTGCTACAATGAAGAAGATTGCCTTCAAAATGCCTTGGAATTCTTGAGGAATGCTTGCAATCTTGATCTTGAATGCTTGGATGCAAAATTGTAGAACACTTGAAATCTTGATCATGGTTCTTGAACTTGATGTTTGAATGAGGAGAGATATGTTGCTTTTATATCTCTCACAACATTTTGGAGCTCAAAAATTGAATGAGGCTGACACAGATCAAGAAGTCCCACTAATTCCACAAGATAGGCCCTCAGTTTGAATTTGGGGCCACTTGAGAAGAGCATCCTCTTCCTTCCAAAAGAGGCCCAAATTTGAATTGGGAGTAAGGAAGGAGGAAAGGATACCAGAAACAAAGGCGGTGGGTTGTTGGATCAAGTCTAACGGACATGAAATCTCGAGAATGCCAAAATGGGGCCTAATTGAGCATCTAATTATAAGTGCTTACAATTTACAACAGTATAGGATGCAACATATATTTTTCATGATGTCATCTCCATTGCGTATAGTCTTCCCATTTCAAGATGATAAGGGAAGGATGAATAAATAGCCCGTTATAGGCTATAAGAATTCTCCAAAATTACAAAGAGAAACCCTCAAAACTTATCGAATCCCCCAAATATGATGAATACTAAAAATGAAGCCTTCTCAAAAAGACAAAACCTCTCTAGGAGTTAGAATGTCCAAGTAATATATCGCTATGCCACATGTGCTCAAAATCAAATAAAATATATCCGAGGCTGAATTTGGAATAAGTGCACGTGCACAATGATAGAGCTCAATACCTTTCCAATGCTACAAAAATCATGAACATTGTAGATCGTGACCAAAACTTATGAGCTCAAAAAAATTGATTTCAACTAGCAATAAAACTCACCTACAACAAAATCTAGAAAAATGTCCACCACTATGAAGTTAGTGGAACTAGCAATCTGTTGATATTTGTTTGCAAAATTTTGAAACGTTGGTATAAAGTTATGGTCGAGAGAAAAATGGCCCAATTCAGGCTCTAGATGGGCCAAATTACAAAGATAAACCTTCAACATGTTAGGCCCAAAAGGAGGCAAGCACACCTGAGAAAGGGGGAGGTGGGGAATTTGTAATGGCCCTCGATTGACCTTACTAAAAACTGCACAAAAACAGACATAATAAATCTACTCAGTGTTAATATTAAATGCCCAATGTATATACATATATATAAGAACTGTAGAGATTTGTTACCATTACATTGTTCAAATGTAATTAGCAATATTAACAACTTTGATAAATGAATGTATCAAAATACATCTATTAATAAATACGAATAATTAATATATAAGTTAATGTTAATAAATACAAATAATTAATATACTTAACAATTAATATATATATTAACATTAATATATCATTACAAACATTAATAATATATTAATCTAAATATTAATAAAACAACATTAATATATATTAAAAAATATATAAAAATATTAATTAAAATATATGTTAAAATATTAATTAAAGTATATATTAAAATATATATTAAAAAGTTAATTAAATCATGGAGGGCTTAGTGACAATAGCTGCAGCCTTAAAAGCTGCGACTAGAGTCGCGGCCCCTTAAGGGACATGACAGTCGTGGGTTGAGGGAGGGGTGTGACTGCCCTCCCCAACCATATTAATAATGATACAGTTGGGAAAGAAAAAGAGGACAGGGAGAAAAAGAAGTAAAGGGGATTCCGCAGCAAGAAACAAGAAAATGTATCAGCACCGATTCATTTACTAAGTAAGTATATATATATTATTCATTAAATCTGAATCATCATCTGAATAATGAAATATATATATATATATATATATATATATATATATATATATATATATATTATTTAGATGACGATTCAGATTTAATGAATACTATATATGTGTGTGTGTGGCCAGGTTAATCATTCAAAACTTATATGATATAAAAAGAGGATAATTTCATTTAAGATTCATAAATAATAAATCATAAATAGTATTATGATTTCATTTCAGATTTATAAATGATAATTCATTAATGATATTATTGACAAAGTAATTTCCTTTTCAAAAGTAATTATTGACAAAGAAATCTAAAGGGGGATTAAGACCTCCACTAAGCCAGTGTACACTGATGAAATCTATATACATATGTACTAAGCCTTGGATAGAGAAAACCTCTTCCAAGAAGAGGAATGGACCAATGGTCAGCCTATAAGCCTTGAGCGATGCACTCCAGTGGATGGCAACAAGATTGGGCTAAGGACTCTAAAAGATCCTTCTAAGGTCATGAGCCCGACCTGGCAGACTTTGCTCAGGAAGTCCCTAAGGTTGCGCTCTAGAGGACGACGACAAGATCTAATCAAAGGACCAGAAGGATCCTCATTAAGGTTATGAGCCCGACCCGGTAGACTTCTTTTTGGAGGGGTTAGCAGTTAGGGTAGATAGTTAATCAATTAGTTATTTATTCATATTTATTTGTCCATATTATTTTTGCTAAGATCTTTCTTGCAGGTTCATTCTTAAGGAAACAAATTTGGAAATACTAGGGACATTATAGTGGTATCAGAGCATAATCTTGCCATCCTGTGGGAGGTAGTTTATGTTAACGTATAAGCGAAAGAAAGGCAAGAAAGCTATGGCCGAACAATTATCAAATGAATTGAGGAGTTTTATGGAGCAAACTAATCAAACCAACCAAGCACTCTTACAAGCATTGCAAAATATGGGGAACTCAATCAACACCCTCAAGAGAAACCATACCCAAGGAAAGGATGCAAGCACCCACCACTCTGAAAATAACGAGTCATCTTCATCTAGAGTACCCAAACCAACCTTCTTACCTAGGGAAGAGTTACCTAGGGAGGAAGAAGGAATAGACCAACCCACCAACCGAGCCGTGGAAAATGCTAGAGCTTATGCAAGTCTCGAACCTGAAATTAGGGAACTTATAACATTTGGAGAATTTTGTCAGTAAAAAAAATGATGCCCCTAGGAGGAATGGAAGACATCAAAACAAGGAACTCAAATACAAAGTAAATAAAATAATGCTCCCAAATTTTGATGGGCAAGGGAAAATTACGGCCCATGCATGGTTACAAAAGCTAAACACTTACTTCACCCTTAGCCCAATGACAGAAGAGGACGCATTACAATTTTCCATACTCCACCTAGAAGGGTTGACACATGAATGGTGGCACCACAGATTTATCTCCTTAGGTCACCAAAATATAACCTCTTACCAAGAATTCTCAAAAAAACTTATTAGTCGATTCGACCAAAAAGATCCAGAGTGGTACTTCCAAGAACTAACTCATCTCAAACAAACATGAACCATTGAAGAATTTGCAAGCTACTTTCAAAAACTATCCGTTATGGTCCCCGATCTAACCCAAAGAAGGCTAGTTTACATGTTCATCGAGGGACTTAAAGATCACATCAAAACTATGGTTAAACCTTTTGAGCCACAAACCTTGGACGAAGCTATCAACAAGGCAAAGAAGACCAAACCTAACACACCTAAAGATAGGACCAAGGGTCCCACATACATAAATTTCCATAAGAATGAAGAACCTAAGAAGGACAATCAAGGGAAGCCTTGTTACTTTTGCAAAGAACCATGGAGTAAAGAGCACCAATGCCAAGAGAAAGGGGAAATGATCAAGAAAAAGTTGTGCTTTAAGTGTAAGGCACCCTGGGGACACGATCATCAATGTAAGAGGGGACAAGTAAACCAAATAAGAGAGACACATGAAGATGTACACCCTAGCAAAAGAATAAAAATAGATAACCAAGAATATGCATCTCTAGCAGTCATTACTCAAGTAAACGAGAATAGGCCCTTTCGTATCAGAGGAACACTTAAGGGGCAAAGAGTAATTGCCTTGGTAGACATAGGAGCTTCACATGATTTCATCAACAAGAATATAGTAGCAAAGAGGAAATTAGAGACTCAAGAGTTTAAAGGATTTGATGTAGCCTTGGCCAGTGGATCCTTGGATCAATGTACAAAATCGTTCCCCAACTTGAGATTAACTTGGGAGGACACATCATCAAAAGAAACTTTTATGTTGTTGACTTGGATAATGACATTATCCTAGGTATGCCTTGGATAAACTCCTTGGGAAGATTCACAATGGATAGTCCAAACTCGGAAATTTGTTTCAAACATGAGGGTCAAAAAGTGACACTAAGGGGGCTGCTCGATGGCTCTCCTAAGATAGTATCTTGTAAAAATATAGAAAGAATTATGAGACATGACCAAGGAGAATGGATAGCACAATGCATCATTCTGAATAAACCCACATCACAAGGCCAAAATATACAAGAGGATATCCAACCCATTTAAAAAAAATATAAAAGGGTTTTTGAAGACATTCCTCTAGGTCTCCCCCCTAAAAGAGGGTTTGAACACTCTATAGAGCTAGAAGAAGGAGCAAATCCCGTAATAACAACTCCATATAGACATCCCCAAAAATTCAAAGAGATTGAAAAAAGAATCAAAGAATTACTAGAGATGGGACACATCCAACCAAGCAGTAGTCCTTTTGCTTCCTCAGTGGTATTGGTAAAAAAAAAGGACAAAACAATGAGAATGTGCATTGATTATAGAGCTCTTAATAAAAAAACTATAAAAAATAGATATCCTATCCCTATAATTGATGAACTAATGGATGAGTTGCATGGGGCTAAATACTTTTCAAAAAATGACTTAAGATCAAGGTACCATCAAATCAGAATGAGGAAGGAGGATATACCAAAAACAACATTTCGCTGTCATTACGGGCATTTCGAATTCTTAGTCCTTCCATTTGGGCTTACCAATGCACTGACAACATTCCAACCATGCATGAACCATATCTTTAGGCAACAATTGAGGAAATTTTTTCTCATATTTTTTGATGACATACTCATCTATAGTAAAACACGGGAAGAACATCTCCATCACATTAAAGAGGTTTTGAATATACTTGAAACCGAGTCACTCTATGCTAAGGTCTCTAAGTGTGAATTTGGGCTAGAAGAAATTATATATTTGGGACACAAAATTAGTGCCGAAGGAGTGAGTGTGGATGAAGAAAAAATCAAGGCCATTAAAGAATGGCCCAGGCCCAAAACCCTGACTCAACTAAGGGGATTTGTAGGCCTATGTAGCTACTATAGATGCTTTGTATGAGGATTCTCAAAGATCATGGTTGCTCTCACCGATTTAACCAAGAAAGGGGCTTTTACATGGAATGACCGAGCCCAACAAGCTTTCGTGCAACTCAAAGAAACCATGAGTTCATGTCCGGTCCTAGCTATAGCCGATTTTTCTATACCTTTTGAATTACACAGTGACACATCAGGAGAAGGTATCGGGGTAGTACTTATGCAGAGAAAACATCCCATAGCTTTTGAAAGCTGCAAGCTCACAAAATTAGAGAAGCATTACTCCATATACGATAAAGAAATGTTAGCCATCATGCATGCCCTTGCAAAATTTAGGCAATACCTAGTCTGTGGAAGGTTTATTATGAAGACCGATCATAACAGTCTACGTTTCTTCCTAAATCAAAAGGACCTTAACGTTAGACAACAAAAATGGGTAAGCAGAATTCAGGCCTATGATTTCGATATTGAATACCTCAAGGGAGTAAATAATGGGGTTGTAGATGCTCTCTCTAGAAGAGCCCACATCAATACTATCACTAGTATCTCAAAGGATTGGAAGGAAAATACCATCACAAAATATGCAAAGGACCCTCAAACAAATGAAATTATGGAAGGTAATTTACCTAATGAGGATTTTAAGATTTGGGATGACATCATCCTCTACAAAGGAATAATATTTCTAACTCCTCAATCGAAGGTAAAAAGTAGAATTCTTAAGGAATATCATGACAACCCCTTGGCAGGACATCCTAGATACTACAAAACATATAAGCATATTAGAGAGAAATATTCATGGAAGGGATTAAAAGAAGATGTGCAGAAATATGTGCAAGAATGCATGACTTGTCAACGTAATAAAACATAACTATCACACCCAAGAGGATTACTTCAGCCCTTGCCAATTCCCCATAAAAAATAAGAAATCATATCCATGGATTTCATTACAGGATTACCTAAAACTCAAGGTAAAGATAGTATCGTTGTGGTAGTAGATAGACTTACCAAATTTGCTCATTTCCTTCTAGTATCCACACAATATAAGGCATACCAAATTGATGAATTATTCTTTAAAGAATTTTTTCGACTCCATGGACTTCCTCAAAATATTATTAGCGATAGAGATAGCAAGTTCCTCAGTCAATTTTGGCAAGAAATATTTTGATTAGCGGGAACAAATTTAACCCCTAGCACAAGTTATCATCCTCAAATTGATGGGTAGACAGAAATAGTGAACAAATGGTTAGAGGGCTACCTAAGGAACTATGTTATTGGCCAACATACTGCTTGGATAAAATGGTTACACTTGGGAGAACATTGCTACAACACCACTCACCACATGTCAATAGGAATGTCCCCATTCCAAGCACTATATGGATATGAGGCTACATCTTTCGAAAGTTGGGAGTAAGGTACCAAGTGCATAAGATTTCCTCCAACAAAGCCTAGATATCATAAAAACCTTGAAATAAAATCTTCAGCAACCACAAAATCAGCAAAAGATATACGCAGATCGGAAATGCATAGAAAGATCATTTGAAGTGGGAGACCTAGTATTCTTACGGTTGCAACCCTACAAGCAATTGTCTATTAAAAAGAGTGCAGCTGAGAAATTAAAGCCCCGATTCTATGGGCTATATAAGGTTATACAGAAAATGGGGGAGGTAGCCTATGAAATACAACTCCCAGAAAGTAGTAAGATTCACAATGTGTTCCACGTCTCCCGGCTCAAGAAGGCACTAGGGAACCATATCACACCATGTGATGAACTACCCCCCTGAATGAAGAAGGGCAGCTCGTCTTAAGACCCGAAGTTGTCCTAGATACTCGAGATAGGAAGCTTAGGAATCGAGTCATTATTGAGTTACTAATCAAGTGGAAAAACTTACCAGAAGAAGATGCCACCTGGGAAAAAGAAGAGGTTCTTAAGATGCTTGAGGACAAGAAAATTCAAGACAGGGGGACTGTAATGGCCCTCGATTGACCTTACTAAAAACTGCACAAGAACAAACAAATAATAAATCTACTCAGTGTTAATATTAAATGCCCAATGTATATACGTATATATAATAACTATAGAGATTCGTTACCCTTACATTGTTCAAATGTGATTAGCAATATTAACAACTTTGATAAATGAATGTATCAAAATACATCTATTAATAAATACAAATAATTAATATATAAGGTAATGTTAATAAATACAAATAATTAATGTACTTAACAATTAATAAATATTTACGTTAATATATCATTACAAACATTAATAATATATTAATCTAAATATTAATAAAACAACATTAATATATATTAAAAAATATATAAAAATATTAATTAAAATATATATTAAAATATTAATTAAAGTATATATTAAAAAATTAATTAAATCATGGACGGCTTAGCGACAATAGTCGCAGCCTTAAAAGCTGCAACTAGAGTCGCGGCCTCTTAAGGGACACGACAGTCATGAGTAGAGGGAGGGGTGTGACTGCCCTCCTGTAATGACCCTTACTATAAAGGCCACTAAAAACTACTAATACTGAACTGAGAAAATTCGTCAAACAGTTGGCATGCACTGAATACACTGCTGAAAGAAAAATACTGAATATAGGAAATTATTTTGCAATATATGAGTTCGCTGTCCCAAAATTTTAGAATAAGAGATAGCAACCAAATACCATCTAAAATACTATCAATGATGTAGGAAATTGCTCAAAACCATATGCCATTCATATATCAACAATTTGCAACAATGCCATACATTTTTCAGTCAATGATATGATCATCAAACCCTAGGTTTGCAATATAGATAGACTGAAAATTACAATGCCCTTTCACTTGCAAAATCCTAGCCTTCCTTTGTTACCAATAATGCCAAATGGAAAACAAAGACAAGTACAATGTAAAATAGTAAAGTGCTGAAGCTATATTTTGTACTCAGCTGAAAACATACATTTCTCAGAAAATATGCCAAATGCCAAATGAGAAATGAGGAACCTGATTGTAGATGACTGCAATAATTTTTCGGACTGCTTTTTCGGATATGCCTTTTCGGACTGCTTTTTCGGATCTGCTTTTTCGGACTGCTTTTTTGAATCTGCAACCAAGACTCAAACCCTCAGGTAAATCTGAGGATTCCAAATAAGCTCAACTTGAAATGGCTGAATACCACTTCCAAACTTGCAACCCTTCAGTAGATATTTCACTACCTCAGTTATGCCAATCTAGGGGAGTGATTCGTTCCCAAAGATCGAATAGTATTTGCAGACCACAAGGCCACAAATTGCTTCACAATGAAGAAGTAGAAGAAATCCCAAATCCAAGCATGTCCAAATGAAAGCCCAAGCCCTCTATTTATTCTTTTCCTTGAGAAGTTGCTAGAACTTCTAGAAACATCCAATTATAATGTACTTTATAATAAAATAACATTATAATAATAAAGTACATTTCTCAACTCAAAATTATAACAATGTAGGCCCAACTGCGACTGAACGTAGGCTCTACTACAACTGGATGTAGGCTCAAACTGGATGTAGGCTCACTCTGGACGTAGGCTCCACTAGAATTGCATGTAGGCCCAAACTGGATGTAGGCTCTACCGAATGTAGGCTCTGTCAGCAATATGCAATCAAATGATCAACATAATGACCCTCTCTCCAAACCATTTGCCTATGAGAGTCGATGATAGGCAAATCCGTCATGCCAAACGATGTCAGCCAAAATGGGGACATGACAGTCCGCCCTTCCTAAAATTGCTTGTCCCCAAGCAATGGCTAAACAAATAATCAATCAATCCACCTGGATCCCAAATGTAGTCATGATCTAAACTGCTGTCAATCAACGCAAGCTCTTGCAATATTCTTTGAAATATAATCAAGAGGAATCCATAATCAAACTGGCAAATACAACTCAACCAAACTCCAAAATCACAACCGCCAGAGTCAGGAACCCACGGGAAACAAACTCTCAAAATATCAGAACCCAAGTAGAGAGGACAACTGGAACTACCATCATAGAAAATATCACCAACACATCCCACTGGCCTATGTAGAGTGCACAATCCAACTCTGCAACAATGGTGAACACTCCTGAATAAATCTGCACCAAGTACAGAGAATCCACACACTGTACAACTCCTGAAGTGAAAACAACTCTACAAATCACCGACCACTATCTCATAACCATAACTCCCATGTACCGCTGATGGCGAATAGTCATCACACGGTAGAAAGCAAAAACTAGAGCCCAGACCAAACCTGTTTGCCATCAACTCCTCAACACCTGGATCAAATGCGAACTGATGAACATACCTTGCAGTATAATGCTGGTAAAAAGAACCAACTCTAGTCAAAGACTCATCCTGCAGATGTGATACGACCAACTGTGATTGAGCATCAGCTAAGTCAAAGGATGATATAGCCAAAGGAGCAAAATCAACAACAACAACCGCAGAACCATCACTCCCAAACTCCTGCTCTAAGTCATGTACTACCAAGCTGTCAACCATAGAACCTATCGCCATGTCATGCTCATCACAACTCTCATCCTGCAGCGTCATACCATCCCATAACTGATGACAAGCACTAGGGACCAAAGTATATCTACATATCATCATCTCATCAACATGGTCATCGAAGGTAAACTGCTGAGCATACCTCACAGTGTAATGCCGGTAGAATGTGCCAATCTCAGTCAGTGGCTCAGACTGCAATCCAGATGAAACTAACTGCAATTGATCACTAACCAAGTCAGAACTGACTACTACCTCCGAAGACACCGCCAAGGGAGTAGTATCACTAACGGGAACCATGCCAACTGCCGGCTCACCAACATCACACATGATCACTGATACAACATCACCAGTCTCCATTCCATCAGTAGTAAAGACCATCATCATGTCAAACATACCACAATGCTCAGCTGCAACGCCCAACTCAATTGAATCTGACTCTAGTGGAAACGAACCTGATATGCCAATGCTAGTATCAAGGATGGATACATCCCCATCTCCACTGTCTCTGACAATCTCGACCATGGACATCCTCGGATCACCAGACACCATAGTCTGTGACTGTATAGTATCTGGTAAAGACTGAAGTCGCTCTAACTCCATGGTCACCTCAGCCAAATGAAACTGTGACTCCTCAAACGCCAACTATGTACTCTCAAGAAACTCAGAAGTCACCTCGAGCTGCTGAGTAAGCTCACTCACCTCATCTTCCTTGACCAATAATGCATCATATGGTGTACTGCCCCACTCCATAAGATAATCTCTGTCGGCTACCAACTGCATATAATTCTGTCTCAGAATCCAGATTGCCTCCCATAAAGAGTGGATCTCTATCAAGGAAAGATAACTGCCTCCCTGCTCATCACTAGTAGGAGAACCCCATCCATAAACTGCTAACAACTGACGAGCAACATCGAAATGCTCGCAAGTGGCAGAAATGTCACGCTCACTAACTCTCAGCTAACTAGACACATGATGGCGCTGGCTAGTCGAACTCCTAGACTCTACCCCTGGTACACTGTCCAAAGGAGTAACCTCAAAATAGCTATCATCTGTAATACTGCCATCCGAATTCTGCAGACCAGCTGCTGAACTCGTATCATCAAACTGAGTGACTAAAGCATCAACATAAACCTCCGTATCAAAGGAACCCGTTGAGAAGACTAAGTCCTCAATACTGTCAATATCATCCTCCTCTAACACACTATCCAAAGGAGTAGACTCAAAATCACTGATCTCTGGAGTACTACCATCCATACTTTGCGAATCAACTCCAAAGCTCACATCATCATATGGAGTATCAAAACCTGTAGCATCGTTATCTAACTCCGTCGTAACAAATAAATCTGCCGAGGATGCTAAGTCCTCAGAACTGTCCACAGCATACTCCTGGATGTCATCAATACCCATATGATCCTGGGACTCATCTGTAAATACTAACACCTCAGATGTACCTGAATCATCACAAACCCACTGCACCCTGAGTGGTTGAGTGGAAATGTACACAACTCAAAACATCGGTGTATAGAAACTAATACCAACAACTGACAAGCTGCGGGCACAAGAAAGGACAACACCATGCAATCTGCTAATCAAATCTATGATAGCACTCAAACAACTACTGCTACCAATAGGTGATAAAGATCTCCAATCAACATAATCCCAAACACCAATATAACGATCCCGAATCCACATCCATAAACTAGAATCAGCTGGTAACTCAAGCAAACTCCTCACCTGAGTAATATCACTAATACCAACTAACTCCACATATATGTCTGATACTGTACTCATTACAATCTCTGAATCCGGAATGTGAAGGCTAGACATACTCATATCATCATCGACATGGGACCTGACTGTAAAAGAAAGCGGAGTCCCTGCCACAAGTGCTAACTCCTGAACTGAACTCGCTTCAAGACAAAGCTCATCCACATACATGTCTGATACTGACCTTGAATCCTGGATGTGAATGAAAAGTGTACTCTCACAACTATCAGCAACCACATGTGATCCGCATGTCACAAAAAGCTGAGTATCACGTGTGTAAGATGGATCTGAACTCAACTCTACGCCATACCCATCCACATGTCTCTCTGCGGCACTATTCCAAGCAACTGTACTATGCTCAATCACTATAACATCATCAGGATCAACCATACTGCAATCACTATCAGTGTCAATAACACAATTTGGTGTGCCTGTGATGTCTCCCTGTATCAAATCAGCATGTCTCTCCGAGTCCTGTAATGCCAATGGAGTACTCAACAAAGAGGCTCGAGTGTCCTCGAACTCTCGAGAAAGCTTGCCAACTTCCTCCTCCTTCCTCCTCAAGGCATCTAAATGGTCTCTGGCAAGGCTAAGAAGATGGTCACGATCTTAAAGAAGATGTAAATAACTCATCTTCATCATTCCCATTCCTTCCCTAATCGCCTGTAAATCAATACAAGAGGTCTGCGCCTATACTCCCTTATGTCTACTCTGTGACTGAATCATCCAGATATGATCCTCCATCATCTCCCACATCCTGTCATGATGAGATAATGAAGTCACAATCCCATCCTCGCTTACCCTAAGCTGACTGGACAAAACATGTGAAGTGCTATGTGCCTCAACCTTGTGTGATGTAGCGTCTAACTGTGCCTGATACTCTCTATCAGCAAAGTCATGAATACTCAATGTCTTCTCATCGCTGATATGTATCTCATCATCATGCACAACAACCTCCTCACAATCATCATCTGAATCCATTGTGTTGTAGTTACTATTCTGAGCACCTGTGACATCATCCTCAGGCAACTTGTATACAACTGTCTCAACTTGAGTACCAAGTTGACAGTTTCTATCAATCCGCATAGTGTCCTTCACCACTTCCTCCTGTGGCTGAGTAGAAACTGAAACATCTGTCGGAATGCTAACTTGTTTCTCAAAATCCTCATGAAGGTTTCTGGTAACTGTGTATGCCGATCTCATGTTATCTCTCCTGCGAGAAGATCTGCCAAATAAAAATCTAGTCAATTTATCCACCTTGGCTGGGCCGGATAGCATATCATTCATCCAATGATTTCTTTTTATCACAGACTCATTCAACTCATCAATTGCTTCTTGATCTCAACCCAACTGTCTGAATGATTACTTTTTTTGCTGCTTTGTGGTTCCTCTTTCAGAAAGGTAGGCATTGTAGGATGGTTAACTGACCATGAAGTGTACCTCTTCCTTTCCATTTTGCAATCAATCGAGTGCTGGTCACTCATACAATTCTGTTCTTCCCCAACAGGATGGCAGGAAACCGCTCTGATACCACTGTAATGACCCTTACTATAAAGGCCACTAAAAACTACTAATACTGAACTGAGAAAATTCGTCAAACAGTTGGCATGCACTGAATACATTGCTGAAAGAAAAATACTGAATATAGGAAATTATTTTGCAATATATGAGTTCGCTGTCCCAAAATTTTAGAATAAGAGATAGCAACCAAATACCATCTAAAATACTATCAATGATGTAGGAAATTGCTCAAAACCATATGCCATTCATATATCAACAATTTGCAACAATGCCATACATTTTTCAGTCAATGATATGATAATCAAACCCTAGGTTTGCAATATAGATAGACTAAAAATTACAATGCCCTTTCACTTGCAAAATCCTAGCCTTCCTTTGTTACCAATAATGCCAAATGGCAAACAAAGACAAGTACAATGTAAAATAGTAAAGTGCTGAAGCTATATTTTGTACTCAGCTGAAAACATACATTTCTCAGAAAATATGCCAAATGCCAAATGAGAAATGAGGAACCTGATTGTAGATGACTGCAATAATTTTTTGGACTGCTTTTTTGGATCTGCTTTTTTGGATTTGCTTTTTCGGACTGCTTTTTCGGATCTATTTTTTCGGATAGCTTTTTCAGATAGCTTTTTCGGACTGCTTTTTTGAATCTGCAACCAAGACTCAAACCCTCGGGTAAATCTGAGGATTCCAAATAAGCTCAACTTGAAATGGCTGAATACCACTTCCAAACTTGCAACCCTTCAGTAGATATTTCACTACCTCAGTTATGCCAATCTAGGGGAGTGATTCGTTCTCAAAGATTGAATAGTATTTGCAGACCACAAGGCTACAAATTGCTTCACAATGAAGAAGTAGAAGAAATCCCAAATCCAAGCATGTCCAAATGAAAGCCCAAGCCCTCTATTTATTCTTTTCCTTGAGAAGTTGCTAGAACTTCTAGAAACATCCAATTATAATGTACTTTATAATAAAATAACATTATAATAATAAAATACATTTCTCAACTCAAAATTATAACAATGTAGGCCCAAATGTCTCATAACTAAATGTAGGCCCAACTGCGACTGAACGTAGGCTCAAGACTGAACGTAGGCTCTACTACAACTGGATGTAGGCTCAAACTGGATGTAGGCTCACTCTGGATGTAGGCTCCACTAGAACTGCATGTAGGCCCAAACTGGATGTAGGCTCTACTGAATGTAGGCTCTGTCAACAATATGCAATCAAATGATCAACATAATGACCCTCTCTCCAAACCATTTGCCTACGAGAGTCGATGATAGGCAAATCTGTCATGCCAAACAATGTCAGCCAAAATGGGGACATGACACCTCCCCAACCATATTAATAATGATATGGTTGGCAAAGAAAAAGAGGACAAGGAGAAAAGGAAGTAAAGGGGATTCCGCAGCAAGAAACATGAAAATATATCAACACCGATTCATTTATTAAGTGTGTGTGTGTATATATATATATATATATAATTTCAGATTCTTTTAATGATGATTCAGATTTAATATATGAGTGATATAATTTTAATGATGATTCAGATTTAATGGATAATATAATTTGGATACACACACACACACACACACACACACACACACACACACGTGTGTGTGTGGCCAAGTTAATCATTCAAAACTTATATGATATAAAAAGAGGATAATTTCATTTAAGATTCATAAATAATAAATCATAAATAGTATTATGATTTCATTTCAGATTTATAAATGATAATTCATTAATGATATTATTGACAAAGTAATTTCCTTTTCAAAAGTAATTATTGACAAAGAAATCTCAAGGGGGATTAAGACCTCCACTAAGCCAGTGTACACTGATGAACCCTATATACATATGTACTAAGCCTTGGATAGAGAAAACCTCTTCCAAGAAGAGGAATGGACCAATGGTCAGTCTATAAGCCTTGAGTGATGCACTCTAGTGGATGATAGCAAGATTGGGCTAAGGACTATAAAAGATCCTTCTAAGGTCATGAGCCCGACCTGGCAGACTTTTCTCAAGAAGTCCCTAAGGTTGTGCACCAGAGGACGACGACAAGATCTAATCAAAGGAATATAAGGGTCCTCATTAAGGTTATGAGCACGACCTGGTAGACTTCCTTTTGGAGGGGTTGGTAGTTAGGGTAGATAGTTAATCAATTAGTTATTTATTCATATTTATTTGTCCATATTATTGTTGCTAACATCTTTCTTGTAGGTTCATTCTTAAGGAAACAAATTCAAAAATACTAGGGACATTAAAAAATTAGTTATGTGTACCTATTACTTTCAATTCCACTTTAATCACTTAGATCCGAAAGATAAACAATAATGCAAGATCCACAACACATAACACAGAACACCTAGATTGTTTCTCGAGGAAACTTGGTTAAGGGAAAACTCTGGTGGGATTCAAACCCACTAGACGAATGTACTCTGCTAAAAGTACTGCCCGATTAGAGAAAATAGAGAACAAAGGATGCACTTGCAACTAAAGGCTTACAAACGAATCAGTAAGCACACTGCCTAGAGCTCACTGCTCACAACTCAAATCTCAGATTTGGCCTTCAGTCGTTTCATCGATCTATCTTCAATTACAAACATACAATCCTTTACAACCGAACTGATAAATAACATCTCCTATGCCAAAATACTTCCAATGAAGTACAAACTCCACTTTAAATGCAAAATACAAATACCAACAACAACATCTCCTATCAACAATTTTCTCTTTAGTAGGTACAAATTCCAGCTTCACTTCCTTTTCATTGACTTTATCCCTCAAGACATGATACTTAAAAGTAATATACTTTGTCTTTGAATGTAATATTGGATTCTTTGAGATATTTATAGCATTAGAGTTATCACAGTGAATAATAATAGGTTCACCAATATTTATCCTTATATCCTTTAACATTTTCTTCATCCAAACAACTTGAGTACAATTTATCGCAACAACAACATATTTAGCTTCAACAATAGATTGAGAAATACAATCCTACTTCTTATTTATGCAAGAAACTACTCTCTTACCCAAAAAAGAATGCACCACCACTAGTACTTTTATATCATCTAGATTACCTTCGCAATCAACATCAATGTAAGCACATAGAGTAAAGTTATCATATTTTCCATACCATAATCCGTAGTCAAATGTGCCCTTCAAGTATCTAAAAATTCTTTTCACAACAACCATATGAGATTCCTTCGGTTCAACTTGAAATCTTGCAACAATTCCAACGACATTTGATATGTCTAGTCTAGAATGAGTTAAATATTACAATCCTCTAATCATAGATATGTATAGTGTCTAATTAGCACAAGGGGAATCATCATCCTTAATTAATTTTCAACCAGTAACCATAAGAGTTCGTATCGGTTTTGAATCTTCCATTCCAAATTTCTTCAACAATTCTCTGACATACTTGGATTGTGAAATATAGATCCATTTTTCTGGTTGTGTAACTTGCAATCCAAGAAAGAATTTCATTTCACCTATCATAGACATCTCAAACTCTTTTTGCATTTCATCATCAAAACCTCTACCCAACTCATCATTGCCACAAAAGATGATACCATCAACAAACACTTCAACAATCAAGACATTATCATCAATTATTTTGAAATAAAAGTTACTATCTGTAGAACCCTTGCCGAATCGAGTCTTTGTTAAATACTTGTCCAATCTAGCATACTAGTCTCTAGGAGCTTGCTTTAATCCATACTAAGATTTCTGTAATTTACATACTATATCTCCTTCGGTTAGAGTAAATTCTTCAGGCCCTTAAGTGGAGAGAGAGAGAGAGAGAGAGAGTAGGGGAGGGGAAGGGGAGAGAGTAGGATAGAGAGAGAAGGGGATGGGGAGAGAGTAGGAGAGAGAGAGAGAGAAGGGGAAGGGGAGAGAGTAGGATAGAGAGAGAAGGGGAAGGATAGAGTCTCTCTCTCTCTCTCTCTCTCTCCCCTTCTCTCTCTCTCTCCTACTCTCTCTCCCTCCCCTTCTCTCTCTCTCCTACTCTCTCCCCTTCCCCATCTCTCTATCTCTCCTACTCTCTCCCCTTCCCCTTCTCTCTCCCCATCCCCTTCTCTCTCTCTCTCTCTCTCTCTCTCCTCTCTCTCTCTCTCTCTCTCTCTCTCTCCTACTCTCTCTCCCTCCCCTTCTCTCTCTCTCCTACTCTCTCCCCTTCCCCATCTCTCTATCTCTCCTACTCTCTCCCCTTCCCCTTCTCTCTCCCCATCCCCTTCTCTCTCTCTCTCTCCTACTCTCTCCCCATCCCCTTCTCTCTCTCCTACTCTCTCTCTCTCTCTCTCTCTCTCTCTCTCTCTCTCTCTCTCTCTCTCTCTCTCTCTCTCTCCTTCCCCTTCTCTCTCTCCTACTCTCCCCTTCCCCTACTCTTTGTCGCCTACGCTTCCCTTCCCCTTCCCTCTCTCTCTCTCTCTCTCTCTCTCTCTCCCCTTCCCCTTCTCTCTCTCTCTCTCCTACTCTCTCCCCTTCCCCTACTCTCTGTCACCTACTCTTCCCTTCCTCTCTCTCTCTCTCTCTCTCTCTCAGTTATATTAAGGGCCGCAACCCCATCATGGTCAAGCCCGTCATCAAATTGGGCATGCATATCATCATGCCAATGAAGAGCAACATTATGTTGCTGCATAAGGGTGTCAATGTTTTCAACAATGGTATTTAGGGTGGCAAGCATAGGAGCTAAGGTAGGTATATTTTGATACGTGTTTCTGAAGCCCCGTATAGTGTTCAAGTTCTCTTGTATCAAATCCTCTAAAGATTGAGGGTTTTGAAGTGGTTCTGGATTGTTTTGGGGATCGTTATTTTGTGGGGGAGGGTTATTATCTTCATTGTTGTTAGCCATGCCTGATTAAATAATAAACAAATATAAATTTCAAATTGATTTCATATATTATTAAAAAAATCAATACAAAACCCCATTTTAACCAAAAAAACTACATTTAACATGAAAATGAAATAAATTAATCAAGATATAGCAAGAATTTACTTACCAAATAAACTGCGGAGTCGAATTTGTTGTTGGAGCAATCAGGTACCCGTAAATATCGTGTATAGGATATGTGGATCCATTTTCCAAACCCAAAACGTGGAGAGAAATGAGGAAAACAGCTCACGGGTTTTGATTTATGCCACAGGTTTCGGGTACCTGATTACGCTTGTGATTTGGTGTCAGATTTGCCTAGGTGTACTGACACCCAGGCCTACTAAAAAGTCAACATACATTTTCATGTGCTTTTGGATGACTAAAAAGTGGATTTTTTTACATCGCCACTTTTTGGGCCCTCATGATCTTGCACATACTCACACTGTCTCTGTTTCCTTCATTAGATGAGTGTTTGGAAGAAAAGTGCTCATTTGAATGGAGGAATTAGGAACAATGAACAATGAAGTGACTGAGATTGGCTTGTGTGAGGAGGGTACAATGGGTATATTAGAGTGTATCGATCACCATTGGAGGGATTTGAAACAATGAATAATTCAGCGAGGAGTTATGGGGACACAACTACATTGAATGAAAGAATGTGTTGATTTTTTCAATGGATTTGATTCTATTGGAGGTGCAAAATGATTGTTGAACATGCTCATTTTGGTATCAATTTGGTACTCACTCTACAATGAGCACTCCCATACCATTGCACTAATTCAATCTCCACATTGCTTGTTTAGACCTATAGTGATAATTATGTTGCGATCTCTATAGAATGCTAACTACTGGAGTACCAAGGTTGCTAGTTTGCCAATGATTAGTGCACATTTCAAAGGAGACTAGGGGGAGGTTGCCACCAAAAATATTGAAATGAATAGCTCACAAAGCTCACTGGTAGGAAGAAAAATTGAATCCAAAATTTCAATGCCTCAATTGTTTCCCACAATTGCCTAAATTGGCAGACCAACAACCACGAATTTTGCTAGCATCCTACCAGCCTGTGTCGAAACGGGAGTGTTAGAACAAGGTATGGGCATCCATCGAAGCATAATGGAAGGGGAATTTTCATTGGATATTACAGTGGCCCGCAAATGCTCTGATAGATATTACACAAGGCACATAAACTGTTTGACGGAATGCCTCAAAGAGATGCTATCTCATGGAATGTGATAATTGTAGGATATACACAAAATAGGTATGCCAAATGTGGAAGCATAAATAGGGCACATAAAACCAAATGTATGCCAAATGTATGCAATGCAAAGCACAAAGGAGGGATGGGAAACAAAGGCTTGCCCATGAAAACCCACAGTCACTGCTGGAGCTAAGACAACAAAACCCAAATGTATGCAAAAAGGGCATCACCGCTTTTCATCAATTTCAGTGAGTTCCCCTACTATTCTAAAGTGGGCTCGCTCTCAACTCTCTTTAGGGGGGACTCGACCTCTAACTATCTACTTCACCACACTTGACTCTTATCCCCAATTTTGCCGCATCTTTCGCATCTATAGTTGGCACTTAACCGAAGATGACTGCCCCTACCAGACAACTATAGTGGGGGGGGCACCCAACCCCACAAAGGTTGTTCACTGCCAAACACAAATGGCTTGGCTAGAGCCGTGCAGTTTTGGGAATTCAACTATAGTAGGGTATGCAAATGTATAAAAATGTATGCAAATGTATGCAATCAGGAGGTGTAAAACCCAAATGTATGCAATTAGGAGGTGTAAAACTAGTCTCGAAGCATAAATCAAACAGTAAATAAGTCTCGAAGCAAATGATAATGGTTATTGGGTATCCATTAAATTAAATAGTTGAGAGAAAGAATGAAAAACCTCCAAAAACCCCAGTTAAGGTTTCTAAGCTCAATCTCCTTGAGTCGTTTCAGCCACTCAATCAGCTCCTTCGCGTGTGCGCTGCCCTTCTAATTCACTGGCCAGGAATAATGAAATGAGAAATGAAATTCCCTTTTTTTTTAAAGTTATGCCTGTGTTTGTCAAACTTTTGATCACCATGGAATTTGTCGATATTTTGACAAACACGAGCATAAATTAAAAAAAAAAAACAAAGTTTTCCTTCTATAATCTGACCAAGCAAAACCTTTTTATTTTTTGGTCAAAAATTTTGGTAGAAAAACTAGGTCAAATGTACTAGTGATTCCTGACTAGCAACAAACTCATCATCAGACACACTTTCTTTAGCAACATAAAAAGTTTTATGACCCTTAGCATGATATTTCTTAGATTTGTCTCTACTATCCTTGTAACTTTTGTTTGGACACCTAGATGCAATATGACCAATCTTATTACAATTGAAGCATTTCAAAGGTAACTTTCCTTCATACTTACTAGAGCCCTTAGATAGTCTTGTTGCAATCAAGGCTTTAAGTTCATCAATCTTCCTTTTTTCTTCCATGATCTCTTCTCAGTCCTTAGCATAGTGTTTGAATTTCATCTTTGTAGAGCTTTCTCTTTGGTCATACTTAGTCACATTAGATCTGAATGTAGTCTAAACATTCAAAAGTTTCTTACTAAGTGTATTCATCTCATAGGCACAGAGTCTTCCTCCTAAAGCTTCTCTTGAAATAGGTCTTATAGTTCTCAATTCCTCAATAGCAACAACTTTTTCACTATAACATGCGGGAAAAAATCTTAGAATCTTGTCTACAACTTCATTGTCTATCAAAGTACCACCATCACATCTGATTTCATAAACCAGATCATTTATTCTCTGCAAATAGATTGAGGCAGTTTCACCTTCACCCATCTTCATTTCTTCATATTTTTATTTTAATCCCTGCAACTTAGCTTGCTTAACATATGTGTCACTCTCATAAATAGTTTCTAATTTTTTCCATACCTCATGTGCAATCCTCAATCCATAAATGTGTGATTATTCTGAATCTGATAAGGCACTGATCAAGGCTTCCCTGGCTTACATATTCTCCTTGAATTTCTTCTTTTCATCTGCAGTAGCATTTGTTAGATCATTTGGAATAACATAAGGCTTCTCAGTGATCTGCCAGTATTCATCTCCCATCCTCATGCACATCAAGTAGGTAGTTTCCAAATTAGGTAGTTGTTTCCATCGATCTTCGAACATGTTTTTCTCATACTTTCCATGAAGGATCTCCTTTAAGAGATCAAGATTCTTCAAAAGAACTATGCTCTGATACCAATTGTTAGGCCCAAAAGGAGGCAAGAACAACTGAGAGGGGGGGTGAATTAGTTGTGTTTACCTATTAATTTTAATTCCACTTTAATCACTTAGATCTGAAAGATAAACAATAATGCAAGATCCACAACACAACACAAAACACCAAGATTATTTCTCGAGGAAACCCAGTTAAGGGAAAACCTCGGTGGGAGTCAAACCCACTAGATGAATGTACTCTGCTAAAAGTATTGCTCATTTAAGAGAAAATAGAGAACAAATGATGCACTTGCAACCAAAGGCTTACAACCGAGTCAACAAACACACTACCCAGAGCTCACTGCTCACAATTCAATCTCAGATTTGGCCCTTAGTCAGGTTCACCAATCTATCTCCAATTACAATAGGGTGGACATATAGTCCTTTACAACTGAACTGACAAATAACATCTCCTATGCCAAAATAGTTTCAATGAAGTACAAACTCTTTATTAAATACATAATACAAATACCAACATCTCTGTCACTCCACTCACTAAATAATTACAAAATGATCTCTCATTTATACCGATTACAAGATTAATCAACCACTAGGTTGGATAAGACCTAATACAATAATTACAAAATGATAAAAATACCTATGCCAAAACAGTTTCAATGAAGTACAAACTCTTTATTAAATACATAATACAAATACCAACATCTCTGTCACTCCACTCACTAAATAATTACAAAATGATCTCTCATTTATACCGATTACAAGATTAATCAACCACTAGGTTGGATAAGACCTAATACAATAAAAGATAAACATTATGCTCAATCTCTAGTGTGATCCAAATCAAGTCGACCAAGACTTAGATAGGACCAAATCTTCATCCACGAACACACATACATGTCATCAAGACAACATAAAGAATTACAACACGTTACTCCAACAGGTCGGCTAGGACCCAAATGAAGAAACACCGACACATTACCAAAATAGCAAAATTGATCACCAAAATCAATGCAGACCAACAAAACGATCTAAGAGCACCAACAAGCAACATGAATGCGATCCAAAACCTTCGCATCATCTCCAATACAAAATTGAAACTCATCTTTATCTCTGATCAACAGGAACACTAAAATACCGAACTCGGTCATAACAAAAGATAGCTTGTTGTACTCTGAATCATGAGTAACACTAGATGTGAACACAATGATAAGGCACCATGAAACCACCAGCTTCACAACTTCTAAAACATCAAATCCAAGTCATACCGAACCAAATACTCATCCACTGTTCACAGGAACACTATGACATCAACAACCAACAACTCGATCGTTCCTCACTCAAACTGTCATGCCAATTTCTGTGAACCTCTATAGATGACCTACAAACACCTGTAATAAATACCCTACAATTGCAACTTAAGATCTCAATCATATCATCTGGTCAACTTAAATCCTCTCCACCGAACATCCTAAACACACCATTTGAAACAATTAGTATGTTGACATCAATGACAAAACATTAATGTCAACATGCTCAACAATCTTCCAACACAACAACATATTGAAACTCCCTAATACGATGATAACTAAAAATGAAGCCTTCTCAAAAAGACATAATCTCTCCAGGAGTTAGGATGTATGTGCAATCAATCACTATATCACATGTGCAAAAAATTAAATAAAATATATCAAATTTTCTCCAACATGCTCCATTGTGAACATACGATAAAATCCACAAAGAAGAAGCTCTAAATTTTGTATTTTTCATCATATGATGCAAGAGAAGTGCATACTTTACTAAAATCCACCAAGATTTCTCATTGGCAATAGCTCTATCCTCTGATCTAAGAAGGTTTTTGCAAGGTCATGGCTTTGATACCACGTGGGAGCTAAATATTAGCTTGAGACCCCAAGATCACTTGCAAAGACAATGAAAAAATTTCACAAGAGAGAATGCAAGAAATGAGTTCACTTGATATTAAGATCTAGGAGATATCTTACAAAGTGTGCAATAGCCTTGCTTATATAGTTGAGGTGAGTAATAGGATTAAAGAAGATGCCCACATGTTTCTCAATCCTATAACTTGAGACAACCAACTAAAGCAAATATTAAATGACCTAGGACATAAAAAGTAAATGAGATTTGATTTGAGTGATAACTAAGATTTGAAAAAAAAAATGTAGGACTTAACATTTTAATAGGACCCCACTAAGGAATTAGCTAGATACAAAACCTTATTTGCACCAACATTGAAGGGGAGATGGGCTTACTAGTTATAATGGCTAAGTTTCTAAGGACTTTGTGTTTATATAAATTATATAGGACTTCAATTTTGTTTTTAATAAAAGATGATAGTCTTATTTACCTACAGTTAAGGTCTGAAGGTATAAATCATCATATAACTTGTTCTATTAGCAAGATTAGTAAGAGGTGTCTATTTTTTAAAAAAATGTCTATCCATAGCTTGTGCAATGGAACACCTAATAATTGAACAAAAAATACTATTTTCTATCAAAGCAAACATTATATTCTTATCTAAAAAATAAATTATGAAAATAAGTGATTGAAAAAATTTGGGCAAGTCTAAATGGTGTTATACTTAAATCCTAAATAATAACATATCAAGGCATAAATTGTATAAACTAAACCTTAATCTTGTTATATTGTGATTTACTATTCGAAAAAAACTTATCTAAACTAGTGTAGATATCCTAAATACACACACACATGAACGTACATGTGCGCGTGCACACACACACATGTTTGAATCATAGTTGAAAATATCATTATCGACAACTTACCGCCAAGGGCTAGAAAAAATTATCGACAAAAAATTAGAGATTAATCGGCAACTTATCGGCAAAAAAATTGGCAACTTTAAAAATTGCTTAAATTTAATTATAAATGCATTTTTTTTTGCGAAATTCAATGAGGAGATCATTTAATGAGTTAGTTAATGAGTAAACAAAAGAAATAAGTTGAGTCTAGATATATTTAAATGTAAATGAGATACAAAATGACATCCTCGTGTGGAATTTTGACGACCAATAGCCTAATACTCTAACTTTGAAGCAAAATTAAAATAGAAAATTGTCTTTGTAAAACCATAAGTAAATACAAGTACAACATCAAAATAGTCTACATCTTCTTGTTCCCCTTCCCAACAACACTAGTAAAAACTATAGAGGGGTTCTAGTCCTAGAAGTCCATTATGATTGTGCCTCCTTCGTCTACACAACTGGTTGTGACTTGACCTCCATCCTGGATGTAGATGGTGTTGGATCTAGCAATGACTCCTTATCATCCTCAACCTCCTCATCCTCCTAAATGTAATCCAATCCCACTACAAATCCACCCTCCTCCATAGCTTGCCTCTCCAAATTGTAGATCTCGTCCTCTATAAACAATGGTGGCTGCTTCTGTGATGTCCAAACATGATAAGGATATATATCATACAAATCAAGTGGAACAATTGGTGTTTTCTCTAGCTTTCCTTGTGCGCAACCGAAGGTTCTATTGCACAAAGACAAGGTCATTGAGGTGTTATATTGCACAAAGATAAGGTCATTGAAGCATTTTTTTGCCCAAACAATAATACACAACTCACACAATGCATAATAGGCTTTTTTTTTTGCCTACATTACCCTATTATGAGACTGTGGACGATATTTCAAGTACTTATTAATGATTTATTGACAATAAAAATCAGTGATAAAGTGTTGGAAATTATATTTGTCGGGAATTTATCATGATAAGTGCAACTAGGGTTTGAGTTGTCAATCTTGCATTATTATTTTTAAGTTAATTTATTTACATTATTTACTTTTTTATTTGAAGAGTTATAATTATGAAGAGATTTTATCTTATTTTATATACTTCAGAATTATTTTCTTTATTTGATTTGATATGAATTTTATTTGAGAAATTATTTTTATTTTCTTAAAATGTTATTTTGTTTTACGTTAAAATTATTTAAGAACTATTTCATTTATATTTACTAAAGAGAGTTTTATTATTATTTTTTTAGAGTAAAAACTAACTTTTTTCATTTACTTATGTTGAAGTTTACTTAGGCATCATTTATTATTTAATAGTGCATTTAGTTTTGGAAGTAAATTGTTGGTTTTTAGTGGGTCTCTCTCCCCCTCCTTGGCTTTATAAGCAAGGTATATGTACATTATTTTGGTATCTCAATATAATTTAATTTGTCTACTGAAAAATTTGTGGCTCTCTTATGATTATATTGTAGATTGTGATTTAGGCAAAGGAATTAAACTCTAACATGGTATTAGAGTAGTCAATCAGTGACTCTTTCCTTGAGAGGTGACCTATACTTTTGTGGTGACTCTTTCCTTAAGAGGTGACCTATATTTTTTGTGGTTTGTTGTTGGCACCAGTACCCACCAAACCACATACCAATTTCAAGGCTGGCTCCATTGTGTCTTTACCAACAAGATCATTGGTGTCTTTGTACATTCACTAGTCAAAGTTAGCCATTGACTTTGCAAACCCAATCTAAGGTTTTATTAAGTGATAGGTTGGTTTCCTTGTTGTAGGTCAAGTCCTTGTATATTTTTTAAGGCAATTTTATATTTATTAGATCCCTACATATTCTCCTGACCTACATAATAGATATCAATCTTGTATTCATCATATTATTTCATTGTTTAGCAAGACCTTGTTATGATATATATCTTAGCTAGCATCTTAACTTGCAACTACGAGTGTTTTTTATATTTGTGGCCCGAGTTAATTACCATATCAACAAGCATTTAGTGGTTGGCAATTTTCATTTTCAAGCCAGTGAAGGTAGTTTACCTTGTTGATTCGACCCATCTATTATTTGTTGGGGGTTTATACTTTTGGCTCTATCTTGTTTCACATTGATTTTTGCAACCCTTACCTGTTTTGGAAGATCTCTGTATCATCGGATGTAGTTTACTGTATCTACAAGCTTCATTTATAAAATTGTGTTTCATTTCTCTCATTAGTGGCATTACATCTTTGGTCATTTTTATATATTTTTTGAATGGTTACACATTGATTGGATCCATTTGTAGAACGAAGTTGTTTCACTCTTTGTCAGGCGTTGCTTGATCAACATTCATTGCTTGCATTGTAATATGTGACCAACATTTGTATTCATGATCGTTTAATGTGTGGATGACATTTTTATAACAGACCATTTTGTTTTGGCGAGTTAACAATTGTTCGTCAATCCATATTTTGGAAAAGGCTTATTGTGTTTGGTTGGCTCGTGGTTATTTATAAAATCATAAGAGGGTGAATTTTTTGTTCAGTGCATATATTATTGATTGGAGTAGTCTCAAATGTTTTGGTTATAGTTTATGCCAAATATTTTATATTTTTGCTATTAAGGTTTTTATTTTCTCGCGAAGAGTTTGAAGTTGGGACCCTCAAGTTTAGAGGTAGAGAAGTGTCTATTGGGATTTAATCCTACATTCCTATGAAGCTTGGTTTTGCATTCTTCATATGTGGTAGTTTTTGTCACAAAATTTTTCACTTTTGCTTGATATTTGACCCAAAACAACCTTGTGAAACATGAAAAAAATTCAAGTGTGGGACCTTGACAAATAAGGTTGAGTCTCCAAAGAAAGCCAATTTTCTTTCTAATCAAGGTGCAGTGTTGAATCAACCCAACACTTGAAAACCTATTGCTAACCTAACAACTCTAAGAGAGAAGAAGAGAAGGATTGCAAGAAAGTAAAAGGGTGATGCACCATATTGAAATGTGTTTTTCCCTTCCTATAATTTGCACAAGACATCAATAAAGAATCCGTAAACATACACAAGTATCTCTTCTAATCAATTCCTAAGGACTCATGAAAATCGGAATTCATGAGATGCTGCAAGGAAATAGATATTCGCAATACAACACTCATAAACAAGATTGGCATAGCATACAATCTGGAAACAAAAATGAAGGTGTAATAATTTGCACATGATGTCTGACTATGAGAAAAGGTAAAACAAAGATTTTTATTAATGGGAGGCAGGACAAAATTATAGTTGCATGACATAAGTCATTGCAAAGAGCAAAAGAGAACCCTAAAGATATATTACAAACTTATCTTTATAGATCAAGCATAACTTGGTTTAAACATTAGAGTTCAAAAAGCTAGCTGGACTATGGTTAGGTTGCAGAGAGAATAGAATGGATGAATCGAAGTGAAATCTAATCTCTAGTGTATATCTTGATCTCGAAGTTGACAAGAAGAGGCTGCAATGAATGTCCTTGTATTCGAGAAGAGGAAAACCATGCCCTAGAGATGGCTCTACAACAGGTATGACATCTGAAAGTGCCTCTGTTAGAGAAGAATGACACATGCAGAAAAAAGGAAAGCAAGGAGAGCATCTTGGAATGACATAAACGAAGCCTGAGGAAGTTATGGCACCACTTTGATTTGGTAGATTCATAGGGAGGTCATTGGAAGTATCTCTGCATTTATGTTCACCTCTCTATCTAGTAAAAACCCTTCATAACCATTGGAATCAAATTAGGGATTCCAGTTTGAATGTAAGTTGTCAATGCAGAAGGTTCACACATGATCAAACGATTGAAATGCAACAAGAATCTCCCAATGGATGTTTAAAATAGAACCGTTGATCATCAAAAATCAACAACCGATGTAGAAGTGCCCCTATGTCTTTACCTCAGCGATTCACTAAGGCAAAATAAAGCCTTCAACAAGCTCAGAGTATTTCTTTTGATTTTCATTTACTGCCACCATGGACAACAATTCAGCTTTCCTTTTCCTTAGTCCCCCTCTCGGGCAATCGTTGAAACCATTTGAGCTATCATTAGATCCACATGGTACATAAGTTATCTTTGTTCTTCTTTTCCCCAGGAACTTGGTAGGACAAGATAAAGCTCTCATTAAGCTCCAGGCGCAAATTCAAACATTTATCAATTGTTGATTCAACACTTATTTTATCTCCCTGGAAGGTTGCTGAGACATGAAATAACTCTCAACAAGCACCGGGCAACATCACTTTCATCAACCATAAACCACGTCAGCTTGAAATTGTCGTTGCCTTTGTCACTCATGAACTCAACGAAACCACAATAGTATTTCATTGAGTGTCTGGCCTTCAACCATTTGATCCACCAGAACATGTGTCCACCATTCATCTGATTCTCTACGAGCTCGGCCTAACATTTTCCCCGACCACTCGTCAATTCTGAAAAGAAGCCTCAATGAGTTATGGGCTCATTCTTTTGATTGTTGACATGGAGTCACTCGATCGGCCGTGTGTTTTCTTGCCAGCTTGTTGGAACATTTCAAGAACCTCTACGAGCATTGGGAGGTCCTACTTTCATATTCCCTTGTGTCCACATTAGCTTCTTCGTGGATTGTATGCCTGCCTTCCTCATGCTTGGTTGCTCAAAGAGACATCAAAGAAATTTCAACAAATACCCGAGTGGCCTACTTTTCTTTATGACATGTACATACATAACTCTTTAGATAGGCAATGAGGTGTTTGGAAGATTTTGTTGAGTCCCCAAGTTGCCTACTGGTGCTGACATGGACACTAGCTCAGATGGTAATTGAACTCGTAAGGTCGATGGAATTAAAAAGAGATCCCAACAACTATACGACATGAGTCCACCTAAAACAACTTAAATCACATGCATCAAATGTTATGTCCTTAAGTCTTCATCAGAAAGGGGCAACACATGGGGAAACAATTCAAATGCTCAAGAGAGATTGAGACAATAGGTGTCTTACATAGATGGGGCCACCAACAAATGGTATAAGAGGACTCGAGTTGGTTGAACTTAAGTGAAATAATCAATTGAACTGATCAAAGCAAGATTATAACATTTGGCCGAGAGAGTAAGGTATGAAAGACAAAGGGAAAGGGTTTTAGGCCTATAAAGGTGTCTAAGATGGGTTTAATTCTTTGAGCTAATGGTGGAAAAAAATGCCAAAATTTATAGTGACTTAGGGGGTTCTTTCATGTTGATAATATGATGGGTGGTCTTTAAGAAATCCATTGGGCATTCGGTCAAGCACGCAAATGATAAAAAGGTTCTTTCCAATACAACCTTCTCAATATCATCTCTACAATTCCTCTTTAGTCATCAAAACCTTTCAACCTAAACAAAACACCAAAACTTTTCTATTTCCAAGAGGGAAATAGCTCCTTCTCGTGCACTTGGAAAACATAAAAAAACTATTCTACTATGTGCATATATTTATATGGAAAACATCAAACACAACCATTAACTAGCTTGTTAAAGTAGTTTCTCTTTTAACTAGGTTATGATTTCTTTCATACATATGAGCGACTAGCAAGGATAGAAAGAGTGATAGGCATACCATAGACTGCTAGAATGCCTTCCCAATGTTGAGAACAAAATTCTCCAACATAGGGACACTTTCTCTTTAAGCAAGATAAACTTGCTCATCTTGATGTTCATTATCATGTTTTGAAGCAAGCATGACCAAGGGAAACTTTTAGGCCTCTTTTAGAGATAAATGCCTTATGGCGCATCCTATTTATGGTATTGACCTCACGATTGTGCTTTGTAACTTTGACATCCTGATGGCTAGCAGGGGTTGGCTCTAATGATATGGATGGTTGTGTGCGGATCTCCACTTGTTGCTTCTCCAACTCATGATCTTTTGATGTAGGAGATAATGGATCTATATCTATGGATGACCAAAACACTTCTAGCTCATCCCAATAACTCTCCTCTTCATCAATCTCCTCCATGATATGTATTGTCCCCACAACACAAAAACCCTTATGATGACCTATAGAAGCATCAATCCTCTCTTCTTGAATTTATTGATCTACTATTGTCCCCACAACATAACAACCCTTATGATGACCTAAAGAAGCATCAAGCCTCTCTTCTTTAATTGCTTAATCTATTGCGACCTCATGAATAGGTTGGGGAAAAACCTCATGCACATGAGTGTATTTGTCTTCAAGGAAAAGGGTGTCCTTATCATCTTTTCTGTCCTTCTCCATATAAAAAGGAGAGTTATTTGAATAAGAGGATTAAATACTCTTCTTTTCTTTTTTTCTCTGTCTACAAAGAGGTTTGTTGGTGTACAACCTTCTCAATATCTTCTTGCATAAGCTCCTCTTGGTGTTTAGATTATGATTCCTC
The DNA here is from genome assembly GCA_027943335.1 of Chamaecyparis obtusa. Classification (NCBI taxonomy): domain Eukaryota; kingdom Viridiplantae; phylum Streptophyta; class Pinopsida; order Cupressales; family Cupressaceae; genus Chamaecyparis; species Chamaecyparis obtusa. The sequence continues at coordinate 1,263,914 of BSBK01000559.1, forward strand.
CTTTGCATGTGAAGACTCACAAATAAAAAATTACATCCTTTTCTACCTTGGTAGCTTTAGATTTTTCTTCTTCTTCCACTGTGACATGTTAGGACCATCAACACTCCTTACAATCGGTCCACCCTTAAAGGGTGAAATAGCACTATCAACAATGAGATGCTAAAAAGGTAAGGATTTTCTTACAAGGAGTGAAAGGGTTATAGTAGTGGGTTGAGGGTCTTCGGAGCTTGGGATTTCAACCTTGGGGAGCTCACTCCTTCAAAAGCTGGAAAATTTGCATTTTGGGGGCTCTTCTTCAAATGATGGATGTGGTAGGTGTGCGGGACTTTGGCTCTTGTGCAGATTATTATAATGGGGAATTCTTGCTTTGCTTGAAGTTGGTAAATTTACACCTAGGAGCCTCCTCAGATAGTGCACTTGGTAAAATAGAGGTTGGTTGTGCTCCAGACACTTGCATTTGAGTAAGTTTAAGCCTCATCTTTTCATTCTCTACAACTAAATTTCTTGCAATTTCCTCCTCAAACCGCTTTTCTTGTTGGACCTCCCTCCACTACTCTTGGATATAGGATATCTCCTCCTGTTGTCCTTATTTGGCCTCCATACATAGGAGATACACCTCATAAGCCATCTCCTGTTGTTGCATATCGACCCCTTGTCGTTTCTTGATCTCAAGCAATTGTTCAACCCAACTTAGCATAAGTATTCTTAACTTACTATTTCACATATCATTTAAGCGTATGGACATATTGGAAAGTTGATTAAAAACATTAGGCCTAGGCTCGTCAACCTATGACCAAGGTCCTCTATACTATCTTTGAGCCCATTAATCTTATTGGATACATTGTGGGGTTGTTGAGATGATTGAGTAGGGGTAAGGGTGGCAAGCATATTGGCCATGCGATCTATCTGATGTTGTAGAGGAATATGGATCAAAATTGGGTTGTGGTTCTAGTTGACATGGATAATAAGAGGGTGTAGGGGTTGCACTATCAGGATATGTGAGAGAATAATATGGGTTTTTATGAAATGAATCCATATAAGAGCTTCATATAAGATGCAATTTCATTAAAAAAATTGAAAATATAGAAGATCAGATTTGATATTTGTACTTACCAGCACTTAGACTACTTGAAAACAACTTAGATTGATCTTGGAGTCACCACGATATTTTAAGAACTAACTCCAAAGGTTGTTGGTACTAAGAAAAAACACCCAAATTCTCAGCGAATGATGAGCTTTACATTGACTAACCAGTGGATTTTCTTTGAACTAATCTAATCTTTGTCCCACTGGGTATGCCATAAATTGTTGTCACAAAAGTTTGCACCCTTTCTTGGTATTTGACCCTCACAAAACCTTTTGAAACATGGAAAAAACCACTATGTGTGGGGCCTTGACAAGTGAGATTAGGAGAAGGTTGACTTCCTTTCCAATCAAGGAACAATGTTGAACCAATCAACACCTTAAAACCTACTACTAACCTAACCTAACAACTTTTAGGGGAAAGGGGATAAGGATTCTTGGAAAGTAAAGCGGTGATGCACTAGATTGAAACATGTTTCTCTTTGCGTATAACTACACAATATATCTATGAATACACTTTAAACATGCACAAGTCTCTCTTCTCATCAATTCCCAAAGACTCATATGCAGACCATAATTCATGAGATGTTATAAGGAAAGAGATATTCACAATACAACACTCTTAAAAAATATTGACACAACATACAAACTAGAAAAAAAAAGAATGTATTCATAAATGAAGGAAAAAATAATTTACATATGATATCTAGCTGTGAGAAAAGGGAAAACATATATTTCTATTAGTGGGAGGCAAGGAAAAATCACAATTACTTGACATAAGTCACCACAAAAGAACAAAAAGAGAACCCTAAAGATATCTTATGAAATTGCCTTTATAGATAAGGCATAACTTGGATTAAACATTAGAGTTCAAAACCCTAACCAGACTAGGGTTAGGCTACATAGAGAATTGGTGAGATGAATTCAATCAAAATCTAATCTTTGGCATGCATCTTGATCTCAAAGTTGACAAAAAGAGGCCGCAATGAACGTAAAAGTAGTCAAGAAGAGGAAAGCCATGCCCTAGAAATGGCTCTACAATATTAATGACATCTGAGAGTGTCTCTATCATAGAAGAAAAATGTTTGTAGATAAAAGGAAAGCAAGGCGAGCATCATGGAATGTAATAAACAAATCTTGAGGAAGTTATGGCACCGCTTTGAGTTGGTAAATTCATAGGGAGGTTGCTAGAAGCAGTTCTGCATTAATGTGTGCATCTTTTTCTAGTAAAATCCCTTCATAATCATTGGAATCAAATTAGGGTCACCGGTTTGAACACCAATCATTGATGCAAGAGCTTTTCATGTTTTCAGATGGCTATAATGTACCAAGAATCTCCAAACAAGAATTTAAAAATAACTGTTGATCATCCAAAATCAACAGCTGGTGTGGAAGTGTCCCTATGTCTTTACCTCAATGAGTCATTGAGGAAAAAGAAAGCCTTAAAAAAACTCCAACTATTGCCTTTGATTTGCATTGATTTCCACCATGGACAATGATTCAAATTTCCTTTTTCTTATTCTTCTTCCCAGGCAATCATTGAAACCATTTGAGTCTCTCAATGAGCTTCAAGTTTCTATTGTAAGATCCACATGACATGGAAGTTGTCTTTTTTCTTCTTTTCCCCAAGCACTCATTGAGACAAGATAAACCTCTCATCGAGCTCTAGGTGCAACTTCAAACATTCACCTACAGTCAACTCAACACTTCTTGTATATCCCTATAAGGTCACTGAGACATGAAACAAATCTCAACAAGCATCAAGAAACATAACTTGCATCAACCATAAACCACGTTAGCTTGAAATTGTCATAACCTTCATTGGTCAAGAATTTGATGAAACCACAAAATAATTTCACTGAGAACCTGACCTTCAACCATTTGATATGATAGCACATGTTTTCACTATTCATATAATTCTCTATGGGCTCAATCTAACCTTTTCCCCAACCACTCGTTGAAACTAAAAAGAAGCCTCAATGAGATCTAGGCTTGTTCTTTTGATTATTGATGTGGAATCACTCCCTCGGTCGTCTATCTTCTCGCCAACTCACTGGAATGTTTCAAGAACCTCAATGAGCATCAAGAGGTCCTTCCTTTATGTTCCCTCATATCCACATTGACTTCTTCATGGACTGGATGTCCACCTTCCTCTTGCTCGGCCACTCAGTGAGACATCAAAAAAATTTCAACGAACACCTGAGCGACCTCCTTTTCTTGATGATGTCTATAGACAAAACTCTTTAGATAGTTGTTGAGTTATTTGGAAGATTTCACTAAACCCCCAAGCTTCTTGTTGATGGTGAAATGGACACTGGCTCAGATGGTACTTGGACTCATAAGGTCGGTAGAACAAAAAATAGATCCCAACGACCATATGACATGATCCCACCTGAGGAAAACTTAAAGCATGTGCATCGAATGTTATGTCCTTAGGTTGTCATCCAAAGGGGAAACACATGGGGGATACAATTCAAACACTTAAGATATAATGGGATAGAAAGTTCCTTAGATAGAGAGGGCCACCAACAAATGATAAAAGGAGACTCGAGTTGGTGGAACTTAAGTGAAATAATTGATTGAACCAATCAACACAAGATTATAACATTTGGCCAAGAGACTAAGGAATGAAAGACAAAATGGTTAGGGTTTTAGGCCTATAAAGGTACCTTAGATCCAAGTTTAATCCTTTGACGTAATGGTGGAAAAAATGCCAACAGTAATGCTCTCTCACTTGGTTGTGTGTTGCATTGTGAATTGGTCCTACTGTGGAAAATATGAGATTTTGTGTGTTGAGGGCCACCCTCCTCACTCTCTAAGCAATGAATACTTTCTTGGCCTGACCTTATTTTTACGTTGTTATGCTCCTTATGATCACATGGATGACGTATGTTAAGCCCCCAACTACTTGTTGGTGCCTCAAAGTGCATAGAATATGCATTTTTTTTTTTTTTGCATAAATTTTATAAATGTTAGTTATTTTGTCAACCCCAATATCGACAGAAAGGTATTTTTGCCAACTTCATTATGGTTGGGGAATTTTTCACATATTTTTATGTTTGATGGTGCTTTTACTCTGTTAAAGTTTGATATTGGTTTGAAGCAATGAATACTTTCTCAATCCGACCCCATTTTTATTCCATTGTGTTCCTTGTGGTCACATGGACAACCTGTGTTAAGCCCACAACTACTTGTTGGTGCCTCAAGGTGCCTAGGGTAGCCCTTTTTTTTTTTGGCATAACTTTTTTAAACAAAGGTTATTCTTCTCAAACTAGATATCGACAAAAAGGTCATTTCGCCAACTTCATGGCATTTGGGGCATTTTTTACATATTTTGATGTTTGATGGTGCTTTTAATTTGTTGAAGTTTGATATTGTTTTGTAGCTTTGAATTCCACACAATTATCATAAATGGAAATGCGATAAGGAGATTTCCTAGTTGAAATTCCAATTGAAGCAAATAAATTTTGGTCGAGATCTAAAACCCACAAATGTTGTGAAAAAGAGGAAATGGTTTGATTGAAGAGATGAAGCTCTTGGTACACTCACTATGTATGCTTCTTGTGATTTGAGATATCATCTTATATTCTATAAAAATTGTAATGAAATTTAGACTACCTTAGAGAGTTTCTTTGGTAATCCAGATAAGATGAGGAAATTTCAATTGGAGAAATAACTAATATATCTTGATCCTAGGCATTTTAAAAATATATAGGATTTATTTACAAAGATTAACTATCTTATATTGTACTTGAAATAATGCGGGGTTACCAAAGAGGATGAACAATTGATTCTCTCTATTCTCTCTAAGCTAGGTTTTGATTATTCAATATTTGCTTCTCTATTTAATGCTACTATGGATGCTTGATGTAGGGCATTATTGGTCCTCGGTGAAACTACATGGGTGGTTTGTTATTTGGCCGATGTTACTTGGTTGCGGCCTTAATTGACGGTCTTGGTTATTGAAGGAAGCTCGGTCGCTGAAGGAACTCGGTAATCTCTGGTGCTTGGTGAAAGTGTTACTCAGCGATGCCTAAGGTGCTTGGTCGACACTAGTGCTTGGCGATGCCTGGCATGCTCGGTTAATTCACTGTTGCTCAGTAGTTCTGGTTTACCGACTGGAGTTCTGTGTGATTTTTTGGGCCAACTTGGTGCATTTATTGTTGGTAGCTATTGCTACAGGCTGACATGTTGAATTAAATGTTTGTAAGGCTATTTTGAAGCTGACTTGTATGGCATTTAATATTTTTTTGTAGGAGTTAAGGGTTTCATCCAGCCGACTTGTACTGATTATTAGTATTTAAAGGGTGTTTGGGCAGTTGTTTAGCATCATCATGATCAGCAGCACCAAAAGCTGAAGTTGGTGAAGTTGTGGAAAAGATCTTGCATGATCTTGCATGATCTTGCAGATCAGATTGTTATATGATAGTTTGTAATAGCAGAGCTAGTAGTTTGCACACTTGGAGACAAGGAGATTGCTTGGAGGCTTGCGAGCTCAATTTTAGATCTTCCTTAGGGTTTCCATCAGTTGTTGATTGTTTCAGAGCTGAACTAGCTAAGATTGTATTGGATATGTGCAAATCTTGAAGAACTTGTCTCTATTTGTAATTGGCCCTAACCTGGAAGGCCTTACAGTCGGGCATGTTAATGAAAATTGATTTGAAACATCTTGTTGTTGTTGAGTTTTCCGCTATGTAATTCTAAAGTTGCAAGGTTTGGACTGTCCTTAATTGGATCCACCATCCTTGCCTACATTAATGCTCTAGATAGTGCACACAATATGCCTTATCTTGATGGTTTTGAATCTCATCTCACAAGGGAAAAAAATTGGTATAAGTGAGCATATTGACACCTTTAAGGTCTCAAGCACTTCTTGTAGGAGTTTCCCATTTAAAGGTTTCAAGCAGAAATGACTGTTAGACTTATTGAGTTGTTACTGGCATTGGTTGTCATTGATGTCAAAACCTTCACACCGACATCCTGGTAGTATTTGTTGGTTGTCGGTATTTTTGTTGTTGTACTTGTTGATTTTTGGTTATGCAACAAAATTTTTGGTTATGACAGTACCTGTTCAGTATGGATGATTTTGGTATTTTATGGTAGGTCTACTTGGTTCTACTCATGACTTACATGTTTTAGTCCACTTGTTATTAGTGATGTATGGAGTTGTTTGTCTCTTCCTGGTGATTTCTATGCTTGCAATGTTCTTCTATATGTTTCTATAGTCGTACAATTCATCAGTTATTTTTGGTATATCAACTATATCATGATCTGGACTTAGTTGTGGCATTCCTATAATCTTAGTAATCATAATATGCATTGTATTTATTCCAAGTACGACCTATTTTGGGTCTTGTTGTAGCTTGTTGAAAAGTCATCTTAAGTATGTCCTAGATTTAAGACTGGTGGTAATGCATTTAATATAACTGCAATATATTTTGTAATTGGGGTCATCACAGACATTTGGTGTGGTCAAAATATGTATGCTTGGATACCTATAACTAAAGAGAAACCTTTTGTATCCAAAGGGAGAGATATGATGTGAATATATGTGTGTGTGAATGTGAAGGTAAGCAATGAGTTCTTGATGGTGTTGTGTACAAGATGAAGCTAAGTATGGAAGACTATTGAGGGATGGATCAGATAGTGGTATACAAAGAAAGATCATCATTGTATCTACTAGTGGTAATAGTAATTGAGCTTAATTATTGAAATGTTTCATGCATAGGTAGATGCAATTCTATGAGTTCATCTTTTGTTAGTAAATTTTGTATTGGTGGTGAGCATCTTTGTATTAGCAGTGAATCTTTTCATATATAAGGGTAGTAAGATCGACTGAAAGTGAGCCAACCTATAGTGAGAAAAATTGGCAATGATTCTTTGTTAAAATCACCTTAACCGATGTTAGCTTCTTCGTGGTTTTTCACAGTTTGGGTTTCTAGGTAAATATTCACGTTCTTTGTGTTGGTATTTTTGTGCTTTCATGTTTACATCTATTATGAATGTTTAATGTTCTCAGTCAATAGTGTTGATACCTAAAATTATTTTGAGGTAGATAGCCTATGGGAAAGTCAGTGAGTGTAGGACTTTACGTGTTGTCACAAAGAAACCTCCAAGATTTTAGAAGCCGAATCTTCATTTTAGAGAGAAGAGGGAAAGAAAATGTTGCTACAAAAAAAAAAATGGTGATACACCAATATTTTGGAACAATTTAAAATGCACAGGATATTCCACAAAATAAAATACCAAGGCAACCTTTTAGATCAGATGTGGAGCAGTCACAAACCTACAAATAACTATTTAAGCATGAGACATAAAGAGAAAACATAAGATGATAACCACATAACAAAGAAGATTAAAGCATAATCTTCCTAGCAAAAACCAAAAATGCAAATGCTGAAGTCAAGAAAAGCACAAAAAACATTCATGAAAGTAATAAATCTTTGAAAGAACAAAGGGCGAAAAGCACGGTCGATATATTTCATTGACCCAAATGCCCATTACAATTTTAAGGCTTTCTAGAATATCCTTCCACATAGGAGTGAAAGTCCCCATCGTAATAATAATTTCTCTTTTACATCACAAATCTCTGCATATATAAGTGTTAGAATAACTGAGAGGGGGGATGAATTAGTTAGATCAGTTATCCTACAGTCCCAAATACAAAGATGTAACACTTTAAACAATTTCAACAAATTCTGCAGCTCGGTAACATAAACTACTAAACTGTCTGTGCCTTTACTGATTACCAGTTAATTAACTAACAATGATTACTGACCAAATCAAATATGCAGTATATAAAGTATGACAATAAAGAAATCATCACAGAAAGACATAACACAATGATTTAATGTGGAAACCCTGTTAAGGGAAAAACCACCTGGGACCGGTAACCCAAAATAATTTTCACTCTTCTGAAGTGAGCTTGATGAAGAGCCAACCCTATTAAAGGCTACAAACACACTATTAGGTGTGACCTTGTTAGAGGATTTAAGACTAACTATTTTGTTCAACCAGCATTCACTATGGGGTCGATAGGATAACAATGTACATTCATTGAATGACATAGGGGCATAACATAAGACAGTTAAGTCCACTCGGTTAAGAGATTTTTTTGTATCAATGGTTAAACTGAAACTATAGTTGATCTGATTACAATAAAACTCAATTTGTAGATGTTCAGATCTATTCTAAGCCCATACAAATCCTATGATCAATATATCAATTCACTTCCTCAACTTACTTTCACTCGGTAATAGCTCTCTGACACTCGGTACTGTTCTGCAGTTCGGTTCTCCTTCAACCAGTCTAATCAGGCATGCATGAAATTGTATTCATGCGAAATCTCTATAGTCTTCTTTCATCTGACATGTTTCAATAAAGAAACTCATATCTCTTATATAGACAAATAAACCATTTTCATATCAACCATCAAATTTTGCCTCTTATTCTCCTTCATTGATTTTGCCTCTTAAACCTTCCTCGATGGTTGTGTCAGTAACATGTTTCAATTCCATCCTTTAGATATTCTTCAAATTTTATCAGTCGTAGATCTCATAACAAACTTTATCCTCAATCTTGAAATCATAACAATTTCCAGCTCATCAATTTATGTCGCCTAAACTAAGCATTTAATACTTTCATCCATACTTGCTTAACAAAGAAATGCGTCGGTGAACACAAACTCGATTAATACTGTCGCTTGGTATACAATACACTGGCTCGGTGTATACTGAAGTGCTTCATTTACCGACCACATTGCCTTGTACATTTTTCTTCCTCCATAATAGATTAATGCAACATAACCAAGTCAACAATATGAAGTCATAGACTCATCAATAAGTTACCCAAAGTATTCCTTATCCTCATCTGTCATATCCATCTTTCTTCATGTAGATATCTCAGTTCTTCATCTTTTCTCTCCTCTTTACAAATGCTTAGATGTTTGCAACCAACACAATAAGTATTGTCAAAACTAGTTGACATCAATGACAACATAATGACTGATTTAATTATCTTACATATCATTTCAGTACTCGGTGATCTCTAATCACTGATCTTCAAGTCATTCAAGTATTCAATCAATTGTAGTTCATCAATCTCTCCCTTTGACATTGATGGCAACACAAGCAATATGAAATATGTCATACACATACCAAACATGTATTCCACAACTATGTAAGTAAATGTTGTAGCTCGGTAAGCTCTCCCTAGTTTTATATTTAATATTTTTAATCAGTATGTTACATAACAACATTACAAGTGCAGACTTTCCTCTGCAGATTTGATCTTTTTAGCTCTTAGAGTCCTTCTGTTCTTCAGCAACAAATCTTCAAATCTCTCCTTGACTTTCTCAGATTATCTCTCCCTTAGATAGATATGATCTCTTTGGTTATCATATTGTTTATCTCTACATTTGACAACAATGCCAAAGAAAAAAATAAAACATACAGCTCTGTAATAGCTAAGTAACTCTGTTGTTTAGTGCAGACAATGTATCTCGGTATACTGATATACCAATTCTCTATTCTATTTACTCAAATCTTTCACAACCTTAGACATAATCCAAAGTTTGAGCTATGTTGCATCAACATGAATGATCTTCTAATAAGATTAGGTTGATGCAACCTCCAGATCACATTAGTAACCGATAGACAAGGGATGAACCCCAATTCTAGTCCTCAAGTATTCAAAAGTGTCCTTCGGTAGAGGCTTGGTAAAAATATCAGCAAGTTTCTCCTTTGATGTAACATATTCCAGTTTGACTTGCTTCTCCTATACTTGTTCTCTTAAGTAGTGGTGCAGGAGCACACCAAGGCTAACCTCCATAGTTTGATATTTTGGCTTGTATCTGACATTAGCCAAGTCAAATTGTTAGGTTGAGTTGTGAGTTTGTTTTAGACCTTAGAAGGTCATTGCATTGTGGACTAGGTGAGTTAGTCATTAGGACTAAGGTCACCAAAATAGTCTTTGTTAGTAGCTTTTAAATTGATTAGTCTTAAGAAGCTTAGTGGTAGATTTGAGCTATTAATGTGTCTTAAACACATAAATGATAGCATAGAGATGCCTTGAGTCCATTAATAGAGTTGGTTCCTTGGAATACAGGAGGTAGAGGTCCTAAGAGTTAGGAAGATGGCATAGTGACAAAGATGCCAAAAGTTGTTAGAAGTTGTCATGACAACATTTGCAATAATGGCAAATATTGCATGCAACTCGGTTACCTAGGATTCCCTAGAAGTTAGGAAGTGGGAGATCAACCAACATGTCCTAAAAATATGGTAAATGTCATCTAATATTATGGAGGGCTTGAATCTCATAGTTAGTCATTCATTGTAAGAAGTTTGAGTAATGAGATTTTAGCTCTGCAACACTATTTTGTGAAGACCCTGGGCTTTTCTATGTGACAGTGATATGTAATGGATTGCATGCTCTAATTTAGTGATTGAATAGTGATCTTTGGATAGTTTTAAGAGTTTTTCATTCAGTAACCAAGTTGTTTTGAGTTAGTCCATTAGTTGTGAGAAAATAAATTAGATTTAGACAATGTGTTGTTCCCTGTGAGATTGTTTTTGGTTTCATGGCTCCCACTTGAGATTCAACCCTTGAAACTTCAAGAAAGTGGATGAATCTTAGATTGGATCCATTTTACATTATGTATAAATAGGTAGGAGTCTTGAGGAGTTAATTTTCTAATTTAAATGTCAAGCCCTAGGCGAGCTAGGAGAGTCCGGTTAGAGGCTTGATAGTGAAGAATCTAGTGATTGAATGTAGGGGAGATAAGTACTATATGAAACAAGTAAAGTTCCAAGTAGGGTATAGTCATATCCTAACATACTATGAGGATTGAGTTCATACCAATCCATTAGACTAAGTTTTGAGTGAGAAAATAGTGAGATCCTAGTAAATAGGCCTTTTAGCCCTATTAGTCCTAGTTTGTAGGAACCCTGTGTACGAAGGGCCTAGGGGTCCAAAACCTTCAAAATATTTAGTAAAAGCCAAAAGGGTATCCAAATGTGGGATTATTTTTTTAGGTTGTTTGGAAAGTTTTTACAAGAATTGGCAAAAGGTCTTTCTAAAAGGCTACAAGGAAATAGGCCTAATTAGGCCTCCTCAAGGTGAAACATTGAACCTGATAAGGAAAGGCTTGAAGATCCTTTCAAATGGATTCAAATGGGAAAAAATGGAATTTTTTCATGATGATAGATACCCCTACAATGAAATTTGAAGTTTGTGAAGAGATGGCACTTAAAGCTTTCTAGGTGTAGGAGAAAGCACTAAAGCATTGAATGGTGTTTGTCTTTCAAGGTGAAGCACAAGTTGTGATACTCTTGGAGAAGATTTGGATTAGGACTTAGTTAATCACCTAATCCTGACAAGGACCTAGAAGAGATTATGTTCCTAATAGAGACAAGCTAGGTCTCTTAGTAGATGTGTAAGGAAGCCTTGGAACACTCACATCATATTGGTATCAGGGCTTGAATTGATCAGGCTTGTGGTTGATGTTGCAGTCTACTAAATCAGTGGGAGAGAATACACCAGTTGGATCAGTGGAAGATGAAACCATGGTAACTAACACTGAGTTAGTCAAGAAGGTTGAGGAACAAGAAGAGGATAATCAGTTACTAAGAGAAAGATTGTCCCTAATGGAGCAGCTCTTGGGTGAAGTCCAAGACAAAGCTGATAAGGTCAAAGATAAAATTGATCAAAAGGAAGAGAAAGAAGAAAGGGAAAAGGAACTAGAATTGGAGGAGGAAGCTCCAACACTTGACCCTGTTCTTCCTAAAAAACCCTTCTTGAAGGCATTGAAGGCCTTAAGTAGCAAAGCTTTGGAGGGTGTGCCACTATTTAGTAGACAAATGGATCTATATTTAGTCATGGATTGGATAGACAACATTGAGAATCACTTTGAATGTGATGGTATCTCAGATGCCCAAAAGGTTATGGTGGCCAAGTCTAGGCTAAGAGGTTCAGCTCTCACATGGTGGAAGTTTGTGCAAATTGAAAGAGAAAAGGATGGAAAGGGTCCTATAGTTACATGGAAGGGCATGGTAACTAAAGTGAAGCAGACCTACCTTCTTGATGATTATGAAGTTCAACTACATAGGAGGAGACACAATCTTAGACAAAAATATCTAGATGTTCAAGCATACACCGAGGAGTTTCAAAAGCTATGCTTAAGATCAAAGGTAGTTGAACAATATAAAAGCATCAAGCTTGCTAGGACATACTTGAATGGGCTCAAATGGTCTATTTAAGAGGAAATGAGTCCTGTGAACTTCAAAACCATTCACCAATGTTATCAAATGGCCTTGAAGATAGAAGAGAAGGGCAAGAGAAAACAAGAGAAAACCTCCAAAGGTAGAGGTAAAGGCAAGGATAGTAGAGGACAAAGAGGTGGCTATGGTGGAAGGATTTTTGAATCAAGGGCTCAAGGAGAAATCAAATTTAGTGAGTAGCAAGAAGGAAGCTCTAGTAGAGGTGGTAGAGGAAGGAGTTCTAACTCTAGCTTTAGAGGAAGAAGTAGTGGACAAGGAGGAAGAGGAAACTATTTTTCCAATATGAAATGCTACCATTGCAATCAAATGGGACACCCTACCTATAGGTGTCTAGAGAAGGGTAGTACTTCTCAAGGAGGTGACAAGAGAAATAATATAGTTCATGAAGACACTAATGTAGCAGAGAAACATGCTGAGGTACCATTGAATTCAGAAGAAGGTGAGATCCTCATGATGAGGAGAACACTAATCAAGGAGCTGGTTAAGGAAGAGCCAAGCCAAAGGAGGTCTTTGTTTAGGATAAAGTGCAAGATGATGGGGAAAGTATGTAGAGTCATCATTGACTCAGGGTCTACTAACAATATTGTGTCAGAGGAAGTAGTCGGCAAGATAAAGTTGACAAGGATACCCCACACCAATCCTTACAAGGTCACATGACTCAATAATGGCCAACATGTGTTAGTAAATGAACAAGCATGGGTGGAGTTCTCAATTGGAAGGTACAAGGATAAATTTTTGTGTGATGTGTTGCCCATGGATGCATGTCACTTTCTTCTAGGTAGATCATGGCAATTTGACCGCCAAGCTATGCATGATGGAGGAAGTAACTCCTATACATTCAAGAAAGACAATGTGACTTTCAAGATTCAGTCACTATTGGAGGATGTAGAGGTGAAGACAACAGGTCCAAATGTGCTCATGGTTGGTGAAAAAGAGTTCATTGAAGCTATGGAAGAAGGTGAAGGTGTTGGTTATGCATTGGTGCTAAGGCCAAGAGAGGTGAATGAAGGTAAGGCAACCAAGAAGACAGAGTTACCGAAGGAGTTGCAAAGCATTTTGCAGACTTACCAAGGTATAGTAAGTGATGGACAACCATCAAACTTACCCCCTAAAAGAGTCATAAGTCATAGGATAGACTTGATACCAGGAGCTACCCTTCCCAATAAAGCAGCCTACAAGATGACCCCTCAACAAAATGAGGAAATTGCTAGACAAATACAAGAACTCCTAAACCAAGGTCTCATTAGAAAGAGCATTAGTCTAGGCGTCGTACCCACTATCCTTGCACCTAAGAAAGGAGGAACTTGGAGGCTTCATACTGATTCAAGGGCTATTAATAGGATAACCATAAGGTATAGGTTCCCTATCCCTAGGACTGAAGACCTCATGGGTTGTCTAGGTGAAGCTAAGTACTATAGAAAGATAGACTTAAAGAGTGGCTATCACCAAATAAAAATACATGAGGGAGATGAGTGGAAAATAGCCTTCAAGACCTATGAAGGTTTTTATGAATGGCTTGTCATGCCATTTAGATTATCCAATGCCCCCTCCACATTCATGAGGCTCATGAATGAAGTCCTCAAAGACTACATTGGTAAGTTTGTAGTAGTATATCTAGATGATATACTGATTTATAGTAAAACAAAGGGAGAGCATCTAGAACACCTTGAAATTGTTTTCAAGAAGCTACATGATGAGAAGTTGATGATCAACTTGGAGAAGTGTAAGTTCATCAAAACAGAGCTAGTGTACCTTTGATTTGTTCTATCACATGGTAATCTGAAAATGGATGTTAGTAAAGTGGAAGCCATCATAAATTGGCCTATTCCAAGGACAACAAAAGAGGTAAGAAATTTTCATGGCCTTGCTAAATACTATAGGAAGTTCATAAGGCAATTTAGTGCTATTTGTGCTCCTCTGTTGGATACTATCAAAGGAGGTATGAAAACTAAGTTTGTATGGAATGAGCATGCTAACAAGAGATTTGAGTTGTTGAAGGAAAAGATAGCTACCCAACCTATTTTAGTCTTGCCAACCTTTGAGAAGATTTTCAATATTGAGTGTGATGCTAGCAATGTGGCTATTGGAGCTGTTTTAAGCCAAGAGGGTAGACCGGTGGCTTTTCATTCAAAAAAGTTAAGTGAAGCCAAGAAGAAGTACTCTTCTTATGACCTTGAAATGTATGCCTTGGTCCAAGCTCTAAGAAAATGGAGGCACTATTTACTTCCCAAGGAATTCATAGTATATTCAGATAACCAAGCACTTAGTTTCTTGAATTCACAAGAGAAGTTGAGTCACAAGCACATGAAGTGGGTTGAATACCTACAAGCTTACACCTTTAATATCAAGAAAAAGAAAGGAGTACTCAATAAAGTGGCAGATGTATTGTCTAGAAGAGCTCTCACTATCCAAGAGATTCAGTTGAAGAGCATGGGGATAGATCACTTCAAATATCTATATGCAGATGATGAAGATTTTGTAGACATTTATAAGGTATGTGCTGAATACAAGAATCATTTTCATAGTAAGTATGTTGAATATACTTTGCAAAGTGATCTCTTGTTTAAAGGAAATCAATTATGTGTTCCTAGAGGCTCTATTAGAGAGAATTTGATACAAGAAAATCATAATGGTGCTTTGAGTGGTCACTTTGGGATCACTAAGACTCAAGAACTTGTTCAAAGGTTATATTATTGGCCAAGGATGAATCTTGATGTTAGGAGGTATGTGGAAAGTTGTATAGTGTGTCAAAAGGCCAAGGGCACTTCTTCAAATGCAGGCCTCTATCAACCACTACCTATTCCTACTAGGCCATGGGAATGCTTGAGCATGGATTTTGTAGTTGGGTTACCCAAGACAAGACAAGGTATGGATATTGTTTATGTAGTTGTGGATAGATTCAGCAAGATGGCTCACTTTGTGCCATGTAAGACAACTAATGATGCTAGTCAAATAGTCTCTCTCTTCTTCAAAGAGATAGTAAGAATTCATGGGTTACCTATGAGTATTGTGTCTGACAGAGACACCAAGTTCATGAATCACTTTTGGAAGACTCTTTGGAAAAGATTGGGCACTAATTTATCCTTTGGATCTGCCTACCATCCCCAAACTGATGGTCAAACTGAGGTTATCAATAGAAGCCTTGGAAATCTATTAAGGTGTTTGACAAAAGAGTATGGTCAACAATGGGATCAATTGATTGGGCAAGCTAAATATGCCTACAATGACACTGTAAATAGATCAATAGGGAAGAGTCCCTTTGAGATAATGTATGGTCTACATCCTAGAGGAGTCTATGAGCTAAGAGACTTGAAGGATGGAGTGAATGGAAGTGGATATGCTAATGACTTTGCTTATGCAATGCAGGAGATACATGATATAGTCAGGAAGACTTTAACAGAGAACACCATGAAGCATAAGGATAAGGTGGATGAGAGTAGAAGAGAAGTTCGGTTCAATGTGGGAGACTTGGTAATGATACATATAAACAAGTCTAGGCTTCAAAAGGGAGTCCCTCACAAGTTGCAGATGAGGAGGATAGGTCCTCGTCCTATCTCGACAAAGTATGGTAATAATGCATTCATAGTGGAGCTACCGGAAGACAGTGGACTGTCCCCTATCTTTAACATAGCAGACTTGGTTCATTATAAAGGACCAACACTAGACATGGATCAAAGCCTCGATGAAGTGATCAGAGATGTGGAAGACCTCAACCTACCTACTGCTACAGTTAAGAAAGCTGACAACATACTGGATACTAGGGTCTACAAGAGGACTAGAACCAAAGAGTACAAAGAACACTTGATTAAGAGACATGGTCAAACTGATGTTGATGTAGTGTGGGTTAAAGAATTAGAGTTTAAGAAGATGGGGATTGATCCTACTCTACTCAATCCAAGGGTCGATTGAACTCTTTTGTTTTGGGGAGGATAGTGCAGGAGCACACCTAGGCTAACCTCCATAGTTTGATATCTTGGCTTGTATCTGACATTAGCAGGTTCAGTTGTGAGTTTTTTTTAGACCTTATAAGGTCATTGCATTATGGACTAGGTGAGTTAGTCATTAGGACTAAGGTCACCAAAATAGTCTTTGTTAGTAGCTTTTAAATTGATTAGTCTTAAGAAGCTTAGTGGTAGATTTGAGCTATTAATGTGTCTTAAACACATAAATGATATCATAGAGATGCCTTGAGGCCATTAATAGAGTTGGTTCCTTGGAATATAGGAGGTAGAGGTCCTAAGAGTTAGGAAGATGGCATAGTGACAAAGATGCCAAAAGTTGTTAGAAGTTATCACAATAACATTTGCAATAATGGCAAATGTTGCATGCAACTCGGTTACCTAGGATTCCCTAGAAGTTAGGAATTGGGAGATCGACCAATAGACCCTAAAAACATGGGAAATGGCATCTAATATTATGGAAGGCTCGAATCTTGTAGTTAGTCATTCATTTTAAGAAGTTTGAGTAATGAGATTTTAGCTCTGCAACACTGTTTTGTGAAGACCTCGAGCTTTTCTATGTGACAGTGATATGTAATGGATTGCATGCTCTAATTTAGTGATTGAATAGTGATCCTTGGATATTTTTAAGAGTTTTTCATTCAGTAACCAATTTGTTTTGAGTTAGTCTATTAGTTGTGAGAAAATAAATTAGATTTAGACAATGTGTTGTTCCTTGTGAGACTATTTTTGGTTTCATGGCTCCCACTTGAGATTCAACCCTTGAAACTTCAAGAAAGTGGATGAATCTTATAGTGGAGCCATTTTACATTATGTATATATAGGTAGGAGTCCTGAGGAGTCAGTTTTCTTATTTAAATGCCAAGACCTAGGCGAGCTAGGAGAGTCCGGTTAGAGGCTTGACAGTGAAGAATCTAGTGATTGAATGAAGGGGAGAGATGTACTGTATGAAACAAGTATAGTTCCAGGTAGGGTATAGTCATATCCTAACATGCTATGAGGATTGAGTTCATACCAATCCATTAGACTAAGTTTTGAGTGAGAAAATAGTGAGATCCTAGTAAATAGGCCTTTTAACCCTATTAGTCCTAGTTTGTAGGAACCTTGTGTGCAGAGGGGCTAGGGGTCCAAAACCTTCAAAATATTTAGTAAAATCCAAAAGGGTATCCAAATGTGGGATTAGTTTTTTAGGTTGTTTGGAAATTTTTTACAGGAATTGGCAAAAGGTCTAGCTGCAAAAGGCTACAAGGAAATAGGCCTAATTAGGCCTCCTCAAGGTGAAACATTGAACCCGATAAGGAAAGGCTTGAAGATCCTTTCAAATGGATTCAAATGGGAAAAATGGAATTTTTTCATGATGATAGATACCCTTGCAATGAAATTTGAAGTTTGTGAAGAGATGGCACTTAAAGCTTTCTAGGTGTAGGAGAAAGCACTGAAGCATTGAATGGTGTTTGTCTTTCAAGGTGAAGCACAAGTTGTGATACTCTTGGAGAAGATTTGGATTAGGACTTAGTTAATCACCTAAGCCTAACAAGGACCTAGAAGAGATTAGGTTCCTAATAAAGACAAGCTAGGTCTCTTGGTAGATGTGCAAGCAAGCCTTGGAAAACTCACATCAAGTAGTGATACTTAATAGAAATATGCTTTGTCTTCGAATGCATTACATGATTCTTAGAAATATTTATTTCACTAGTGTTGTCACAATATATAATCACCAGCTTAGTGATTACCTCATTCATCCCTTCCAACACTTGTTTGATATAAGCAATGTTTGAACAGTTTGTAGCAACAACAACATACTTTGCTTTGGCAGTACACTGAGAAATACAAGGTTGTTTCTTACTTGTCCAAGTAACAAGTCTTTCACCAAAGAAAAATGCTCCTTCGATTGTGTTCTTTCTATCATCTATATTTCCAGCCCAATCTGCATTGATGTAGACTCTTCATTCAAGTTTTCCTTCCTTAGGATACCATAAACCATATTCCTCTATTTTCTTCAGGTATCTCAAGATTCTTTTTGTTGAATAGTCTTTACTCTTAAAACTAGATTTTTTCATTTTCCCCTTTTGACATTCATGACACATAACATGATCATGCTTTGTTAGGTTAGGCATGTTTATGTCTGAATGTTGACCTCTAATTTAACCATAGAGACAACATAGTCATTGCTCAATGATCGAATTACAACAATGAATATGAATTATTCACTTCGCAATATCGATTGAATTGACTTGTCGCCTCTTATTTAGGTGGGGTGTTTGAATTACTCTCAAATTTGAGAGCCCAACAACCATAGACCAATCACTAAAATGGAGGATTTCAAAATGCATAAGGAAATGATTGAGTTGAAATTAAACTAAGAATGATTGTGCAAATTAAGCTATAAACTTGAAAGAAATATGAGAATGCAGATTTAATCTAAGAAGCTTGAAAAATGCAATGAGAATTAAACTAAGAACTTGATAAGAAAACTATATTAAATATGAGAATGCAATTATACTAGAAATGGAAATAATTATAAATATGCAATGAAAAGCTTGAAAGCATGAGAAAATTGAGACAACAATCCGCTATACTTTTGGAACTGTAAAATTGCCTCTTCAAATGAGGAAAAAGGAGCTCATAATATAGAAGAGCCTGGGAGAAGGATGAAGAGTTTCTTGGAAAGAAATGCCCGACTCTTCATCTCCTTGGAGGAAGGTGACACAAATTGAAAGATTTATTTAATAAAATAAATGAAATATTGCCATATATGGGCAACTCTTCGAATAATTTTGAATAATTAAATTCAAGTGTGATATTTCATTTAGGGAATTAAAGAATTATTAATTCCTTTGATGTGTATTAGCTAAAGGGGATGGAATTAATTTAATTCAAAAGCACTAGGACTTTAGGATTAAATTAATTAGTCATAGGGATTTTAGCCAATAAATGTTGAATATTTAGGAATTAAATATAGTGTATGATTAATGCAAATTTAGGGTTTTTGCATTCGACACCAAGTCAAATAAAGTCAATTAGAAGACATAATTGCCTAGTACAATAGGACTTTGATGATGTAGAAGAAATGCACCAAAATTGATTAAAATTGTAAGGTGCCAATTTTGGGGTATTACATTTTGCCCCTCTTTGAATTGATGTGCAAGCAGCGCGTTGATTCAAAGAATAGTCTGATGTGACAGATGATGAGGTTTTCAAGATTATCTCTAGAATGGAGCTTAACTCTTAAAAGTCGAGGTTAGATCGCCAAGACATTGATCAGATCGAGTTGCAGAACCATCTTCAGAATGAAGCTTGATTCTCTGAAGTCCAAGTTAGATTGTGAAGACAATGATCGAATTACCACTTGAGAGAAGACTGTCCCCAGAATGAGGCTCAATCTTTAGGAATCAGGGTTAGATTGCCCCAATACCTATTGATTAAATGATAACTGATGCAGATTCAAGACTATCTCTAGAATGAAGCTTAGTCCTCTGAGACTTGGGTTAGATTGCCCAAATAACGGTCAAAAAGAGCTTTTGAGAGCCGTCTCTAGAACAAAGCCTGACTCTCAGGGATTAGGGTTAGATTACCTCAATACCTAATGAGATTTTGAGAACCATCTCCAGAATGAAGCTTGATCCTCAAGGATCCAAGTTAGATTACTTAGATACTTAAAAGATAGATGATAGGATGACAAGATGCGAGGCGCAAAGATGCCCCTAGTGATGAGATGCCCCCAAGCGACGAGGACTTTTGATTCAGATTAGACTGATTTGAGAATTGATTCGACAAGACTCAATAATGTAATCATCCTGCCCCCTCGGGAGCGAAATCAAAAGATGACATGTCAGAAAGGTGATTGATAGAAAAATGTTGCAGATAGAGATAAGATCAGAGATCTAGAGGAACTCAGAATAGATCATGGAAGAATTGAGAAGCTGCAACAACGATTTGGAGGTCCTATTGACCAAGTTTGACCATGGTTGACCAAATTTGACTAGAGTTGACTTGAGATGAAAACATTGAAGATATCAAGAAAATGATGATGAGAGAAGATTTTGGCAAGAAAATGACACCAAATGGTCGACTACACAAGCGTCTGATCTCGATGGTCCCAGAATTTTAAAACGCAATTTTGAGCTATCTAGAGATGTTAGTTTTCGATTTCAATTTCGATCCCAAAAATGGATTCAGAGCAGTCGATTTAGCCAAGGGTGAAGTTTTCACGCAAAATAGAGCACTTTTGAAAATTAGGTCAAAAGCTATATAAGACCCGAAGGGGTCATTTTCAATTCATTATTCACTTTGCATTCTAGCAAATTTGAGAGCTCTGAGAGAGATGGAGAACATGCCAGTGCATTCACATTGTTTTGAGCACTCTTGATGACACAACCAGCCACTAGAGTATGACGCACCTGTAAGTAGTCAAACAACCATCTTGCATTTCAAATTTTTTACCACTTTCTAGGAGATTTAGGCTAGATTTAATGCTTTTTAGGGCTTAGTTCATCAATATTCGCATGAGGGAACAGTTTCCTCATGTCAGCCTCAGTCTCCCCTCACGTGAGAGATTAATTTCCTTGCATGGGTTAGGGAATCCTCACACGGGGCATCTCCGTGAGCTCGCGCAAGGTGCACGATGATGCTGCGTGATATTTCATCCCTAGTGATGAACTCTTGCACGAATAGAGATCTTGTCTCACGCGATAGAGAAATCTCGCACGAGAGAAGAGTTTTTACATGCAGGAATCTGCTGCACCTTTGTAGAGTCTTTGTCCAATTTTTCATAAAATCATCCAATTAGAGCGTCCAAGAGTCATGTTTAGGATAGATGCATAGCCTCACTTGTTGTTTTTGCTTTGAAAAACCATCATGATTGAGATACTGATCGAATGTCATCACTTGCTTTGCAGGTTGACTACCTAGATATTGCGTTCCGATGTCACCACCCGATCATTGGTGAGCTAGTATAGAGATTGAGCAATGCTGAGGGTACTCACATCAATGGGTTGGGATTATCTTATATGTGTGATATACTCGACATTCAGATAAATCACGGTCTATTAGGTGCACTGGTTGAGCGTTTCCACTCAAAGACAAACACCTTCCACTTGCCGATGGGGAGATGATTGTCACCCTTGAGGATATCTATAGGATTCTAAGGATACCATTCCACAGGACTCACGTGGAGTATGAGATTCAGTCGAGAGTGGGCACACTGGCATTGAGGGCCATCTTTCAGGATGAGTTGGTGATGGGCCGAGCTATCTCGTGGGAGGACCTGATCAGCCGATACAGAGATGGACATAGATAAGCGGTCATCGTAGCATCATTTTTGAGTTGTTACCTGGTACTGGATCAAGAACAACATGGATTAGAGTGTAGCTAGGGGTGAATTCTATAGCGGATGCTAGATAGGCCAGTAGTGAGGTTTGGATGAGGTGAGTGCATGCTTGCATAGATGTACCATGAGATGCAGGAGATCGTGTATTGGAGTGTGCAGACCATGGCCACAGGTGTTTTCATTCTATAGATATGGGCCTGGGAGCACCTCCCCGTATGTAGGCCAATCTTTCATGATACTCGAGAGCCCTTGGAGTTGTACATATATAGATATGCAGGACCTATGACTCAACCAGTGCTGGGTAAGATAGAGCAGTGACGTGGACAGCTAGATGACATGGTTGCAGTTATATGGAGACCATGGGTAGATACTAAGGTATGGGATGATGTTTGACATGAGTTGCCTCATATGTTCTTTTCACATCCTCTGATTGGGTGTACTATCACTATTATTGAGTGCTTCCCACTCACACGGGCCTTATGGCAGTTTGGGAGACAACAGGATGTCTCCCAGGAGTATTGTACCTATGCTCGATTCATCGATGAGATGAAGGAGGGCTGGTAGCTAAGACTAGACCAGGGGAGGTGTATGATTGATGCACGGATACCACTAGCTCGGTGGGAATATTTAGCAGGTGTGAGCAATGCAAGGATGACGTTTGCATACAAGAATTACATTTTTGGCACACCCATACCCTAGGTTCACAGATCCGGTTGGCATGGGCTAGTGAGTACAATAAGTAGTACAATAGTAGTTTGCATAAAAACAATAGGTACTGGCATAGTAGCAGATACCATAGTAGCAGCCTGCACAGAAGCAGGTTGCTCAATAATACCAACAAAGGGTATTGAGACCAAGGACTGGGCAGACTCCAATTCCTCTGAGATAGATGGGGTTAGATGCAGGCGTTGGTGGCAGCGGGATCCAGGATAGGTCCACTAGGAAAAGGACCAGGGAAACATCTCAGTAGCCGCCTCCTGACAAGGGGGCACAGGGTGATGACACTGACATGTAGGATCAGGCTACACAAGATCCACCTACGGGAGGGAAGGTTACACAGCTACAGGAGGCTCTCCGAAAGAGCCAAGAGAGGATTAGATAGGTACAGTGGGATCAAGATGACTTCCATACACAAGTCATCGTATAGGAGACTCGGGTGGTAGAGTGAGATTGAGAGATCAGAGGGCTATAGGAGGTGCTAGCTAGGGCTCAGCTGGAGGTGAGATATGAGGCTTCATAGTCAGCATATTATTATGTAGTGTACATTGGTGTAGTGTTAGATTTATCAGAGCAGGTTCCACCATATTCAGAGCATGCTAGGGCATGGGCCATTCCATAGGGACCACCTCCATAGGCACCATCACAGGGACCACCTCCACCACCTCTTCCAGGTGGTTAGGATCATGATGTATATTGTAGTTCCATTTTTGATAGACTGTGCTTGAGTAGCACCATTTTTAATTCTACTAACATTGATCGATTGATATATATGAGCTCAAATTTTGATATCATTGTACTTGTGTATATATTTATTTTATGTTGATGTTTATGAGATGTTTCCTATATGATTAGATGTGTGGATTAGATATGAGATGCACATGATGTTTTTGGTGTATGCAAATGAATGTGCACATGTTTTATTTTATATATGAGTATGCAATGTGAAATGCAATGATAGATGGTAGATGAATAAATGTAATGTATGATATGATTTATGCTTATAATGGATGCACATGGATATGAATATGTAGGTGAAACATGTATGCATATGAGTTTATGGATGCAAATGAAAATGCAATAGATATGGTACTAACCATCTCATGCAGGATATTGCAATACATGATAGGTACTAACCAAAAGAAAGTTTGAAGATCAAGAATGAGGACCAAAAACTTGTGCAACCAAGATGAACCTAGGATGAAAGATGAGAACCTTTGATGAATAGATCCAAAAGAGAACAATCAAGTGAGCACCAAAACATTGTCTCAATGCAGGCCTAGAATGAAAATGCAAGCCTAAACTAGATGCAAACTCTAGGACTTGGTTGTTGGACCCATTTTATTATCATCATAGAGTTTTTAGCAACAAACGTTCGTAGGATGCCATACAATCCTCACTAACATTGCAATCATGAGAATATGAATATGACATTAGTCTTAGATTTGTTGGAATGAGGTGTAAGCATTAAGGCACAAGAAGCCAGAATGACCTGAACACCTATTCCTTTTGATTTAGCAAGTTAACATAAGCATCAAAGCATAGTTGCTAGAATGACTTGAATGTTGCTTGCATACAAACACACCAGACACGTGAGAGTTCCTCTTTTTGCTAAATAATGCTTGTAGTGACCCTTACGTTCACTTAACAGGACGAGCGTTTGCAATTTCACTTGTAGCAGAAAGAAGTCACTCAAAAGACAAGGAGAAGAATCAACCTCACCAAAGTTTCCATATAAAAGGAGTCGAGGTACACATGGACATCCAATGTGAGATGAAGGCTCTCATAGTGGACACCCCTCTTATATGAATTCTTTGGATCATTGGAACTAAACCAACAAACATAAAGCAAAAAAGGATCATGCCCCTAGTCTTCACATCTCTCGGTCAAGATGACATCTCAGAGTCACTCGAGGAGGAATGATAAAGAAAAAAGGATGAACACACAAAAGAAAAGATCAGCAAGCTTCAGAGAGTTACAAATTTAGTTTTTAGTTTCAGCTTCAATGGATTGATGTTAGATCAGAAGAATACAACTTTTGGAGCCTCAACAGGATAGCGACAGTAGGCAAACACAGTGAGAACTACTGGTGACTGACGCGAGAGATAGAGTCTCAAAGAGATATCAAAGCGTTAACCAAGTATCAGTAGGCAGGCACAGTGAGAACCACTGGTGATCGATACAAGGAAGATTCTCGAAAGAGAGAACTAAGAGCGAATGAAACATCAACAGGAAGACGCAGTGAGAACCATTGGTGACTGATGTACGGGAGATCCCAAAAGAGAGGGATTTGAACAAGAGCTAGGTATCAGTAGGAAGAAATAGTGAGAACCACTGGTGACTGATACATGAGAGATCTTCAAGGAGAGAAATCTCAAAAGTAGCTAGGCATCAGTAGGAAGACATAGTGAGAACCACTGGTGATTGATGCAAGGAAAATCTTCTGAAAATGATAGGAAAATGCCCCCTAGACCAGGAAGATGCCCCCAAGTGTGACCATTTTGAATCCATGTAGAGTTGAGCATAATCCTGAAAGTAACTGAAAGCAAGTGCACGAGTTGGCAAACTAAAGCAGGAAATGGACTAAAGCAGGAAACAAATGAAAGTAGGAGATAAGGAAAGCAAACTAAACCAAGAAAACAAGAGCCAAGCGATGCTACAATAGGTATAGCATTGGGGAACAAGAGGCGCATATTTACCAAGTTTTCACCATCTTGGTAGAGATTCTATTTTTGCTACCATGATGCCTCTTTTGCCAGGTTTTCATCAATGGCACATTTTTTTTCTTTTTCAATTTTTTTGTACTTTTGCTTTTTTTATTTTTTTATTTTTTTATATTTTTTGTATTTTTTATTTATTTTTATTATTATCAAGGTGCCTATTTACCAGGTTTCACTAGGATAATAGATGCATCAAAGTGCTTTTTTACCAAGTTTTCACTAAGATGATCATTTTTTCAAGACATTTTGCAAATTTTTAGGGATTTTTCAGAATAGAGTATGTACATGATCATTTAGAGAATGTCTCAGTTGTAGAACTGCTTTAGGTGTTGAGCATTAATCGACTCCTTGAGCTGTTCTCCTTCAATAGTAGATAGTTGATAAGCACCAGACCCAAATGCTAAAGTGATAACATACAGACCAAGCCAATTTGGTTCAAACTTTCCTTTCTGTATCCGCTGCCATTGATTCTTGGGGTTCTCTCTCAGAATGAGATCACCTACTTGGAATTCCCTTGGTCTGAATTTCTTAGTGTAGCTCTTAGACATCCTTTTTAGGTATGCTCTTAGATGATCGAATGCCACTTTTCGACATTCATCTAGTAACTCTAACTCTTGTAACTGAGACATTCTAATGTCTTCATCAATAATGAGGTTCTTCAAAGAGACTCACAATGTAGGAATCTCGACCTCAATAGGCAACACAACATTCACACCATAGACTAAGGAAAAGGGCGTGGTCCTTGTTGGAGTTCGAATGCTTGTTTTGTAGGCCCATAAAGCTGGATTAATCTGGAGGTGCCAATCTCTAACAGATTTGTGAATTGTTATGTACAGGATCTTGAGAATTGTCTTATTGGAAGCTTCTGCCTATCCATTACCCTGGGGATAATAGATTGAGGACCAATGATGAATGATTCTAAACTTAGTACATAACTCCTTTAGATCCTTGTTCTTGAACTTCCCCCCATTGTTAGTGATTATTGAGGAGGGTACACCATATTTATAGATGATGTAATTTAGTATGAACCTTGCTATAAATTTTCCATCAGCTATAGCAAGAGGCACTGCCTCAACCCACTTAGTAAAATAGTTTGTAGCAGTGATAATGAACTTGTGTCCTCTTGAATAAGACAAATGTATCTAACCCACCAAATCAAAGGCCCATTGCTGAAACGGCCATAAACTGATGAAGAGAATGAGCTCCTTGGCAGGAGCGTGGATTAGATTCCCATGTAATTGGCACTGTTTGCAAGATTTGGCATATTGTATAGCTTCCTTTTCCATGTCCGGCCAGTAGTAACTAAATATAATAAGTTTATGAGCCAATGTCAGACCGCTCGCATGAGAACCACAGATGCCTTCATGCACCTCAGCTACCACAGGTTTGGACTCGTCAGGTTCTAGACACCTAAGGAGGGTACCGTATAGACCTCACCTATACAAGTCGTTAGCTACAATGACATAACGTGAAGCACTGTAGATTAGGTGGAATTTTTCATTCCGAGTATAAGTTTCTAGGATAATTTGGTCCCAGAGGTAGGAGTAAATGTGATGGTAGCGGGATGAATCATGTCCAATGACTGAATAGATCATCCTAGATTTAGGATTATTGTAGGCTGGGTAGCATAACGTTTCCACCAGGAACTCATGTCAGAAGTCATTTTCTGGCATCTATGACAGAGAGGCAAGAGTAGCCATGACATTTGCTGCTTTATTATCTTCTCTTGGAATCTACAGGAAAGTGATGTGTGCAAAAAAAATTCTTAGGTCGTCGACCATCCCTTTATAAGGCACCAGTTTTTCATCCTTGGTTTGATAGATATCATTAACTTGATTGATGACCAATTGTGAGTCTCCAAAGACCTTAAGTTCATCCACACACCATTCAACAACTATCTTCATGCCATTGATCAAAGCTTCATACTCAGCGGTGTTGTTTGTATAAGGAAACAACATTTTTTAAGCTTTTGGTAGAGAGTATCTTTGTGGTGTAATGAATAATATTCTGGCACCTGACCCCTCATGGGTAAATGATCCATCAAAAAACATAGTCCATGTTTGGTTTGTGAGAAGCATTATGGACTCATCTAGAAAATCAACGCTCAATGGTTGATAATCTATTATAGGTGCTTCAGCCAGTTGATCTGCAATAGCTTTCCCTTTAATAGCTTTCCTCTCTACATACTCAATATCAAACTCACTGAATATTATGACCCATTTTGCTAGTCTATTCGTAAGGGCAGCTTTGCTAAGTAAGTACTTTAATGGATCGATTTTAGCAATAAGTCTTGTAGTGTGAGCAAGCATATAGTGCCACAATTTTTGTGAAGAAAACACCACTGCTAGACAAGCCTTTTCAATGATAGAATAGTTCATCTCATAAGAGACCAAAGTTCTACCGATATAGTATATAGCTCTTTCTTTTTTATTCTGGTCCTCTTGAGCTAGTCGTGCACCCAGAGATGTGTTTGTAGCTAAAATGTAGAGGATGAGTAGCTTCCCATGAATAGGAGGCATCAAGATTGGTGGATTAGCAAGATATTGTTTGATTTGTTGGGATCCTTTCTTACATTCTTCATTCCATTCATAGGTCACACCTTTATGCAAAGTCTTGGTGAATGGTTGTGACTTATCGGCCAATTGTGTGATGAAGCACCAAATGGATTGTAGTCTACCCTGAAGTCCTCTCATTTGACTGATGTTCTTTGGCAGAGGCATGTCCATGATAGCTTGAGCTTTCTCAGGATCTACCTCTATGCCTTTAGCAGATATGATGTAACCCAATAGCTTGCCAGAAGTGACACCGAATGCACATTTTTTTGGGTTGAGCCTCAAGCTGAATTGTTCCATTCGATCTAGTATAGGACCTAGATCTGCAAGATGTGTTTTCTATTGCATGCTTTTAGCCAAAGTGTTGTCTACATAATCTTCCATTCTTTTGTGCATCATGTCATGAAAGATGGTTGTAATAGCCCTTTGATATGTAGCTCCAACATTTTTAAGGTCGAAGGGCATGACATTCCAAGAGAATGTTCCCCAAGCACATGTGAAGGCGTTCTTTTCTTGGTCTTCTAGCATGATTTTTATTTTATTATAACCATAAAATTCATCCATTAGAGAGTACATTTGGTAGCCGGCTGTCATGTCTACTATCATGTCAATATTGGGTAATGAAAAATCATCCTTAGGACAAGCTTTGTTCAAATCTCTAAAGTCTATGCAGACCCTGATAGACTTATCATGTTTTGTAACTAGAACAATATTAGATATCCACTCTACATAATCAATAGCTCTGATGAAACCATCCTTGAGAAGCTTTTCTAATTCAGCTTTAACCAAAAGTGCCACATGTGGATGCATCTTCTGAAGATTTTGTTTGACAAGCTTAACGCCTGGTGCAATAGCCAGATGATGCATGATTAGATTGGGATCCAATCCAGGTATATCAGAGTAAGTCTATGCAAAATTGATTTTCTTACTTCAAAAGAAATTGGTGAACTCTTCTTTCTCTTCTATAGATAGTGACTATGCCAAATGAATAATCTGAGGTGTAGCTTTCGTACCCAAATTCACTGGTTGGGTCGGCTCAATCAGCACTGATGATCTCTCTTTAAAATGACTCGGAAGTGTATCAAGTATCTCATCCTCGAGCACCTCAAAGAGGTTTTCACCCTTGGATATGTCTTTTATTTTTACTTTTTTCGGCTTTGACACTGCCACAATGTGGTTTTCACCATCAGAGCACCTATTCTTTTTTCTTTTAATTTGGTGACTAAGATACTTGATATTAGCTTTGGTCATGTTGACACTACTTTCACTGGTGGAAAATGTTGCATGACTTCACTAGATGGAGAGGGAGAGTTCCAGTTGATAAGTTCAGGATGGTAGAGTGAAAGAGTAGTGGCTAGTTCAAGTGCGTTCACAGTATAGTCATCGAAAGCGTGAATGAGAAAGTTGAGACCTAAAGAAATCACATCCAAAGGTGTGTTTGATTCCTCTTGAGACCTCATGTTGGAAGTAGAGGGTATGTCAGTGTTAGTAGATTCACACTCGGTCGTCCTAACACTAGACCCTTCACCTACCTCGAGAAGGTTTTCATATACATGAACAACATCTATATCTTTGTCAAAAGTTGCATCAGACACAGAGTCAAACTCATACTCATGTGAGTTAGTGATGCTTGATATGGGAATTCCATCAACACTGGCTATACCATCTGACTCATCTTCATCTCTTATAGTATTAATGGTTTGTTGAAGTTGATCTTGTTCAAACCGCTCTTGGAAGGATGGCGGTATTTATTGTTCACCCTAAAAACTAGTATTTTCAGTTTGCATTTCTCTCCATTGGTCATATGTGAGTAGATGTACTGAAGTGGTGTCATCGGAATCACTATCAGTCTCTACCAGATGGACATGTATAATAGGTTCATCTGGTTCTGCAAAGAGTGCCGCAAAATTGGGAGGAAGAGGCTATGGCAAAGTATCCTCGTCAGAGTTGTTCTCTGATTTATCAAATGAAGAAGTGTCTTCAAGTTCTGGCTGGCATTCTAGTTCTGGTAAAAATTTGTTAATCCCTAAATGAAATGGGATCTTCTTGAAGTTGAGACCTATGGTGTCTTTGGTCCTATGACTTGTGGCTTCAATTGGTTCGAGCAAGCCATTATCATTCACTCCTATAGGACCACTTCCTTTATAACCAAAGTGCTTCATGATCTTGAAGGCTTCACTGTATGGTTCTTGTTCTAAGTCACGAGCAGGAGTGATTTGTTTAGATGTTTCCTTTCCTTTGTAAAGCCAAGCTATAATAGCTCTTTCTTCATCTTCATCTTCTAGTGGTGTTGTGGCCTTGACAAAGGCACCATCATAGACTATTTGGGGAGAACAAGCAGAAGGTTTGTTGTTCTTAGAGGGTCTCCCATAGGAATGCAAAGATGGAGGTATAGCTGCTAATGATAACATAGGTTCAATTTGATACCCTCCCATGCCTGTATCCTTAAGCTTCAGAGTCTATTCCATTTCTTTGAGTTTGCCATCATAGAATTCAGTGGACTCTCTATTAGTTGGGACAAAACTATCTGCAGATTACGTGAGGGTATTGCAAGAATAGTTTGTATTGGCAGGAACTGTCACTTTTGAACCATGGAATGGGAACTTGATACATTGATGATACGTAGACGGGACCACCTGGGTAAAAGTACAATAAGATGTCACCCTTTTACAAAGGAAAAGGCTAACAAAATCAAAGTTGTTCAACTTCAATAGTATAAAAATGACAGTTATGTTTAGAATTTGAAGATGATGTAAATGAATTAAATGTGATAAAATCAATGAAATTTATGATTAATATTTTTAATATTTTTTTTGAATAAGAATTTATATGTTTTTTTAAATTTTAAAGATGATTTTTCGGTTGTTGAAAAATGCTAAAAAGTAGGGGTCTAGTTCCCACCAAAAAATTATATGTAAATAATTTTTTTTACCCTAATTTCAAAATATGTAATAAATGATATATATAGCTAGTGCATAAAGAAATAAAAATTGGTTTGTGACCTACATTTTCTCTTTTATAACAATTTAAATTCCAACTCACTGAAATTGACAATTTTCATCTCGCAACATATTTTTCATAACAAATCTATCCCAATAAAAAAAAGAAAAACATATTCTTGAAGGTGACTCTCTCCTCTAGTGCACCATATACTTTTCAAATTTATTTAATATGATTTACTATTTTTTTCTTCCTCCGAATCAACATCTCCTTGACTATTAAAATACCTACTTGCAATATTTTTTAATTACAATAAACTATGTCTAATTAAAACACTATAAAATCTATATGAAGATATTCTTGACTCTAATCTCTACAAAAGAGTATTTTTTTATTTTTAAAAAAATATCATTAAAAAGATTAGGAATTATTGAAACACCACTTTTCTAAAATAATTTAATTTTTATGGTAATTGGACCCAAAGTGGTATAAAACATTCATTTAATAGACATTTCCAATTGGAAAAGTTAAATCACTTATCTAACTTAGCTAGAATGAATCTAGCTAGACCATATGTTTGACCAAAATTAATTTTTAGTTAGAAATACTAAAATTCAGTTGTGCTAATAAGTTAGCCTAAAAGGTGACACCTGATTGTGCTTTTACCCGCTTGCATTTCATGAATCCATGGTCTTCCCAACAATATATTGTAGGCGAGGGGAATGTCTAGAACTTGACAGATAACATCCCTCTCAACAGGTCCAACCCGGATTGGCAGCACAACCAGACCTTTAAATTTTCTTTCCTCTTCATCATATGCCTTGATAGTGATTTTCTTGCGGGCATCTATGCAATCTTCATCATAGCCTAATTGAGTAAGTAGCTTAGCAAAGCAAATGTTAAGGCCAACACCATTGTCAATGAGGACATGATGGACACGCTTTGGACTTATAATGACTTCTATATGCAAAGGAGCATTGTGCGGATGGCTCGGTGAGTGGTCATCTTCTTCAAAAAAGGACAAATAGTGGGGTGAGGTCAGGTGACCCACCATGGATTGAAACTGATCTAGATCCAAATCTTTTGGGACATTTTCCTCAGTGAGGGCTTTATCAAGAATCTCCCTATGAGCAGGTGAGATCTTCAACAGCTCAAAGATAGTGATTTGAGCGTTGGTACATTGTAGCTGGTCTAGAATGCTATAATTAGCTGTGCTAGGTATATGGACCGATTTCAAATTCTTGTTGGCAGGGCCAACAACAAATTTATCTGCAGGTTGCTTTGGAGTGGATGTAGTAGGGTCGGGACCCTTAATAGTGATTTTCACATGAGAGTGAGTAACAACATTTGCACAATCCTGAGATGATTCAGGTTTGGAAGAATGAGACCCAGGGCCTCGCAAGACAAATGGGGTCTTAGGCTTAGGAGCATCCCCGCTCCCCTTGATAGTAATCACATCGCAATACTCAACCTCAACAGGTTCAATTATGTTAATGACATTGTCATTGGTAGTGTATGTGTAGTTGACCTTGGCATTGGTATTCTTAGTCTTGGAAGATTCACCTTTCTCATGAGGAGGAAAGGGATCTTTAAATGCCTAATGATCTAAATTCTTGTTATGGTCATCCACAACAATGTCACCATTGTCAATCAGATCTTGGACCTTATGGCTCAGCTGGAGACAAGTAGAAGTGTTGTGACCATTGTTTTGGTGATAATCACAGTATGTGTTGTCGTTCCACCAATGAGGTCGTGGTTGCAGATCATAGAGATGCTTTTCTAAAGGATTGAGTATTTGGTTTTTCATGAGAGTCTTATAAACCACATCAAGGGGTTCTCCTAAGGAAGTGAATTCACGCTTGGGTCGAGAGGCCCAAGGCTTGTTTTTAGTGAATCTCAAAGGCTATTGAGTGTCTATTGAATCTCGAAGGCTGTTGAGTGTAAGATTAAAAATAGATTTTGCAAGGTTCAGGGTCACATTGTAAACCACTCCATCATTCACAACATCTCTATTCTTGTTGACAAACTTCCCTTTATCTTTGTTTGAGGTGGAGGACCCTTGTTTGTTATCCTTTTGCAAATTCAACTCTCCTTTCTTGATCATAAATGCTTATATTCGCACAACTTGCTTAATCATGCTATCAAAGGTTAGGGGACCTTGTAATTGTACTTGATACCCAAAATCTAGGACAAGATTGTCCAAAAAGATGTCGAGCCTTTCAGACTCTAGCAGTTTGTGAGGATACTTTGTACATAGTTGTCTCCACCTTTGGAGAAATGCCAAGAAAGGCTCCCCTTGTCGCTGTTTCAAATTGAAAAGATCTCGGATGTTGACTAGATGTTGGATATTATGTGAATAATGTTGGAGAAACAGATTAGCAATTTCATCAAAATTCTTGATGTCGGTGGGTAATCGAGAAAACCACTCCATAGCTGGTCCACCTAAGCTACGAGGAAAGAGACGCATGAGGTATGTCTGATCATGTATGAATTCCATAGATAGAGTGCCAAACTCTTTCAAGTGATCTTGGGGATCAGTAGTACCCATGTATTTGTCGTATTTAGGAAGCTCTACACCTTTGAGAAAAGGTGGCATGTGAAGAATCTTATCGGAGGGGAAAGGACAAATGCTTTCCATTGTGAATTTTTGTACTAGTTTATCCTTGTCCTTTGCAAGTTGGCTAATTTGGTTTTGCATGTCTTGAATCATCGCTTGCAACTTAGCAGTCTCAATTTCTTCTTCTTTGGCCACAAGCATCTCGACTTGGTAGTCTGGGGGTAATTTGGCCCCTTGTTTGGCCAGCTCAAGAAAGTATTTCTCCTTCTCTTCTAGAAGGAGGATCTCCATCATCTTGATAAGACTCTTGTTGGCTTTCATGGCATCTATGTCATTTTGGGTTATTACCACATCATCATTACCGAGAATCTCATAAATGCTTGGGGCTTGATCTTGATTCTGGTCATGTGGAGGCGGGCGATAGTGATATGGTTATTGGTTGCCTTGAGATTTGTTTCAAGATTAGTGCTGATTCTGATCATTTTTGGATTTATCATAACATTAATCATTTCAAGATTGACCATGACGCTAGTCATTTTGAGATTGGGCATGACACTGGTCATTTTGAGATTGAGCATGACTTCTACTATATTTACCTTCTGTGAAGTTGAATGGGTCTCCCATCTTATCGGTCTGAGATTGATTCAGATTTGATTCAGGCTTAGTAAAATGATGTGTGCGATGCCGAAAGGGTGCAGCTAAGGTAACTTTTGGTGCGTTGACAAGATCAAAAGGATCAATCGGATTGATAAGGTCAATAGGGCTAGTTCGAGGAAGTGACCTTTTAGTGTCTTGCTGGTATTTCCACAATGGGTTAAGATTGTTTGAAAACAATAATTTGTAATGCTCTTGGGATATTGGAGGTGATGATTGAGATGAGTTCTCTTTTGAGGCACCCAATGGGGAAGAACGTGAAGATCCCTCACCACACTGAGATTACATGATAGGTTCAGAACAACCTCTTCCTTGACTACAAGATCTACCTCTACCTTGTCCAGTACCACAAATGGGGAAAGTGTTACCACTTCTAGTCATAATAGTCATAGATGAAGACTAAATAACAAGAGAGGACCTAAGATTGTGCTCATAACTCTGTCTCTAAGAATAGCAAAAAGGAGAGTAAGGTTAGAATAGCCAAGATGTGAGATGTACTTGACATGAATTGTCAAGAGTATGGCTATAATAGTCGAGATGTGACTATCACGTCGCAAGGTACAAAAGCACAATAAGATAGGAGAAATAACAAAGAGACAATATGAGTTTAAGTAGTAATCATTCGGTTCATAGCTTGAGACACTCAGTTTCAGAAAGTGGATGACAAGAGAACATGCAGATAGACCTTAGACAAGAATGAGATTAGGCAAAAAGTTGACCAGTCAACAGGAAATAGCTTGTTGTTTTGAAAATTACGGTATAGTCTCACATGAGGAAGTGCTGGTTCACGTGAGGAAATGCCAAACTGCACACGAGAAAATGAAGTCTCGTGTAGGGAAATGCACAGGTTCTGAAATCTCGCGTGAGAAAATACTAGGGTTTGACAGATCGACATAGTTTTTGAGGTAAAAGTCAGATTTTTAGACACAACGTGGATTGTTCTCTTACAGGAATTTCCATTTTTTGGACAATTTGAATCAGCAATCTTATTTTGAATGTTGCAAGCAATCATTTACAAGCATGAAGTTCTAGATCAAGCAATAGTGACACAAGAAGTAGTCGCAAACAGTTCTACCAAGGACAAAGCAACTTGGCAGAATCATGGGAGTCTTTATTTAATCATGATGGACAGTTTAAGACTCAAAACAATCACTTAGTTATCCCTACAAAGAAAATAGTAGAGAAGACAAAATTTGTGCCTCACAACTTATGTGCATGCATTCATCTCACACAGTCATGTCACCCCCTAGAGGGCACCCATGTTTTTGGTGTTTCCAAGGACTCAATAATATATGTTCAAAGGTTACCCTTGAAGCAGGGGCCAGTGTCATATACCACCTTCAAACATCCAGGTGCATGCCTATGGTGAGAATCTAGGGGGGAGATTCTTCCCCCTCCCTGCACAAAGATTATGTCTCCTTTCGGAGGTGATCTGGGTACACAACTAACTAAGAGAGTTTTTATTGGGCTTTCATTCATACTAATTTTCAGTTCCCTCAATACAAGGCTAGGGCCTTGTAGCCACACCGACACCTGAAAGTCATACACCCCCACAAGTAGGGCTAGGAGCGGTGCCGCTCAGTACAACAGATAGAGCTTTCTCAAGATGATAGTCAAAACCAAGAGAAAGAAGTTAACATGGCTTTGGAGTCTTTAGACTCAACAAATATTTCTTTATTATAGTGAGGTGGAATCACTGGCAATAGGTGTATACTCACTTGGGTCGTTCCCGGAGGTTCAACTTCTGGCAGGCCCTCTAAAGGTGACACAAACTTGGCTTGGATTCAAGGGTTAGATTTTCTGATTCTCTCAAAGAGAGAAGAGAATACTTCTCTACCTCTTCACCTTACCCAAACATGCAAGACTTGTTCATCACCGAGCTATTTCCTCTTCAACCAATTCACAAGCTTTTGGGTTTATGGTTCTCTCAAAGATAGAAGAGCATAATCCCCTAACAAGTAGATGTGTTAAAGATTCACTACCTTTCCTTGCTTCGCCAGGTATCTATCATGCTAGCAAAATCTGGGTCTCAGATTCATCCATTGGCATCAATTCCATGTAATGAAGAGCCTATTACCCTATCTTGATATCAAGACCCTTAAGAAATTTTAACAAGGCCCTAGTTATACTTTGTGATTAAAAATAGTAAACAAGCACAATTTTTTAAGATAATCTTTGACAACCATCCTGCAAGCAAACCATTAGCAAGTTTATATGTCTTGGTCGAGCATCTTGCAGCCCACTGTTATGCTGTCAGAAAAATAGAGATATATAAAAATCATAGCAAACAGAAAATGTTAGAAATTTGCAACAGAAAACACAGAAACTAAAATTTTTTAAGAACACTGATGGAAAGACTCACGCGAGGAAGTGCAACACTGCACGCGAGAAAGTGCAGGACCTTGCACAAGATTGTGCTTTTTTGTACGAGAAAGTGCTAACAAAAGCACAACTTTACGTGAAATGGTGATAAATCTTGCACGAGCATCCGTACATAGTGAAGTACGAACATATGACAGAGTGCATAATTTTCAAAAAAAGTTCAAGATTACTGAGGCCAAAAATCAAATTTTTGCCCCACGGTGGGCACCAAAATGTTTATGTCTGAATGTTGACCTCTAATTCAGCCATAAACATGACATAGTCATTGGTCAATGATCTAATTACGACAATGAATATGAATTATTCACTTCACAATATCAATTGAATCAACATGTCACCTCCTATTTAGGTGGGGTGTTTGAATTACTCTCAGATTCGAGAGCCCAACAACCATAGACCAATCACTAAAATGGAGGATTTGAAAATGCATAAGGAAATGATTGAGTTGCAATTAAACTAGGAATGATTGTGCAAATTAAGCTATAAACTTGAAAGAAATATGAGAATACAGATTTAATCTAAGAAGCTTGAAAAATTCAATGAGAATTAAACTAAGAACTTGATAACAAAACTATATTAAAGATGAGAATGAAATTATACTAGAAATGGAAATAATTTTAAATATGTAATGAGAAGCTTGAAAGCATGAGAAAATTGAGACAACAATTCACTATAGTTTTGGTACTCTAAAATTGCCTCTTCAAATGAGGAAAAAGGAGCTCATAATATAGAAGAGCCTGAGAGAAGGATGAAGAGTTTCTTGGAAAGAAACGGCTGACTCTTCATCTCCTTGGAGGAAGGTGAGAGAAATTGAAGGGTTTCTTTAATAAAATAAATGAAATATTGCCACATATGGGTGACTCTTCGAATAATTTTGAATAATTAAATTCAAGTGGGATATTTCATTTAGGGAATTAAAGAATTATTAATTCCTTTGATGTGTATTAGCTAAAAGGGGTGGAATTAATTTAATTCAAAAGCACAAGGACTTTAGGATTAAATTAATTAATCATAGGGATTTTTAGCCAATAAATGTCGAATATTTAGGAATTAAATATAGTGTATGATTAAAGCAAATTTAGGGTTTTTGCATTTGATACCAAGTCAAATAAAGTTAATTAGGAGACATAATTGCCTAGTACAATAGGACTTTGATGATGTAGAAGAAATGCACCAAAATTGATTAAAATTGTAAGGTGCCAATTTTGGGGTATTATAAGGCAGACCTCTAACCTTTTTCTTTCTACTGATCTTAATCATGTTATCAAAATTTACATGACATAACCTTTTATTCCATTACCATGCATCCTCATTTTTCACCAGTAAACAAGAAGTCTCAACATTGTCAAGATAAAATAAGTTACCTTTTGATTGTCCTCTTGTTCCGACAAGCTTTCCACTTTCATCAAATATCTTTACCTTCTTGCTTTCAAAAGCTACTCGATGACTTGAGTTGTTAAGTTGTGCCACACTTAGCAAATTATAATTCAGTCCTTTTACCCAATAAGCATTATCACATTTGATTTTATCATTTATCAATAAAGATCCTTTTCCTTTAACCATACATGGTGTATCATTACCCATTCTTACTGATCCTCCATTATAATGCTCAAGATGATCAAAATTATCTTCATCACCAGTCATGTGATGTGTAAAAACACTATCAATGATCCATGTATCATTTTACTAACTTTAGAAATGAGTGTTGTTTCTACATACCTTTCTTCTTCCTCAGAATCATCCTTCATTGCAACAAATACTACTTCAACATCATCATCTGTGTTGGTATCAATATCATTCTCTTCAGCAAAGAAACATACCTTTTTTCCCTTATCTCTGTGATCTTGGTTGTCTTTGTTGTAGTGTCGATAACTTCTGTTGTTTCTCCTTCCATAGCTTCCTTCACCAGATTGATCTTTTTTTCTATCTTCTTCTTTCTTGTTTAGGCATCTAGCAGCAATATGGTCAACTTCTTTGTAGTTAAAATATACTAAAGGAAATTTACCCTTATATCTACCTTTACCTTTAGGTAATCTTTGGGTCATAAGAGCTTTAATTTCATCAAACTCATCATCAGTATTACTATCATTGTCATTCCTTATATTATGTCTACTGCTAGACTTACCGATCTTCAAAGAAGACATGAAAGCAGACTCAACAGACAGTACAACACTATTATCAAAATTGTTCAACTCAAAAGTTCTTAGCTTACCAATCAGACTATCAAGAGTAAGAGTATTTCCAAGTGCAAACCTCATTTCATGTATATCAGATATTCTGATTGCATAAGTAGGCAACAAGGTTCTTAGAATTTTACTTACCATTGTATCTTCATCAATGACACCACTAGATCCTCTGATAGCATTGACTACCTCCTTTATTTGGTTTGTATATTGTACTATGTTTTCACCTTCTTTCATTTTCATATTGTCAAACCTGCCTCTTAGGCTTTCAACTTGGGCTCTCTTGACATTAACATCACCACCATAGACTTGAGCAAGTTTGTCCCACATTTCCTTTAAAGTAATGCAATCTTTGACATCCTCAAATTCAGCATCAAATAGAGCAGCAACAATCTCTATCATAGTCATGTTGTGTTCATGTCGATCTTTCAATTGATTAACAGTCAAAGGTCCATTCGGTGGTTGTAAGTAGCCATTTTCAAGAAAATGTAAGGTAGAATCTTCGATTCTAATATGTGAAGTTTCATTCAACTTTTCCATATAGTAAAGTTATTCTTGTTCAGCTTTGGCACCTCCCTCTAATACATCTTGTGATCTTTCTACTGAAGTCCTTAAAAATTTGTTCCAAGCAACCAATGCTCTGATACCAATTGTTAGAATAACTGAGGGGGGGGGGGGGGGTGAATCAATTAGATCAGTTATCCAATAGTCCCAAATACAAAGATGTAACACTTTAAACAATTTCAACAAATTCTGCAACTCGGTAACATAAACTACTAAACTGTCTGTGCCTTTACCGATTACCAGTTAATTAACTAACAGTGATTACTGACCAAATCAAATATGCAGTATGTAAAGTATGACAATAAAGAAATCATCATAGAAATACATAACACAATGATTTAACATGGAAACCCTGTTAAGGGAAAAACCACCTAGGACCGTAACCCAAAATAATTTTCACTCTTCTGAAGTGAGCTCGGTGAAGAGCCAACCCTGTTAAAGGTTACAAACACACTATTAGGTGTGACCTTGTTAGAGGATTTAAGACTAATAGTTATCATTCAACCAGCATTCACTATGGGGTCAATAGGATAACAATGTACATTCATTGAATGACATAGGGGCATAACATAAGACGGTTAAGTCCACTCGGTTAAGAGATTTTTCTGTATCAATGGTTAGACTGAAACAGTAGTTGATCTGATTACAATACAACTCAATTTGCATATATTCAGATATATTCTAACCCCATACAAATCCTCTGATCAATATATCAATTCACTTCCTCAACTTAATTTCACTCGGTAATAGCTCTCTGACGCTCGGTATTGTTCTGCAGTTTAGTTCTCCTTCAACCAATCTGATCAGGCATGCATGAAACTATATTCATGAGAAATATTTGTAGTCTTCTTTCTTCTGGAATGTTTCAATAAAGAAACTCATATCTCTTATATAGACAGATAAACCATTTTCATATCAACCATCAGATTTTGCCGCTTATTCTCCTTCATTGATTTTTCCTCTTAAACCTTCCTCGGTGGTTGTGTCAGTAACACATTTCAATTCCATCCTTTAGATCTTCTCCAAATTTTGTTAGCTATGGATCTCATAACAAACTTTATCCTCAATCTCAAAATCATAACAATTTATGTCGGCTAAACTAAGCATTTAATACTTTCATCCATACTTGGTTAACAAAGAAATGCATCAGCGAACACAACCTCGGTTAATACTATCACTCAGTATACACTACACTAGCTTGGTGTATACTGAAGTGCTTCATTTACTGACCACATTGCCTTGTACATTTTGCTTCCTCCTTCATAATAGATTAATGCAACATACTCAAGTCAACAATATGAAGTCATAGACTCATCAATAAGTTACCCAAAGTATTCCTTATCCTCATTTGTCATATCCATCTTTCTTTATGTAGATATGTCAGTTCTTCATCTTTTCTCTCCTCTTTATAGATGTTTAGATGTTTGCAACCAACATGATAAGTACTTATTAACAACATCATATTTCCGCAATCCATTAGTAATGCAAAGTAAATTTTTGGATTTGATTGTGTATGTGTTTTTAGCATCAATGTTTTGGATCACACTCTGTGATCCATCATCCTTGGCACTTTCTCATCCTAATGATGGATCACAGAGTGTGATCCGAAATGTTGATGCTAAAAACACATACACAATCGAATCCATAAATTTACTTTGCATGATAAGGACTATCAAAACTAGTTGACATCAATGACAACATAATGACTAATTTAATTATCTTACATATCATTTCAGTACTCGGTGATCTCTAATCATTGATCTTCAAGTCATTCAAGTATTCAATCAGTTGTAGTTCATCAATAAGTTGGCCAAGAAGTGGTGGCCCAAAAAACCTAGCATAAAGAGGATCAAATAGTGCACCATGTGTTTATTTCCGCAAGGCTTAAGAAGATGAAATCTTCATCATTGGCTTAACAACTAACAGCTAACCCTTGATTCACAAACAAAATTAGATCCTCCATCATTATTCTCAACTACCACCCTTCTGCAATTATGGCAGCTCAACTACCATCTCCTTTGAATCTACAACAATAATTTACTAGAAACTATGCCACAACTGAAAGAAATAATGAGCTCACAGAGCTAGATGCGTGGAAGCGTTTGGTTGAATTAAGAATAACACATAATAGATGGGCATGAAAGCTTCCTTCTAAAAAAAGTTGAATCTCCCAAAACACCTGCAAGAAGCCCACGTGTCAAGCTTTGAAAGATATTAGGGCCCACCAACAGAATAATTTTCACTAACAAAAAGAAGAGACACACGATACTCAAGTGAGGTTTCTTCTTTCAAGGAAATATTGCATTCCTCCAAAATCCCACAAAATTACCACATGTCAAGATTCAAATGACGCCCAGGATTACCATCAAAAGAACTATTGATAATGCTCAGAGGACATGTGGTGCTCACGCGGGGAAGTTCCTTAAAATAAAAAGAATGTCACAACCAAAATGCACATTGTGCTAACAGATGGAAAAAGTGTGTTTCTCTAAAATAAAACTCTACAACATTGTGAATTTTGATTCATGGTTTTGGAAACTCCAGGGGAATAATGCCTGCAGGATAATAATTCCTCAAAATTTGGCCTTGTAGACGAGGGTCTTATCCATTGGGCATAGAGAAAAAAAAAGACTCAAAACAAGAGAGGGCATGAAATATTGTGCAAGAATGCACTTCTTGGAAAATAAAACTCTAACCTATTGCTATACAAGTATTTACATATGTATATAGATTTACATCATTGGAATCAAACAAAACCATTGACTGGTTTGTTGAAATAGCTTCCCTTTCTAACTAGCCTTTGGTATGTTACATGTTTCTGGATGGCCAATGAGAAAATAAATCTTGAAAGGTATCCAACATGATGGAATGCCTTTTAAAGATAAAAATGAGAGAAACTTACCCATATTAAAATATATTCTCCTTGTGGCTAATGGGCAGGCATCTTCCTTCCTTTGTGAAGCTTGTCTTCATGCTCAAAGGTGAGCATGACTAGTGGTGATTCATAGGTTTGGGCCAGATGTCTATTGGGATATCCCTTGGTTAGTTCTACTATCAACTTTTCCTCTAGATAATCATTGGATACATAGTCTAATGGCTTCTTTACTGTAGATGAGATCTCCTCTCATTGCAACTCTTGGTCTGTAGGCTCAGAAGTCCTTGACTTGAGGCTAACAGATGCAAAAATGGCATTGAATTCATCCAGAAAGTCATCCTCAATGGTATTTTCCTCTAAGATCCCCATAAGGCCTAGAGATGTATGTGTAAGACATCTTGGTAGAACAAGAAGTGCCTCTTCTTGAACTATTATCTTTACTATGTCATGAGAATTTTTCTTGATCTCCTCTATGTCAACAAACAAGGGAAGGTCATAAAAAATTGGGACTAAGTCTTCCTCCTATTCATTTCCTTCCTCGCCCCATGCCTACAAAGAGGTTCATTTGGGAAAAAAATTCATGATATCCTCCTGCAACTCCTCCTTTCTTCCTTCTTTTTCTCCCTCTTCCTCCGAAGCCATCTCATCTGATCCATGAGAAAATGAAAGCCCATAACCAAATAGGTTTTTTTTTCTTTAAAATTGACTGTCCTGGCCCTCTCATCTCTGACAACAACTTACATTGCAAGGGAATGCTCTTGTTGCATATTTAGGACATCATCTTGCTGCTAGAACTTGTAAGCTTGATAATCAAGCTCTTCTCTCTCGTGGCGATATTATTGCTCCTCCTTAATAGATTTTAACTCTGCCCAAAGATTTAACAAAATATCCTTGCAACTAATATCTTCTTAGTTTTCTACATTCTAGTTGTGGGTGGGAGGGTAAACATGTCAATAGGAGTTAATGGGAACCTCTTGTGGTTGGTAAGAATATGTGGGTGAAGGAAGGTAGTAGGCGTCAGGGTTTTTATCATAACTAAATGTAGAAATGGTGTATGGACCAAAACTATTAGCACTCTTGGCCTGATATTGTTGGTACAGAGGTGGAACGTATGTATCTTCACTGAAAGGAATGGGAGAATATTTCTAGTCATAGTATCTCTCCATTTTAATCCATAGGAGAAGGGAGGGATTTAAAAAGGAAAAGGGCATGTAAAAATGGGAACTCGACTCCTACCATCAAAATCTAGCCCAAATATGGCTACAAAGTCACCGAGTGCTTGAAATTTGCCTCTTGAAGGATGAAAATACTGAAGAAGGCACCTCTTCTGTAGTAGTGAAATATTTGTCCCACCAGGTGTGCCAAAAGAGAACTGTTGATACCTAAAATTACTTTGAGGTAGACAACCTATGGGAAGCTCAGTGAGTGTGGGACTATATGTGTTTTCACTGAGCAGCCTCTAGGATTTTAGAAACTGACTCTTCATTTTAGAGAGAAGAGGAAAAGAAAGTGTTTCTTAAAAAAAACATAGATGGAAATATGAAAATATTTTGGAAAACATTAAAATGCATTGGCTATTTCACAAAATGAAATACCAAGGCAACCCTTTAGATCAAATTTGGAACTGTCACAAATCTATGAATAACTATTTAAGCATGAGACATAAAGCAAAAACTTAAGACGATAACCACATAATAGAGAAACTTAAAGAATAATATCCCCATCATAAACCAAAAATATAAACGTTGAATTCAGGAAAAGCACAGAAAACATTCATGAAAGCAATGAATATTTGAAAGAACAAAGGGCTAAAAGCACAGTTGATATATTTTATTGACCCAAATGCCCATTACAATTTTAAGGCTTGCTAGAATAGCCTTCCACATAGGAGTGAAAGTCCCCATTGTAATAATCATATCTCTTTTACATCACAAGGATCTGCATATATAATTCAGCTAGGAAACGGTGGCCTGAAAATCCTAATAGAAAGTTAATCAGATAGTGCACCGTGTGTTTATTTCTACAAGGCTTAAGAAGTTGAAATATTCATCACTAGGTTAACAACTAATAGATAACCCTTTAATCAAAAATAAAATTAAATCCTTCATAATTATTCTCAACTACCACCCTTCTACAATTATGGGAGCTCAACTACCATTTCCTCTGAAAACATAGTGATAATTTACTAAAAACTACACCAAAACTGAAAGAAACAATGAGCTCACAAAGCTGGATGCGTGAAAGTGTTTGGTTGCAATAGGAAGAACACACAACAGACATGCATAAAATATTCCTTTGAAAAACATCTGAAGCTCCACAAACACCTGTGAGACACCCACATGTCAATCTTTGAAAGATATCGGGGTCCGTCGGTGGAAGAATTTATGCTAACGAAAATAAGAGACACATGACATTCAAGCAGGGTTTATCCTTTCAAAGAAAGTTTGCATTCCTCCAAAAGCCCTCAAAATACCCACGTGTCAAGCTTTAGATGATGCTCATGCCTACCATCAAAATAATTGTTGATAACACTCAGAAGACACATGGCGCTCATGCGGAGACCTTCCTTAAAACAAAAAGAACACTGCAACCAAAATGCACGTCATTCCAATAGATGGAAAAAGCACATTGCTCTAAAATAAAACTCTATGGCATTGTGAATTTTGATTCACGGATAGATCAGAAGTTGATATTATTATTGTTTATGTGTTTACTGACATAGTAAAATTTTTACAAAGTATGTGGGAATAATTGATTCCCCCCCACCTCAATTATTTGACTTGTTCAATAATTGGTATCAGAGTTTGGTCCCTTTCAGATAGAACTTAACCGCTTGAGAGATATCTTGGATGTTTGAATAGGTCTAAGGAGGATACATTATGGAAAATATTGGCAAA
The DNA here is from genome assembly GCA_027943335.1 of Chamaecyparis obtusa. Classification (NCBI taxonomy): domain Eukaryota; kingdom Viridiplantae; phylum Streptophyta; class Pinopsida; order Cupressales; family Cupressaceae; genus Chamaecyparis; species Chamaecyparis obtusa. Next base: position 1,308,602 of record BSBK01000559.1, read on the forward strand.
TCATGATGAGTGACTTTTAAGGTACCGAATTAGAGAATGAGGAGCTAAAAGAGAATTTGAAGGAAGAAAATGCATGTATCAACAAGTTGAGAGATTAGAGTCGAAAGTTCAAAGAAAGACATAAGGAAGTCATTTAGGAATTGGAGTCAAAAGATAAAGTTGCAAATATGGAATAGGAACTAAAGGTATCAAAATAAAATATAGTAGACCTAGAAAAGAAGCTAAATATCAAGGTGCATTCTGAGGATTTTGTCAAGATGGATTAAATCATAAGATGAAAATTCCTTGGATAGCCAGAGAAGAACTAGAAGTTGCATGGAACAATGGAAAGAGTCTGAAGAAATATTCAAGAAGATTATCAAGAATAATTCAGAACAAAATGAGAAGATGGAAATGGAATTAATGAAGCAGAGATTAGAGGTAAAAGTGTGTGAAAGTAGTACCATTTTAGATCAGTTATTAGACATGCAGAAAGGTCACACAAAGATAAGGTTGGATTAGTTTTTACCAAGAAATGCTCAAATTAGAAGGACAAAGGAAAAGAGAAGGTGATTGTAGATGAGGAAAAAGTTGAAGTAAAAAGAAAGGTCAGAAATCAAAATACATTCATAAGGCCTCTAATAAGACAACCAAATTCTCAAAGGTATGTATCTTTTAATAGTTTTTATATTTGCAATAATTTTGGTCATGAGGAAATTGATTGTAAGATGGGAAAGGATCATAAATTTTAATGATTTAATTTTCATAAGATTGGTCATAAGGCAGGTCTGTGCAAGAGTCAAGTTTCAAATCAGGATAAGATGAGTGTAGTAAATAATATCTTTCATGGAAATTTTCTATGTATGTCACAACTATGGTCATAAGGCTAGCCAATGTAGATCTAAGATTCATTCGGTGAGATCTGGTAAGAGGAATGTTAATTCTTTCAAGTGTGGTCAGAATGGTCATTATGCTAACACATGCAAATTTGGTAATAACTTGGTGAATACAAGGAGTGATAATAATGTTTTGGATAAATCTCAAAAGACTAACATGACATGGAAGAAGAAAGATATGCTGGTGTGGAGAGTCTTGTGGTATCGGATCCTAGGACAAGCTCTTCCAACAACTAAGTCAAATTCTTTGGCTTAGGGGGAGTATAAACATGCAAGATCATACACTCCCTTATCCTGAGGTGTTACCGGTTGTAAGTACCTTGTTCCTGGTAGGAAGAATAAGAGTATTAATGTTGATAAGATGGTTTGGTGAGTAGTACATCTAGATCACATCAGTGATATTTGAATTTTTCCAGGAAAAAAAGTCATGATGGCTTGAGGATTTAAAGGAGAAAATTTGGATTCATTATGTATTGTAGAATGAAGATAAAAATTGTGAATTTGCAGATATCTTAAGAGAGAATATTTGTGATGATTTCATGGCACCTAAATTGGTCATTCGTAGTATTGGTGTGTCTGCAGTGAATAAAATGTTGAATGAAGGACCGACATTCATGTCGGTAAGCATATTTTTAGGTATTTGGATATGTTGGAGAACATGGAAGATGCTTGTAATGCATATTTATCATCTTCACATGATGGTGTTGGTTCTAGATTGGCTATTGTTGGTGCCTTACCGAAAATTCATCGTGAGGAGGGTTCCTCCTCGAATCAGATTACTTGCAACCACAAATCTAAAAATTTTACTGATTATCTTTTTGATTAACCAACATGAAAATGTGACTATTAAGTAACAATACAACATATAAAAAATTCACACATTTGAACACTTAGCAACAAGATTTTTTCTATGGAAACCCTTGTTAGAGGGAGAAAACCACACGTGGAGATGATGCCTACAATATTTCACTAGTGCACATGGAAATCAGCCCTCTTAGGAGCAATTACAACAATATTTATGAGGTTTGTACTTGATTAAGAGTACTTATAGTCTGATTAAGAACTACAATGGTCTTGTTAAAGACTACCCGATTAAGGGATTTGAAAACTCTAGTTAAAGAGTTGCCTTGTTAGAGGATTTTCACTTCAGATTTGTTAGGATCCTTCTCACCCTATTAGGAGTGGCCCTATTAAAGGATGTTTCTTGCCAATCTATTAGAATCAACAAGTAGAGAATGACCCGATATTTGCACTCAATGCATGACAGGTCCAATGAATTATAGATCAATTACATTGATTTGAATAGTTTACTATCTCTATACTATCTCCAACAATCATCACATATCATCGCAACAACATCGCAAATCTCTACAACATTAATTTCTTAACCATTTATATACTTTTTCTAGGTCAGTGCTAGAACCCTAAAACATTTTACAAGTCGGCCCTCAAATCCAACTTATCATTAAGAGCGAGCATGCCAAAATAAAAATTAAACATCCTTGATGTCAGCCATAACAGATTGTTTGTCAATCTGTTAGAATCAACAAGTAGAGAATGACCAAATATTTGCACTCAATGCATGATAGATCCAATGAAATCCAGATCAATTACGATGCTATGAATACTTTACTATCTTTGTACTATCTCCAACAATCATCACATATCATTGCAACAACATCGTAACTCTCTGTAACATTAATTTCTTAACCATTTATATACTTGTTCTAGGTTGGTGCTAGAACCCTATAATGTTTTACAAGTCGACCCTCAAATCCAACTTATCATTAAAAGTGAGAACCCCAAAATAAAAATTAAACATCCTTGATGTCGACCTAAAATATTAAAACCCAAAAATATGTCGGCCCGACATAAACATTTTTCTGAAACACCGATCTAACCAATTGTGTCCACTGGTTCACTGTTCTAGCTGCCAGTTTCACTTCAATATTTAATAACTTTTAGATTACTTCAAAATAATTGTTGCAATCGTAGTAATAGATAGATATACCTTTGTAGATGTTAAATTTATGACCACACACCTAAATTCCATCATCTGCTCCAAAAATAATTCATTGTTTCTTGCTTTCTAGACTATCACCAGTTGACTGAAGACTTAGTCATTCTTCAATCTGATACTTCAATTCCATCAAAAAATCTATTTTCTTGACATAAAAAAAAACATGTTTCCAGTAATTACAACACCACAACTACTCATGTGACCAAAGCACATATGACCTTCATCAAATGCCAACAATCTCCCCCATTGACATTGATGGCAACACTTATAAAAATTGCTAAGTGCTAATTCCTAACTCTCCCTTATACTATTCATATTCACCCTTGTATGCTATACATAACAATTTAATTTTTCTAACTACTACTACTCCCCCTTTCACAACAATGACAAAGGAAAAATTTGTGTAAAAACAAACATTTTATTGATCAAGAGTAGCATAGTACAATTTATAATCTACTAAAAATTTGGTGGAACTTAACCTTCAACATTTTCCAATCACTGACCCATGACTTGTGTAAGTTGTCCATTATGAGTATATCTCGATGAAGCAAAAATGTCGATTCCTCTAATCCTTCAACTATGTTCAGTAGATAGGGTGTCAAGACTATCTCAACCTCTTTCAAACTCTGTTGTAGAATATCCATCTTAGGTAGAAAAATTCTTTGAATCTCCATTAGATTACCAATTCTCTTGTTTTTTTCATCTCCATAGATTTTCAACTTCTGATGAATCTTTCCTACCTCAATTCCAAAAGTTATAACATACATATGAAGGGGATAAAAACTTTGTGACAAGGCATTTAGTTCCAGTTGAACTTCACCCTTCTTCTTCTCAAGATCTTGTATAAAATAGGAAAAGTCACAAAAAAAAATTAGTGTCTTACCCCCTTCATGTAATGCTTCCTTAATATGTTTCACAACTAGTGTAAGAGTCTTTCTATCTTGAGTAATAGACTGTGACAATTTCTCATATCTTTTATTTTCATAATCCTTTTCTACTATCTCACTTGCTGCATATTTAATATTCTTAATCTCTTCTTTAGTAGCAATAATGAGTTGTCCCAACTAGTCAATAGGAGTAGCCTTCTTGTCATATTCAACCTCTAGTACTATTTTAGAGAAAAAAAATCTTTGGCTTTTAATATGACTTGACCTTCTTGCTTCATCTTCTCCTTTTTGTCTTTGGAGTTAATTTCAATTGAAAAATGCTTCATGTCCTCCAGGCTCATTGAGCTTAGATCCACTTCACCCTTTACCGGTAAGTCATCATCATCAATTCTTATCTTGGATAATGAGGAAGATGGAATCTTTTCTTGTTATGTCTCAATAATTACTTTCTCTTTTTTAGCTTGCACAATATCATTTGTACCCTCATTTTCTTGTATTTTTTCTTATTCTGGTACATCTATAGTAACATTTACTTTTCCTCTTGAATGTCTGGTTGATCAAGTATGTTGATTGGTTTAACATGTGCTCCTTGTGCTAAAATGTCATATGTGTTATCCACATTATCTTGTGTAACATTAAAAAATTCATTGTCAAATGTGATACTAGCACCATCACTCTTCCATCCTTCATTGGTTGAATAAACTCTGGTTGACCTTCATCTGATTTGAGTCTCACTGGCTCCTCAACATGTTTAACAATTTTTTCCATCTCTACATCCTTGAGCATACCAAAGTGTTTCATCAAAATGTCTTTGGTCTCATCCTGTAACCCAAGAGATTCACCACATAGAAATCTAGCGAGTCTCTTCTTTGGCTTGAATAAAGGTTTTGTGGAAGCAAGGACATTTTTCACTTCTTCTTGTGACATATCTCTTGGTAATTTCATTACCACATACTCTATCAATTCCTTATCCTATCTAATTACAGTATGCCATCTAGCTTCTAGGTTGTTATATAAGGAATTTGGAACTTGACGTTGCAATTCCATCACTATTTTTCTGAATTTATTCATGATATATACAACAACATCTTCAATAAAATCATGATCATCTTTATTGAACTTATCAAAATATTTTTTCACTTTAACAAACGGTCCGCAATACTTTACTTCTTGAATTATGTCATCAACACTCATGAATTTATTGAAATTGTGACCTAATGATTTTGTAGTAGGGGAACCTACCACCTTAAAAAAAATTCCTTTAAATTTGAGCTTTCTCTGCTCATTCTCCAATTTAGTCTCTTCATTTTCTTCATTAGCTACACCTTTGTCTCTTTTTGCTTTCTCCTTCCACTAGTACATTTTGCACCATTTTTTGACACATTATTGGTCAAAGTTTCTACCCAACTCAGTCGAATGGTCAACCAACTGGTTCATCGCTATTATTTGCATTGAAATATCGACCCATTACTGAAACTGTCAAATGATCGACTCCACTATTGGTAAAAAATGAGGGCAATCTAGGCCGAAAATAACATTGGCAAGTGTTTGTGTATTGGTCGATCTTTTGACCAATATAAATTAATATTGGTCAAAAACTTTGGTCGCTCCGACCAGGATGCCAAACTCATGACAGTCATATTTTGACCACATTTGGTCAAAATATTTAGCAGCTCCGACCAGGATGCCAAACCCATGACGCCACATTTTGACATAGAATGGTCGATTTTAGACCAAACTTTTGATGAAAGTGGGTCAAAATTTTGATGAAACGCGAAGTTTTAAAAAAAAATTGAAGATAAATATCCAGAATAATCACCAACGGCATCCTGATCAGTGATTAGTCTAGATATTTATCTTCAGGTGTCCACACTCATTTTGCTGCTTGTTGCCAGTAGCTCCCTACTCGTTCTATTTTCCAGGCTGCTTTGGGCTCTAGCAATCCCTCACTAGAATAAAGGGAGGACACTCGTACTTTGGGTTCTAGATGAGACTCCTTCTAGATGAGTCCCTCATAGTCTTAAGATGTTTGGCAGCTTTTTCTAAAATTTTCTAAAATATTCTTTTGCTAATAATTTATGTATTGACTCTTTTTAGTTTTTTCTTCAACATATTTATTAGATTAGGTATTTATGGGATATCCTCATCTGTATCTAAAGCTATTGCTTATGTTGTTGCAGGTACTTTTCCCCTATCCTGAACATCAAATTGTGACAGGAATGTCAGTAAAACTATCATAATAACTCCAAAACCCTAGATAAAATAACATAATAATATAACATTTTTCAACTATCTAATTTGTAAAATTTCAATAAGGTTTACCATTGCTGACGAATGGGTGGGAGGAGTATCCCCACGACCTCTATCATGTGGGGGATCCATGTCACCTGCTCTTGTATTTCAAACTTCAGTGAGACTTCATACCACGCAGTGTTCATAGATTACGTTCAATGCGTTATTTACGCTTGTATTGGTGGGAAAACTCTTGAAAATGCGTAAAAGAGATTGCATTCAACCATGTTGTTTACATGACACATGTAGTTTACCTCCAGCCTAAATCAGCATTGCATACAAATCTGCGGACAGTGTGTGGTACGAAGCCTCACTGAAGCTTGAAAATGATCCATGATCTCAGGAATATCATCTTCTTTCCACTCTTCTTGCCTCTGTTTTCCCATCTCGCAGCTTGGGCATTGCCACATGAATCCTATTTTCCACAACTACTGATGGATCCTTAGGTGTAGTTGAAATTACCAAATGGCCTTCAAAGGTCAAGGAACAAATGGAATAACCAAGAAAACACTATACGTTAAATCATGTGATTGATAGTAGATTGGGGCTCACCTGAGCCATAAACATGAAGAATTATTCTAAAAAAATATGTAAACCATATATATGCACACTTGAGGCAAAGTGAAGTTACATCATATCCATATTAAAATATTAGTTACAATATGAAAATACTAAACTAACTAATTCCTGAGTTCATCTTTGCATATGGTCGCAACAAAGATATGCGATTACAATATAGAGAAGGCATCGTAAAAATATAATTTTGGAATTTTCCCTAGCCTAACACATTTTACACTCAAATCCTTCATCGTGGATAAGTGGAGATGGACGGATAGATGTAGATGAGTTTTCATCGACCCAACTAAAGTATCTGCAACCATTATTTCCATGTGATGCCCAATCTACATTAGTTCTTATAATATAATGAATAGTATTTACATTAGAAACATTAAATATATACATATTAGCAACCTTTTTTCTGTTTGGGCAGCACCAAAATTATCATCTAGGGTTTCTTTGTGTCTGTGAAGTCTTCAACACACACTGCCCACCACCACATTGACAATTTGGCACATTGACAAGAGTCATTGAGCCTATATCAATAATGCACTACACCATCATTACTACATTTATTATTTTTATATGATTATTTTTATATGGAATACACCAAGGAGTACCATAAAAAATATTAACCATTTACGATAATGAAAAGTAAACCTAAATCAAATAGCTCATTTTTTTATCAACATGTGTAGTCTCTGTGTATATGAAAAATGAAAGAAATATCAAGCTAAAATAAAATAGTGAACAAAATAGTATTCCACATAGAGTGAATGAAATATACCATCAAAAGAAGGTGACAAAATCTTGTCACGAAGCACAGACATAGGAAATCAAAAAGGGACAAAAGACAAGAAATAAGAAAAATCATTACGACTATAGAAAAATCATTTATACTATAATAAAAAAAAGAAACACTCTTTGTCAACAATTTTCAAAATCATTAGTACTATAGAAAAATGATTAAGACTATACAAAATTAAATTTTAGAAATGGATGGTTCTAATGCTTTGCCATTACAACAATTGAGCATTCATCATTTGATATTGTGTATTCCATTTAAGTATGTCAACAATGTTCAAGAAATAAGAAAAATCATTAGGACTATAGAAAAATCAAGTTCTAGAAATGGGCGATTCTGATATTGCTTTTCCATTACAACAATTGAGCATTCATCAGTTGGTATTGTGTATTCCATTTAAGTATGCCAACAATGTTCAAGAAATAAGAAAAATCATTAGGACTATAGAAAAATCAAGTTCTAGAAATGGGCAGTTCTGATATTGCTTTGCCATTACAACAATTGAGCATTCATCATTTGGTACTTCTTGGTGTATTCCATTTAAGTTTTGTGTTGAATCCTCAAGTTGAGTTGGCCTATTTAAGGTGATAGTAGAGGGCTCTGCATTAGCAGTCTACAGAATTAGACCTTTATTTTAAATGCATTTAACACAAAAAAAATTACAAAACTGAACCAATGGCATGTTTACAACAAAGAAATAGAATGATAATAATATGCTGAAAATTTGATTATGTTTAATACACATCAAAGGACCAGTAGGGGAGAGAGAGAGAGAGAGAGAGAGGGGAGGGGAATGACGAGGATATTGATGCTTTGCTTAGTCGTTATCTTAGAAAAATGAGCAAGAAACCAAAAAATAAATGATTGTAATTAACATTTTTTGCTAATAATTTCTTTTTTGGTTTCTTGCTCATTTTTCTAAGGTAACAACGAGTAAGCGAAGCATCAATATCCTCTCTCTCTCTCTCTCTCTCTTTCTTGCAATAAATGGACTTGTGATGATTTTCACAATAGTACATGTGTGGCAGGAATGCTCAAAGTACTGCTTAGGAAAATATGAATGTTCATCACCTATTGTTGAAACAGATTTACATAAACCAATTAAATCAAAATGCAAACCCTTTTTTGAATAATTTAATTTTAACTTTGGTTGTGTTAAAGGAACTATGTTGACTTTATTTTGTAGTTGTTGAACATGAGAGTTTGTAGATTAATAGGAGTTCACATTTTTATGGGAATGTATCATTCAATTGAGCATTAATGCCCATCTATATCTAGTGAGATGAACATAACTCATGTACCTAATGCTAGTGTGCTTGGATTACACTAGACATTATCCAACCACTTGTGAGGGTTGTCACTATTATTAATTGGTGTAAAAGGAGGACCGCCTATGTGTTATAGCACTTTATATAAATACTCACTATTTGGATAATGTCTAGTCTAATGAAAAATAGTGTATACAAGGTATCCAAGCACACTAGCATGAGGTACATGAGTTATGTGCATCTCACTAGTTATAGATGGGAAATTATGGCACACTAATATCTATGAACTCCTATTAATCTACAAACTCTCATGTTAAATAACTACAAAATAAAGTCAACATAGTTCTGTTAACACAACCAAAGTTAAAATTAAATTATCTAAAACAAATGGTGCCTTAGAGGGATAGAGGAACACTTTGCTAAAGAAGTTTGACTATTGTTTGTGAAAATGCCTCCAAGGAATGCAGGTACTACCAGGGAGATCCAGGAGTTGAAGGAGAAGAACACAAGGTCGCAGGAATCTTACAATGCACTTTTGGTCAGGCTTGAAGCACTGGGATCCAATCAAAGAAGAGCAGAAGATGAAGGTGTTGATAGCGAAGAAGAGGAAGAAACCCATAAGGAAGGGGAAGGAGAGGAAGAAGAGGAAAAAATAGATCCTAAAGAACAAAGGACAATTGGGATATTCAAGGCTATGAAGATTGAGCAACATAAGGTGAGGGGAGATATCCCTATGTATGATGGAAGTCTGAAAGAAAAAGATCTTTTGGACTGGATTGCATCAATGGTTGCATACTTTGAAGGTGAAGAGGTACCGGAAGATCAAAGGGTTAGATTGGCAAAAACAAAACTCGAAGGGCATGCACTCCTATGGTGGGATCATGAGGAGGTAGACAGAAGGAGAAGAGGTAAGCCAAAGATTGTCTCTTGGGACAGGATGATAGCAAAACTGAAAGGTAATTTTCTTCCTAAAGACTTTGATATACAAATGCATAAAAGAATGCAAAGTTTAAAACAAAGAGATTTAGATGTTAAAGCGTATACAGATGAATTCTATAAACTAAGCATAAGGTCAAGATTGGAAGAATTTGAAGTTGTTAAGGTTGCTAGATATTTAGGTGGTTTAAGATTTAACATCCAAGATAAATTTGTGGCTTCTAACCCCAGAAGTGTGAAGGAATGTTACCGATTGGCCCTTAGAATAGAGGAGAAATTGAAGAGGAAAAGTGAAAGATAGAATAGAAGCAATAGAGGAGGTTCTTCAATGAGGGGAAGAGGAGGAAGGACAAATCAGGTTTGGGAAGAAAGGGACAAAGGATTGAATAGGGCAATGCTGCACAGTCCTAGAAATGTAGACTTTTGGGATTTTTCAAATAGGTACAGTCAAGTGTCCTATTGAAGGGAAGCTAGTAAACAACCATGTTCAGATGTGGACTTCCAGTGGGAAGAAAGAACCAACTGTCAAGGCACCATATTCCTAAAGTATAGGTTCAAACTCAGACATCCAATGCCAGGACTGATTCTTGGGACAAGAATCCTTTCAAAGGTGGTGAACATGGTGCAGGGGCACCTAGAACATCCAAAGACTACTAGGATTCCATAATGACAACCATGTACCTAATGACATCTAAAGACATCAATTGGAATGTATCGGCACCTATAATGGCCTATAAGGTCATTCCATGCAATGCAAATGGCAAATATGTAATAAGTCTTAAAAGGCCTAATAGGCCTTAGGACCAAAATAAGAGCCTAGGATGGTATTTGGTGTTACAAGTTTATAATAGTTTAGATTTTATTTTAATAAGGCTTAATAAGTTCATTTGGGTCACATTTCAAAGTCTTAAGGCTTCATTATCTTTAAAAGTTTCAAAAACTCCAAATTTGTAATGTTGCAAATTCAAAAATTTGAAATGCAACGGTTATTAGAAAATGGAGGGAATTGGATTTTGTTATGTTTTAGTGAAAACTAATCGATCCAACTGATTGGGATTGGTTGGGGTAGTTTCTAGGAGTCCATCAAATATGCCAAAGTTTTAGTGTACAACAAAAGAGGCCTGGTGTACGGACTGTATTGAGTTTTTGATAAATAAACTTCTTTCAAATTCAATTTCCTTGAGTTCTTAGAGTGATTTTGGATTCATTTTGTCATTGTCTTACATTTCAATACATTTGGAATAGTTAGATATTGATCCTAGACCACATCTATGCATTTGTGAGGTCTATATTTGTATTTTTACTCAATTAATTTGACTGGTAGAGTAGTTTCAGCCATTCCTTTGATAGTTTTGTGAGTTTCCAATTGAATATGGTCATTCCATGACCTCTGACCACTATAATACATGGAATGTGGTGCAAGGGCACCACCTCCATCTTTGAATTTCAAATCATTTAAGTCATGTCAAGAAAGGATATATTCATTAAAGTGTTAGAACCATGGTATATTTGTTAAATTACATTATAATGATTTGACAAAGAGAATATGGGATATTTGTAAGCAAAATTCTGAATAGGAATATGAATGGTCATGGAAGACAAACCATTTTGTTACAGTCCAATATGGTCTTAAATAGACTACACTATGTAATAGAGAGGAGGATAGTTAGAGAGAGTCGACAGACAATAGAATAGGCAAGAGAGTAATAATTGTGGAAAAGTATTAGGCTCTCTAGCCTTTAGCCAGAGAGCCATGAATGTTTTGTCTACCTTGAGTATGAATGAAATTTATTTTAATTAAGCTTTATGTATTCCCTATTGGCATTTTTTAATCTCTGTTACGAAGAACATAATAGTGTTAATGAATCGTCTTCTCTTTATTGTTATTGTTCAAAGAAATATAAATGATATGTTTTGTTTCATGACAGTCCTGTAAGGAATGCTTTTTGGGTTATTAGTCTCTTTATGAAAGTCCTATAGGGAAGGATAGTAATCAGTTTTGTTGATAGAGAAATGTTTTGAAACCATTTGGTAAGCCAAGAAAGCATTGATGTCTACAATGGTTTAAAAAAAAAAGTTTTCAAGAACTCATTATTAATTGAGTTTATATATATTCTTGCTATCGGTTTTTGATATCTTTTGTGAATAACATAACAATGAATGATATTGGTTTTGGTTGAAAGAGTTTCATAGTGGAATGTATCAGGTTCCTTAAAGGATTAAATAGTGTAATAGATGGGTGTTTGAGGCATCAAAAACTGATGGTCATGTTTTTGTTTATGAGTTCTGGTTTGCAAACAGTCTCGATTTAGGATATATACAAATTATTCCTAGGACGTTGCTGCAAGCATTTTCTTTATTTGTTGGTTAAACACATAGCATATATCTAACTAGGGCATCAATCTTGAAGCAGCGTAGCTACTTCCCCCAAATCTGAGAACTTGGGTTATTAAAATTCATTTCCTTGGCTTGCTTCTCACCCAATGGCATTGGAGACCAATGGAGAAATCACAAGTCAAGGTACACTCTCCATGACAAAGCCGACTGAGGAGTTTCCAGGCTGGTCTGACAGAGAGTTTAGTATCTCATGGGCACAACACAAAAGTTTCAATAAAATGTTTGCATAACTAACAAATGAACTTAAAAAATGTGGATGCATCGAAGGTTAAACTTGCAGAGATGTTCAATCTATCCACTCACTTCACAAATTGACAGGGCATGATATATAAACAACCTAGCAAATACCCAATACATGATGCCCTGGCACATTGCTCACGGGCCCTAAGTAGGTAACCAATAAAACAATGCTAGACAAATGTAGAGTAAGAAAACCCATACAGGTGGTCCTCCTTTTACACCAAATCACAATGGAAAACCTCACAGGCAGGCGGTCCTCCTTTTACACCAAATCATAGTGGCAACCCTCGTAGGTAGGTGGTCCTCCTTTTACACCAAATCATAGTGGCAACCCTTGTAGGCAAGAATTCCTCCTAAAACTCTCACCAAATAATAGTTCAAACAATTGCATGCTCTAGATCCTTCATACGCTCCAAGTGAAAACCAAACAATGAAATGAGATACAAAATCTTTTTTCTTTTTAATGTTATGCCTGTGTTGGTCAAAATTTTGACCTACATGGTATTGGTCAAAATTTTGACTAACATGGGCATGGATTGAAAAAAAAAATGAAGTTTTCCTTCTATAATTCGACCAACCTAAACCTTTTTAATTGATGGTTAAAAATTTTGGTAGAAAAATGAGGTCAAATGTAGTAGTGTTCTTTCTTTTTCCTGCAACAACTTGTGGTTTGACTAGTTCTCTTATTGGCGTAGAAGGCTTGGCAGCCTTAGATGATTTATTTGGATAATTTTTCACCAGATCTATTTCTTTAACTTCTTTCTCCATCTTCATTGTACCACTTCTTGTTTCTCTACCAGTTGTGGTACTACCGGTTGCACCCACTACTTCCACATCAACTTCTTCTACTGTCGTACTAGAAACACTCACTTGTTCTACAATGTGCTTGGCTCCAACTTTCTCAATTTATTCCTTAGTAAAGCCTCTTTGTTCAAATAATTGTTCAACTTCCTTTCTTATTTTCTTCTCACTGACCAGTTTCATCAAATCAGTGTGTACTTGCAGGGATCTTTCTTCATAAGTCCCTAACCTTGGAGTCTTGGGATATAATGGTTGAGCTAACAAGTTTTCTGTAAATAATGTCAAGATGTCTCCTTCAAATTCATTTCCCATAGGCATTACCCATGAGGTCCTAGGATGAACTGCCATCATCAAGCATGAATCGGTATCAACCATGAAGCAAATGGTATCCTTGAGTTGTTCAACAATTTTTGAAGGTATTCTTTCTTTCTCATGCATCCTTTTTCTGAAATTCTTTGAAATATCCCCATATCTTGCTTGTAAATTCACTACCCAAGATTTTGATCATGTTATTTATCTGAATACACATTGGAGTATCTATTGTCCATGCTACACTACCAGTACTAGGAAACATATTCTAAAAATAGAAGAATAAATATATAATCAACTAACCATATTTAAATTTCAGCCTCTTATCCTTCTTGATCTTCTCAAGATTTGGCATTAATTTCTCCATCAATGCGTTAGCCAGATCATAATCCTTATTTTCCTTGATTGTCATGTGGCAGTATGAATGGCACCACCAAGTATACCTTCACCCAACTGGAGTGATACACCTTGTACCCAATCACCATTGATGCATATTTTCTTCATCCATGATATCTTTCACATTCATTGCATACCCATCCCATTTGGGATTTGTCAACTTAATCACTTCTTCCTTGGGAATAATACGAAGAATAGATACATTACTAGTTGCAGATAGACCGGTTACAACATGGATTGCTTCCTTGGTTATCTTATACGATCCGTCCAACCATATGAACTGATCATGTATCTTGTTGAGAACATATCTTATCTAATCATCTTCGTATTCATCGGGATAGTTAACAACATGATGAAAAATTTTATTAGAAATATATTTGTGTTCATCCTTCAATATCAAATTCTCATCACACAACTTCTTGTACTAATCATAGATAGCTCTTGTACCAAGATCTTCGAGCTTGCAATGAATATAAACTCTTATATCTTCCACATGTAGAACTCCATAGGGTACATAAGTTAGGGCACATGTTGGATCATTTTCCATCGACTTGAATGGGTTTTGTTTGAATTCGGGTCGTGGTCTCTCAGTTATATTAATCAACTTAGGAGTATCCATATTAACTTGCAATCACTCAAATAGATAACTGATAAATACCTCAAACTGTTCACAGCTAGGGTTTTTGCCAAAAACATGACACCACCACAACCTCCAATCAATTTTCTCTTTCAGATCACCACAATAAACTTCTTTATGTTGCTAAGATCTCTGCAAATGGCTCAAACACCTCTTCTTTCTCTCTGCAACAAGATTCACAATGTGCAAGGTAAAAATGAAATAAAAAATAACCTTTTATCTACCTTCACATGTGAGCATTAAATGCACTAACTGGTTGAACATACCCTTTTTACCTATTGATATACAAGCTTATTACGAATTGAAAAAACCTTATGTGATTGATCAAAACTTTCTCAAATTTTTAACATACCTCATTGCATCTATATATGCTGATAGATCTTACCGCACACTTGCAGTGGGGGTTCGGAAATGTAATTTGCAATTCTGGCTCCCCCTAAGTCAAAGGTGAATTAGTTTGATGAAGAACCATCCACACCTAATGGTGATGTGTATCCCTCCAATGTCTTGTTGTCATCCTTCTTTTTCCAAATATTTCTCATCTCTTTTCTAGTCTCTTCCACATTAACAATTTGTTTTCCCTTTTGATTTGCTGACCAGTTTACTAGTTGCTTTCTCATTCTACAATTCCTTTCTAGATGACCAATCTTGTGATAGTGAAAACATGCCATACTAGTTGACCTCCACTGTCCAACAATATCTTTGTTTGTCCTCATTATTTAGCTCGCATCCATATGTCCATAATTCCCACAAATTGAGCATGTGACATTGAATCTCCTTTCCCTTCGGTAAGGGATTTTTTGGTTCATAGGTGGCCTTTGATTATTTATTCTTGACCTATATTCATCAACTTTGTGGGTATATTTGTTGCATGTATAACAATATCCATCAAATATACTATATATATTGCTAGATCTAGATCTATAATCATATTTAGTGTCCATACTTATTGCAATTATAGCAATACCCATCAAAAGTGTTAGGCCTATTAACCGACCTAATTCTAAAAATATTATCAATGTGACCCACTTTATGACAATTGAAACATACAAGATTGTAGGGTTTCTTACCAGGACTCCTTGGATTTACCTTCGGTGGATACTTTTCTTTTGATGGATTTTCATCCTTAGTTCTAAAAGATTCACCAATCTTAAAGGTACTCTAACCAATATAGCCTAGATTGGTTGTATCCTTGCTTCTTCTTTGGCTTCTCAGCTGCTTATCAATTTTTTTGGAACTCTCATGTGCAATTTCTTTAGCTTGGCATTGGCATTCTTCAGTTTTTCTTTCAATTGTTCATTTTCTCTTCCCAAATTCTCATTACTCATCATCAACCTTTTGAGTTCTCCTCTCAGATCTTCTAGTTCCTCTTTAGTCTCATGCAGATGTACATGCAAGGTTCCTACCTTTTGTTCTAACTTGAAAATTTCATGTTCCTTATCCTTCAAGGCCTAATCTTTAGCTTTTAGGGAATCTTCAACAGTCTTTCTTACTTCCATCTCTTGTCCCATTTTGATAGCTAATGCTTATAACTCCCTCTTGATATTATTCTTGTCCTTGTGCAGTTGTTCATTCTCTTGAGACAAGGCTTCATTCTCTTGAGACGACTACATTTGCTGCTTCAGATTCCTCAAATCCACTTTGTTCAGACAATTGCTCAATGTAGTCTTGAGTCTCATTGAGTTGTTCAACAAGCTCTCTTCGCTTGGCCAATGAATGCTTCTGTTGAAATTGATAGCATTGTTCAGATAATTATATTTGTATATATATATATATATATATATATATATATATATATATATATATATATATATATATATATATATATATATATATATATATATATATATATATATATATATATATATATATATATATATATATATATATATATATATATATATATATATATATAGATATATATATGGAAAATTATATACATATTAATATACACATATAGATATTAACATATTTAAGTTTTTGAATTAATCGATATCACTAAATAGTGATCGGATTAATGGATTAAAATACCTGATAGTTATTGGGTCTAATGACTCATTGACTACCAATAACTATTAGTATAATGCTCAAATGATAATAATGTTAATGCCTGATTATAATATATTAATACCCAGCGATTAATATACCCAACACATAATGTAATAATTATATTGTTATGTTACATAACACACAATGCATGTAAACAGTAAACGACAAACTTAGACTATACTAATCAGGTTGTCCGTAAGTTTTGATGGGTCGTGACTCGTGGAAGAGCCACGCCTCATCAAATAGGACTATACACCATTGTATATATTTGCATAGTGCTGCCTTTGTTTAGACATCAAAATTGATAAGTGCTAAGTACATAAAATAGATACTGCAGTAGGCAATACATTCAGATTAAGTGTGACTGCAAAGAAAGTTACTACCTTTGTTGAGTAGTCAATGAAATACAGTTAAGGAAATTAATAAGTGTATGTACAACACCAAGTACAAAGTATATACAAGTCACCTTCACATCTGTAGAATATTAATATAATACAATTTGATATATATGCAGAATATTAATACAATATAATTAGATATATTTATTAATATATCTGTAATATATATATAGATAGTATGATTATATATTGAGTTAATATAAGAAAAATTTAAAAGCCATACATTCTTGATCAAAACTTAACATGGTATCAGAGCAAGGTTCCTTCGTTGAAGCCTAACCGCTTGAAGGAAGTTCTGATTAGATTGAAGGAAGATCAAGATCAGATTTTTAAATCTCAGAATGGCAAATGGAATGAGACTAGAGGATAGACTTGAAGGTGCCTTTGATTTTGAATCATGGAAACTTTGAATGATGTTGGTATTAAGGAAGAATGACTTGAAGACAATAATAGAGAATCCTCTTAAACCTAATGAAAATTATGAAAAGAATAAAAGGAAAAAGTGCAAGAAGTCATATGATCAACAGTCATTCAAGAAACCAAGAGACCTCTCTTCATTGCAATGTTTTAGATGTGACAAATATGGTCACAGTGCAAGAAAGTGTCCTGACAGACTTAGAATGCAAGCTTCCCTTGCTGAAGTAAATAATTCAAATGTATGTTCAGAGAAATGTTTATTCTAAATGGAATTCAAGATACCTTATGATTGAGAGGGAGTTCAATGATAAAGATAAGAACACTTCTAAGGTAAACTTGTAATGATTATTGATTATTATGTTAATGTTATTTTATATTTATATGGGCCCTGTGTAAATCATAAAGAAGTGACAACTTCCAAATGATTATCACTTGTATTTGTTAAAGTTATTGGAGGGTGACGATCTTGCAATAACTTTTCTTTTGTAATAGATATATCTTACTTGTGGATAGAATTGTCGATGGATGCAATCCACTCTAAAGCTCATAAGTTTGTGGATAGAATTGCCGATGGAGGCAATCCACACAGGAGCTTGTGGATAGAATTGCCGATAGAAGCAATCCACACCTTAGCTCATGAGTTTGTGGATAGAATCGCCGATGGAGGTAATCCACACAGGAGCTTGTGGATAGAATCACCGATAGAGGCAATCCACACCTTAGCTCATGAGTTTGTGGATAGAATCGCGGATGGAGGCAATCCACACAGGAGCTTGTGGATCCAATCGCCGATGGAGGCAATCCACCTGGGAATTGTGGATAGAATTGTCGATGGAGGCAATCCACCTGGGAACTGTGGATAGAAACACTGATAGAGGCAATCCACCTGGGAACTAACTTTCACAATTTATGAACTTATTGTGATTTACATTATTATCTTCCCTAGTTAAGAGGGAGTGTTGAAATTGATAGCATCGTTCAGATAATTATATTTGTATATATATATATATATATATATATATGGAAAATTATATACATATTAATATACACAGATATTAACATATTTAAGTTTTTGAATTAACCGATATCACTAAATAGTGATCAGATTAATGGATTAAAATACTTGATAGGTATCGGGTCTAATGACTCATTGACTACCGATAACTATCAGTATAATGCTCAAATGATAATAATGTTAATGCCCGATTATAATATATTAATACCCAACTATTAATATACCCAGCACATAATGTAATAATTATATTGTTATGTTACATAACGCACAGTGCATGTAAATAGTAAATGATAAACTTAGACTATACTAATCAGGTTGTCCATAAGTTTTGATGTGTCGTGACTAATGGAAGAGCCACGCCTCATCAAAAAGGACTATACACCATTGTATATATTTGCATAGTGTTGCGTTTGTTTAGACATTAAAATTGATAAGTGCTGAGTACAAAAAATAGATACTATATTAGGCAATACATTTGGATTAAGTGTGACTGCAAAAAAAGTTACTACCTTCGTGGAGCAGTCAATGAAATACAATTAAGGAAATTAATAAGTGTATGTACAACACCAAGTACGAAGTATATACAAGTCACCTTCACATCTGTAGAATATTAATATAATACAATTAGATATGTATGTAGAATATTAATACAATATAATTAGATATATTTATTAATATATCTGTAATATATATATAGATATTGTGATTATATATTGAGTTAATATAAGAAAAATTTAAAAGCCATACATTCTTGATCAAAACTTAACAGCTTCAACTGATCTTTCAGTTCATTGATCACCCTTTCATCTTCATCAAGTTGTCTCATGTATCTCAAACCCTCTATGTTTTCCTTTAAGCATCTACCCAAGATGTTAGGATTCTTCAAGGGCACAAGGATTTGATACCAAATGTTAGTATTATAAGGCACTAAGAGTGGGGGTGAGTCAGGGAAACCACAAATATGAAACTTTTACTAATTATCTTTCCAATTAACCAATATGCAAATGTGAATATTAAGTAACAATACAACATATAAAACATTCACACATTTCAACATATAACACCAAGATTTTTTTCGTGGAAACCCTTGTTAGACATATAAAACCACATGTGGGGATGATTCCCACAATGTTTCCCTAGTGAACTTGGAAATCATCCCTTTTAGAAGAAATTACATCAACCTTTTTGAGGTTTGTACTAGATTAAGAGTACTTATAGTCTGATTAAGAACTACAACAATCCTGTTAAAGACTACCCGACTAAGGGATTTGAAAACTCTAGTTAAAGAGCTACCTTGTTAGAGGATTTTCACTTCATATTGGTTAGGATCCTTCTCATCCTATTAGGAGTGGCCCTACTAAAGGATTTTTCTTGCCAATCTATTAGAATCAACAAGTAGAGAATGACCTGATATTTGCACACAATGCATGATAGTTCCAATGAATTCCAAATCAATTATGCTACTTTGAATACTTTACTGTCTCTATACTATCTCCAAAAATCATTACATATCATCGCAACAACATCGCAAATCTCTACAATATTAATTTCTTAAACATTTATATACTTTTTCTAGGTCAGTGCTAGAATCCTAAAACATTTTACAAGTCGGCCCTCAAATCCAACTTGTCATTAAGAGTGAGGGTGCCAAAATAAAAATTAAACATCCTTGATGTTGGCCTAAAACATTAAAACCCTAAAACATGTCAGACCGGCATAAAAATTTAACCACAACACCAATCTAACCAACTGTGTCCACCGGTTCACTATTCTAATTGCCAGTTTTACTTCAATCTTCAATAACTTTTAGAATACTTCAAAATAACTAATGTGATCGTAGGAATAGATAGATATACCTTTGTAGATGTTAACTTTATGACCGTGGAACTTAACTCCATCATCTTCTCCAAAAATAATTCATTGTTGCTTTCTCTCTACACTATCACCGGTTGACTGAACACTTAGTCATTCTTCAATCCAATCCTTCATTTTCATCATAAAATTTTTTTGCTTGACATAAATAAAACATGTTTCCATCATTGAAAACACCACAATATACCTATGTGATCAAAACACATATGACCATCAAATGCCAACAAATAATTCCAAACACTGAGAGACAATTTTCCACTTGGAACTATTCTATCAATGCTGATTTTGTAGAAAACTATTCCTTTGTTCATCAAAAGTCCATTCAATCAGAATGCTAATTTTCAAAGAAAATTACTATTATAGTACAGGTTTATTATCAACACACATAATTATATTTGGATGGTGTTCAGAGCACATTTGGATAACGTTTCATAAAGAAAGAATATCACTTTTATATAAGTGATGATAAAGAGCACGATATTCATTATGTAGAATATTGTTTCAAGAAGTTTTTTGCAAATTTGAAAGAAAGGGGCATAAAATTTGATAAACATTATGTTTGGTTAGATGGATGTGTGGCACAATTAAAATCATTCAAACCATTTTATGCACTATGTAGATATCATCATAATGAAAATATACCACATGTCTAGAGTTTCTTTGAGAGTGGACATGGAAAAAGTGAACATGATGGTGTTGGAGCTTGCATCAAACATGCTCTGCAAAAGCATCAAATGAATTATCAAGGAGTTTATATAAAAAATGCACCCTGATGTTGTTGAATGGTTTAAGATACATTTTACACCAAACGAGGTTGGAACCTCGTCAAGAATGAGTCAAGCAGCACCACATAGAGTATTTTGGGAGATAATAGGTACACACACATTTTTAAATTATACATGTGATATATATATTTTCTTGTTTAAATTTTACATCCTTTATTCAAATTTAAAAAATAAAATTCATTATTTGTCTTATTTTTATACGTTAAATATATGTATGTGTGAATAGGTGTTGATAGAAAAGCTATGCTTGGTTGCAAGAAGATAGAGAAGACACTATTTTGTATTCAGTTATGAGTACAAATTATCATAATTAGACATTGTACACTAGGGAGTACTCATGTTTTTGTTCTCATTGCATTGCCAAAAATTATTCAGAATGCATCAATTAGGAACGTGGATATGTAGGTGCATGGAATTTGATGCCACTTGTTCTTACTGATACAATTGAGAGAGATGAAGATGGAAACTTTGATGATATTCCTTTGATTTCTACTAATTATGACCATATTTCAGGATTTGTCAAAATTGGTAAGTATAATAAATTAAGTTACACATACATGTATGTACATATATTTAGAACTAGTTTGAAGTAACTTATCTCATGTATACATTTGTTGTGCAGGAGATGTCTTTCAAGTTATTGTTGAGCCTAGAAATGTAGGATTTAGTTACTATTCATTGTGTTGTACTGGAGAGAGGATGAAGTTAATTAAACCTGAAGAAAGTGATGGAATTTTTTTCCCCACATGTTTTCATGTTTTATATCTATATTAAAAAAAAATTCAAATGTGTGTGTGTGTGTGTACATATCAATTTTAATAAATTTATTAAATTGTTAAATAAATATTGTTAAAATTTGTGGTGTTGGTTCAGTTATTTTAGAGGAACATATTTCAAGAAAATAAAAATAGTGCAACATGGGATTCACTTTGTTTATTATCAAGGTGTTTCAATATAGTCACCTAGTATTTTCTACCTCCCTTTGTCTTCATCCAGTTAAATCTCAAAATGGACGTCGTAAGTGGAGACTAGATAGTGAGGATCATGAGAGAATATTACTTGTTCTCCATGAGTGTTTTGAACCACTTGAGGTGGTCTAAATAATATTACATACATATATTTTATGTTTTAGGATATACTTTGATATACTTTGTTAATATACTTAAACATATGATGGATTTATATTTGAACTACTTAATCTAAATGTCACTTGATATATGTTAAGTTTTGTATTAGTTGTACTTGATTATTTCTTGTATTATATATGTTACTTGATTATACATGTGTTAAATATTCTTTGTTAAGATTATACATGAACATTACATATGTTAAGTTTGATAATTGCTTATATTCAATTGACATCAAATATGTGTTACGATTAAAAATTAAAGAGTATTTGTTACTTGATTATACATGTTCATATATATGTGTGTGTGTGTGTGTGTGTGCGCGCATGTGTCTTACTTGATTATTGCTTATATTCAATTGACATCAAATAGGTGTTAAGATTAAAGATTATTTGTTACTTGATTATACATGAAATATATACATGTTACTTGATGATTGTTTGTATTCAATTGATGCCAAATATGTGTTAATATTAAAGATTCTTTGTTAAGAATAAATACATTTATATATGTTACTTTATTATTGCTTGTCATGCAATTGATGTTGCCAATAGTTGTTAAGATTAAATAGTATTTCTTAAGATTATACATGACCATTAAATATTGCTTGTATTCAATTGATGTCAAATAGGTGTTAAGATTAAATCTATTAAGATTATTTTTTAAGATTAAAGATACATCTATGTATAATCATCTAAGGGGATCAAAACTTCTAATCAAATCATCCAATCAAGAAATAGGTGTTAAGATGAAATATTCTTTCTTAAGATTATACATGAACATTAAGTATTGCTTGTATTCAATTGACGTCAAATAGGTGTTAAGATTAAATCTATTAAGATTATTTTTTAAGATTAAAGATACATCTATGTATAATCATCTAAGGGGATCAAAACTTCTAATCAAATAATCTATCTATACATCAAACATAAACACATGTATAAATGATCTAGATGCCAATCATAAATCTATATAAATACAAATCATAAATGTAACACATAAGTCATCTATGTCTAGGTCTCAAGAGAATATATATATATAATGAAATGTATAATTAGTCTCAAATCAAATATCTGCAACTTGTACTAAACTAGGGATTCATTCAGATGCATATGAACAAAATGACCCTCTGACTGAGTGTCATGAGCATCCTCTAGTTGTGAAGAAACAACTAACCCATGCAAATTTAGTACAACAATTTGTTATATACACATATATAACTATGTAAGTATTTAAAATATATAAATACACTTACATGTACACACACATTTAAAAGTATATTTAAACTTACATGATCACTAGTAGGTGTTGCATCCACCAAATCTCTCCTGCGAACATGCTCTGAGCCCACACTCGAGGTAATATTCTTTACCAATTGTGCCTACAAAATATTATACATCTATGGACATTAGTATGTACGTGACTACAATTAATTTTTCATTATAAACTAAAAATTAAATAAGTGCATATTGATGTGAAAAAGAAATCAAATAAAATACCTAGGTCTCGGGAGTAGGAGGATCATTAGCATGCACCAATATATTGTCAACATAAGTTTCATCACCTGCACCATCTCCAGTCTCAAACCTCTCTAGCAATAAGGAGTGTAGTGGAGTGTGTAGTTGAGAGGGGAGTAGTGTAGAGTCAAAAGCTGGATGTAATAGAATATCCATAAAGGATCCTATATCAATGCCAATATCGATATGACTCAACCCTCATAGCTACTCCTCAAATGCCTCTATGCCCTCAATTTTGACGTAGACATCTCCAACTCGTATTCTTGGCTTTGTAGTTGCAGAGTGATACGTGGGTAAAGAGTGTTGTGTAGAGTGTTATGAACTATGTTGTGTCCAACTCGATGATGTTTCCTAGGTCGGTGGAACTATAGAGCCCTATGAAACTCTAATGACATCTCGAAAAGACTCTATTATTATCCTCTGCACGTCTGCAATATAGGAATATGATTGTAGAAGATCCTCCAAAAAATAAAGTGCCACATCCAAGTGATGGTGTTGTCTTGAAAGTGCTCATATCTTGTCTTCCATAGGAAGACCTGTAGCTCTATATGCCTCATAACTGGAGCCTACATTACCAGATGATACCTCATAAGATGATCTTAGTCAGCTCAGTATAGTCAAAATGTATTTTCCAAGTGTGTCAAAAGTAATGGTGGTTGTTGTTGCTGAAATTTTCTCTATCCTGTCAACTACTTCCCTCTAGGAAGAAATGATAACACTATCAACTATAGTAGCCATCATTGGTTCCAATGCTAGAGTCCTCTACCCAGCCAACTGTCTAGGATCACGTACAATTCAACCAACCCTATGATAGGCATCACGATCAGAAACTTTGCCAAGCCCCTGTCCAAAATATCCAAGAAGATCTAGATAGTTGACGTTGACACCCAAACATAACTTAGTGTACAACTATTGGGCAAAATATAATGGAATCTTTTCATTATCAGGATAAAAACCATGTTCTACAAGGAATCAAGGGTATATCATGTAATCTATCTTAGGGACTACACATCATGTAGCCTAATATCCCCTCACCTTATCCTTCCCATCATAAAATGAGAAGACCTCATGTTTGATGATCTCCTTAGGGACACTTCTCTGGACCGTCTCTAAGGATACATCATCTGAGACCTAAGCTCTCAACTCTCAAAAAATATTCTCAATAACCTTTGGAGTGAATGAAGATTGAGATGTTAACCTCACAAGCATATCCTCACGACTCCTCAATATACTAGTACAAATATCTCTGTACAAACCTTCCTCTAATATACTGATCAAATCTCATAGTCGGCCAATCTCTACGTGAGCACTCTAACATATGATCACAATATCAGGAACATGAGGTAGAATGATGTGTGTACCAACATTAGGTGCTTGACCCTAAGGTACATCCCAAGGCACATTGTGTGTGACTATCTAGGGGTAACATGTGTTAAATGTCAAGAATTAAGTACATATACATTATAAGTGCATGTAAAATGGAAACTAATATTAAAATATAAAATTATACATGTACAATTCTAAATGATGGATATGAGAGAGAGAGAGAGAGAGCATGTATAAATAAATGTAAACATCTAACTAGACATATATGTGTATATATGTCATAATAGGCCCTATTAAGGGGTCTTAACGGGATTTATGTCATATAACCTAGGTCTTATGTTATAATAGGTCATCTTAAGTGGTATTGTGTTATAATAGGTCCTAGTAAGGGTCTTATGTTATAATAAGTTCTATTATGTCATAATAGGTTCTATTATGTCATAATATGTCCTACTAAGGGGTCTTAAGGAGCCCTAGGTGTCTTAAAAGGTATTATGATGTACTAAGGATTTAGGGTTTAGGGTTAAGTATCATGTCATAATAGGTCCTATTAAGGGTCTTATGTCATGAAGGTTCTATTAAGTCGTAATAGGTACTACTATGTCACAATAGGTTCTATTATGTCAAAATAGGTCCTATTATGTCATACTAGACCCTATTATGTCATAATAGGCCCTACTAAGGGGTCTTTAGGGGATTTATGTCATATAACCTAGGTCTTATGTTATAATAGGTCATCTTAAGGGGTATTTTTTCATAATAGGTCCTAGTAAGGGTCTTATATCATAATAAGTTATATTATATCATAATAGGTTCTGGTAAGGGGACCTAGTTGTCTTAAGAGGTAATAGGATGTACTAAGGGTTTAGGGTTTAGGGTCAGGTATCATGTCATAATAGGTCCTATTAAGTTTTTTGTGCCATAATAGGTTCTATTAATTCATAATAGGTCATGTTATGTCACAATAGGTTCTATTGTGTCAAAATAGGTCCAATTATGTCACAATAGACCCTATTATGTCATAATAGGCCCTAATAATGGGTCTTAAGGGGATTTATGTCATAATAGGTCCTACATAGAGTCTTATGTCATAATAGGTCCTACTAAGGGTCTTGCATCTTGCTAAGGGTTATTTATGAGTTTTATGTCATAATAGAGGTTGTGTAAGGAATCTTATGTCATAAAAGGTCCTACTAAGGGCTCCTAGGTGTCTTAAGGGGCCCTATATGTCTTAAAAGTTCCTAGGATGTATTAGGGGGTTCTAGGCTAACATTTTAGCATCTAACTATACATGTATATGTTACAACTAGTGGTTGTCATTGCACCAAAAGATCGACATGTTAATGCCTGATACAACCACTAGACTTATAGAAGACACCAGAGGTTTTTAAACCATATCATGAACCATCATTGTGATGGAAATGCCAAGGAGACCAAGGGAACAATCAGTCTTTCTCACCATTGTAACAATCCCGCCAGCACAAGCACGGGGTTCAAACCTATAACCACGCTCCAATACCACTTGTCACAACTAGCAGTTGTTGTTGCACCAAAAGATCAACTTGTCAATGCATATTACAACCACTAGAATTATAGAAGACACATGAGGTTGTTAAGCCATGTCATGAACCACCATTGTGCTAGCAACCCCAAGGAGACCAAGGGAAAAATCAATCTTGCTCACCATTGTAACAATATACCATTTATACAAAACATTGGAAACATGTAGAACATATTCATAACATTTAAACATGTATCAGAAATCAATTTAAACATGTAACTATACATATGTATAACATTTAAATATATGTAGCATTGGGGTCAAAATGGGTCCAACGATGTAGTAGGATTTATTAAAAGTTTTTTGGTTTCTTACAGGATTAAAAGATGTCCTAGGATGTATTAAGGCATCCTATAATGTTTTAAGAGGTCCTAGGATGTACTAAGGGATTATATATATATATATATATATATATATATATATATATATATATATATATATATATATATATATATATATATATATATATATATATATATAGGGAGAGAGAGAGAGAGAGTATATATATTTTCTTAAACAATTTGTAAAGTTTAATTATAAATAATTTTAAATTACTGGAAATGAAAACTACTGATATAACTAACTATTAAAAATAATTTTTAAAAAAATATTTTCTAACATTTTATAGATGGTTTTTTAACAATGGTTTTCTAATATTTTCTAACTATAGTTTTCTAACATTATCTAACAAAAATCTATTTTTTTCAATTAAAAACTACTGAAAATGAAAAAATAACTAAGATAGTTGAAAAATATATAATTTACAATAAAAAATAAAAATAAAGGAAGATTTATGTGCACATGGTATCAACGACGGTTGGAAGAGGTCGAAAGCACTCATGAAATGCTGATATTATTTTGGGTCATCATCGGGTTCGCTCTAACGCCTGGGGTCCACAAGTATAGTAACAACATTTTATGAAAATGGTTGTTTCCACTGGAAGTTTAAAGAAAATATGGCCAAAAGGGTCTTCAAGCAAAGGGGGTCCTTCGCCTGAACACCCCCACGTAGGGGTCTTCGAGAAAAGGCCTTAACCCCCTTCGCTCAAAGACCTGTCTTCACATGAAAGGGTCAAAATGGAAAAAAATTCATGCCCGATTTTCCTTCATGCCCAAAAGTGGGACACACTACTATGAGATCACCCTAATGATAATGATGAAAGTATTTAATGCTACAAAATCTAATGTAGATCATATTATATATATGATATGCTACATAATTTCCTCTTTTGGTGCATTTTGGTGAAATCGGATGAATCAAAATTGATTGGAACTTTGGTACACATATGATAAAGTATAGAATGGGGTTTGTTCGACTATTTTTATTTTGTATAAATTTTCTATACTTTGGATTGGGGAAGGTTTTCCATTGCATGTGTGAATAAATTATATTTTTTAGAGCTAATCAACATAAGGAAAAAATCAAGTATTTTTGGGAATAGATTAAAATTTAATTTTCAAATCTTCTTACTATTGCAAATATTTAATTTTTCATATTATATTGGTATTAGAGCTATGATTCTACCATGATGTTTTTTATTAAAGTAAAAAAAGGTTTTGAAGGGACCAGAAACCCTTTACAATAAGATTACATAAGATATATAAATAAATCCCACCTAAACAAAAAGGAACAAACAATATGGGAGAAACCAACATGCTCCCACAACCCAAAAAAATAAGTTGCAAGAAAAAAACCATCAAGTAGTCAAAAACCAGTGAGAGGGCCAAAGGAAACTCCAGGCCAAGCTCCCCAACCAAGAGCCATCAAGATTTTCCTTTAGCACTACCCTTGTGGGAGAAAAGAGTCATGTCAAAAGAGGGTGTAGATGTCTTATCTTTCTTACCCTTAATAGTAATCCATCCCACTTCCACTTTTTTTGCCTCATCACACCAAGCCATGAAGTCAATCAATGGAACATCATCATTCTAAGAAAGAGTGCCAACAGATAGGACAACCCCCAACTTTGGAGCAGAAATCCTCCCTGCAAGAAAATAATTGTGGTATTTCTATCAGGATTTAACTGTGTAGTAATTTGAGTCAAACTGATTGACTCATGTTTCATGGGTAGTGGTTTCAAAAGAACCCATCTCTCATGAGAATTAATGAAACACTTAGCACTCATTGCATCTAGGTGATGCTCATAGAGGTGAACCACTGGGACTTGGTCACTCATCTCAGTACTACTCCAGCTCAAGTGTGCTTAACTATGGAGTTTACTCCATGGTTAAGCTCACTCTTATTGCAACCCCATTTGCAAAACCTTCATAAAGTTTTGTGTCTTACAAACCATTCATTAGAAAGCCCCTTAAGTTCATCAATTGATAAGTATGGGATATTGTCCACATCAAATCAAATTGTGATATTTCTATCAGGATTCAACTATGTGGTAATTTGAGTCAAACTCATTGACCCATGTTTCATGAGTAGTGGTTTCACAAGAACCCATCTCTCTTGAGAATGAATGGAATACTTAGAACTCATTGCATATAGGTGAAGCAAAGAATTATCACAAATGCCACCATAATTGATAGACAAAACACTGTCATAGGAAGTAGTATCCTGAGACACATTCCTACCCACATTCAAGGAGACAATAAGATTTGGCACAGTAGTCGCAACACCCCCGCCATCAGTAACCAGATCAGCCTAAGTAGAATATGTGAGCCACTGATAATCATGCACAACCACCTAGGAGAAATTCCTATGAATATCATATTTATTCACAACCATATAATGTTTCTTAGAAGCACAATTCCACCATGAAGCCAACAATTCCTTTTTCTCTAAACCGCATTCAGCAACTGCATGACCAGTTTTAAAATATATTCTACACCTAAAGGGAACCCCTTCACAGTCAAAAATTTGAACCTAGCTTCCCTTAGAAGAATTAATCAAGATCTCAATAGGTAGTCATTTAGAGACATCCATTTTGACTAGTATACGGGAAAAGGTGGAATGAAAAACATCGGACGATTTAGCATCAACCATGAGAAAATCCCCAAGTGCATTTCCCACTTCCCATAAAAGAGAATCAACCCATAGATGAAGGGGGAGATGAGGAATTCAAACCCAAATCAGAATCTTATTAAACATTTTAGAGGAAGGATAGAACCATATTTTTTTTTGTGTAAATGTTTGACAATTCCAAGTTCCAAAGAAATGAGATACCAAATAAGAGAATTTAAGAAGTTGTGGAAAGGTGGGAAAATTGAATGCTGGGAAATAGACAAGTTCAATATCAAAGATTGTGAAGGTCAATCACTATCCAATGAACCAATCAAAGGATGAGATACAAATCTTGGACAACTACAACATGAAAATTTGACACTTATATGAAAATCTAAAAATTAATTTCCCTTAAGGTGGAAAATCTTGCTTACATCCCCCTTCTTAACGATGCCAAAAGGTGGCATATATATTACGTTTAATAACCTTATCTTATGTGAACTTATAGCTGTTGGAAATATTCAGGAACTAACCAAGTTACTGAGAGGGGAGGGGTGAATCAGTAACTCCAAATTTTCTTCTCTTTTAACATGTATTTTACTTTTTAACCTTTGCATACAGGAAGCATGAAACTTAAAAGCATTCACAATAATGACACATAGATTTGGTTACCCAGAAACCTTCCAAAAGAAAGTAAAACTGGGGTGGGGATGAAACCCACAAAGCTTTAATACTGCAGAATAAAGTTGGCCGGTTAAGACTTACAATTTGATCACTTCTGATGATCTGCCCTGTTAGGAGCAATAAGGATTGTTAAATCCACCTTGTTAAAGGATTTACAAACATACAGTGAAGTATGCACTCGGTAAAGAGATTTATACAAAGACTGTTAAGTCTACCCGGTTAAAGGATTTAGTACTGATTCACCTGTTAGAATGAAACAGTAGATCTCTGCTTTGCAACTGGATTGCTGATTGAGATTCTCTGATGTACTGATCACCTTGTGTGATGAATTTGTCTTTGCTGAACCTTATACTTCTGAAGCCTTCTGCAATTCGCTTATCTCTGCCTTTCTTTTTCTTTCACATATATTCTTCTTTTTTTTTTTTCATCTTTTTACAATATAGTTTATATACAAGTCTCAAACAATTAATTACAATTACAATTATACAGTCGGCTTGACAAATAAACATAAGTGCTACTAAGTCAGCCCAAATATGGTTACTCGGTTCCTTCACACTGACTCGGTGACTTTCTGATACTCGGCGTCCACTGCATTACTCAGCATCGTCATGCACTCGGTAGAAGTGAAGGCACAGTTCATACTGATCACTCGGTAGGTATTGAACTCGGTAAGCATTGGTGACTCGGTAGACAAGATGTTACTCGGTTTACATTGTCCTGATCGGTTTGTACTAACTTGCTCGGTTTCCATTGTCTGCTCGGTTTGCACTGTCTGCTCGGTTTGCACTGTCTGCTCGGTTTGCACTGTCTACTCGATTTCCATCCAGAATGCAAATAAGTGTTGTCACTAGTGGCAATACTGCTTAATGCCAACAATCTCCCCCTTTGGCATTAGTGACAAAAACACTTATTGGCCAAAATTTATATACACGAATCATGCTGAGTTTTATTTTGATTTTTCAAAATTTGTCTTTGTTATAGGGCTTTATACATTGTCTCCCCCTTTCAATGTGTTAACTGTTTCTTATACAAATCTATACAGTATACATATCTCTCCTTCTATACATATCTCCCCCTTTTTGACGATAATGCCAAAGGTGCATATACAAGTTATTTACAGAGAGAATCCAAAATTTGATAAGAAATCAGAATGTACCTTCATTATTAGTGCCAGGGTTCTGTCCCAACTTTCTTGCAGAATCTTACATGTTTGTATAGCAATTTGGATTTCTGCAGAGAGTTCAATCATGTGATCTGCTATGGAGAACTGATTGTCATGAATCAATGTTCTGGAATGTTCAATGTGCTTATACATTGTATTCATGATGGGAAGGATCATGTGTTGGATGTCTAGCAGTGTGGACCAGATCCTTGAGTCTTCTTTCAATAGATCAGACTGCATATTGGATAGATGTGAAATTTTCATGTGATGAGCAGAGCTTGAACTTGGTTCAAGTTGCAGCTTCTGTATGCTAATCTTCATATCCTCATCTATTTTATTTATTTTATCTTTGACATCCTTTGTGAACTCAGAAAAATTGCATAGTCTGGCCAAAAGAGAGGTAGAATTCGAATAAATAGACTCTGTGTTAGACAAAACTGAAGACAATTCTACTTGGTTGATAGCTATGTGCTGAGCAATGTGCTCAAGCACTTTATTGTTGAATCTCTTCTCGACTCTTTCAACTAACTTTTCTGTCCCGGATGAGTCCTCATTGTATTTCTCAACTGCTTCTGCCAATTGTAACAAAACATGCTGGGAGGAGTCTACTTTAATGCCTAATGCATCAGACAAAATGTCCTTAGCATCCTTGATGATTTGATACTCTTTGTCTCTCTCCTCCTTAAGCTTCTTTTGTTTTGCTTTCCTTTGGAGGATCTCACCTATATTCTGCATCTGGTCTGCTGAGAGATTTGCAAAATCTAAAGTAGGAATCTCTATCTCTTCATCTAGGTCTATATCCTCAACTATATTTTTACCCAAAAATTTTATACTCGGTAGAGCCTTAGGCTTATCTGTACTTAATGCTCTTGTAGTAGTGACAGTAGATAAAGTAGGGCTGGCTATTGACACTAGTATACTTTCTACTGGAGAACTTAAAATATTTACACTTGTTGATTCAAAAGCTGGAAAACTTACTGGTACAAGAGACTGTAGCTCGGTAGAAGAAATGGTAGCTGCCTCTGATGTTGCTAGGGATGATTGGACAAATGTAGAAGTTGTCACAACCATGCTTGAAGGTGTCTCTGGGCTGGATGTAGAGACTTTCACTGGAGAGGTAGGAAGGGATGCAATGACTTCTGCTGCTATCCTTACAGTATCATCTACCTCGGTGTCTTCTTCTTGCTCATCGTTGTCATCTTCAATATCCTTTATTATTACAGTTTCAATGCTCAGTTGGTGAAGGTGGTATATGTTCTTCCATGTGGCTTTTGCAGCCTTCACAACCGATTCAATATTGTTGATCAAAATCAAACAAGTATTGAACTTCAATGTCATCTTGTTTTCATTTTCTTTTAGTGCCTTCTTTACTTCATCATTGTTCAGGCTCGGCATCAACTGTCTCAGGTTTTGATCAAATATGTCTATTACAGTTTGCCTTGCATTGCTCCATCTCATTCTTATCGGATTCAATAGAACTGCTGGAACCTGTGGGGTAATTTCTTCAGGAGAGTATTTCCACTGTCCCATCTTCTCAACAACAGCATCTTCTATTTCCTTCTGCTCTGCTTCCGATCTGGTTTCATATCTCAGGGATTTTATGTTACTTACTCCAGATCCTGATCCATCTCTGAAGAGTTTGAGCTTTTCTTGAAGGGATAGAGGAGGTCTTTTGAATACTATGTCTTTATCTTCCTTTTCTGCCTTGTCTGCCTTTCCTCTTGTATTTCTCCTTGTAAACACAGCAGTGGGAGGCACAGATGCCTTAGTGATAAAAACTTTTCCTTTCTTCTTTACAGGTTCTGGTTCCTCTGTTTTCTCATCCTTTTCCTCTTCTTTTTCACCAATTTCTTCTTTCTCCTCGGTTATCATTTGCATTTTAGCTATCCTTTTCTTTCCTTTGTTTACCGCCTGTGGAAGCTTTATGCTTAGTTCAATTCTCATCTTAGCTTCATCATATGTTCCAAAATATGGGGCTTTGGGATTGACAGGCTGATTTAGAAGTGCTTCAATAATGTTCTTGGTTTCATCAATATTTACCTCATAAGGAAGAGGTTTTGCATACACAGTTCTCGGTTTAACTGCTTGAACATACACATTATCACAATCTACCATTAAACAGATGTCATCTTTGTAATCTTCCACCAACTTCTGTGGAATCCGGAATCTGTCATTCATTTTCTCTTTGAAAGACTCAAAATAATTATCCATGATGCTTTCAAAGTTTTCACCCATTTCTGCGATGAATTCATTAATTTCATAAAGTACTGGCACATCTTTTCTCCATACCACTTTTCCTTTAGAAGGGAAGAATTTCTGAACATAGAAGAATAAACAGACTATCAAGGATCCAAACTTACATGGATTGTTTTTGGAAGTTTTGATGCTTTCCATGTTCTTGTTGAACTGTTTCAACAATAAGTCTGCTAGGTCAAATGTCAAGTTGTTTTTGACCACTTTGTATGCTAGGTCAACAGCTTCACATGAGACACTGTTCTGTCGACTAGAACTGTAAATCTTGTGTGCAATGATATGTGTACCAAACTTCAGTTCGGCGTCGGTAATGTTGCTAACCTTCATGCCTCTACCATCCCACTCGGCTAGGGTTTTCTTCTCTAGTTCCGTCTGACCTAGGGTTTTGGTAGTTTTCGCTTTGTTCAACATGGGAAGACCGGTAACTTGATGAATCATTTTCCTTGTGATCTCAATAGGTTGCTCAAGCCAAATCTTGCCATCGTGTACTCGGCTGAGAATGTACCTAACCCATTTATCTCAAAATTTTCGAGGAAGATGTGCAATGTGGACTAAACCCTTATCTTCCAGATGTTTGTGCTCGGGTTTCAAAGTACCATCCACACATAGTTCCTCACGTACAATGTCCAGTTCTAGGTTTCCCATTTCTTGAATAGAACAGTTAAAATGATTACGGATATCGTTGATAAGCAGTACCTTAGGAGGAATCTAAGATTGAGCTCCGTTCGGATCTAGGGCTGCTGCAATAGCGGGCACGATCTTAAAATCTGGTGCTTTCCACTCCCCTTGGACTAACATATCTGATCCTTTCTTCGCTGAGGTGCTGGATGATGCCATGGTAGCTCACAGAAAATTCCTTACGCAAGAGTATTAAATCGCCGGGTTGCCCTTGAAGTTTTCTGCTCTCGAAGTGCTTAAAGATTCGCGGTGAAGAATGAGTTCGATTACTTGCTTTTTGTTTACAATTCTGTCATTAATGCTCATTTCAAATTA
Source organism: Chamaecyparis obtusa (assembly GCA_027943335.1). Classification (NCBI taxonomy): domain Eukaryota; kingdom Viridiplantae; phylum Streptophyta; class Pinopsida; order Cupressales; family Cupressaceae; genus Chamaecyparis; species Chamaecyparis obtusa. The sequence continues at coordinate 1,343,129 of BSBK01000559.1, forward strand.
GGGTAGGAATTCTGACAGACTGTCACCCACTAAGAATTAATTGCTCGGAAAATACTTCGCAGCTCGGTGAACTCGAAAATTCATAATGCTCCGACCTTGCTCGGTAAAGACAGGTACCAACCTTGCTCGGTGAAGACTATACCGACCTCCCTGTGATCTCACTGCATCTTGCATGCTGATTTAGACTTTTCTTTTAATTTCGGTTCTGGAACTGCTTGAGATTGATCTATGAGAGTACAGTTCCAGTGCTTCCTTGGAAATTTAATTTGAGTCGATATAGCCATCCATTCCATTACTTGGACTGGATTGCTCGGTAGCTTTAGGAATCCATTTTTGTCTTACTTGTTTCCTGACCTTAGTTGCTTCATTTTTCTTTCCTTCTTCAATTTCATTAGCATTCATGCAGTTTCTGGCTATGTGACCAAGTTTAGTGCATTTGAAACATCTTACGGTAGTGTCTCTTTTCCTTAGATGATGTTTTATGCAATTCATGCCAATGTGTCCATATTCTCCACAGTAATGACATCTACACTAGGTGTTGTAGTCCCATCCAAACATTGCTTTCACAATTTGTTCTGCTGGATTAAATGTCTTGGATCTGCACTCGGATGCCTTGTGACCTTGTTTGTTGCACTTGTGACAATTACCTCTGAATCTAGGTTTTTCCCTGCATTCATTTGCTTTATGACCAGGTTGATTGCAGCTATAACATTTTCCATTGAATTCTGCTTTTTCATTGTTCCAACATTTATTTGAAGTATGTCCTATTTTACCACAATGATTACAAGTAGGTTTTTGATTTCTTTTAGTACCTTGCTTAGAGGATTCGCCTTCTTCTTTGTATCCAAGTCCTGCTTTTCCTTTTTGCCTATGAAGATTTCGTTCATACAGCTGATTCAAGTCTTCTTGACTTTTCAGCATTCCTTCATTGATTTGTTTTTCAGCGTTTAGGTCATCCATCAATCTTAGATTGATTTCCTTTTCAGATCTTAGTTCTTCTCTTGTGTTTTCTACTTCTGAACTTAGATTTAGAATTTCTTCATTTGTATGAGAGATCTGATCAATTAGATTTTCTAGCTGAAGGGTTTTGTTTTGGACTTCAATGTTTCTTCCATCTAATTCATCTTTCAACTTGTTTCTCTGTTCCAAGATCTCACAGAATCTTGTAGAGTGTAGTTCTTGTTCTCTTTTCAATTTTCTCACTTCTTCCTGCAGAGACCCATTCTTTTCTAGGAGTTCTTTGATAGCATTGTTTGCTTCATCTGAGTTATTTGAGGGAAGAAGATCTTCAATCTTTTCTTCAATATAATTCTGATCATTCATCTGATTTGCAAGTTCCTTCCTTCTTCTTAGGGATTGGGAAAGATGTTCTTTTGCTTCTTTGAGTTTAGCTATGGCCATTTCCAGATCTAGCTTTTCATTTTCAATCACCTTGTTCAGTTTGAATACCTCCATTGTCCTGGATCTTTGCTCAAGCTAGTTAAGCTTTGTCTTGAGAACCAATGAAGCTCTGATACCAATTGTTGGAAATATTCAGGAACTAACCAAGTTACTGAGAGGGGAGGGGTGAATCAGTAACTCCAAATTTTCTTCTCTTTTAACATGTATTTTACTTTTTAACCTTTGCATACAGGAAGCATGAAACTTAAAAGCATTCACAATAATGACACATAGATTTGGTTACCCAGAAACCTTCCAAAAGAAAGTAAAACTGGGGTGGGGATGAAACCCACAAAGCTTTAATACTGCAGAATAAAGTTGGCCGGTTAAGGCTTACAATTTGATCACTTCTGATGATCTGCCCTGTTAGGAGCAATAAGGATTGTTAAATCCACCTTGTTAAAGGATTTAAAAACATACAGTGAAGTATGCACTCGGTAAAGAGATTTATACAAAGACTGTTAAGTCTACCCGGTTAAAGGATTTAGTACTGATTCACCTGTTAGAATGAAACAGTAGATCTCTGCTTTGCAACTGGATTGCTGATTGAGATTCTCTGATGTACTGATCACCTTGTGTGATGAATTTGTCTTTGCTGAACCTTATACTTCTGAAGCCTTTTGCAATTCGCTTATCTCTGCCTTTCTTTTTCTTTCACATATATTCTTCTTTTTTTTTTTTCATCTTTTTACAATATAGTTTATATACAAGTCTCAAACAATTAATTACAATTACAATTATACAGTCAGCTTGACAAATAAACATAAGTGCTACTAAGTCGGCCCAAATATGGTTACTCGGTTCCTTCACACTGACTCGGTGACTTTCTGATACTCGGCGTCCACTGCATTACTCGGCATCGTCATGCACTCGGTAGAAGTGAAGGCACAGTTCATACTGATCACTCGGTAGGTATTGAACTCGGTAAGCATTGGTGACTCGGTAGACAAGATGTTACTCGGTTTACATTGTCCTGATCGGTTTGTACTAACTTGCTCGGTTTCCATTGTCTGCTCGGTTTGCACTGTCTGCTCGGTTTGCACTGTCTGCTCGGTTTGCACTGTCTGCTTGGTTTGCACTGTCTGCTCGGTTTGCACTGTCTGCTCGGTTTGCACTGTCTGCTCGGTTTGCACTGTCTGCTCGGTTTGCACTGTCTGCTCGGTTTCCATCCAGAATGCAAATAAGTGTTGTCACTAGTGGCAATACTGCTTAATGCCAACAATAGCATCAATAAATAAAGAACAAAATCACTATAAAATAACATAAATGATATGCAAATCAATGACATAGAGACACCACATAACATAAGAATTACATATAGAAACTCGAGAGGGAATAAACTCCACCAAGAAGAGGGGTCAAGTATGCATTATCATCAAAGGAATGTGATTATAATTTATTCACTTCCATTCTCCTCTTTTACCCCAACATAGAATAACGTGTGAACAACCTCCTCCTCCCACCTATCTTTGTTCATGTAGATTAACTCTATATTTAATTGTTCTTAATTTTATTCCATACATTCTACATCCAAAGAGATAAATTTGTAGAACGAAAATAGTTGCCAAAAACACCAAACAAGGTGTCCAAAGAAGGCTCTTCATTCCAAATGACCACAACCCAACTTGGATTACCTCCACAAAAGTTGAAAGGATATTGATTTTGGCTCTTATTGTGGGTGTGAAAATTGTACCTGATCTGTAGACACAACACTTCAGTAAAACATTAGAGGTTAGCTATAATCAAAATCATGCAAAATTGAAATCTACTCTAACCAAGCGATTTACTGCCTTCTAGTAGGTGCGAGATTAATGTTCTCAGATTGTTATCGAGATCAATGACCTAGACGACACCTAAACGAAGGATTTGAATGCAAAACTAATATGAAATATGAATGTAATTAATCTATTTTTTTGGTATTTTCTATGCAATAAGAATAAAAACTGATATGAATCTATGCTAATATGGAAATTGATCTAATAATGATATGAATCTATGCTAAATGATATGCAATGCTCAAAACTAGAAAGATCTCACAATAGCTTGGATTCGCAAAGATGATTCTTCAGACTCCAATTCGACAGCGTGAGAATGCAAATTTGTGGATGAATTATTTGAGAGATGAGCCTTGGTTTTATAGAAATCCATGGCTTTGGAGGTGCATGGAAGAAAGCCATAAATCACTCAGATTAACTCAGCTTGATTTTTGAGTTATCTGATAATAAAGATAATTTAATTCACAAAAACATGCAAAAGCTAAGTTTTAACTCAAAATAGAGTTTAGCTTTAATTGATAATTGATAGTTGTCTGCTTTTATGATTGTGCATGTTTTATTTATGAATTAATTTAATAATAAAGTGATTTATTTCCGACTTAACTAATTTTTGAAATTAAATAATTAATTTATGGGTTAATTAACTATTTAATCAAACTTTTATTAAAAACTATATTATTAAATAATGACAACTTGCTTTAATTAATTAAATAAAAATTTAATCAATTATTCATTAGATTTATTGTCAAAATTAAATAATACAATTAATAATAGATAGAATTAAATTTAATTACATAATTAAGTGGCAAGATATTAAATCTAATTAATTAAATATGAAAATATTCAATTAATCAAACTTAGGATAAATGTGATTTATCACCAAATAATCATTAAATTAAAGATAATTAAGATAATTAGGAATATTGCTAGGAATATTCCCCGATGCAGAATTTAAGATAATCAATTAGGATTCGATGATGTTTAGATGTGCCTTAGATTAGGACTTCGATGTTGATTTTGTTGGATTTGTAGATGTAGGAGGTTAATGAACTTATACCCCATTTTTGGGGTATTACATTTTGCCCCTCTTTGAATTACTGGGCGAAGCGCAGTGGTTCAAAGACAGTCTGTGTTTGATAGAGATATGAAATTGATTCGAAATTGATAATTGATGTGAGACAGAAGCTGATTGATATTGATTTGATATGAAGATAATAGGTCCTGAATGACCAAAGATAATGTTCATTATAGCAGCGATGAATCAATGATTGTGAAAAAGTGTCAAAATGCCTGATTCCAAACCTTAGGATTGCAAAGAAGTGAGTGACCGGTTCTAGACTCGATTGTCTTAGAAAAACTAGAAAGTATCACATATGAATCCTTTAGTTGCCGAAGAACCAAGGAAAGAACACTATGATCTGATGGTTGCAAAAACTGATACAGTTTACAAGATTAGGAGAATACCAAATTGATATGGATCTTGATGAATCTGATATGCCCCAAGTGATGAGGTTTTTTTTTTTTGATGAATCAATAACTAGACATGGTTGTTGTCTTGATTACTGAGGAAAGATTGATAGAATTTGATTTACAGACTTTGAATGATGTGCAATACCATGCCCCCTTCGGGATTAAAATTGAAATCTGACAAGAAAAGTCAGCGTTGAGAGTTTAGAAGCATGTTAATTGATTGGAAAAGTGGTTATACACGTTCAAGACCACATTCTGCATCATTGGAAGGTCCCAAAAGACCAAGTTTGACTAGGTTAAACCATGAGTTGACCATAGTTGACCAAGTTGAAATTTTGATAGTTTGATGTAAGATAATCAATTAAGTTGAATTATGGATTACTATGATGATCGAAGGTCGAATATGCAAGCAGTAGACCGTCCTGGGCCCAAAATTTTAAATCACAATTTTGACATAATAAACGATCTCAGATTTCAATTTTGATCCCGAAAAAGGATTCTACTTGTTGTTTCATTGGAGGAACCTTCGTGTGAGATTCAACTCTTGTTAGATTTGAAGATGTGAGTGGAGAATTGTTTAAGCATTGAAGTTCGTTTAGCCATTGTGAGATCATGCAACATGCAAAATGCAAAGAGACATGCAAAATGAAATGCAACCTAAGACCTAGGACCTAGTCACTGATCATGTGTTGATTTGTTATCATCATTGAACTTTTAGGTAACCGGATAAATCAATACAATGCCCACTAGCTATGAAACCATAGACATATGAATATTGATTTGTATGCACAAGAATCAATACAACACCCACTGGTCAACAACCATGGATATATGAATATTGATTTTGTTTTCAGAATGTCGGATTAGATATAAGCACCAAGGCACAAACGCCAAGATGCCCTGAATATCTTGTCCATTTTGATATAGCAATTTGTACAAGCATCAAAACATAAACATCGTGATGACCTGAATACGCCTTGCATTACAAACACATCAAACAGCTAAGAGATTATTCTAAATCCAATGTGAATTACCCATAGTGACCCTTTATCGTTCACGTCCTTAGGTAAGATCGTGTTTCACAATAGGAGAAAGAACTCACTCAAAAGATAATAGTTAGATCAAACTTCTTTGAATTTTCTGGGTATCAATGGTCGAGGTACGCATGGCCATCCAATTCGAGATAGAGGCTCTTATAGTCGGACACCATTTCAATCCAGAATTTCCAAAGTTGTTAGATTTTCACATACAAGAAGAAAATGAAGAAAAGATTATGCCCCCAGTCATCACTCTCTAAATCCTATAAAGGACATCATCGAAGAGCTCGAAGGGACACAATATGCAAAAATCTCAATGCGAATTAGTAAGCATACAAGGAGATAAAATCAGGTTAAAAAAAAGCATAGATTATTTTCAGTTTGATGTTTGATTGTGTTGTTGTAGATGCAAAATCCTTTCTGGAGACAAGACAGACTTGACTGACTCAAATGAAGCTTCAAAGGATTCTGACTGGATATGAGACGTCTAAGATATACTAGAGGCCATAGGATATGACATTGATTGCCCCCAAGTTTGAACATTGATAGGATACAGACACTTGAGCAGATTGGTGGACAAACCGACTTATTGAAAACTGGAAATGCAAAAACAAACTAGGAGATATGTACAAACTAAAGCAAAACTAAAAGCTGGGAAAGACCAAGATTGCACTGATAGATGGAGCATTTTGAAACAAGTGGTGCCCATTTGCCGGGTTTTCACCATCTTGGCAGAGATTCTATTTTTGCTACCAAGGCGCTTGTTTCCAAGTTTTCACCAAGGCACTTTTTCTCTTTTTTCTCTTTTTTCATTTTTTTGTATTTTTCATTTTTTCAATTTTTTTTTTTTGAATTTTTGATATTTTTCAAATTTTTTTTGTGAATCATCAAGGCGCCTATTGCTAGGTTTTCACTAAGATGTTCATTTTTTTCAGGACATTTTCCAATTTTTATAATTTTTTCAGGACATTTTACCATAGACTGAATGCCTTAGGCATAGAATTTCTTCAAATGGAGAATGTTGATTGGTTCTTGAATCTGTTCTCCTTCAGTCATTGAGAGTTGATAGGCACCAAAGCCAAAAGTAGCAGTGATTACAAAGGGACCCAGCCAGTTGGGTTCAAACTTCCCCTTGTGTTCTCAATGGGATTGATTTTTAAGATTTTCTCTCAAGACTAGATCACCAACCTGAAATTCTCTGTGTCTGACTTTCTTGTTGTAGCCTCTAGACATTCTCTTCTGATATACTCTGAGATGATCATACACTGCTTGTCTGTGCTCATCTAGTAGTTCAAGTTCTTGCAACCTAGACACTCTATAGTCATCATCAATTACTAGACCATGCATTCTGATTCTTAGTGATGGGATTTTAACCTCAATAGGTAGTACCACCTCAGACCCATAAACTAAAGCGAAAGGTGTAGCCCCTGTAGGCATTCTGATACTTGTTCTGTAGGCCCATAGAGCTGGATTAATCATGAGATGCCAATCTTTGCCGATTTTGTTTACTGTTCTGTGCAAGATCTTCAATAGATTTTTGTTGGAAGCCTTTGCTTGGCCATTCCCTTGTGGATAGTAGATAGAAGACCAATGTTGGGTGATCTTGAATTTGGCACATAGATCATCTAGGTCTTTATTCTTGAATTACCCACCGTTATCTGTGATTATGGAATGAGGTATCCCATATCTGCATATGATATAATTCAATATGAACATAGATATCTGTTTCCCTATTGCTTGTGTCAAAGGGACCACCTCTACCCATTTTGTAAAATAATCTATGGCTGTGATTATATTGGTATGTTCGTTAGAAGAATGAGGATGAATCATCCCAATAAGATCAAATACCCATTGATGGAAAGGCCATTGTGTTGTAAAGGGGATTAGATCCCTCCCTGGAGCATGAATTAGGTTGCCATGTACTTGACACTCTTGACAATTCTTAGCAAATTTGATAGCCTCTTTCTCCATTTTAGGCCAATAGTACCCAGCCCTAATAAGTTTTCGAGCTAGTGTTAAATCGTTCGAGTGTGACCCACAAATACCATCATGGACTTCCTCTAATGCACGTTGAGACTCTTCCCATTCTAAACATCTAAGTAGCATACCATCTAGACCTCATTTGTATAGATCATTACCAATGATGACATATCGGGAGGCATTATGAATAAGGTATCTCTTTTCATGGTGGTTGAAGGTATTGGGAATGATTTGGTCTTGGAGATAGGAAAATAAGTTTTTATATCAGGATGAATCATGACCTACAACAGTGTAGATCATGCGGGTTTTGGGGGATTCATATGCAAGATAAGATAGTGCTTCCACTAGGAACTCGTAGCGTATTTCATGTTCAGGCTACTGTAATAAAGTAGATAGTGTTGCCATTGCATCGACAGCCTTGTTCTCTGTTCTAGGAATTTGCTCAAATGTGATAGATATGAAATATTTCTTAAGATCATCTACCATTCTCTTGTAAGGAATGAGCTTTTCATCTTTAGTTTGGTACACATCATTGACTTGATGAATAACAAGTTGAGAGTCTCCATGAATGTGTAGCTTTGTTACTCTCCATTCAATTACTAGTTTCATACCATTCAAGAGGGCTTCATATTTTGTAATATTGTTTGTGCAGGGGAACTTTAGTCTGAATGCTTTTGGGATGGAGTATCCTTGAGGAGTTATGAACAATATGCCTACTCCAGATCCATTCTGTGTATAGGAGCCATCAAAGAACAATTGCCATTCTCTAGAAGATAGGTGCATAATAGAGGAGTCTGGAAATTCCATTTGCATTGGTGTGTCATCAAACATGGGTGCATCTGCTAGTTGATCAGCAATAACTTGACCTCTTATAGCTTTTCTTTCAACATATTCAATGTCAAATTCGCTTAGAAGCATGACCCATTTAGCCAGTCTACCTGTGAGGGCAGCCTTGCTTAGTAGGTATTTTAGTGGATCAATTTTTGCTACTAGATGCATGGTATGAGCTAACATATAGTGTCTCAATTTCTATGATGCAAAGATCATAGTGAGACAAGATTTCTCAATCATAGAATAGTTCTTTTCATACGCCACCAATGTTCTGCTTATATAATAAATGGCTCTTTCCTTTTTCTCTTCATCATGTTGCGCTAGCAATGCCCCCAGTGATGTGGCTGTTGCGGAGATATATAAGATCAATGGCTTCCCATGAATAGGAGGCATCAAGATAGGCGGATTTGATAGATACTTCTTGATATGGTTAAAGTTGTTCTCACATTCTTCATTCCATGCAAAGGTCACACCTTTATGTAATGTTTTTGTAAAAGGCTGTGATATGTCCGCTAGCTATGATATGAATCTTCTGATAGATTGAACTCTTCCTTGAAACATCCTCATTTGACTAATATTTGTGGGAGGTTGCATCTCTATTATAGCCTTGACTTTAGCCAGATCAACTTCAATGCCCTTCTTTGAAACTATGTATCCTAAGAGCTTTCCAGAAGTGACACCAAAAGCACACTTCTTAGGATTTAGTCGGAGACTAAACTTTTCCATTCTGTCTAGGATCATGCTCAAGTCCTTTAGATGTTCAATTTTGATCATAGATTTTGCTAAAGTATCATCAACATAATCTTCCATAGTTCAATGCATCATGTCATGGAAAATAGATGTCATTGCTCTTTGATATGTAGCTCCAGCATTTTTAAGCCCAAATGGCATGACATTCCAACAGAAGGTGCCCCATGCACATGTGAAAGCAATTTTCTCTTGGTCCTCTGGAGCAATTTTTATTTGGTTATATCCAGAGAAACCATCCATTAAGGAATACATCTCGAAACCCGCAGTCATGTCCACTATCATATCAATGTTAGGTAGTGGAAAGTCATCCTTAGGGCATGCTCTATTCACATCTCTAAAGTCTGTGCACACTCTAATTGACCCATCTGGTTTAGAAATAGGTACAATATTAGAGATCCACTCTGCATAGTCAATAACTTGGATGAATCTAGCATTTAGGAGCTTCTCTAATTCAGCTTTTACCAAGAGTGCAACGTGAGGATGCATCTTTCTCAATTTTTGCTTGACAGGTTTGACATTTGGAGCAATAGATAAATGATGCATTATAAGATTAGGATCCAATCCTGGCATATCTGAATATTTCCATGCAAATTTGATCTTCTTCTTTGTTAGGAATGTTGTAAATTTTTGCTTCTCTTCTTCTAATAATGATTGTGCTACATGTACCAATTGTGGTTCCTCTGTTGTACCCAAATTGATGGATTGAGTGGGCTCAATTAGAACTGGAGATCTGTCCTGTAAATGACTCGAAAGGACATCAAATATCTCATCCTTAGGTGCCTTAGAGAGGTTTTCACCTTTGGATACATCTTTTATTTTTACTTTTGTAGGTTCTGAGACTGCCACAAAGTGGTTTTCACCCTCAGAACTCTTTTTCTTTTTCTTTTTATTCTTGTTTTTCTGACTAAGATATTTGATGTCCGACTCGGTCATGCTGACACTCATTTCACTGATGGAAGTACTCATAGGCTCAACTAAAATGAGGTAGCAAGCAAGGGCATAGTCATTCGGGAAGGTATAAATACCATGGCTCGGAATCGTGGAGGTTTGATCAATAAGTTCTGGATATTTGATAGTCAAAGTAGGGAAAGATTGGGAGATAGTGTTTACAGATATGGATCTGTCATCATTGGTCCTAACCTGATGATCAAGTTCAAAGTTGATACTACAACTTAAGACATCCAATTTGTGAATAGGCTCAATGTCATCGTGGGATTCCAATTCAGCCATAGGTGGATCAGACTCGATAGGTTCATCGTTTCGCTCTAGACTTACGTTGGTTTGAGGTGCATATTGGTGAATAACATCAACATGTTTCTCTATGATAAGCTCATCTTCATCTAGTTCTAGAATGGCTCCCCATTCATAGTCATTTGATTCAGCTTCTGATTCAGGATCTCTAGGAAATCTTAGAACATGAGTAAAGTCAGGGTGAATACCCCAAGAAGGGTTACCCTCAAATTCTGATTTGTATTCATACTCATGAGAATCTGTCTCAGAATCACTACCACTTCCCTCTTCTTGATTGTTTTCAAGATTAGCTAGTTCTTGTGTTGCAACTATCTCTTGATTGATAGTAGGTTCTTGTGTTTCTACTACATTAATTCTTTTGATAGGATCATATTTATCATCAAGAAGGTCTTTGATCTCTTTAGGCAATTTTTCATAGGGGATGAGTTCTGAACTATCCGAATCACTATCGGATGGTTCTGTTTCTTCTTTCTTAAGAAGAGGTTCCCCTGGTGCGATCTGCTCTATGAAATGAGAGCAATTACCTTTGAGGTGATAGGGTTTCTTCTTAAAGCCTAAGCCAACTTTGTTTTTATTTTCTCTACCAGTATGTGGGAGAGGTACCTCAAGACCTTTTCCTCTGATTCCTAGAGGTCCTTTACCTAAATATCCCATCTTAGCTATTAATTTATCTCCTGGACCATATGACTTGGAAGGGAGTTTGAAGACTGCAGAGTCACCAGTTTGAACAACTTGAGATTTAGGTTCATCTTTGTATAGCCATGATAGCATAGCCTCATCCTCTTCAAATTCTTGCTTGGATACTTGTTCTGCTACAAAATTCTTTTTATATGCTTCAAGAGGTTCTTTAGAGACTGGTTTGGATTGTTTCAAAGATTTCCCATAAGACTTAGGTGAGATAGGGAGAGATGTCAAAGATAAGACTGGCTCGATAGTATATTCTCCCATACCATTTTCTTTGATATTAACCTCTTTTGCAAGATCTTCCATTTTAGATGTGGATGCTTCCTTAGTTGATTCAATGGAAGATTCTTTGTTATTAGGTACAAGCTTATCTGCACTTTCCTTCAAGGTGTTGCAAGTTGTATTCAAATCTGCGGGGATAGTAACCTCTACTCCTTCATAAGGAAACTTCAAACATTGATGGTATGTGCAAGGAATAGCTTGCATTTCATGTATCCATGGTCTCCCTAGAAGGACATTGTAGGCCAAAGGTAGATCAAGCACTTGACAAATGGTATCTTTGATAACTGGACCCACTCTGATAGGTAAGACAATGGTGCCTTTAGAAGATCTTTCTTGTTCATCATAGGCCTTGATAGTTATTTTCTTTCTAGGATCAATAGCCAATTTTGAAAATCCCAATTGTGTGATCAAGCTGTAAGAACAAATGTTTAGGCCAACGCCCCCATCTATCAACACACGTTTGACTCTACGATTTTGGATCAAGACTTCTATATGCAAAGGTTGATTATGTGGGTGACTCAAGGAGTTGTCATCTTCCTCTCAAAAGGAGATATATTGCGAAGATGTAAGATGTCCAACCATAGTCTGGAACCTGTCTAAATCAAGGTAAGCAGGAACATTGGAACCGAGCAAAGCTTTATCGAGAATGGCTTTATGAGCTGGAGATATTCGAAGCAACTCAAACATGGAGATTTTCGCATTAGTGTGTTGGAGTTGTTGAACAATGCTATAAGATGTAGGCCTTGTATCCTTTGGATTGGAAGATTTGGAAGCAGCCTTCTGTTTAGAAGCAGATGAAAGATTGAAGGGCACCTTAGGGACATTTGATGAATTTGGGATTTGTCCTTTCAGATGCGTTGGAGCTTGTGATCAAGTAACTGCGTTAGCTGAGGAATGATCTTTGTCTCTTCGTACAATTGTGATGACATTGCAACTTTCAGAGAGACATGGTTCAACCATATTGATGACAGTGTTATTTCTAGGGTAGGCATAGTTGACTTTTGCCCCCATATTAGGCTGAGAAGTTGAAACTTCTTGACCATGTTTCGGAAATGGTTCTGTGAATGTTGTATGATCATTATTGCTCTGGGGATTGTCAATTGTGATGTCTCCACTATCGATTAGATCTTGAATGGTATGCTTCAAGTGGTAGCAACTACTAGTTTTGTGACCTTTACTCTAATGGAAATCACAGAATTCATTTTCTCTCCACCATTTCGGTTTGGGGTCCTGATCATTTGGTCGGATTGGTGGTAAAGAGATGATGTTATCAGCTAGTAGAGTTTTCATGATAGCTAATTCTAAAGACTCTCCTAGAGGAGTAAATTTTTTATGTTTACCCCATTTTTTGTATTCTGGCTTCCTTTGAGATGGTTGAGAAGACTTTTGCTCTGAAGCTTTAATGGCTTGAGTGCCAAGAGTCAGATTGTAGGCTAGTGCCTTTGATGGGGCACAGACAGTGTCAACAATGCCATCTGTGACAATGCCTTTGTTCTTGTTCCAATTTTTGTTCTTGTCTTTAGAACTGGATCCAAATTCATACTTGTCTTTTTGAAGTGTGATTTCTCCTTTTTTTACAAGCACTTTTTCAATTTTGATAGCATTATCCACCATCTTGTCAAAAGATGTATGATATTGCATTTGTAAAGGATAATTGATTTCTGGAACAAGGTTATTGATGAAGATTTCCAATTTTTCTATTTCTGGAATAGGTCTGGCATATAGAGAGAACTTCTTCCTCCACTTCTTGAGAAATGTTAGGAATGGTTCCCCTGGATATTGCTTGAGATTACAGATATCGATCATGGTGACCGGGTGCTGAATATTGTAGGAGTATTGCTGGTAGAACAATTTGATCAACTCCTCAAAATTTTTGATAGTAGAAGGAAGTCTAGAGAACCAGTGGATGGCTGCTCCCCCTAGAGATCGAGGGAAGAGATGCATCAAATAGGTCAGTTCATGCATGAACTCCATTGATTACGTACAGAATTCTCTGACATGATCTTGAGGATCAGAGTGTCCATCATACTTGTCATACTTTGGCATCTCCAATCTTTTTGGAAATGGTAGCATATACAAGTCTTTGTCAAATGGAAAAGGACATAGAGCCTCCATGGAGAACTCTTTAGGTTCCTTCTCTTTCTTGAGATCGTTAAGTTCAACTTGTATAGCATGCATCTATTTCATCGTAGCTGTGAGTGGATTCTCTTCCTCATGTGTAATGATGTCTTCAACATTGAAGTTGGGAGGAAGTTTAGCTCCTTGATGAGCTTATTGTAAAAAGTATGCTTCTCTATCTTCTTTCAAGAAATGCTTCATCATTCGTTTGAAGTTATCATCATTTTGATATTGAGAAATTTCTTCAGGTGTGGGTTCCTGATCTGCACCATGTTGAGATTGAGCTCTTTGAGAGCCAAAATTTGTCCCTGCTTGAGACATGGTAGGAGTTTGTGGACTCCCTAGATTAGATTGATGAGGGGTATGTTGAGTACCTCCGTGAGTTGATGGAGGAGGTATGTAACCAGATTTTAATCGATAGTTGCCAAGACCGTCATCCTCGTAAAGACCAAGATTGATGAGTTGCTCAAGAGTTGGAGTTTGGAGAGTGGTGATAGATTTCTTGTGAGAGGAAGCTCTAGTCTCCACCATTCACCTCAAGTGAAACAAAAGAATAAGATCCAGATAACCGAAGAATGAATTGAATCAAGATGATCAGATGACACAGCCTTGTCAAGGTTTGATTGATTTGAAGATTTGATTAGACATGGATGAAGGATACTGTGCCCTGGATGTATGGGTAGGTTCCCAAAAGATAGCGGACAAGATATCACAACACTTAGTCATTTTGATGATTGATTGAAGATTGATAGTTATGACAAGGTTTTGACACAGGATGATAAGAACTCAAATCGATTAAATAGAAGGCTGAATCGAATTCAAAAGACCACTTTAGGAAAAAGATTGGATTCTTAATAGCTACTGCTCTATTTCTGACACAGTGATTCGTTCGACAGATTCTGAAATTAGGCTGAAAAAGCTAAATATCTGGCAATTTTGATAATTTTTTTGACAACTTTCAAAAATTTCCAAAATGACACTCTGCAGACTCATACGACAGTGGGTATGCTATGAAATGACAGTTGCAAAACTTGTACGATAGTTGGGTAGCAATGAAATGATAGTTGCAAAACTCGTACGATAGTTGGGTAGCAATGAAACAATAGTTGCAAAACTTGTACGACAATTGGGTAACAATGAAATGACAGTTGAAAATCTCATACGACAGTTGCAAGATTTTGACTTTGAGAATTTGCTGGCATGGAAACTCATACAACACTGGGTACTTAATCATACGATAGATGGGTTGTAATGAAATGACACTTGGAAAAACTCATATGACTTTTGACTTCCTGAAATAATTTTTGACTCCAGAAAGGATTTTATGTCAATTTTTGCAAAATTTTGAGTTTACAAATTCGGATTGTTTGCAAATTTCAATGTCCAGATTTGAGAATTGTAATAGATTTGTTCATTTTCAGTAACTAGATAGATAAACAAGCATGCAAAATAGCAAGCACGTGATTTCAAGCATGTCTGAAAACAATGAACAAGGGCAAAAGCAACCTTGCGCATGAACAATCAAGTGACTTATTCATTCTAATCCTCAGAAGCGCTAATTGTGTATGTTACAAGAATGTTTTGCAATAACGCACATATAACCTATAAAATGAAAATTTGGCCTTGCTAGGGTTTTTAGTAATGGTTTGACTCTACAACTTTTATGATCCAAAGGGGTGAACTCCAATCCCGGCGCACCAAGGTGTTGACATAGTTTGAGAACTTAATCTTTAGGAGCTGCTATGGAGATCTGACAACCCAACAATGAACCATACCCATGGAGATTTCTTCCACAAGGACATTTATATAGTGGTTGTCACTACCACAGTGAAAATGGCTATTACCGCTTGAGGTTCCGTCAACGCAGTTTGCCCTGTGAAGGGATTGTCCGCTATGGTTAACCCTCTCTAAAGGTGACTCATAGTATGATACCACAAGGGGACTTGGCTCCAGATCCAAGGTTTTGATGCCTCTTCACTTTTAACCCAAACAAAGCAAGCAGATTAATCTGACACGCTAAGACAAAGTTTGTCTCACCAAGGTCTATGATATCAACCCCACGCGATCTGTTAACCCCTCTGGAGAGAGAATGTATCAATCAATAAGGGAGGATGCACTAACCAATTTTGATTCACCAAAGCTCATGATGTCTACCCCATGTGATCTATCAACCTCCCCTGGAAGAGAATGTATCGATCAATAAGAGAAGACGCACTAACCAAGTTGAATGTGAAACGCACTAAGTATCCTCCCTACCTACAAGGATTCTATCGTCAAGAAGGATTTCGTTGGGAATCCAATCTCTCAAGAATTACGAATAGTGTTCATAGGGCCTAATTACTATGTGAGCACAAATGTATGTTTCCAAAAGCAAATCTACCAAAAGTACCCAAAAAGTAGAAAGAGGAACACTTAACGCTTAAAGCGAATATGAGATGAGTCCACAAGGTGGAACACTTAACACCTCACACAAGCTAAAAATGAGTCCCCAACTTAGAAAACAAGTGAGTTCCTAAAAGCACAAAAGGGTTGCCAAGTGGAACACTTAACGCTTCTGTCCTATTAACCCCTCCCCTTTATGGCGCTAAGATTGCAACCACGGGGCGAAATGAGGGGCCGGTGGATTAGCGAGTCCAATAACCCAAGATAGCAATCAAGATCAATCACAAGTAATCTAAGACTGCTAATAAATACTTAAGGTGTCACAACCTAGTATCAATTATGCAAGTGTGTAAAATAAAAGCATGAAAAGAATCACCCAAGCTAGACACATGAGAGATTTATTTTAAGCCCCAAATTGAAATATTATCAGCATAAGTGGAATACCTGAGATCCTCACAACGCGCTTAGTATATTTTTACCTGATTTTAGCAAACTTTATGCTTTTTCCAATCAAAACCAACAAGAGTCAATCAAAAATAGAGAATTCCAACTATTAAGATTAGCTGTTAGTAAAAATCCAAAAATCAAATCTGACAAACTACTTGCAAAAATGAAATGACAATTAAAACCTGATGCCGAAACTCGTACGACAGTGGGTATGCTCCCAGACGACAATCTGGAAACTCGTACGACACTGGGTGTCTGATGAAATGACAATCCAGCTTCCAAACGACAGTGGGTGCCTGATGAAACGATACTTGATCAACTGTCATACAACAACAGGCTCAAACTCATACGACTTTTGTCAGAAACTCGTACGAAGATTGTACAGACAAAAAATAAAAATCATATTTTTGCACAGAAACTAAGGAGAAAAAGATAGAAATTGATAAAATTGAATTGGAAACCTATTTTAGGGCCCCACGGTGGGCGCCAGAAATGTGTGTGTGAAAATTGTACCTGATCTGTAGACACAACACTTCAGTAAAACATTAGAGGTTAGCTATAATCAAAATCGTGCAAAATTGAAATCTACTCTAACCAAGCGATTTACTGCCTTCTAGTAGGTGCGAGATTAATGTTCTCAGATTGTTATCGAGATCAGTGACCTAGACGACACCTAAATGAAGGATTTGAATGCAAAACTGATATGAAATATGAATGTAATTAATCTATTTTTTTGGTATTTTCTATGCAATAAGAATGAAAAACTGATATGAATCTATGCTAATATGGAAATTGATCTAACAATGATATGAATCTATGCTAAATGATATGCAATGCTCAAAACTAGAAAGATCTCACAATAGCTTGGATTCGCAAAGATGATTCTTCAGACTCCAATTCGACAGCGTGAGAATGCAAATTTGTGTATGAATTATTTGAGATGAGCCTTGGTTTTATAGAAATCCAAGGCTTTGGAGGTGCATGGAAGAAAGCCATAAATCACTCAAATTAACTCAGCTTGATTTTTGAGTTATCTGGTAATAAAGATAATTTAATTCACAAAAACATGCAAAAGCTAAGTTTTAACTCAAAATAGAGTTTAGCTTTAATTGATAATTGATAGTTGTCTGCTTTTATGATTGTGCATGTTTTATTTATGAATTAATTTAATAATAAAGTGATTTATTTCCAACTTAACTAATTTTTGAAATTAAATAATTAATTTATGGGTTAATTAACTATTTAATCAAACTTTTATTAAAAACTATATTATTAAATAATGACAACTTGCTTTAATTAATTAAATAAAAATTTAATCAATTATTCATTAGATTTATTGTCAAAATTAAATAATACAATTAATAATAGATAGAATTAAATTTAATTACACAATTAAGTGGCAAAATATTAAATCTAATTAATTAAATATGAAAATATTCAATTAATCAAACTTAGGATAAATGTGATTTATCACCAAATAATCATTAAATTAAAGATAATTAAGATAATTAGGAATATTGCTAGGAATATTCCCCGATGCAAAATTTAAGATAATCAATTAGGATTCGATGATGTTTAGATGTGCCTTAGATTAGGACTTCGATGTTGATTTCGTTGGATTTGTAGATGTAGGAGGTTAATGAACTTATAGCCCATTTTTGGGGTATTACACTTATACTTTCCCTCAAATGTAGATGCCCACTCTTGCAAGATAACATTATATTAAATGTAATAAATTATGAAATACCAAGAAGAACCCAATCAAAGAATCCAAAAGGTCATTCATTAGTCCTCTTCCTAAGTCATTAGTTATCTCATTCGAAGTGTCCATATGTGGGGAAATCAATATCAAATAATTATGTTCATACCCAACCTTTATTGTTACTAGTAGAACCCATCACCCCTTATGAATATATTACAAACAATATTAAGAATAAATATCACAAACATATTTTCCCAATGTACCCTAAGTTCCTTAGGAAACTTTCCAAGGATGGTAGAACCATGTCATAGGATTTACAAGGTAGATGGAAACTTAATCGTAACATAGAAACCAAGAAAAGAAACTAAAACAAAGTTTGAAGAGCTTGAAGGATATGATTGAAGGGAAAAGTCACCTTATTGATACAATTAAGAAAATAATTCAATGCTTGAAGGGAAATGTGAACAATAAAAATGAAAGATCTAGCTCATCAAAAGAGGCTAATAATATAAAAGGAAAAGAGAAAGAAGTATATACACAAAGATTAGGAGTTGGTTTGAAAGTATAACCTTTAATAGAAAATTTATACAAAGGGTGGGAGTGGAACAAATGGAAAAAAATGCACTTCAATATGATATTTCCAATGTATATGTTAAATACAAAGCTCTCAATCCTCCAATTCAATATATTATAACTCTAAAACATTTCATGGCAATGAAGAGAAACAAAGGAACAATTCATTATGAACAAAAAACTTAGTCTTAACCCAAATATTTGCAGCAAACCTTGGGTAATTTATCTCTCAATCCTTTTTTATAGTACTCATAAGAGCACAAACAAAACTTGGTTGAAAAATTTAGGCACATATTCAAGTCTCAAATCAATGTCTGAAGAGGAGACCATAAAATTTGCTACACTTAATTTGGAGGGCATTGGACATGATTTGTGGTATCGTGGTTTGGTTACTCAAAAATAACCAAATTAGATCATATGATGATGTTTTGAACTAGTTGGTCTGAAGATTTGATAGACATGATCCTGAAGAACATTTCAGAGAATTGCCCTGTCTTAAACAACAGGGGACTATGAAGTATGTTATTCATTTTCAAATATTATCAACTATGGTAATAGATATACCTATAAGAAGGATCATTGTGTTTTTCATATAATGGTTCTCAAAGCATCCCAAGGGACTTGGGAAGACATTCAATCCCTCTACACTACAAGAAACTATTAAGAAGGGTTTTTATTTGGAGTGCATTTTATCAAAACAAAAACCATCTATTAAGTCCATATTTTGGAGTAAGAAAAAATGAGGCCTAAAAAACCATGGTTTTCTCCTACACAAAAATCAACAACTCCATTTTTTCTAAGAATATTGATGATGAGTCCAAGAACAAGCTTAGGAGGAAGAAATTATGTTTTCCTTGAAATGAACCTTAGAATCCTAGATATAGATGTCTTGGAAAAGGGAAGTACATTATATAGAGGTTACTTCCAACAATGAATCAGATTCATATGAAGGATTAAAGAGTTTCATGACACTAAAAATCCTCCCCTTAAAGATGAAGAAAAAAAGTAAGATAATGATGACACACTTGTGTCACTTTCAAGAGTGCATAGATACCATCCATTCAGAGTTCATGGAGATATTTTAAGGAAAAGAGTCACAGTGTTGATTGATAGTTGGGCTATTCACAATTTTGTACATGAAGGCTTGATTAAAAGGAGGTAGATAATAGAAGACTTTGAAGTTTTCAATGTCACTTTAGTTTATGGTTACAATCTTATATGCAAATGATGAATCAGAAGTTGGCCATAGCCTTCAAAGATTTCAAGGTTTGTGATGATTTTTATGTAATTAGTTTTTGTGATCTTGACATGGTTTTAGGTGTGCAATGGCTACATTCCTTGGGAGAATATTCCACAAACTACCAATCAATGGAACTCTAGATTAAATCTAATGAGAAAGAGGTGGTTTTTAAAGGAACAACAATTGGAGCTCCTCAAGTTGTTTCAATTAGAAGAATGAAAAGAATTGTTTGGAAAATCCAAGTTACTTGGGTTACCACATGTTTGGTGGTTTCTAAGGAACATTCTAAGGCTAATAATTTTTCAAACATGTTGATATGCAAAAAAAAATTAATAAGTGTAGTGTGGTTTTTTATTATATGCATCTAGGATTACCATCCAATAGAGGGCTTCAATGTATTTAATAGAGTTTTAACATGGGTTGAAGCCTAATATGACCACTCTATACCACCATACAAGTTTTTACTAGGAGATAGAAAAGGAAATTAATAGTTTTTTGGACATGGGATACATTAGACCAAGTTCTAGTCACTTTTCTTCCTCTATTCTGCTAGTGAAAAAGGATGGTATTATGCACATGTACATATATTAAAAAACCTTAAATAAGAAGAATATCAAGAATAGGTACCCATACATCAAGTAGATAAGTTGATTGATGAGATTTATGGAGTTGCATACTTTTTGAAGATTGAATTGAGATATTGGTATTATTGGTGTAAATAAGGCATTTTGTGTTGGTTATGCCACCTAGGTACTAATTACACTTTAGTTAAGCTTACTTATGAACCATATAGGATCTTTTAGGAGCATTTGTACTTTAGGTGTTGTTATCATTTTATCACATTTCACTTTATGTGTTGACTCCACCTTTAGTGCACTTATCACTTTCACTCTTCAACTTTTTTGCACAAACTTTAATACATATTGGAGGATTATCCACCTTTGGTGGACATGTGATTCCACCTTGGGTGCATGATAAGTTGTCTCATGATTATCATGTTATGAGAAAATTACACTTTTCATTGCATCATTCACTCATTTGTACTCATCATGGCTATATAACCAAGGGCTCTCATATGTGTTATCATCCATTGTATTGATTTGTATTGCATTCTTGATAGAAATACAACTTATTCTTGTCATAAAATTCTCTCTAGTCATTTTACTTTCTATTTCATCTCTAGATCTTTGGTGGATACCTTCATATCCAAATTTAACGTGTTATCAAAGTTTTTAAAGTGTCAATGGTTAGCCCTTTGAGAGGAGCAATTTGGGGTTCTATTTTTTTTATTTTTTGTTTCTAGTCATGATTGGAGCTTGTTGTGTTAGATCTTAGGTCACCATTGGATTTAAAAGGTTTTTTTCAATTAAGTCCACATTTTGTTTCATCCAAATCTGATACTTGAGTCCAAATATACATCCATTTGAAGGTGGAGGGTGGTTACCAGTCCTAAGAGCGATCTATAATTTTGGGGCAGTTTGGATCAAAATCAACCTCGCCATCATACTTAGAAGGCCCAAAAACCTTAAAATCAACTGTCAATTTGTCCAAATAATAGCAATTGACCCTAGGACATTAGAATTACTTGTACAGGCATCATTATTGCAAAGTTGGATACATTTAAAAAATGAAAATAAAAAATATTTTTTTACATATTATGTGATTCTGTCATTTTATTAAAAAAAGAGAGATTAGATTAGGAAGTTTATTTTTGTAAAGTATTGCGTTAGGAAAAAAGTGTGCAATGTTGCACAGGCAGTACAACAAGTTGTGTACAGTGCTACAAAAGAAGGTATGACCCGCTCTACACAACCATTTGGCAGAATTTCATTGACTGCATAGGATATACAACTCAGCTTGCACAAGTCACATGGTAAACATAGTTTTGAATTCCACATCAGCAATACCTAGTACCTAGATTGTTACCATCATCACATGGTCAACATGATTTGACTGACACATCAACACCCAATCATGTGCCACATCAACTAGAAACTCATTTAACACGTCAGCATCTCAAGGTCATTGACCATGTCAGCGTGTCCATTATATCAGGCATGTTAGCTTCCAAATCTACACCACATCATCTAAAATCAATAGTAAAATATTCTGTGTATAATCTTCATATAGCTTAAGATAATGATGTGTTTGTTGTTTTATATAAACAAAAAAAAAATCTTCCGACTTTAAATATGGGATAATGTTTTTGGTCGACCCCTCATCATTAGCAATTGTTTATTATGTTGATTTTCAAAACCCCATAACTTGGTCATACAACATCATTTTTTATTGCATTTTTTATTATTGGGGCCATAAGGTTTTCGATGGTGGACTTATTTTTTTATTTTGATAAATATTTTATTTATAAATTTTAGTTTTTCACAGCTGTAGCTGAGTAATCCTCATTTTTGCAATTCCGGAGGCTTCATTTGGGCTCATACGAACTCCTTTTTTAGGTGTCATATTTTTTTTAAATTGCGCATATTTTTGTCTACTTAAATATTCTATTATTTTGCATCCATTGTGGGCAGAAATATCACTTTCACAAGTTGGTCTTTTTTGGCCTATTATGACAATTGTAATACTTAGATCTCAAGTCAATCTTTTGCATGAGTCATTTGAGTGTTCTATAGCGTGACTAAAGTATTTGTAAACATCAAAAATCATAAGTTCACTTTGGTCTTATTTGACAAGTGGCAATTGTAAACACACTAAGTATAAAGTGCCAAAATCATCTTCTTCTTTTTTCTTTTTTTCTTTTTCATTTTTTTTTTCATTTTTTTTTCATTTTTTTTTTTTTTTTTTTTTTGGGGGGGGGGGTCTTCGATTGAGTGAATTTGGATGGGTGTTTTGTGTGCTTGTGCCTCTCTCTCTTTCATTCTCTTTTCATTTTTATTTATGGGTTCTCCTAAGTTTCCACTTCTAACTCCACATAATTATGCAACATGGAATGATAATGTATGGAATAAATTAATAAAAAAAGAGTTAAATCATTATGTTGATGAAATAATCTCAAAACCATCATATCCAAATGTCAATGCTAATTTGAAAATGGAATGGATCATCAGAATTTTTATGGCTCTTGGTAATTTGAGAAAATATATACCACCTAATCTCATCTTTCATTTTGCAAAATATAAGACAATCAAGAAAGCATGGAATAAACTTAAGCAATTGTATGGTAAAGTGGATGATATTACAAGATACACACTTGACAGTGAACTTCTCAACTTGGATCTTAATAAATTTCATATAATTCAAGACTATGTTAGTAATGCAAATGAGCAAAGAGCACAATTCAAAGATTGTGGTATTGAGAAGAAGGGTGCACAACTAGTCTTCAACTTGTTGGGGAAGCTTCCTTCAAAATATGCAGCTTGTATTTCAAGTTTTCAAACTCATCAGTTGACAATGAGAAGTGTCTGCACTATACCTTCATTTAATTCTTTTGAAGATATGATGTGTTAGCAATCAAAGTTGATCACAATGGGCATTCGCAAGTCATCCAAGTCACATGCATTAGTGGCTAGTCATCAAAAAGGATCCAAAAAGAAACAAAAGAAATCAAAGCCTAAGCCACACAACGATAATGCACAATTTTCCTCTCCTCGGAAAGGAGATCCCTCTTCCTCTCCTAAGCGGGAATCATCTAAGAAGGATAATCTTTCTTGTGTATTTTTCAAGAAGAATGGACATGGAGAGCACCATTATTTTAAGAAGGATGCTGACGAATTGAAGCATCTTCTTAAGAAGCATAGAATCAGTTTGCCTTCAAGAATGTCTACTTCATCTTCTTCTTCACAAGAAATAGAATTTAATAAGGAAAAGAGTCACACATTTGGAAAGATTAAGAAAAAAGTACAAACTCATTGTACTACTATAGGTCATGATTCAAGGATATGGCTTCTAAATTCAAGGGATTCTCATCATATGGCATGTTTATACCCTATGTTCTCTTCATTTGAACCTTGCAACAAGTCACTAATTTTGATAGGAAATCATACATATATGAATGTGATTGGGAAAGTATATATTGATATTGGGGATAACACCTTCAATGATGTGTTTTTGATTAAATGCAAAAGTGGGTTTTGAAGGGGCCCCAAAAAACTTTACAATCAAATGATAAAAAGATAAAGATAAAGCTTTAAGATTCCCCTAAATGAAAGACAAGCCATCCAGAACAAAAGGCCAACCACCTAAAAAAAATTGAGTCACTGTCAAAGATGAGACACTAAGAACCAACAGCCTAGAAACACAATCAACCAATAATATTATCCTTTAGTCCCCATCTTATGAGACCAAAAATTCATGTCAAAAGAAGGGTTGGATCATTTAGAATGTTTACCTTTTACTATTATCCAACCTTCTTCCACTTTGGTAGCCTCATCCTGCCAACTCAAAGAGTCAAGAACTAAAGATCTGTGAGGTCCTACCCCGACCCATCCTAGCTCGACATTCTTTTTGACATTTGATTCATCATGATGATACTTTGAGTATAGATATTTGACCTATTTTGGATTACATATGCTATTATTGGATCTCATGAGATGTTTTCTATAGATTTTTATGATGGTCACGTTAGTCGTACTCTGTATATATGTTCATTTTGGTTCCATGATTATCTATGATATATGATTCTGCATTCCGCATTTGTTATGTCATCTTTCAGTAAAATGAATATGGGTGGAATCATGGTTCTATGATTAGTTTAGGATTACATGCTTATGTGGATTATGTAATGTTCATGAAATGCATATATATATATATATATATATATATATATATATATATATATATATATATATATATATATATATATATATATATATATTGTCAAGTTTAGATGTTAATACTTCATTTTTTAATGATTATCAATGCAAATATTTTATGATATACTGACATCAAAAATTGAGTGTGCAGGAACATGGTCATGGTTGTAAATTCGGAGAAACAAGAAAGGATCTAAGTGCAATCAGTTTGAAACCAAAGTCGACTCTAAGAAGAGAACGACCTCGTTGTATCGTGATTTTATTCGTAAACGTGATGCCTGTGTGTATGTGGTTGACAATGTTTGTAAATGTATGTTTGTAAGTAAATTTTTATTTTTGTGAAAATATATAAATGTATTTGTCCACCAAGCATGCCAAATGTGTTTATGATGTGTGCTTTAGTGAGGTGTCACTTGACACTTTGGTGATGATGTGGCATGCTTGAGTGGAATAAGGACCCCACCCTCTCCTTAGTTGGTTTTGAGTATTCCTAAGCTCAGTAGGTGGTTTAAGGAACCAAGAATTATGAAACCAATACTCCATTTTCGGATGCATGATTAACTGGGTTTTTTGAGGGGTTTTGTGGAGTCCCAAGGTGTGGTTTAGGTTAGATTTTGGTGCCCCAAGGCTAGTACTTGGGTTAGGGGGCTTATTTCTTCTATTTCCACTTTCCTAGGCCACCTTTTTGCCTCTCCAAATGGGCCATTTTTTATATGAACGAAAATGGAAATGCTATCTAGGATGTCTCACCTTTTCATGTGTTGAAATTCATTTCATACCTTTAGTAAGGGCAAGTGTCATCTTATCTAGGATCTAGAAACCTAATTGTTTTGGGAAGGGAGATGAGAGAAGAATGTTGGAATGACTTTAGGGGAGAGAGACTTAGGAAAGACTTACTTGTTCATTTTTGTCTAAGTTAGATTTGGAGAGAGTGAGAGCTGATCTAGAGAGATTTGGGCTAGTAGATTGAAGAAGGATAGCAATCTTGGAGTCAAGAGGAGCTCATCTTCAATTCTTCATTTAGCCTTGGCTTAGGAGGAGGTTGGTGGTTTCCTATCTTGTGATTATTTTGTATATGCTTTGGAAGAAATGTACTATGTGAAATTTGTGATTTGAATTACCTTGTGTGAATCTTATTTTGTTTAGTTTCATTTTGAGATTTTGCTTTCAAACTTGTTTGTCTTTTTGAATTTGCTTCATGTTTATGGGTGTGCAAGTTCACTCCTCATCTTTGGGAGGATTTGAGGAGAACTTGGGTGAAGGGCCTAGTTGGGATTTCCTTATGTATGAGAACATGGTTGTATGGGCACCATGAGAGCCTTCTTATGTTTGTTTGGAGGGCCCATTTCTGTAATAAATTATTTCATTTTAGTGATTATGTGCCACCTTATGAACTTTATTATTGACATAGTTGGCCTTCTATATCTTTATTGTGCAAGAGGGAAATATTATTTGATAGAACTTCTCATTTATGCTTTCTTTTATCATTATGTATACTTTATTTATTAATGTTTATCAAAAAGAAAAGTTTCAGCATTTTATTTTGTATCATATAATGTTTAGGATGAGACATTTATTGAATTAAAATTATTACTTCTTTTGTTCATATAAAGTTAGTTGAAAATTGTTTAGAGATATATTAATATTTAATAGTCAGTAAAATTTTAGTATGTAGTATAATGAGATTTTTATAATCTGGTTTAATTTTCCTTTTTGAATGTTTTAATGGTTGTCAATGATATTATATTTTGGCTTTTATTTTTAATTTGATAGATTACTAAGTTGTTAAAAGAAAAGAATAATAGTAGGGAAGGGTGATAAGGAATTTTAATTAATATTTTAAAATATATATATATTGAAAGAATAGTCCTTAACTAATGTAAATTAATTTTTTAGACTAAATTTCCTTAGTAAGCTTAATCTCTATTTTACACTATTTTATTACGAATAATTTATAGGTAATTAATTTCAATGCTATAATTAACCTTAGTTTTCTTAAATTGGGTAATCTTTAAGATTAATTTATCAAGAGAAGAATGTTAGTAATTATGAGTAACGACTCTAGGTTAAATATCTAGTTGTTCTATTCTAACACCTTTTCTTATTTAGACTAAAACCATTTCTCTAGAATTCATTGAGTCGTTCCCTTTTATCCTTGGATCCATCTTGATATAATTAGGGAGATGTTATCTCCTTATCATACCTATCCCTTTGTCGCCTAATGAATTCTGCCTTGTAAGGGATGGAGGCACGCCAGCACTTGCCTTATGATCCCTTATATGTCATTGGGTGACTCACCCAAGCGAGCTTACGATCCCAAAGCTTCGCGTCGAAGGGCTTTTGTGTAACCTAGTTGTCCTAGGTGTATGTTATCGCTTGTTTAAAAAAAAAATTGTTGTTGTGTTTTTGTCTGATTATTTTGGGCATTACAAGATCCAACACCAAACAAGGGTGCAACACACAGCTCAAATCCAACCAACTGAGAGCTTGATCCATTAAAACTCCCAGAGCCAGGACCAGTGAGTGGGGAAGAAACTACACCTTTAATAGATCCAACAAAAATAGACTCACCAACAACAAACCTAGGAGAATCATTAAGCAAAGACTCACCTTCAATGATGTGTTATGTGTGCCTCACTTGACCAATAATCTTGTTTACATCTATCAAATCACTCATGGTGCAGCAAGGAATACTGTGGAGTTCACTCTTGATTCAATTATCATTGGAGACTTGGAGAGTCGTGAACTACCATTTTACAGGGGTGGTGGATCATGCATCTTGGTTGTACTCCTTTGCAAACTTTTTTCCTATTGATGAAAATGATTCTTCAAATGGTGATCACACTTATAGTGTGGATACTAATCTTGAGGAGAACTTTGGCTACTTGAACTTGGGTATACTCACATGTGATCAAGTTCTTGAACCTTCCATTCCATCTCCTCCTATTGAGATCACATCTATTGTTTCTCCTAATGATTTTTATGTTGCTACAATTTTTGCTTCTTATGATTCAATGCAATAAAATATGCATTGTCTTCCAAACAGATTTCCTTGGGATGAATAGTTCATAAACATTACAAGTTTATTTGTGGAGTCCTATCTTGTAGATTTGGGAGATACTATTGATGATATTCATGTTCTCTTTGATGGAAATGATACTTCTTTAGTTGTTGTGAGGGAACACTTTGATCCTCTTCTTCATTCTCTACATGATCATCCTTCATAGTTTGACATGATTGTGGATACTTTGGACCAACATTTGGAGGTCTTCAAAGGAGATAGTTGAGTCTTTAGATATCATTTTGCATTCACCTTCACTAGATCCTAGTTTGTTTTTCATAGTAGTGTGGCCTAGTACACTTGATTTGGTAGAGGTAAATGTTAGCATCGACATGAGGACACTTGAAAAGTTTTTAGAGACTCCATATATCTTGAGGTTTATTCGTACAAATTCCTTTCAAGATTGGGGAGACTTCTTTCATACACCTTTGGTTTTGTTTCTTCCTAAGGTGAGGAATGTTCATCAATGGTCATGGAGCATCTTCTACATCCAGTTTGGAGCATCTACCATTGGTGTACATTCTACATTGAGAATGGTCTACTTAGTCTCTTTTCTTCTCTCTTACGGGGGAGGGAGTAAATTTTTACTCACATTGGTTTTTGCCCTTCTCATTATTCTTTGAGATTTCTTTTGTATTTTCATCTCTCTTTGGGGGGATGAGTTTTTTCCCAATGGGTTTTCTCTTTTTTTCCATTTGTGAGAGATTGCATTGCATTTGTACATGGGTACCTAACATGGCTTACTGGTCAAGACCCATCTTGCATTGTTAGCTTTTGTAAACTCTCTATAAGTTACACTTAAGGGGGTGTTGTTGTAATTAAGGCACTTTACCTTGATTAGTTGTCACCTAGGTACTAATTACACTTTACTTAAACTTACTTAGGTACCACATAGGAGCTTTTAGGAGCATTTCCACTTTAGTTGGTGTTATCAATTTTTTACATTCCACTTTATGTGTTGACTTCACCTTTAGTGCTCTTATCACTTTATCACTCTCCACCTTCATTGCACATGTTGTACAGACTTTATTAAACATTGGAGGATGATCTATATCTAGTGGACATGTGAATCCACCTTGGGTGGGTGATATATTGTCTCTTGATCATCATGTGATGAGCCAAAAACACTTGTCATTGTCTAATTCATTAATTTGTACTCACCGTGGCTATATAACCAAGGGCTCTCCTATGCACTATCATCCATTGTATTGCATTTTTTTATAAGAATATAATTTATTGTTGTCATTTTTCTTTCCATTTGGTCTCTAAACTTTGTTTGGCTACCTTCATAACCACATATTATAGGTATCATTAGATTTGCATGAGAATAGAAGACATATAGAATA
Source organism: Chamaecyparis obtusa (assembly GCA_027943335.1). Taxonomy (NCBI): domain Eukaryota; kingdom Viridiplantae; phylum Streptophyta; class Pinopsida; order Cupressales; family Cupressaceae; genus Chamaecyparis; species Chamaecyparis obtusa. The sequence goes on from BSBK01000559.1 coordinate 1,372,270, forward strand.
TTTTTTTATGTTTTCACTATGGGAACTTTGAATTCTCACTCATGTCATTTGGATTCACTAATGCTCCAACCACCTTCCAATCATGTGTGTACCATTTTTTTGGTAAGAGTTTGAGGGAATTTATTTTGGTCTTCCTTGAGGGTATTTTGATCTATAGTAGAAAACAAGATCACTTGAAGCATTTAAAAATAATTTTGGAAATTTCAAAGCATCACTTTTTATTTGCAAAAATGACCGAACGTGAGTTTGGAATTATTGAAATGTTATACTAGAGAATGTGATAAGTGTCAAGAGTATTCGAGTGGATCAAAAAAATATCCAAGTTATTCTAGATAGGCCACCACCTACAAATTTTCATGGATAAGGGGATTCTTTGTCTATGTAGCTACTAAAAGAGGTTTGTTAAAGGATTCTCACATGTTGTTGCACCTTTAACAAACCCAACTAAGGATCATAATAGTTTAAAATACTTCCTTGGGAAGAAAAAAAAAAGTGTGAGTAAACACCAAGCATATGATTTTGACGTTGAATTTATACAAGAAAATGAATATAGTTAGTAATTTCCTTTATAGAAATCCTTCATCGTATCATATATCTACTTTATCAACACATTGGAAAGCTTAGATTATGGCATAGTATGTAAAGATCACTTTTCTACTAATATTCTTGATAGAATGGAGAAGGATGACGAGTATACAATTATGTATGGGTTATTTTGTTCAAATATAGAGTTTACATTTCCTTGGAGTCAAGCATGAAGAAGAAGATTTTGGAATCAAGTCATGGTGCTCCACTAGCATGGCACCCTAGATTTTTCAAAACATATATGCAAAATAGAGAGAGATTCTCTTTGAAAGGAATCAAGAAGAATATTCATAAACACAAAAAGGGAATGTCCTACATGTCAAAAAAAAGAGTGAACAAACTATTCCTATTGGGCTACTACAACCTCTTCCAACTCCAAAACAAAAGTGCTCAAGAAATAATTTCAATGGACTTCATCACATGTCTACCTAAGGTACATGGGAAAGATTGAATATTTGTTGTACTTGATATATTAACAAATTATACTCATTTTTACGCTATCAATGCCAATTTTAAGCCTTCCCAAGATGTTGATTTATTTTTCAAATAAGTATTTTGTTTGCATGGGTTTCCTATGAATATAGTAAGTGACAAGAATAATAGATTTTTCTGTACATTTTAGAAAGAGTTATTTCACTTGACAAGAACCAAGCTCACACCAAGTACTAGTTACCATCCCCAAATAGATGGAAAAAATAAAGATAGTGGACAAATGAGTTGAATGATATCTCAGTAAGTATGTTTGTAATTATCAAACAAGCTGGGTCATATGGTGTCACCTTGCAGAATACTATTAAAACTATTCCTACCATATATCAATAGGCATGTTTCCTTTATAGGCATTGTATTGATATGAAGCTTTCAAATTTTTTAATTTTATTTTATCAATAAGTAGAGAACCTACAAAAAAAATATTTGATTGAACAAGTCAATATATCTTTGAGTACATTAAAAATAATTTTCAATAAGCCTAAAATTAGCAAAAGGTTTATGTCAACATGAAGTGGATAGAGAGAGTATTTGAGGAAGGGGATACTGTATATTTGAAGTTGAAACCATATAAACAGTTTTCAATGAAGAAAAGTGTAGGTGAAGTAGCTTATGAATTCAAATTGGCAGATGGTTGTAGGATCTACAATATCTTCCATGTCTCGTGCCTTCTAAAATCAATATCCATTTTCATATTGTTTTCTCTAATATATATGCCAACTTTGGATAATAAGGGGAGACTAATTCTTGTCTCTAAAGTTGTGCTTGATTCTAGGGAAAGAAACTTGATGAATAGGAGCATAATTGAGTATTTGGTGAAGTGGAAAGATCTTTCAATTGAAGATGCTACTCGAGAACGTTCAAAGATTCTAGAACATCTAAATTTGCATTGCTTGATGGAAACTAATTTTGGGGAGGGACTTACGAAGTCCTAAATCAAGAGAAATTGTTAAGTTATATCACTTAGCTCATCTTATACATGTTCAATGAGCTAGAATATTAAAATTGGGAAATATGTCAATTAGTATTTTTAAGGTCCCATTTTAATTTTAAGTATTTTTTGGACAATGGGCCATTAAATATCAAGTATAGTCCAACTAGGACTATTTGGGCCTCTTTTGGAGCAATTTGAATGCATTCATTTGTAATGACAATCCTGTGAGTTTTTTGGGTGCAAGTTTCTAGACATCAAGTGGTAACAAGTTAAGAGGGAGTTACATGCAATTCAAATGATCTTTTTTTGGACACCTATTTTAGAGTTCATTTTCTATTTATTCCTAACTAGAGACTTCATTTGAGATCTTTTTGTTGATTACATTTCTCTTGCAAGTTGTTTAAGCACTTGTGTTCTATAGTCCTTCTTTGGATGAATAACTAGAAGGAGATATCATATCATGGATGAAATTCCATGCGTTGTGAGGATAATAACATGAAATCATGTTATTCTTAAGGAAATTTCATGTAGAAATTGCATGTGAGCTTGAAGAATTATAATTTTAACTTCTTTTGTGATTTTTGGGTTTGCAAATGCAAGTTTTTAATTTATTGTTGCTTTTTGTTGTAGGTTTATATGCATTTGCAAAGGATTCAAAATCTCAAATATTTTCCCTTTGGATGTAGCATCTAATAGAATAACTGAGTAGTTTTGGCAATGTTTTTGGGCACTTCTTATAGAGGAAATTGCCCAATTTTCTATGTAATTGTATGATGATCATATTCATATTTGTGTAAAAATTTCGTGTTGTAATGACTATGATGATAGTATTTAATGCTACAAAAATAAATGGAAATCGTATTACACATGCTATGTTACATATTATCTTTTTTTGATACATTTTGGTGAAATTGGTTGACTTGAATTTGATTGTTTGATATGCAAATCGACGTGGTATATGAAATTTAGTACACATATGATATAGTACATCTCTTTTGTGCCACTAATATCGCAATTTATATTTGGAAGGGTTTTCCTTTACATGTGAAGGAATTGTCAATTTGAGAGATCAATGGCATCAAGGAAAAATCAAGTGTTTTCAAAATTGATTTTTGCTCCTAGATCTTCTTACTATTAGAATATTTGATTTAACATATTACACCAAAATTGAAAACAACATAGAAAACTAATGAGATAAATTGTAAAGCATCTCAAGTTGCATGCTATCAACTGATACATGTAAGCCTCTTTATGCTATAAGAGATCATCTTCCACATGTTCTTACAAATGAGGAAAATAAATAGAGAATTACGAGTGATAGATTTAGTCCATCGACTCTTCTACTATATGGGCACCAAAGCAAGATTCAAATTTTGATCCACATATGGAGCATCCTCCAAAGAAATGAGAGTCATGGTTAAATAATGAAAATAAATAGTGGCACCTTATTCAAATATTCTCACTATAGGCTTTACTTCATGCATAGTGATGAGAGCCAGGTAATTGAGGGTATACATATAAGATATTATTGGGATAAGGATGATCTAATGGAGAAAATTATTTTCACATTTCTTTGTTTATACTTTCCTCTTTTGGGAGCTCATTAAGTACTATTTATGTATATATTTCCTCCAATATTGTTATGTTTTCATGTTCCTAATATAATATAATGGTGTGTGGTCTATTATTGTTCTTTTTTTTGTTATGTATATATCCCTTTTATTTTGTCTTGTGAATTCAGAATGGTGCAATGTGGGGGGTAATTGGTCTAGACACCTAAAAATATCTTCATGTAATCAAATAGATCTTCAAAACTTCTCTATTAGTTAAATACATATTTATTATTTATTTTATTTATTTATTAGACTCTTCTTCTATTATTTAAATAAATATTTTTATTTATTTATCTAATTCCTTAGTCTTTTCTATCTTATGATTAAATAATTTTCCATTTATTTAATTATTCTAATTTCCACCTCTTTTCTTCTATTTATCAAATAAATACTTTATTTTATTTTATACATTCATTATCCTATTTTTTCTCATTTCCACAAATCATCTCCACTCTGATGGACCAACTCCTTAAATTGTACACGTGACAAATGTCACTTGTCTCTTCATTTGACTTTCACATCTCCAACATGTCTAAATTTAATGCACCTTGTGATGTATTATGAAAAGTCAATATCCTCTACCTACCTCTCAATCTCATCCCTCCATTTCTTTTAACATCTTGATCTCTATAAGAAGCCACCCTAAATTCGATATCCTCTACCTACCACTCAATCTGATCATCCCTCCATTTCTTTTAACCTCTTGATCTCTATAAGAAGCCACCCTAGATCTGATATCCTCTACCTACCACTCAATCTCATCCCTCCATTTCTTTTAACCTCTTGATCTCTATAAGAAGCCACCCTATATCCGATATCCTCTACCTACCACTCAATCTCATCCCTCCATTTCTTTTAACCTCTTGATCCCTATGAAAAGCCACCCTAGATCCGATATCCTCTACCTAGCACTCAATATCATTCCTCCATCTCTTTTAACTTCTTGATCTCTATAAGAAGCCATCCGTAGATCCCATATCCTCTACCTACCATTCAATCTCATCTTTCCATTTCTTTTAACCTCTCGATCTCTTTAAAAACCCACCTTAAATCCAATTCCAATTTTTGTTTACTTCCTGAATTGTCAATATGACTGGCTTTTTTTCCCAAATCTTTGCCAGAGTGATGCGTTTGGCTTTCTGGAAATAAATTCATTAAATTGAAGAAAGTGTCAAAAACATCTGTAATTTTCCATATTTAAATTTGTTGCTACAGAATACAGAGATATAGAATGGCATCTTGACCTGATACAAAAGCCATCATTCTGGAATAATAACAGCCACAAGAAACTTAAACATCGATTCCAGCATCTATACAATAAATGACTTCTAATTTGAAATTCTGATGGAGATTCCCTGCCAGCAATTAATCAAGCAACCAGTTACCCGAAAACAACACCCAGAAAATTATAAAAACAGCAATTTGGGCTTGATTCAACACTCTCTAGTCTGCATTAATTTTCTAAGCTCTCCAGATTTTCACAGAACCCAGAGTTGTCTTCAGTGGCTCAACTGGTCCAACTCAAACATACAACAATCCTGTCCTATGGATAGAACACATAACACAGTAATTCCATTCACACTTTTTGAATACTCGACATATGAAAGGTTTAAAAATATGACATTTCACAACTTATCTTTTTTCCCTTCATTTCAATATATGCTATTATTTTCCCATTTACTACTTAATGAAAAGAGAGAAATTTGAAATACTATGTAAATACAAAGTGAGATATATGAATAATACTTTCAATTGGAATTTGGGTTTCCTCCAAATTTTTTTAAAATTTTAAGTGTTTCCATCTTAAGAATTAACTCTAAATTGAACTTCTGTAACTACCAACTTTTACAATAAAATATTTAAAACCAAGCTTATTCAAAATGAACCTCTCAATGTCCTTTAATAACATATCTTTGTGACTCTTGGTTTTCCCATGTCTCTTGAAATTCATTTTCTTTGTCTCTTTATAATCTCCCTCTTTTAATTTAAAATTAGAGAAATAATAATAAAATAAATTTATTATTTTATCAATAAACCTACCATTAAAGCTATTTTAATACTTTACTAAATAAATAAATTATTTTGTCCATAAATTTGATATAATTTGGAAACTCAAAACTTAATTATTTAATTGACTTCTAATATCCCAAAAAAGGGACATTACAATCTCTTTTACTCTTTTTTTCTCTCACATTGTCCTTACCTACTCTCTTATCCTTGCCACTCATTCTATCACCTCTTAATCTTGACCCTTGATTTTCATGAGGACTTCTCTAAAACAACATTTTCACCACTCCTTTGAATCATAATGCCTTTGTGATCTTATTGCATACTTGAGCTTTTTGCATACTAGTGATCTTTAAGAGACATGGCTATTATCATTATCATCTGCATATCATCATTATCATCTTCACATCTTCATACATACATAATCTTGCATCAATCAACCATACTCCATTCTTTTTTAGCCTCTTGTGCACGTGTTAACAAATCTAAGAGCAATCTTTAACTATTTGGTCTCATACAAAAAGTCCCATGGCTTCTGCTCATGTTGTGCCTAGGGCTCCTGCAGCCTATGCGACTAGGGCTTATGTCGCTCCTTCAACTATTGCCGCTTCTTATGTAGTCATCACCGCTTCTTCTGCAGCTGCCACTCCTCTTCTCTCCTACGACCTTTCCGCAGCAGCTCAAGGTCCTGGGGGGACTGTGACTGATGTCTCCTTGCAGCCCGCTCTTACTGCGCCTATTAAGGACTCGCCCCTCCCCCACTCTGGTAGGGTTCGGTTTTCTTCTAAGGAGGTTGGGGATGTTGGCTCCCCTAGCGCTACTGGTCCTCCCATGTTTGTTGTTGTCATTCCCGGGAGCTCCTCTCAGCTCAATCCTACAGCCTCTAGGCGGTCGGCTTCCGATCTCAAAGGTGTTCGAGTCTCTAATCCTCTAATCCTCCCTCTAAATGACAAGGTTGTGAAAGATATAGATGTTGCAGCTTTAGTATTTGCAGATCATGGTCTCATTTGCAGGTTCAAGGGCTTTTGGCCAAGTCTCCCGGATCTGCATGCTTGGATTACCTGCCAATGGGAACCCATTATTTCATAAACAGTTCACATATTCCCTCTTGCAAGGAGTTTTTTCATAGCTAAGTTTGAGAATCCAACTGATAGGAAACTGATTCTTTGTGATCACTTTTTTAGCTGGGATGACTGGTTCATGCTCATGACGAAGCCATGGCACTCGGACTTTGATGCCTCTACAGAGACTTTCTCCAAGGTTCCCACCTGGGTGAGGCTTCCCAACCTTTCTCTTCACTTTTGGGTTGATTCTCTATTTGAGGCAGTGGGGGAGGCTCTTGGGGATTTTCTAATGGCAGATGAGGAATTTGATGATATTCTTCATTCCACATATGTTAGGATTCTGGTTGATTTGGATTCTTCTAAGGGTCTCCCGGAAAAGATAAAGCTACAACATCCTAAAGGTTCCTGGATTCAATCCTTGGATTATGAAGGTCTCCCCTTCAGATGCAGAAGATGTTTTAAAACTGGTCACTTAGCGGATCAGTGTGGATTGGAAAAGGTTAAAAAACTTGCTTTTTGGTGGAAGGGAGCCTCCTTCCATCATTACTCTATTGCGAGGGCCTCGACTTCTCAAAGCTTTTCTCAAGTTGTTTCTTCTTCTCAGGAGACTTCTGAGGCCCCTGTGCCTCTTGGTTCTGCTGCTAGCTCTCCCCCGGGTGATGTATCCATCCCTAGATCTTTGATTAGTTCAGATTTAGCTTTCCGGGCCTCTGTTGCTTGTGAGGCATCTGCTCCTCCTACTGACAATGCTTCGCTGGATCACGCTGGAACGATTGCTATAGATCCATCTCTCAATTCAGCCTCTCTAGAAACTTGTGGCCCTATCCTGGGACAATCTCTTGATTCTCCATTTTTGGGCGCCTCGGTTCTTGCTTCGATATCTTGGCAGGATTTGGCTAAGAAAGCAGAAGACGGGTGGACTTTTGTTAAAGGAAAAAAGAGATCTAAACATCTACCCTCTTTCGACATGTCCCTTCGTTCCCAGAAGGGGAAGAAATAATCTATCCCTGCGGCCGGCAGGATTTTTCTTTGCTGTCCGCTGGTAGTTTCAAGGCTACTGATCTTAAATTGTATTATCTTTTTCACAATGGCTTCTTTAGTCAAGGTCCCAGTTTCCTTCTTCTGGTACCATTTTTTCTCCAAGCTGTCGGAGTCTGTTGTAAAACCCTCATTGTGGTCTCGATTTGTTCCTTTTTAGAGTGTTGCTTTGAAAATCTTATTTGACCAAAATGTACAGGGTTTCAGGGCCCCTTCAAAACATGTTTTCCTCTAATAAAAAACAAATCTAAGAGCAACACATTACCATACAATATCTTGAAGGATGGCAGGACAATAGAATCCAACATTTCATGAAGGTATATGGGTATATTTTTGTTTACTTTCATTGTTGTGTTTTCATGAAGTGTTCCATTGATACGATGTTGGTTAACTTTGTGAATCTAGGGTTTGTGGTTAAGCTTGATTAGGTTTACAATTAGGTAGTCAATTTCCATCATAATCAACTGACAACCACTTTGTTAACCAAAAATATTGATTGTGTGTTTTATATCTCATAATTGACTTTTTATTATACAATATATGTTTTGAGCTTCCTTTCTTAAATATTTCTATTATCTTATGTCTCATCCTTGCTTTGCCCATTTGATCATGCTGTGTGTTTTGTGAGCTTCATATTATTGTGTCTTTCATTCTCATTTCTCCTTTTATATTATGTCTAATGTCTTGTTAAACATTTTCCATGCATGTCATGTTGTCCCTAATTATGGGAATCCTATTTATGATAGTTGTTGTGCATCGATGATGTTCTAATCATATTTATAATGTGAAGTGTATGCTTATTTTATTTATATCTTCTATTATCATGCTTACATAACATGTTACACTTTAATGAAATTTTACATTCTATTCTTTTTTCTCTTGTCTTGCTCTCTTCTTCTTGATGATGGATCATGGAGTTTGATCTAAAACATCAAGGAAAACTAACAAGTTGATGCCAAAAATTTTACATGTTCACTTTAATGCTTACAAATTATGAGATCATGCATTTCTTATCCTTATATGATTATTTCATGATTACATGTCTTCATGTTATGATATTGACGCTTATCAAGATTACACTTCCCATTTCCTATTGTTTGTTTCCTTTATTGTAGTTAATATTGGGGGCACTTATTTCCCCCTCCACTTTTTTTCATAATTTATCTTACATTTACGTATCTCCCATAACATTTCCTATCACTTGTTTTTTGTCTTCATTCAAGGACACTTCACGTCCTCTTTTGTTATTTTTTCACATTCACATATTTTCATGTTGTTACATGTTTATAACAAAATGGTATCTTTACATTTTTACATGCTTATGTGGTCTTATATAAACTTATATTCCTCTCATATCCCCCAATTCCTTATATCCATTGTATGTAACTTAAATAAGGTCATTGGCATTTCTTTGATGAGTATGCTTGTAGTCACTAACTCATGGTCATGATGATTACTTTTGTTCTATGAAAAACTATATTCTTATTATTGTTGCAAGTGAAATCATAATATTCTTTTTCTCTAGGTGAAATCACATTACTTCTTATGCTTCAAGCATTATCATAATTTTGTTCCAAGTTGATTCCCTTATCCTTTTTACTTCTACTTTTTAATTGTTGGCATTTTAAGCAATTGCAATTAATTTCTATATTAAATTCTTAACAAACGTTGCCAGTTGAAAAAAAAATATTTTGCATGTTTCAAGATTGTAGCATTGAATGCATCTTTACATTTTACTTTGTATTGACTACTTGTTTTAGTTAGACATGCATCTTCACAATAGTTTGTATATAGCTCAAAGAAGAGGCAATCTGTAATAGTGAAATAACTTATATCTTGCTTGCACATTTTTCCTTCATTTGGGGCCCATATTGACAATATTATCTTTGCTAAAATTACTTGTGTACAGTTGTCGTATTCTAGTATCTAAGTTGGTAAATAACGAGTCCTACTAGAATCCATCTACACACATCCCTCGGGACAGTCTTGATTCTCAATTTATTCATCCAATATCCTAAAATGTGTTAATTCATATGCTAGGGTGTTGTATAAAAAGACAAATATTAAATTTATTTTAATTATCACTAAGGAGTGTCATCAAGTATTAGATTTGCATCATCTTACTTTATCATACTACACATTAATATATGTTTGTTTTCTATATTTGATCATTTGTGAACTATTAAATCAATAATAGTGGTTTAACCAAAGGAAATGTCTTTCCTAACAAACTATAAATTGTTTAATATTAGAATCTACATAACAAGTTGAACAAGTTAAAGAAATCAATTTTTATCCAAATCATACATGTGTGCAGGTTTCAAATTTGCAAACAAAATTCAGATTCGGCAAGCATAACAAGCAATTTTGCATACATGAATTTGAACCAAAATAATAGGCAAAGAAATTTTTTATATATAAGCAATCATCTAACATCTTCCAAATTTCTAACACTACCCAATATATTAGCGACATTTCATAGAGAATCTTTATTAGACTTGGAATTATCATTTTCATATTTTTTAATCGAGACATTTAAATAACATTATCAATCCCAATTCATTTATCTTCAAAATTAATTAATTAATTAATTACAAAAGGTGAGGTTGTACTTCTTTTCCTTTTCAATGGTATACATGAGTTCACCTATAAATATGTATCTTTATGATTCACTCTCTAAAAGTTCTTCCCATTCTAAAATTTGTTTTAATTAATCAATGTGAGACTTACAAGGGGATGCTTTGGAAATATTACCCTGAATAAATGTACAATTTTGGTTTTTGATCCCCTCACACCATAGCCATCTTATGTTATCACTCTATCTCACAATCCATCTCTCTCCCTATCTTTCCATCGCTTCCTCTCTATCTCCCTCTCTATGTCTTTATCTCTCCCTCTATTTGCATCCCTTCCTCTTAACTTCCTCTCTCCCCCTTTCATCTCTACTTCTTATCTTCCTCTCTCCCCTCTATCTTTAAACATGTCTCTGTCATTCTCCCTCTCCCTAGACCAATATAACTATATATCTATCTCTCTAGTGCTAACTTTCAATATTTCTTCTTCAATATCTCCTTTATCTCTTCTACTTATCTCTCTGTCTGCTTTACCCCAATATCTATTCCCCTCTTTACCTCTCTTACCCCCATATCTATCCCCCTCTTTACCTCTTATTATATATCAAATCTTATCTCGTATCTTTACCTTTCTATCTGTACATGTCTCTCTCCTAAGCTCTATATATTTCTCTTCCATCTTTGTCTATCCCTATCTCATCCCTCTTTATGTCTCCCTCTCCTCTCCATATACCTATCCTTCTCTATCTCTATCCCAAGTATCTCTAACTTGTTATCCCTCTCATTCTTCCTCTAAGTCTCCATCTCTCTATCTTTCCTTGTTGCAAACATAACAATAATCCTTTCGGTAATAGATCTCAATCATCCAATCTTCAGTCAAAGGTTTTGATTCAATAACTTTTGGATAAGCTCTTTATATTTATCTTCCATCTCTATCTATCCCTCTTCATCTCTCTCTCTTCTCTCCATATACCTCTCCTCTATCTCTACCCAAGTATCTCTAACTCCTTACCCCTTTCTCATTCTTCCTCTATCTCTCCCTCTCTCTCCCTCTTTCCTTATTGCAAACATAACAATAATCCTTTGGTAATGGATCTTGTTTATCCAATCTTGATTCAAAGGTTTTGATTCAATAATATTTGGACCCTTGTGAGTGGACACATATAGTTGATTTGGGACATTTGTTGCACAAATATCATTTTTTAAGTGGTCTACCAATTAACCTCATATCCTATATAGACATCTGCAAAAAATAAACCAATTTCTTCCTACTTAACCTCTTTTTCTACACAAGCATGTACAACAAATAAACCAATTTTTCCCTAATTTATCTTTCACACTTCTTCATTGTACCCATTGCACACCAATAATTGGAGTGCAATGGATTGGAGATCTCCCCACGGTAATTTGGAGCAGCTCCTCTTGCCTATTTAGGATGATCACACTTAACCTTATCCTTTCGTGTCTGAGAGAGGGAAAGCATTTTTGACATCTTGAGTTCCTGTATTCTTCCAGGGATGGTAGCTTGGTAGCTTCGGTTATCTGGAAATACTTTTGCTATAGACCGCTTTATTGTTTATTTAATATAATTTTATCCTTTTGCCCAAAAAAAGATTATAATATATAAGACCAAATGATTTTTAACTATTAACTACGGGGCAAGCTACAGTCCAGAGTATGAAATTACACCTCAATTTAGAAACTCGGTGTGTCAGTTTTAACTAATTATGGGTGCCTTAACATATGAATACCTATCAGCACGTACATTGCACTTTCAGATATAATAGCTAGTTTCAAAGACAACAATGCTAAGGATAAAAATTGCCACAGTTTTTGCATAGTGTCCTGTTCACAAAATCTTCCCCATAAAAGCAAAACCAAAATCTAATCCAGGCATTCGCCAAGAAACCCTGTGATTAAACCATAGACTTTAACTCGAGCCAAAATAAACTTTAAAGCAGAACGACAAATTGCCAAAATAGACTGGATTGCTCTCACTAAGTAGTATCTACGACCGGTATAATTGAATTGAGCGTTGCTCATGGCATATACTGGTACAAGAAAGAAACAGAATAGGACCACTGCCATTTATCGAGGGTAAATTGACTCCTAATTGGCTTGCAGCTGTAAGAAGGCGAAAACATAATTATGCCTGTCTGTTAGGCACAAATGCCAGACATGGGCGTCTGACCGAGTGAGCTTATAAGTAGCTCAAATTTCAATCACATCATCGTAGCTGCCTCGAAGATGCAAGCACCAAAAATGGACGCAGAGTAAACTTTACAAGCAGGTCAAGTTTCAACCAGAATAGAAAATGCTGAATCCCATGGAAATACACTTCTCACATAACAGATCAATGTAATCACTTGTACCAGAAAACAAGTTGAGTTCTCATGAATCCAAGGCCCAAAAAATGATTGTGACTGCCAACTATAAATACAAACAGAAATTAAGGAAATTATGACAGTGGCTGCCTGCTAGACACAAAAACCGAAGATGATCATTGACATGCTTTTTAACTTATAAGCAGCCTAAATTCCAAATGGAAAAGAAAAAGTTGCCTCCCATTAAAACATCAGCTAAGCACATTTATCATAAAACAATCAACGCCTCTTTTAACAGAAAATAGCTTGCATGAAAGCTTTAATCAATCCAATTAAACAATTAGAAAGATAGTTCAATTTTCAATCAGAAATGCACAAAATTGGATCCCATGAAAATACAAACTAAAACGTTTTAACAGAAATAGCTAAAATTTCAGATGTACAATTTAAGAACCACTAAACAAAACCAGAATATCTGTTACAAAATCCTTCACCTACTCAAAACTGCACAGATACTTAGTAGCAATTAAATGATTTCAGCTCTAAGCAAAATTGATTCCTAAGCCCAATTTAGAACTTGCATACATTGATTTTTACACTACATCAGAGACGATGAGGTTAAATTCATGAACCCATCAACTAGACACATTTATCATAAATATATTAATATCAGAATTTTAACAGAAAATAAATACATTTTCACAAATCCAATTTAGAGATGGTGAAAGCCAATCACATAAACAAAATATCAATTAACCCTGAACCCATCTCATCTCTAAACCTAGTTCACAGGTATTAATCTAAGTTGCCTGTTTGGGTGCGGGTGCAAATTTTTTTGGGGGGTTTTGGATGCATTTGGATGCATGTATGTGTATATATGTGTGTGCGCGCGCATGCAAAGAAATGCAAGAAATATACAAAATTAAATCATTTGATAGTTTGATACTTCATCATTGACAATTTGATACAATCATAAACATCAAATATAAATGAAAGCATTTAACATATAATGTTGGTTATTGGAGTGTATCAGTATGTTGAAGGATCAAATTTTCTGCGTATTTTTTAAATATGGATCACCTTTCCGCGTTAAAACTCAACTAGCTCTCTCGAGAACCAACAGAAGTAGAAATTCAACAGGAATCAAATCTAACTTTTAAAATAATGAACCCTCAAATTTTCATAATTTCAAGGTATACCCAGTTCCGTAGATCACTGATCTTTGGTTATTGGGAATGCATGTTTTGTTCAACTAGAAGCATTTATATATGACACCCAATCAATTGATCAATCTTGCCAGAAGTAAGATTGGTCGCACTGTGAAAGCTTGCAAATATGCTGCTTCTCCAGGATAACATAATTATGTTCAAGATGAAGATGTTTCTTGGATAGGGATGTTGTGAATATATAGGCTAATTAGCTTGAATAAGTAAGAGTAAATGTGGCTTACGAAAGATGAGGGGACTGTCTAGTACTGAAGGCTGCAGGCTAAATTTTCATTCTTTTGCTTGGATATGGCTATAACCTCAGCCATTATCTCATAAAAAATTGTGCAAGCAAGGTGTGTTTTTTTGCTTTTTAACATCAATATTGACGTTGTTGTGCCTGGAGGCTTCCGGATGCATGTGGGATGTGTTACGGAGCGCATTCGCCTCCGCATACTCCTCCCAGCGCATCTCCTTCGGCATCCAGGCCTCCAGGGAGCGCATCGGTAACTAAGGTATTAATATAAGAACTAAGTCAGAAACTACGATTATTACAAGTAAATTAACAAAGAAGGAAGAAAATAAAAAGAACTTAAGTCCTATGTCCCAACCAGGCACATATGTCATAAAACAGATCAATCTATTCATTTAAAGTTTAAACACATAAAATGATAGAATCTCATTAATCTAGTTTAATGATTGGTGAGTGCCAATTGCATAAATAAAATCTAAATCCCTGCTGCAAAATTCTTATCCAACTCAGACAATTTCAAAAACCAGCATATAATGTAAAAAAGAGATGAACTCCTTTCGGCCCTAGATTAATTCAATTCATCACTACCCTAGTTAACCCAAAACCAATTCAGGGGAAATCGTCTTAGGCCTCGGCTTTCTGATAGACATAAGTCAAACCACATTTGCCACAGTAATGCCTGTCAAAGTGATTTGCCATGAAAGTCCCAGCTCCACACTCCTGATTAGGGCATTCCTTTCTGAGCCTCTGCACCTTCCCAGAGTCATCCACCTTGTAATACTGCAAAACAGCCAACTTGACCTTCTTCTTCTTGTGCTTAATCTTCTTGGGTTTAGTATAGGTCTTCTTCTTTCTCTTCTTCGCACCTCCTCTGAGACGAAGGACCAAATGAAGGGTGGACTCCTTCTGGATATTGTAATCTGCAAGGGTTCTGCCATCCTCCAGCTGCTTCCCAGCAAAGATTAGCCTCTGTTGGTCAGGAGGAATACCCTCCTTATCCTGAATCTTCGCCTTCACATTGTCGATTGTATCAGAGGATTCTACCTCTAGGGTTATTGTTTTGCCAGTCACTGATATGCATACATACCAAACCCTACATTAAAACACTAAGGGTAGAATATCCAAATAGAAACACATCATGAAAGGAAGAATAATTGAACATGTGTGCAATGAAAATGCATTTATCTATCTGCAGAAGAAAGGAAAACAAATGGGTGCTGAAGCTATGGCACAAAAAAGAATGAATAGAGATTGAATACATGTTAAGTAGGAGGAAATGAGACTGTTTACATGTTTTCACGAATATCTGCATCTTGAACACGTCGCCCTGCTCCAGACACCTGCGGCTGCTGAAAAATCCTTCCCTACATCCGGAAACTTTAAAAACCCTTGAAACCCTAATCGCAAGGTCCTATGCAGCTGCTTAAGTGGTCTCATGGAGAGGGCTTTAAGAATTATTTGAATGGAGTAGGGGATCGTGATGATAAGTTCGTTAGATCATGGTTTTATGTTTAGATAAATAAGGGGGGCTACTAATATTTTCATGGTGGTATAATTCTCTTTTATGTAAAATACAATTAAAAGTTTTAGAAGATTGTATTGTGAAGGTTGATCAATAAATTTAAGTGCTTATCTTATGATTTTTATATTCTTTTAGATATTTAATTAAAAATAATAGAATTTAAATAATAATAATAATAACTTAATGTATCTAATAAATATTTTTTATGGAAGAGAATTATGTTTCAAATCAAAAATAATTTGAAATGATAAGGACGTCATTAGGGTGGACCATGGAGAATCATTTGAAACATGATGTACAAGAATCTCACACAATTGAATCTAGAAACACAATTGAATCAGCATGGATTGTGGAAATTTAATGTCTTTGAATAATATAATTTTTATTTTAAATGTCATTAAAGGTACGACAAACATAGAAGCCTATAGGTAGAGGAAATTTTTTCACCTCCTTGCTATAAGTGTGTACTCGTAAATGTGGGGTACACATTTAAGAAAAACATTCATTTTAATCCTATAGTTGTATTTTTAATTCCACAAGATTGGTGCAAAATAATAATCAACTATTCACAAGACTGCAGATTTGTAGTAGCTTTGAAAAACAAATCATGGGGAGTACATATGCCCTTTTTGTGAAGCCACAAGACATGGACCCAAGGAAAATGAGCCAAAGGGGTCCTTGAATTTGAATAAGTAGAGACCACCAAAGGTTGTGCGAGTTAAAAGATAATCTAGATCTTGAAATCCAAAATTAGCTGCCAAAGCCTAGGCTTGACAACTTCCCTAGAATGTTAGATATTTTTTGCAATAACAATGTCCTTGATATGATTTGTGTCTTTTATTATCAAAAGGGTTTGAGAACCAATCCCAATCCAAGTAGGTTAGTTTCCCGTTAAACTAGAGAAAATGCAATCCCTGAGGAAAATTATTCAAGCTTTAACTCTAGAAATGGTACAAACAATCCATTTAACATAAGGAGCTAACTCTTGTCACTTAGTAGAAAGAAGCCCAAGGCAACCTAAGTCCCATGAGAGACAAAAAAATTCCTAAGTAACAAGGTGAAAGCCCTTATTGTATTCCAAGGAAACCCAAAAAAATTAGCAAGAAGTTTCTCCAACTTTGGAGGCTCCCAACAAGAGAAATAATACACATGAGTGGACGTGGAAATTTTTAAGCATACATAAAATTTAACAGAAAATGAAAGTGGCTTGGTGATCAAATAAGAGATATTTTCCTCAATTTTGATGACGACCGCATTCCAATCTAGTCAACTAGAGAAGCCTAAAATGAATGAATGATTTTAATGACGTCCACGAGGCCAAGCAACCTAAGGGACCAGAGGAACTCACACACCTAAACAATTTCCATATTCCTTTCCAGTTATGATCTTCTCTTATGAATCTTGACCAGTAAACCCGCAATTTGGTTGACCTTATCTTCTTCAAATAAACTGTTCATGTTGTCCACTTTCAAGATGGCTTAATAATTAGTACGAATATCATCATAGGTAGTGCATTCCATGAGAAAGTGTCATTCTGTCTCAATTGCGTCCGCCCCACAAAACATACAAGTTCTCTCCTCCCAAGCCTCTTTGGGCCTCTTCCATTTGCTCATCTCGCACTTGAGATGATGTGATCCCATCCTCAATTGTGTCATTAACAGCCTTGCTTTCCCTTTAATAGCAACCCCTAAATATGTTTTCTCACCATGTTCCTCAGTTGAGTTGAACACTTGCATGTAGTAAGTCTTTTTATGACCAATGTTATTAGTCCACATGACACTTTAAAACTTCTCTATGACAAGCTTTTTTATGTCCACATTTATATTAGGACACTCATGTAGCTTAATATTCTATTTATCCAACCATTTATTATTTTGCTTCATCCATGTTTTCTTTCTACAAATAAGATTCTTGTCCTACCAACAAATACCAAAAGGAAACGGAAATACCAACAAATCAAAAGGTTTCCCCATGACCAATCTATTACTAGCCATAGTTGAGAAGCCAAGGAGGTATGAGAAGAATGGATTGACAATAATGTATGTTCCTATACAAACCGCCCAATTTCTGACAGTGCAAAGAGCATGCCTCAAGCTTTCTTTTATTTCTAAGTTAGACAAGAGATCCTATGTTTAACGATGATGGTGCTTTTTATTTTGGTGTTGTGGGTTCTTTCTTTTTGTGAGACGTGTGCCACATCCACTGATGATTTAAAGAAAAAGGGAAAGAGGATCTCGCGAAGAGGTCTGCCATTGCAACACGTGTCATTATGGAGTTAGAGGTGAAAGTCATCATCGTTCACTCAACAAATGTCATGGCATAAAGATGGTTGGTTAGTCATTATCCATGTGTTCATTGGATCTGCTCCGTGTATTGTCGATGTGCCTAGCAATGACAATTCCTACAGTTGAATGTTAGGAATAAGGTGTCTCAACCTTGGATAATTTCTATTCTTATTATTTGTTTTGTAATATGTATTTCTTGCAAATAATGTAATTAAGTGTGAGTGTACATGTCTAGTTGGCATGTTGATGTGTCACTCCACTTGATGTGTCAGCATCTTGAATTGTGTGTAAGGAGATCATGGTTGAAACGGTTATGACGGATTCCTATGACACGTAAGAGCTATGTCTGGAAGATTAGACATGTGGCAACTGATGAAGTTGAGTACTGTACACTCTTCCCCAATCGTGGGAAAAAAAATTCCAGGTTCCTAATTTTCTCAGAGAATGGTAAAACCCTAATATAGCTATCTTTGGAAGTTGCCCTAAAAAGGGAAGTGCAGGATATAAGCATTTTTTAGGGTTGTGAAGATAGGAGAAGTTTTGTGTATTGTTGGAACATTTTTATGTTGCCGCGATTTGTCTTCAAGAGTTGGAAATCTTCTGAAAGAGCTTGCATTGCAAGTGTATTGCAAACTGTAATAGTTTTGATTAATACATTGTGCAGGTTTTGGAGTGTTGGGGTTTTTACTGAAAGGTTTCCCCAGGGTAAATCATTGTGTCATTCTCTATTTTCTGTATGCATGGTATATGGCTGCAATATCATTGTTAAAGTAGTTAACGAATCTGAAATTGTAAGGATTTAAAAGAATTTGCACAATACTTTCCTTTAGAGATTAGTGTAGGAAGCTGTTTTCGCACCTGATTTCCTTACATTGAATTTATCATGATCAGTCTTTATGCATACTTTTGGAGCGTGTGTAAGGATATGGGGAATATACTTCTAGTAGAGAATTTTCTATGAAGGGGGAAGCTAGTTATGTTTTATGTGTTTGATCATGTAGAAACTAATACTTTGTTTTTCAAAGAAATACTATTGGTTTTCAGTATTTTATTAAAGATATATGTTCATACTTTATTTCTATGAAAGTTAATGTCAATTTGAAAAGTCGATTGTGCTCCAAGGAGCCTTTTAGTTTTGAAAAGATGTTGAATATAATGAAAGTCTATGTTATTTGAGTAGAAATTATCTTTGTTAGACTCTTATAATTATGTTTGTGAAGTTCTCTTTGATTTGCATCATGTTGCACACTCTTCTAGTTGAGGATAAATAAGTATACGAAGTTATATCATGTTTGTAGTTGTGTTGAGAATAAATAGATAAATGGGAATGCTAAGGAATGTATGCATTGTCTTTGTAGCTTATGTGGATACACCCATGAAATGATTTGAAATCTATAGCCTATGTCATGGATTTGACTATTTCATTCTCATTTTGATAATGAAGGGATTGTGGCATATTATGCTCAATTATGGGATGGTCTTTATATTCTAGTCTATGTGGTTGAGTCTGGTTTATTATAAAAGCGACCTTGAGTTATTTGTGAAACGCTCTAGCACATTGCCTTAATTTAGTTTCAATTCAATATTATTTTCTCTTTCCAAATCCCCATATTCATGAAAAGTCAACTTATCAACCCTAGAAGCTATTTCAAATGGTAGCATCTCGATCCTACACCATTTGAACTTCTCTTAATATTTGTTAGCTTTTCTAGATTGCAAGATTCAGGATCACTAGTTCTTTTTTTTGGCACACGCGATGGGACCAAACCAACCCATAAGCTTGAAAATAAAATACATGCATGAGCCATAGGTCTGTCACAATATCCCAAATGGCTCAATATTTGGGGTTACTAACCCCTCCCCTAGTAACCGTAACTAAATCTATAAGTAAAGCCTTTACATCAAGTGTATCAACACCACCACCCCCCCCCCCCACAACAACAACAATGAAAAATCATAATTTCGTCACCTAGGATAGTAGAAGTCCTCTTGTTCCACTAGTTGTTGGTGTGAATTGGGATGCAATTCCTGCTAGTGCCCTGAATGCTTTACCCAATTTTATCAGAGAGGATGAGAAAACCCCTACTGACATATGAAAGATGTGGCAATACTTGTATTGTGCACCACATCACCCAACAAAATGTAGCCCTAAGAATTCTAGTTGCATCTTTTAAGAGGAGATCTTTGCAATAGTATAGATCTTTACCACAAAATGCCATAGGTACTTCGGATGACCTTGGTAACTTTTTTTATAGTTGTTTTTGTGAAAAGGGTGAAATTACATCATTTCTTCAGCAACTAATCAACATTTAAAGATACCCTCAAGAGGTCATCATTGACTTTAATAGCAGGTTCCACAAAATGGTCTTCAAGAGCATTCACTTACAAATTTTGGAAAGGAATGGTTAAGGCTTGAAATTTGACCTTATGATAATTACCTAGAGTTGTATGAAAAAATTAGGAGGAAAAAAACCTCCAAATAGAACCTCATAGTTGATATATTTAGAGAAGGCAATGAACAAACCAAATTGAGGGGCTAAAATTACATGATTTTTGAATGGTGAGGATTAGAGGTTTTCACACATGTAAAAAGACCATTCCTCTCACACATGTTAAAATTTTATAAAATAAAGGATTACGACATGTGAATACTCTCATACATATGTGAAAATCACATAGAGATGTGAACGAATGAATAATTTTAATGATGTCCATGAGACTAATTAGTCCAAGGGATCGAGGGATCACAACCTTAAACTATCTTCATATTCCTTTCAATGTTTGATCTCTTACAATTAATCTTGACTAGAAAGCTAGTAGTTTGGTTGATCTTGTCTTCATCAAATAAATTATGCATGTCCTCATCCTTCAAGATGATTTTGTACTAAGCATGAATATCCTCATACATTGTACATTCTATAAGAAAGTGTCATTCTATCTCTATTGCACCCATATTATAGAATATGCAAGTTCTCTCTTCTCATACTTATTTGGGCCTCTTCCACCTACCCATTTCACACCTAAGATGATGTGAACCTATCCTCAATTATGTAACTAACAACCTTGCTTTTCCCTTAATAACTGCCCCTAAATAAAAATTTTCCCATGTTCACATGTTGGGTTAAACTCTTTGATGTAATAATCTTTTTTTTTATCGGTGTGATTAGTATGCATGGCAGCCCTAAATTTTTCTATTACATTTTTTTTATTTCCTCATTGGTATTAGGGCACTCATGTAGCTTGATGTTCCACTTTCTCAACCATTTTTTATTTTGGTTCATCCAAGTTTTCTTCCAATGGTCAAGATCCTCCTCCATCACAATTTTGGGCCAATGTTGGTTATCCATGTTTTCAACCTTCTTTAAACAATTTATTAATCAGGCAATCCCTATCGACTCCAATGGAAAAGTACCTATTTCTACTAAAAGGATTTCACATGGTACCTTTGAGATTACATGTAATCATGTGATTTTGAATTCTTTCTATCTCCATTTGCAGTTTGGTGTGTGGCCTCCCCAAGCTTCATAACCATAGAGAACAACCAGCGTAACTAGCAAAGCGAAAAGAGTTTTCTTGGTTTTCTAGTTCCAAAGTTCATATTTTCTGCACCTATTTTGGAGTAGGTATGAGGCTTTCCATTTTCCCTATATCCTCTTCTCCCTACAAGTCTCCCAATTGAGCTTATAGTGGAAGGCAAACCCAAGATTTTTGTATTTTTTATATTTTCAATGGGTTATCTTCAAAAAGGAAGGTAATTTGTTTCTCTTTCCTCTTTAGAGAGAAAATCATGATTTTGTTTTTGGTAATGTTCACCTATATCCCTACCTCTTGACAGAAGTGGTCTAGGGCCCTTAGATGGCCTCTTAATCCATGAGCTATTTTGTATATTAGGATAAGATTGTCAGCCTGTAAAAGTAGCTTTTCCACATACCCTTCCATTTGGACACCTTCTCCCTCTATTTTATTTAACCAAGTTTCCAACTTATCAATGTATAAACCAAACAAAGTGAGGGATAAAGGACATCATAATTTAAAGCCAATATCAGTAGAAAAACATTCAAATATTCCTTCAGTAGTTTTGATTTTAGCTCTAATTCTCTCATGAAATCTATGTATTATAGCTCTAAACACATCAAGGATACCCAATTCTACCATTGTTTCATAATTTGTCTATAGGTGCCATGTCAAAGACTTTCTTAAAGTCCACAAAATGGAAATAACCTTCTTCCACCTAATTGTCTCATATTTTCTCTATCAAATGTCAAAGGGTTGTGAAATGATCAATGATAGAATGTTTAGGCCTAAAACCCGCATTCCCTTTTGCTCTTTTCCTTCACCTTTTCCTCAACTATTGACTATGTGTTCCACCATGGTACCAAAAAAAAATTCAAGAAGGGGGTTGACCATGTAAATTGCAGTTAGATGGGTTATTGATGTCCCCACTTTTAAAGAGGCAATGATCACAATAGTTGTCCACTCTATTGGGAAACCATCTCGAATGACACTATTGAAGATTCATTTTATGTGAGGGGCAAGGAGCTCAACTACCCATTTTAAAAATTCAACTAGAAGCTCATCTATGTCCTTAGCCTTACCACTTGTTAAATTGTTTATTCCTTGTTTGATATCATCCACCATGAAGAGTTTCACCAATGTGTTCACTATGGGAGGGAATTTTTTCTTGTGTATCTACTCGTAAGGTAGCCTTGCATATTCTAACCATTAAAAATCAACAATATTGTTCTCAATTTGTTTTCTCCTTTGTTTTAGTTCCTTCCAAAAAATATTTAGGATTGTATTTTCCAATAGATATTAACTCCTTCCTTCTTGCATTTATATATTCTTCTTTTTTTCGTATCAATTTTGCATATTTCTTCTTATTTTATTTGCTCGATTCTATTCCTTTTATAGATATCTTGGTTGCCTTACATTCTTCATCATACCATGAATTTGTCAGAAAAATATTTGTATCCCTCTTGCTACTACAAGACCTTTTACATGCACTTTAAAGCATTGTGGATTATAGGTATCAATAAGCTACTATGAACATGACAACCCTCTTCATTGGTCCTTTCATCTGCCAAGGTATTATTTATTTCATGAAATTGTTTCTTAAGAACAACACTGAAGATGTCCATGTTTTCCTGATTTATGAAGATTTTGCCTTTGGTATCTACTTTATTTTGCATGTGATGATCTTATTTATTGAGTGGGCTAATTGGAGCAAAGTCCAACTTAACAAAAAGAGGCATGTGACCAAATTTCATCTCTATAGGGCATTCACCAATGTCAAACTCCAATACTCTAGAGATAAGATTTTGAAAGCAAATTATGTAGTCTACCACACTTTGGTCATTACATGTTTTGCATGTGATATTCTCTAATGTTGGTCAACCTCTCATGTCATTGCAAATAACCATGTCAAACAAACTACACAACCCCAACAATTATGTCCCAAAGAGTGAGATACTCTTATTACCATCTTGTGAAGCTCTTTCCCAAGATTGACCACGACCTTTCAGTTATTTTTCATTTATCACTACTACTCAGTCGTAAAGATTGATCATTTGTTGTCATTGCATTGAAGTTGCTCATTAATATTATTTCTCCTAAGGTGTTGAATATAGAGAGATCTTTTTTTAATGAGGCATATGAGTCTTCATTGTCTAAATTCCTTATTTTGTAGAGCTTTGAGATTTTTGGAATGAAGAAGCAAGCATCTAACCTAAAAATTATCTCATTAACTATTATTTGTAGTCAAAAGTATTGTTTATTTAGGTCCTCTTTTTCACCTTTTACAATTCCACACTTCTTATTTGTGACCACTGTGAATCCACTGTGTTCTTTATCTGTCTCATTCCCTTTGTCCCAAACTGAAATTCTCTTGTAACCTTTGAAATCCATAACTTTGTAACCATCATGCTCATGTGTTTCAAAAAGAATGATAATATTTCTCCTCTTTACTATGGGCCTTGCCCCAAGACCTCTTCTTCATAGATAACATTTGCAGCTCCAACTCACTACACTTAAGCAATTGTGTAGAGGTCCTATTTCCTATTTCTTATTTGAGAAACACTCAGTAATTTGATCTTTTCCCATTCTTCAACCATGTCTATTTTCCCTAATTTCTTGTTGTTATTATTTTTTCCCACTCCTTCCTTTATTCCTCATGTTGAGAAAAACTCAAATCCTTGTCTAAGTATTTAAACTGTGTACCTCTAAGTAGCCCTCTATTTATAAGGATCATCTCTCTATCCTCTAAATTTCTCAAGATAGCTCTTACATGTATATCTCTTCCTCCATCTATCATCTTACCAATCCTATTTGCTTGTTTAATACCCCCTATCCACTCCAACTTATCTTTAAGAAAGTCCCTTGTTAGAATGTTGATTCTCTCTTTTTCACCAAAATCTATCAATACTTTGATAATGATATTTGAAGCCTTGCCTCGCTTGTCTTGTTCTTCCCTTATTTGTATTTTGATTTGTTTCTCAATGATTCATTTTTGTTTGTTTACTAATCCATTTTGGCCAAGATTTGGCATCTTATATTCATTCTCTTAGTTGAGATTCTTTAAATTTCATTTTAGCTGAGCTAATTGAATTTTATTTATTTTTGTTGTGTCATCTTCTTTTATCAATTCCGATCCCTTATACCCAATTAATCTCCATTGTTTTGTTTCTTGTTTCATGGCATATGATTCGTGTTGTCCTATTTTCATTTTTCTCTACATGCTTGAGATTTGTTCTTTAAGAGTTTTATTTTCTCTTACTATTTTGCTTTCTAACTCCATGGCCTCATAAATTTTGTTTTATTCTTCCCACTTCTTTGTTTTTAAGGTCTTGAGCCTCTTTTTCATGTCCATGAGCTCTTTCATGTATAGCTTAGAAGATCACAATTTTGGTGTTGATGTTGGGCTATAAATATTTTTATTGTCTTGTTTATCTTCATTGATGTCTTCTTTGCTTGTTGTGACTACTTTTGCTTTGCTCAAATTTGATTTGAGGTTCTTATTAGTTTATATCTATTCATGTAACCCTTTATTTTTGTTATCTTTCGGCATTGTTTGCTCCACACTAGATTGGCAAGCTTTGCCACAAATACCATTTACTTTCACTACTACATTTGACCTTATTTTTCTACCAAAATTTTTGACCATCAATTAAAAAGGTTTAGGTTGGTCGGATTATAGAATGAAAACTTCCTTTTTTTTAATCCATGCCCGTGTTGTTCAAAATTTCAACCAATACCATGTAGGTCAAAATTTCAACCAACACGAGAATAACTTTAAAAAGAAAAAATATTTTGTATCTCATTTCATTGTTTAGTTTTAACTTGGAACGCACAAAGGAGCTAGAACCTATGATTGTTTGAACTGTTATTTGGTGAGAGTTTTAGGAGGACCACCTGCCTACGAGGATTGCCACTGTGATTTGGTGTAAAAGGAGGGCCATCTGTAAGGATTTTCTTACTCCGCATTTGTCTGGCATTATTTTATGCATCTATGCTATTGGTACTTGTTAATTGGTTACCTACTTAGGGCCCATGAGCAATGTGCCAGGGCATCATGTATTGGGTATTTGCTAGCACATTTTTTATCACTATTTATATACATTTGATTCAGAGATGAACTTGCAAAACCCTAAATTTATGAATCACCGCATCATGTTACATTGTAAATGTACTAGTGTTAGGTTTATGATTGCTACAGATCCTTCAATATTGATCATGTTCTTTGTATTTGTGTTGTCACAACGAACAAGTATGCAATACAGTGAACAAGTAGTGTTTGCTCATTTCTTTCGACACTCCTAGTGCTGATTACCAGTTAGCCCGCGAGTTTGCCATGGTGTCTATGCTATGTTTATTGCTATACTTGTGCCCTATTAATACTGTTGTGGTATCTTTCTTACTATCCCTTTCTCTGCTCATAAACAACCAAGGAGTTAGACTCCTCGCATCGTGGACCCTCTGTCTACTCACTGGTCTTACTCACCCAGAGCTTGTAAATTTTCCATCATTCTTATTTGTTGTTTACCATATGGCATTGTGTGATGGTTTTATGTATTAAACCCATTGTTGACATATGCGGCATTGTAGAGATCCTTCTTTACATATGTGCTTCCTGACTTAATTAAATTTGTGTGATATGAGTATGTCTCATGACTTAAAAGAATTCATACTTTATGTGCTACATATATTCAAGTATGCTCCATGTCTTGGGTGAATTCATGTGTATTCATGGATATACTTCACATCTTCAGAGAATTTATATGTTGCTCCATGTTTGAGTTGTGTTAGCATGATTACTTCATAGACGTGCATGCCTTATGTTTGAAGTGATTTGACAAGTATTCTTAGTATGAAATATTTATAACTATTTTAGAAGACGATTGAAACTTGTCTTATCCTTCACCAAGTCTTTACTATCGGATCATAATAAGGGACAAAACATATATGGTATATCAAGCGATGGGAAAAGTACTATAAATAGGTCTAGATATGATCATTTAATAGTTGCTTGAGGACAAGCAAATTTGGGAGGGGCAAACTATCATAAGCCATAATCGAGATAACATTAGGATGGGTTATAATCACTTTACTCATTGATTAATGGATAACATATCACTATTTTTTACCATTGAGTGTCCTTTATATAGAATATGTGGTCTCTAAGGCACCATTTATATTCAATTTATATGTTCTAAGGAGAGTAGAAATGAAGATAAGATCCAAGATCATGCAAAAAAAAGAACTAAAATGAACCTTATGATAATCAAGATTGATATACATGAGAGTGTGCTTCAAGTTCCAATTTCTTTCCACATCAATTTTTGTCTTGTTTGAGAAACCATACAACATAGGACCACCCTGTTGCTCATCAGTTGTTACCTAAAAATGAGTAAGTTTAATTACTATTCTAAGCCTACCACCTCCTAACTTAAAAATGACAATTTTTTATTACCATGCTTTCAAGCTTAACTTTTTCCAAACACCAAAAATTTCAAAAAAACATCAGCCAACTCGAGATATGAAAACTGTTGGAAATATAGATGCAGTAACTGAGAGGGGGGGTGAATCAATTAACCACAACAAATATTACCACTGATCCCTTAAATATCTTAACAAATTATTTACTGTGCCACTCGGTAAATATACAGAGAAATGCTGAAAACTTGATCCTTGAAGTGTGTAATAATTAAACTGTTCTTAAGCATTCATCACTGATTAACTTACATGAATAAAAAAAATAACATGAACACAAGAGACACCGGATTTACCATGGAAACCCAATATGGGAAAACCCACCAATGTAACTAGTTACTATTTTTCACTCTTCTGAAGTGATGCCCGGTTAAAAGCCAACCCGGTAAAAGGTTACAAAACACACTGTTAGGTGTGACCTTGTTAGAGGATTTAATCACCCTGCTAGGAGTGGCCTTGTAAGAGGTCTTGAAACAATTCAATAGAACTGTTACCTTGTTAGAGGATTTACAAAATGGTTGTTAAACCAACTCGGTTAAGAGATTTTGATATCACTGCTACAATTGCTAGAGAGTAACAATGAAATGACCTGCAACTGAATTGTTGAATATAGATCTCTGTTCTGTTTCACTAGATCCCTACTGATCAATTAAATCTTTGCTGCTCCTCAAGGATATCTGACCATCCTTCAAAATTCACACACACCTTTCTTCAAAATGATTTCTGCATGCTATATATTTTATTCACCACTTGACCTTCTATATATATATGTCATTTCATAATCATTTAGATTGTCAAGTCAGCACTAATAATTATTATAACAGTTGGCTGGGATAAACAAACTGTAATAACAAAATTCTTTGAAAGGGCCGACCTTGCTCGGTAAACATTAATCCTGAAAATATTTCCTTCGGTGACTGAGAGAACTCGGTAACCATGGTGAATTTTGCAACATCCTTTGGAGACCGAGAGAGCTCGGTAACCACTAATTTTCCTTTGATAACCAAGGAGGCTTGGTTAACACTGTTACCCTGTCATGTTTCCTTTAGACACCTGAGAGAACTCGATGACACTAAAAACTACCTAGCTGACCGAATGAGCTTGGTAGATACTGAGAACCGCTTAGCTAATTGACTGAACTCGGTAGATACTGAGAACCGCTTAGCTGACCGACTGAACTCGGTAGATACTGAGAACCGCTTAGTTGACCGACTAAACTCGGTAGATACTGAGAGCGATAATTGATATGACATTTGTGTGACATCAAAGACAACACATAGCTAATCCAACAATGTCCTTCAGATAATTGTATCCAACAATCTCCCTCTTTGGCATTGATGGCAACACAACATGTCATAGCACAATGAAATTTCACAGAGAAACCAAGAGTAAGAAACATATCCTTAGCTTCATTCTGATTCCCATCATCTTCAAACTTCTTTCTCTGACTGAGAACTCTCCCTCTTAACTTCTCAAATTATTCTTCTTAGAAATTTCTTGAAATGATAACAAACTCTCCCTCTTTGACAACACATGCCAAAGACAACTTACACAGTTTTGGTAAATATCAATGTACCTTATGTACTGATTCATATGAAATGATTCCCTGACTATACTGCATCAACTGATTGATCTTCAACATGTTCTGGTTGATGCATCACTAAAACTTTATTTAGTGAACCTCAGACAAGGGAGTGACCCCTAACTTGCCTCTTAGATACAAGAATGCATCCTTAGGTAGTGGTTTGGTGAAGATATCTACAATTTGTTCTTTTGTATGAATATATTCTAATCTGATTTCCTTGTCCTGCACCAATTCTCTGACAAAGTGATATTTAATTGCAATGTGCTTGGTTTTGGAATGCATTACTGGATTCTTTGAAATATTTATTGCACTTGTATTATCACAAAACATAACAACTGGTTCTTTGATCTCAACCTTCATGCCTTCCAAAAGCTGTTTAAACCATATAATATTAGAGCAGTTTACTGCTTTAGCAACATATTTTGCTTCTGTTGTGGATTGGGATGTACAGTTTTGCTTTTTACTAGTCCAAGATACTAACCACTTGTACTCTTTCTGTCATCAATGTTTCCTGCCCAATCAACATCAGTAAACACTTTTAAATCCAGATTGCCTCCAAATTTATACCACAAGCTATAATCTTTAGTTCCCCTTAAATACCTCAAGATTCTTTTGATTACCATCATGTGATTTTCTCTGGGTTTAGCCGAGAATCTTGCCACTATTCCAACTGCTAAGGCAATATCAGGCCTTGTGTGTACTACATACTGTAATTTTTCAATCATTGATCTGTATAAGGTCTGATCTACTTCTTTTGAATCATCATCTTTGGTAAGCTTCAGTCCATACACATGGGTGTACCAACTAGTTTTGAATCTTCCATACCAAATTTCTTAAGTATTTCCCTGATATATTTAGACTGAGTAATGTAGATACCATTTTTGTTCTGCTGAATCTGAAGTCCAACAAAAAATTTTATCTGACCAAACATAGACATTTCAAATTCTTTGTTCATAAGCTCTGAAAATTCTTTGCACTGATCATCATTTCCTGTAAACACGGTATCATCCACAAATATTTCTACCAAAACAATTTTGTTATCTGATCCTTCTTTGATGTATAAATTG
Source organism: Chamaecyparis obtusa (assembly GCA_027943335.1). Taxonomy (NCBI): domain Eukaryota; kingdom Viridiplantae; phylum Streptophyta; class Pinopsida; order Cupressales; family Cupressaceae; genus Chamaecyparis; species Chamaecyparis obtusa. The sequence continues at coordinate 1,401,799 of BSBK01000559.1, forward strand.
ATGTTGTCATTAGCCCTTTTGAAATCAATCTGAGTAAGATAGTTATGTAATCTTTCATACCATGCTCTAGGAGCTTGTTTCAGACCATACAATGCTTTGTGTAATTTGCAGACCATATCCCTTTTTTCTGGATCAATAAAACCTTCAGGTTGCTCAATGTAGACTTCTTCCTCAAGAATACCATTGAGAAAAGCATATTTGATATCCATCTGATATACCTTAAATCCTTTATGTGCTGCATATGCAAGTAAAGTCCTCACACCTTCTAATCTTGCAACAGGAGCAAAAGTCTCTCCATAATCGATTCCTTCTTCTTGAGAATATCCTTTACATACCAATCTTGCTTTGTTTCTTGATACTTGACCATCTTCATTCAACTTATTTCTGAATACCCATTTTGTTCCAATTACATTTTTATCTTTAGGCCTAGGTACAAGAGTCCATGTCTTATTTTTCTCTATTTGCTCTATTTCTTCATTCATAGCCTCAATCCAACTTTCATTTTCTAATGCATCTTTGACATTTTTAGGTTCAAAATCAGCAAATAAACATGTACCTTTTAGTTTACTTCTTGTCATAGTACCATCTGATTTGTTTCCAATAATCTAATCTGGTTTATGATGCTTTCTGACGTACTTGGCTAATACAGGGTCCTTGCTTCCTGAATGAGTTACATTGTCATCTTCTTCATCTTCAGGTTCAGATTGCTTGGGCTCGGTAGATACTTGCTCGGTAGCTTCAGACTGAGACTCGGTACTTTGTGACTCGGTCTGAACTTCTTCTTGTGACTCGGTTACTGTACTGGGCTTGGTAGATGTAGTCTCCTTACATGTGTCTGGCAATGTATCAAGTTCGATGTAAACAAATTTTCTGTAGTCTTCTGGTTCCTTTTTGCTTTCTTCTTCAATCTTTTCTACAAACTCATCAATTCTCACATGTGCACTTTCTATGACTTTGTGAGTAGACAAATTTAGACATCTATATGCCTTACTTTTGCAAGAATATCCCAAAAATATTCCTTCATCACTTTTTACATCAAATTTTCCTTTTCTAGATTCTTTTAAGATGTAACATTTACTACCAAATACTTTTAGGTAACTTACATTTGGTTTGTAGCCATACCATAGCTCATATGGAGTCTTGAATGTGTCTTTTCTTAGCTGTACTTGGTTCAAGGTATGAACTGCAGTGCTGATAGCTTCCTTCCAGTATTTCATAGCAATATTCTTTTCAATCATTAGAGTCCTTGCACAGTCCATGATAGATCTGTTCCTTCTTTCGGCTATTCCATTCTGCTCAGGAGTTCTTGGGGCTGATACTTGTCTTTTGATTCTTCTTTCAATGCAGAAATTATTGAATTCATGGGAGATGAATTCACCACCTCTGTCTGATCTCAAGCATTTTATTCTTTTTCCTGTTTCCTTTTCTACTCTTGCTAAATACCATTTGAACTTCTCAAATGCTTCAGACTTTTCTCTTAAATACATAACAGTCATCATTCTAGAATAATCATCAACAAAGAGAATAAAAAAAATTTCTCTGGTATAGCTCTCAATTCCAATAGGTCCACATAAATCAGTATGCACAATTTCCAAAATATCTTCAGACTGATAGTTTTTACTTTTGAAACTAGACTTTCCCATTTTACCAATTTGACAATTCTTGCATAGACCAACATCAGGTTTCTTCAAAGTAGGAATACCTCTTACTTTCTTGAATTTGCTTATTTTCATCATGTTGTCAAAATTTACATGACATAAACTTTTGTGCCATAACCAACTTTCTTCAATTTGAGCAATAAAACATGAGTAATCACCAAGATCAAGATAAAATAGGTTACTTTTGGTTTGTTTGCTTGATCCTATCAGTTTTCCTTTGTCATCTAGCAGTCTTGCTTTGCCATTCTTGAATTCAACCTTGAATCCAATGTTGATTAGCTATGCTACACTTAGAAGATTATGCTTTAGTCCTTCGACCCAATATGCATTATCACATATAAGTTCTTTGGTTAATGAAATTCATCCCTTTCCTTTTATACAACAGGGTTCATTGTTTCCAAACCTTACATTACCACCATCAAAGTTTTCAAAGTGTTCAAACTTGGTCCTATCACCAGTCATATGATGTGAACATCCACTATCTATAATCCATGCATCATTCTTACTTATATGAGAGATAAGTGCCATCTCATCTTCATCATTATCAGATTCATCTTTTACAACAATGAAAACAATTTCTTCTTCACTATCATCCGAATCTTTAGCTAAAAAACATGTTTTCTTACCTTTATCCTTGAATGATTTGAAATTTTTCTTGCCATTGTACTTGTAATTTTTCTTCTCATCTTTGCTTTGCTTGTTTGGACACCTAGCTGCAATATGACCAATTTCTTCACATGAAAAATAGATTAAGGGAGTTTTACCTTTGTATTTTCCTCTGCTTCTTGAATACTTCTTTGCAAGTAATGCTTCAATAACTTCAAGATCGCTATCAAAACTTTCCTCTGATTCTTCTTCACTTTCTGATTGGATTTTCTTCCCTTTCTTGAGTGAAAGTTTGGCCCCAAAAGCTGATTCAATATTTTTAGAAGTTGGAACATAGTTGTCATAGTTATCCAGTTCAAAGGTTGTCAATCTTCCAACTAAGGCATCCAAAGTTATATTGTGATTTTCTTCACATCTTCTTTCTTGAATAGTAGAAACTCTTATTGCATAAATAGGGAGTAATGTTCTAAGAACCTTACTTATAACCGTTTCATCATCAATTTTTCCTCCAGAAGCTCTGATTGCACTAACACTTGTCTTGATCCTTTCAACATATTTTGCAATGTTTTCTTCTTCTCTCATTTTCATTTGATCAAACTGTCCTCTTAGGCTCTCTGCTTTGGCTTTCTTCATATTGTCATCACTGCCATAGATTTTCTTCATCTTGTTCCACATTTCATGAGCAGTTGTGCAGTCTTTGATTTCATCAAATTCTTCATAGCTAAGAGCTGATGCAATGTCTATCATCATAGTGTTATGGTTCTTCTTCTCTGCAATGTCTTCAACAGTTAATGTGCCAGTAGGAATTGTATATTCTTGATCAATATATTTGCATCCTGAATCATCAATGGAAGCCAGATGTAGTCTCATGAGACCTTGCCATGCTGAAAAGTTATTTCTGTTAAGCCTTGGAATCTCTCTTTTGTAAGACATCCTGATCTTTAGCTTAGGTCCTTGAAACCCTTCCTACAAGCACCAAAAGCTCTGATACCAATTGTTGGAAATATAGATGCAGTAACTAAGAGGGGGGGTGAATCAGTTAACCACAAAAAATATTACCACTGATCCCTTAAATATCTTAACAAATTATTTACTGTGCCACTTGGTAAATATACAGAGAAATGCTGAAAACTTGATCCTTGAAGTGTGTAATAATTAAACTGTTATTAAGCATTCATCACTAATTAACTTACATGAATAAAGAAAATAACATGAACACAAGAGACACTAGATTTACCGTGGAAACCCAATATGGGAAAAACCACCAATGTAACTAGTTACTATTTTTCACTCTTCTGAAGTGATGCCCGGTTAAAAGCCAACCCGATAAAAGGTTACAAAACATACTGTTAGGTGTGACCTTGTTAGAGGATTTAATCACCCTGCTAGGAGTGGCCTTGTAAGAGGTCTTGAAACAATTCAATAGAACTGTTACCTTGTTAGAGGATTTACAAAATGGTTGTTAAACCAACTTGGTTAAGAGATTTTGATATCACTGCTACAATTACTAGAGAGTAACAATGAAATGACCTGCAACTGAATTGCTGAATATAGATCTCTGTTCTGTTTCACTAGATCCTTACTGATCAATTAAATCTTTGCTGCTCCTCAAGGATATCTGACCATCCTTCAAAATTCGCACACACCTTTCTTCAAAATGATTTTTGCATGCTGTATATTTTATTCACCACTTGACCTTCTATATATATATGCCATTTCATAATCATTTAGATTGTCAAGTCGGCACTAATAATTATTATAACAGTCGGCTGGGATAAACAAACTATAATAACAAAATTCTTTGAAAGGGCCGACCTTGCTCAGTAAACATTAATCCTGAAAAGATTTCCTTCGGTGACCGAGAGAACTCGGTAACCACAGCGAATTTTGCAACATCCTTTGGAGACCGAGAGAGCTTGGTAACCACTAATTTTCCTTCGATAACCTAGGAGGCTCGATTAACACTGTTACCCTGTCATGTTTCCTTTAGACACCCAAGAGAACTCGGTAGACACTAAAAACTACCTAGCTGACCGACTGAGCTCGGTAGATACTGAGAACCGCTTAGCTGACCGACTGAACTCAGTAGATACTAAGAACCGCTTAGCTGACCAACTGAACTTGGTAGATACTGAGAACCGCTTAGCTGATCGACTGAACTCGGTAGATACTGAGAGCGATAATTGATATGGCATTTGTGTGACATCAAAGACAACACATAGCTAATCCAACAATGTCCTTCAGACAATTGTATCCAACAGAAAACATGTCTAAATTCATTAAAAAAATTCATATTACATCTCATTAAATAATGTTGAAGTTAGATTGGGCAATAAAAGTGAAAATATAAATTTTTAATTGCACTCATCCTTATGGGGATTTCAATTTCAAGTTTAGGATTGAATGGGCTTTTGTATGGTGGGACTTGATACATTAAATGTGAAAACAATTGGAAGTTAAATTACCTGAATCTCCTTAACAAAAATGGGGCTAGCTTCTATTAGATGGGAATAGTTTGGCGGAAGCACCAACTGAGATGTACCATAAACTCCCAAGCTCAATTTTAGTGATGCTACAAATCCAACAAAATGCACTTTGTCAGTACCTAAAAGATCACATGGATCAATAATTGCAAAGTCTCTACATGTGCATGTATAGTATGTACACATTGCATATAATCCAATGGGAAGGAAAAGAACATGAGAGTTAAATGACTAAGATATACAATCAGCCATAAAAAGAAATGGGAACTATTAAAACAATGGATAAATAAACACAGTCAATAATTGAAGAAAAATTTAAGAAAGGGGAGTAACATCAAATATTATGACCCAACGACCTTATTAGAGGAACGTCCATACTGTCACGAAAATATTAGTTGGTAACTGGTAACTCTCGATAAGTAGGAAGAATCATTGCATTGGAATCTTATTCATCTTAGCCATATTAGGATCAAACTGAGATGACGATGTTGTAAGAATCCAATAAATAGTGAGGTGTGTATATATATATATATATATATATATATATATATATATATATATATATATATATATATATATATATATATATATATATATATATATATATATATATTGAATACAGATAGTCCTATTGGAAATTTCTTTATATAACATAATCTGACCAGTATTAAGTTTTAGATTCTAGATGGATATAATCCATAATATCTTTAATAAGCAGATCGTTGTTCACATCAGGATTTACTGAATTGGTATCTTGTCACATACAGATCAGATTACAGCTTATATTCCATTGTCCTATTTAAGTCCTGCTCTCCTTGAACACTTACCTTACTGACACAAGGCATAAGAAAATAATCATAATAAAGGACTATAAGAGAATATTACCGTGCACACTGATCTACCTTATATAATACAACAGAGTTCATAGTATATAATATAACAAACTAAACCTTTCTTTTTTTATCTCAAAAGTTGGAGGATGAGACTAAAAGTAATTTACCTTACCATTGATATTTCTATTTATATAGCTAAATTATAACATGAATTAAACTGGAATGCCTTCCACTGATTAAATCAAAGTGCAATGGATTCACACAACAATAATGAATGTAAACTATTTTTAAGTAATGAAAACACAAATTCATTGGTAATCTGCTAGTCACTGCCCGTGAGGGTACAGTCTGACTATTCTGTTGAAAAAAGTTTATTTTTATGGTTGATATGGATCCAAATGATTGCTAGGGTATGGTGTTGCATGTCATTGGAGTTATGAATAGTTTTGTGTAGGTTTGAAAGCATTTTTGGGTCCTCTGGACATGACTATCCCTGTACAGTTAGGGTATACACCAGTCAGATTAGATAGATGCAAAGATTGGATTTAAGATTGTTTCCTTTTCATGCATAATGAGTATGTTAGAATGGTTGTTTTTTATCAAGTTGAATCCATTCATGAGTGTCTAAGGGTGTAGAGGAAGTTGGTGTGTTGAAACACAACCAACAGTGACTATTCCTGCACAATGCACCAATGAAATACCATGAGGACAGGGTAATGAGATAGTACTTAATGTTTTCCATGAATGGAAGGGAGTTGTGAAGGATGGATTGTCATTATGTTATGTGTTTCAAATGTTCTTGAATGCAAGGTAGATAATGAAGTGGAAGAACATTCTCAGATTACTTGGATAGCCCGGTTTAAGGGTCACTAGAATATGTCGTCATACTTATTCCTTTTTTATTATTTATTGGGCCATCTGCACTTTGATATAGCTCTCAGCCTATACCATTCACATTTTATTTTTTTGCCAAGCACATTTGATCTATTGAGCTTGTCAACCCACTGGGTATGCTCTTGGGTCTCAAATTATACATTTGATGTAGCACTTGTACAGAGAAAAGGGAAGTTTATACATATGTAAGGCTTCTAAAAACCAATACGTTTTCAAGAAATTTGACAATCTGTCCCATAATCATGTACTCTCTACAAGGCACTATCTCCTCAACTATTACTCATCGGGTGAAATGAGTAGTTTCTTACTTTGATTTTCATAAGATTTTGAGAAATTGCCAATGGTTCCCATGATGTTTGACAACTTGTAGGGAAAATGAAAGTGTAACTATAGGCTTTCTCTGGAGTTGTCTCTTACATGTATCTGATTGTATCCTAGAGAAATTTAGAGTGATTAAAAAGATGAAGTCATACTTGAGCTTATCTTCCATATATGAAATCTGTCATAGGGGTAAAGATATGTATATCTGTATTACTAATTACATTCTCATGAAGGTCAGTTATGTCTGCCATCATTTGTTCAATTTTTAACATTTCTCTCTTGTATTATTTTTTGTTGATCCCATGTAACACTTTAGAAAAGAGTGTACAAACCAGTCTACTTTCCTAGGCATGTGATAAATTGGAGTTCTGTAGTTTTTAATCTGACTATTGTAGCCAGGGTTAATGTACTTATAATGTAGCACATTATGCTTATGGGTGTTTACTTGTCTAGAGCAATTTTACAAATACAAGGGAGTATGGATTCACTTTTATGATTGGTGTAATAGATACTTATGCAATCATTTTCCTTGTGCAGGTTGCAGCTCCCAGAGAAAGGCCATCTGGAAGCTTTAGAGGAAATAATTTATACTAGGTATAGAATCACCTCCACTACAATGAGGATATTTGTGTAACTCCCAAAATAATAATAACCGCCAAAATACTTATCCTTTTGAATATTTTGTGGTCTAGTGAGCATGATTTGTGTGTGTATTTATAATTCTTGTATAATCTTATATTTGTATGTTTACATTTTGTATATTTATAGCCTGCGAAGAAAGTCCACACTTGGCAATATGAACCCAGAACAAAATAACGAGACAATTGCTAGATTGTGGTCTGAGTTCCAAAGAAAAGATGTTGATAAATGTAATTGTCCTTGCAAAAAGTGTAAGGGCTTAAAGAATCAAAGAATTCTAGTCAAAATATCCCAGAGTCATTGTAGGCAATATGGTCACATTGAAGGGGGGCACGATTTTTGTCAATTGGTGGATGTGGATTTCCAATTGGAGGAACATGGAGGTGTGAATATCCAAGCTGACGATAATGCTCCCATGGAAGAAGATGATCCTGTGGCAGAGAACACAATTGAAGATGATGGTATTGGCGTAGCTGATCAAGATGATCATGATGATGGTACTAGTGCATCTAATAATGATGATGAAGATGGTCTTGATATAGCTATACTTGAGAAGGCATATGAGCCCCTATACCAAGGCTCCCAAACAACTCTTATCTCTACTATAGTGTTGTTGGTGAACTTGAAAGTTATGAATTGTTTATCCAATGTAGCAATGTCATGTATGCTAAGGTATGCAATTTTTATCATCTTCAATGTTAGCATACCATTACGATTCATTATATTAACAATTCATATTTGTTGTTGTAGGTTGATAGGTGAGTTTTTGTTACCACCATCAAACATTTTGCCTTGTTCGTACCAAGAATTATCTACCATTATGAATCAAATTGGAATGAAGTATCAGACAATACATGCATGTCCTAATGATCACATTCTATATCATAAACAACATGAATTTGCAAAAAAATGCCCTGATTGTCATATTAATAGATATCGGTCAGATCAAATAACAAAAAAATGTCTCACAAGACTCTTCGGTACATTCCCATTATTCCATGTCTTCAACGATTATTCAGGTGCACTAGCTTGGCACAATTTATGGATTACCATGCACGCAATAGAAGTCAAGATGCCATTATGTGAATGTTTGCAGATGGTTATGCATTTAAAGACATAGAAACAACATGGCCACACTTTAAAGAAGAACCTCATAATCTCAAAATTTCAGTGGTAGCAGACGGTGTCAATCCATTTGGAGATATGAGATCTACTTACTCAGTGTGGCCTATTTTTGTTATTAACAATAACATTCCTCTTTGGATGTCCATAAAGAGGGAGCACATAATGTTTTCAATGATTGTACCGGGTATTTTTTCATTTAATAGTTATGTAAATTAATTTATAAACACCGCATCAAGATGGTCATAATAATTATGTAATGTTTTTGTTCATTCAACTAGGTACCAAGTTAAAGATATGAACGTGTATATTGAGCCCCTTATTGATGAGTTGTTGATTTTGTGGAATGGGATCACTATGTATGACATCTCTAGACCAATAGGACAGAGAAAATTTTAATTCCATGCAATGCTTGTATGGACAATACATGATGCCCCTGGGCTAACTCATTTTTGCGGTATGTTATATATTCATGTTAAGGTCACATATTTTTGGTATATTATAGTGCTTACACATTATTGTTGTATGTTTAAGTTGCACATGATAATTGTACATGATCCAATTGTACGATATCTTTTAGGTCTTCGGACAAAGGGTAAATTCGCATGTCCAGTTTGTGGTCCGAAGATGAAATCTTGTCATTCAAGAAGTTTAGGAAAGCAGGTGTTCAATGAGTTTAGGCACTTTATCCACAATAATCATAAGTATCGAACTATCGAAAAACATCTTTTTAATGAAAAAGAAGAGACAACATCAAGGCCACGAAGAATAACACCTTGTCTATGGAAGTTGGAATACAATAGACTAAATCACTGAGATAATGTCATTCCAAGGGATAACTTTAAGGAACCCCCCCTCCCGAAAAGTATAAAATTGTGGTGAATCACATGTGTTTTGGGGGGTAAAATTTTAATAGTGATGGTGAATTATGTGTCAAAATATGGATATTTGGTGGCAAATTTTTAAATAGTGTATACAATTTTTATAAAAAAAATGGCGACTATAAATTTTTTTTTAATAAAATTATTAATATTGATGGTGAATAATGTTTGCAAATATGGATATTGGTTGGCAAATATTATAATAATGAATACCATTTTTATAAAAATTTGGCGAAACTATTTTCCAAATATTTGAATTAATTTATTTGTCATGGAGAATGGTTTTAAAAAATTTATAGTTGGTATAGCGATTGAATAATTGAAAATTTGAATAATGACATGTGATGATTCCGGAGAGAGTTTTCACCAAAGGAGTTATCGCACCACATTCCCTCCAAAATGCACCTTCCACCATTCATCTCTTTTAATCCAATGGTTGTGATTCGATGTTGAAGTTGCATCAGGTCCCACTCCCATCACTATGATGTCACAGACTCACACGACACACATCCATTGGATTTACAACATATCAATGGCCAAAGGTGAATTTTGGGCCTATTGTTGGTCTTCATAAGATTTATGGAAAACTCTCAGTGGAACCATGACACGTGGTATGACATGTGTCATGATTTCGCTGAGAGTTTTCCATAAATATTATGAAGTCCAACAATACGTGTCATACCACGTGTCATGATTCCGTTGAGACTTTTTTGTAAATATTATGAAGACCAACAATAGGCCTAAAATTCACCTTTGGCCATTGATATGTTGTAATCGAATGGACATGTGACACTGTGAGTCTGTGACCTCATTTTCTGACACCAAAAAAGTAGAATTCTTTTGGCAAATTCAGTAATATTACATAGAAATATTAATTAATGGCGATGAGTAGATGAGTCATGACATTAATTAAAGTAATGTGCATTGTGAATTAATGGTTTCTTTGATGGTACCTTTCAATTGTCACAACAGATATGTGTGACATTGACATCATATAACTAATAACTATTCAATACCTTGATAGATTAATGCCTTAAAGTTAAGGCTTGAATGAAAACGTCATATCATATAAGGACATTATTTTTTGATCGTTCAATGATCTTAAATCAATGGTAAAGCTTCATTTCCTGCCACCATTTTGTAGCTAACGTACTTTTCTTATTATTTTTGTGGGGTGGGCATAGGTTTAAGGTTTTTTTATAATAAAGAATTGTTATGTCCACCTGCGTGGTGCAATCCTTTTGGCCTTCATTATTCCCAAGATAGAAAATGTCTTATCATAAGTGTTGTTTCCAATTTCACCCAGTGTTGCATTAAATATGAAAGATTTGGAGATTTTTGAATAGTTACCATTTATCTTACGATTTAATTAGATCTTTACGGGAATGATTTTCAATCAAGACTTATAAATAGATCGATCTATGCTCGTTAATTTATGATTGTGAAAGCATATTTGTAAGAATAGTCTGCGAATGCTAGGTTCTCTGTGAAAGCATATTTGTGAGAATAGTTTGCGAATGGACACTCCAATTTGTTTGAGATGCACTACCTTGGAGGACCATAAGGCCTTTTTGGGCCTAGTCATAGACCCAATCCTAGCATCTGTTGCTACGGAGTTGGGAGCCTTCACCAAGGAGGCTATAAGGATGGTGCTCGAACATGAATTTCTAAAGAGTAAAAATAGGTATAGAGTCACCACTGACATTTCGTCTCAGTTCTTGGCATCTCTGTTGGACCTAGGGGGGAAAAGGTGGATATGATCATGCTTCTGAGGAAAGTTTTCAAAGAAGAGTACCTCGGCGACGATGTACATGTTGTCGTATTTGTGTGAACTGAAAATGATCACACTACTATGAATCCTTGCATCCAAGAATACTCAATAATGAGCTCTCGGATATTGATCCACAACTCTCTATTTGTGGAGTGCATGGCTTTCTATGAGGCCCTCAGATTGAACCCATGCAAGTACACCATAGAACAAGAGATTCAAGGAGGAGAAGCAAGAATGCTAATCTCCATTGAATCGAGTTCTTGCATGCAAATGAAACTAATCTATATGATTGCAAATGCAAGAAAATAAACTAATTTATTGAAATGAAGATTAAACTATATGATTGCAAGAAATAAACTATTTTATTGAAATTAATCTATATGCAATACAAGAAATAAGCTACTTCACTAATTAATCTATATGAAAATTAAACTAAATGTGCAATCTAAAATGATGATTTCTAAAGCTCTAATGTTGTCAAGAAAATATTTAGCATAATGATAATATGAAAATTCTAGATTTTTAATTGAGAAGGAGAGGGCTCCTTATATAAGAAACTGATGAAAAGAATGCATCTCCAAGATCAATGTGGGATTAATGCAAAAGGAGGAAAGAAAAATTATTTTTAGAAAGTGTGGAGAGAAAAGGAAATCTCTTTATTTTATTTCACTTATTTCCTTTTTCATCACAAAAGATATTTTGAGAGGATTTTATTTATTTTAAAAGAATAATTCTCTTTTAATTAAATAAAATAAGGTTATTTAATTAAAAGATGAATATTAATTAAATAAAATAAAATCATTTAATTAAAAAGGGTTTTAATTAAATAAATTTATTTTACTTAAGAGATATTACTTTCAATTAAATAAAGTTATTTTATTTATTTAAAAGGGATTATTTCTTTTAATTAAATAAAATTATTGATGACATGATTAAACCTTAGGAGATTATTGAAATGATTGAAATAGTTATGATTTGATCAAGGAAATTGATTTGAATATATTGTAAAGCATTGATTCAAAAAATTGATATTTGACAAATTGAATAAATGGGGCCCAAAGTCTAGGTGACCATTTTAGGGTGCATACATTTGCCCCTCTTTGACTAATGTGAGGTCAACTTGGGATCACATGCAGTCAAAGAATGGAATTGAAGTGTGAGATCGATTTGGGATCACAAAACAACCCAGATGTGTGTTCAACGGATGGGAACACATCAAGACATAGATAAGCAGACTGAAAAAGACAAGGCCAACACCTGTGAATAGGTAATTGTCAAGTCTCAAATAAGAGATAAGAATCTCAAGCAAGGTTGCCACAAGAGAAGCAATTGATAAATTTGATAAAGTTGAATCAATCATTGAAGTTTGGTAGGTATTGCCCCCTCGTGATCGAAATTGAAATGAGATAGAGGAGAAACAGTAAATTGATAAATTTGATCAAATCAAACTAAATATAAGGTTCTTGATGTAAGATGAAAGATATAAGAATCACAGAACTAAGGTAGCTTACCAAGAAAGATTATGCCCCAAGGTTGAATTAGAAGAAAAGAAGTGGGGTGAAAGTGAATGGAAGATAGAAGTTTGGAAGAAATGGAGAGAATAAAGAGAATTTAGCTCCAGAAAGAAGATGCCCCAAAATCAATCAACTGTTTAAGATAGGGAATTTCGATTGAGATCATGAAAGAAGGTAAGGAAATGAAGATCAAAATGTGACCACAGTTGACTAAAAGTCCACAAGAAAGATGAAGGAAACCCTCTCAAACTCATAATGCAGCCTAAAAGTGAAAATTTAACATGAAGTCTAAATAATGCAAGCTACATGGAAATGCAAAGGTGTACTTGCAATAGGGTAACATAGGATTTTTGTGTTCATCATTCATTAGAGAATGTAAGAGAACTTATTTGCATCATAGGGCCATTATTACCAAACATCGGACGATCACACAATCATCACTAGTCAAAAACGCAACTATGAAGATATGAATGTGATTTATATCGGATTGGAATGTGGAAAGATTCTAACATGAGCATCAAAGACATAAAGGTCAAGATGACTACAATGTTAGCTTACCCAATTTAATGTAGCAAAACCACACTCGCATCAAGGCATAAATGTCAGGATGACCATGAGAACGGTTGTGCAAAAATAGTCAAGGAAGATGCCTTAAATCTCCTAAGTGTGTCAAGGAGACAAAAAGAGACACTAAAGAGGTTCAAGACAACACCCACAAGCAGAAAGAAAATAAAAACATGCCCCATGCCCCAAGTCTTCTAGCGATGCATCATGGAGAGACTTATTAGACAAGGACATTCAACGAAAATCAATAACAGTCAGCACACAAAAAAAATCATGACATATCTCAAGCATTAAGTGTTGCATTTAAAAATTTAAGTGTGTAAATTGATACTAAGTTTCGAGGATAAGGATCAAATGCTTGCAAGCAGATAAGATCACATGACCAAACTAGATAAGACCAAACTGATAAGTGTTGAAAAACACTCAATGTCAGGAGTTGTGTTGAAAAACATAGTTGGGTTGGTGTTGAAAAACACCGTTTGCGAGGTGTCCTAAAGACAAGCATATCCAAGAGACCAAAGCTAACATAGTGATGCCCCCTAGACAAAGACAAAGACCAATTCCAAACCAAGGTAACAAGGACAAGGCATGATGGAGAAAGGCTAAGTGTCGAGGATGCATGCTAAGAAATAGGGGTGCAAAGGCCTCAAGTAGCACCCATTTCCAGGTTTTCACCACTAGAAGAATTTTTTTAGGACTTTTTATAATTTTTTTGTATTTTTGCTACCAAGGCACCTGTTTCCAGGTTTTCACCAAGGCACTTTTTCTATTTTTTTAGGATTTTTTGAATTTTTTTTATTTTTTTGTATTTTTTGTATTTTTTCAGCATCATATATGAATTTTTTTAGAATTTTTTCAGGATCAATAAGGTATATACAAAGGATGCCCCCAGACAAAATGGGCATCAAGGATAGAACTTCTTCAGGTGCAAAACATTGATAGGCTCAAGGAGCTGCTCCCCCTCTTCAGTAGATAGTAGATAAGCACCTGTACCAAAAGTTGCTATGATAATGTAGGGTCCAAGCCAATTAGGTTCAAATTTTCCCTTCTGTTCTCTATTTTGTTGGTCCTTAGGATTCTCTCATAGGACAAGATCTCCTACTTGGAATTCTCTAGGGTGAACCTTTTTGTTGAATGCTTTGGACATCCGCTTTTGGTAGACCCTCATATGGTCAAATGATGCTTTACTCTTTTCATCTAAAAGTTCCAATTCTTGTAATCTCATGGTGCGATAATCTTCATCTGTAACTAGACCTTTGAGAGAGACTCTAAGTGACGGAATCTCAACCTCTAAAGGTAACACTGCTTTAGCATTGTATGTGAGGGAAAAAGGAGTAGCCCCAGTTGGAGTACGAATACTCGTTCTATAGGCCCACAAGGCCGGATTTATCTATAGGTGCCAGTCTCTACCATTCTTATGAACTATTCTATGTAAAATCTTGAGAATGGTTTTATTTGAAGCCTCTGCCTGACCATTTGCTTAAGGGAAGTAAATGGAGGACCAATGTTGCTTTATCTTAAATCTTTGGTATAGTTGTGTAAGGTCCTTGTTTTTTAACTGACCTCCATTGTCAGTGATGATCTCAGATGGCACTCCATATCGACAGATGATATGGTTTAAAATGAATAAAGACACTGTCTTGCCTGAGGCAACAGAAAGTGGAACAGCCTCTACCCATTTTGTGAAGTAGTCAGTAGCAGTGATAATGAACTTATGTCCACCTGACGAGTTGGGATGAATCTGCCCAACAAGGTCAAAGGCCCATCGTTGAAATGGCCAGTGAGATATAAAAGGAATTAGCTCCCTACCTGGAGCATGTATCAGGTGTCCATGTTTCTGACATTTTTCACAAGACTTGGAAAAAGCTACCACATCTATTTGCATCGTAGGCCAATAGTACCTAGCCCTAAGGAACCTTTGAGCCATGGAAAGACCATTAGAATGTCCCCCACATATGCCCTCATGGATGTCAACTAGCGCTTGATCGGATTCCTCCTTTTCTAAGCACCTAAGAAGTGTCCCATCTAGACCCCTCCTATACAAATCACCAGAGATGAGGGAATGATGAGAGGTGTTATGGACAAGGTTTCTTCTTTCAGATTGGTTAAATGTGTCGAGGATGATGCCATCACAGAGATATGAGTAAATAGCACCATAGCGGGAGGATTCATGGTTGACAAGGGTACAAATGACATGGCTTTCTTGAGAGTCATAAATGGGATAACGTAGCTCTTCCACCAGGAATTCATATCTGGACTCATGTTCCTCTAACTGAAGAAGTGAAGCAAGGGTGGCCATAGCATCAGCTACTTTATTCTCAGCCCTAGGGATTTGCTAAAAGGTGACAAAAGTAAAGTACCATCTTAATGAATCAACCATTTTTTTGTAAGGTATCAACTTGTCATCTTTTGTTTGGTATTGTTCATTGACTTGATTAATGGTCAGCTGAGAATCCCCATAGATATGTAGTTCTGTGATATTCCACTCTATAGCCATTTTTAGTCCATTTGTTAAAGCCTCATATTCAGTTATGTTGTTTGTGCATGGGAAGAGTAACTTGTAAGATTTGGGAATAGTTTACCCATGAGGAGAGACAAACAACACACCAACTCCAGAACCGTTTTGCATGTAGGAACCATCAAAGAATAGTTTCCAGGATCTCTCAGTCATGCACATAAGATGTTCATCTAGGAAATTGACTTGAATGGGCATATTATCTTGAATTGGGAAATTAGCCAGTTGATCTGCAATAACCTGGCCTTTGATTGCCTTGCGCTGAATATACTCTATGTCAAATTCAGAAAGAATCATCATCCATTTAGCGAGTCTACCCATGAGAGTAGCTTTACCGAGCAAGTATTTGAGAGGATCAATTTTTTCTATGAGGTGTATGGTGTGCGCAAGCATATAGTGTCACAATTTTTGAGAAGCAAACACTACTGCAAGGCATGCTTTTTCAATACTAGTATAATTGACCTCATAAGCAACAAGAGTGCGGCTAATATAATATATGACCCTTTCTTTCCCTTGTTCATCTAATTGAGCCAACAATGCCCCCAGTGAAGATTCAGTAGCTAAGACATACAAAATGAGGGGTTTTCCTGGAATGGGAGGCATTAAAATGGGAGGACTTGCCAAGTATTCCTTAATTTGATCTATGCTCTTCTGGCAATCCTCATTCTAGACACACTGAACACCTTTATGCAAGTTTTTGTTAAAGGGATGCGCTCTATCTGCCAATTGTGAAATAAACCTCCTTATGGATTGAAGGCATCCTTGAAGACTCCTCATTTGACTGATATTTTTGGGAGGTGGCATGTCTATAATTGCTTGGACCTTTTCAGGGTCCACTTCTATCCCTTTGGCTGAAATGATGAATCCCAATAATTTGCTAGAAGTAACACCAAATGCACACTTTTTTGGGTTTAATCTTAGTTGAAATTGTTCCATGCGATCAAGAATTACTTCTAAATCAGCCAGATGTGTTCCTCTTTTCTTAGACTTAGCGAGGGTGTCATCCACATAATCTTCCATATTCTTATGCATCATGTCATGGAAGATGGTTGTCATAGCTCTTTGATAAGTAGCTCTTTCATTTTTCAATCCAAAGGGCATGATGTTCCAACAATAAGTACCCCACACACATGTGAATGCAGTCTTTTCTTGATCCTTAGGAGCAATCTTGATTTGATTATACCCAGAAAAACCATCCATCAAGGAATAGATCTCATAGCCTATCGTCATGTCCACTATCATGTCTATGTTAGGAAGTGGAAAATCATCCTTTGGGCATGCTCTATTAAGATCTCTAAAATCTATGTAGATTCGGATGGATTTATCATGTTTAAAAATAGGTACAATGTTGGAAATCCAGTCAGCATAGTCTATGGCTCTAATGAATCCTGCACCAAGGAGCTTTTCTAATTCAGCTTTCACTAAAAGAGCTATATGAGGGTGCATTTTTCTCAACTTTTGTTTGACTAGTTTCACACCTAGAGCTATGGACAAATGATGCATAATGAGATTCGTGTCCAACCCTGGCATGTCTGAATATGTCCATGCAAAATTAATTTTCTTCTTTTGGAGGAACTTAGTGTAGGCTTTCTTTTCTTGAGGTGATAAAGATTTAGCCAAGTGTACAATTTTTGGAGCCTCTTCTTTGCTCAAATTAACAGCTTCTGTAGGTTCAACCAATACTGATGATCTGTCCTAAAAATAGCTTGGGAGACTATCAAGTACCTCATCTGTAGGTGCCTCAGAGAGGTTTTCACCCTTGGATACATCTTTTATTTTTACTTTTTTTGGTTCTGACACCGCCACACAATGGTTTTCGCCATCAGAACTCTTATTCTTTTTTTCTTTTCTTTTTATCTTGTGACTAAGGTACTTGATGTCAGGTTTTGTCATACTGGTAGCCGGTTCACTAGTGGAAGAGACTACAGGTTCAATGGCATTTAGATAGCAGGTGATCTCATAGTCATTTTGAAATGTCAAGAGTTGAGGCTCTTGATAATGTTGAGACCAATCAATAAGGTTGGGGTCAATAAGGGGTAGGTTAATGACTGGTTCAATATTAAGGATATAGGTGATGTCATCTCTGGTGATTGCAAAATTGGAGTCTGTCAAGTATCCCTCTAAGGTGCCTAAATCAAGATTTATCCTATCAAGCGAAGAATCATCTACTAATGCGACACGTGGGTTCCAATCTTCTAATCTGACACATGACTCGTCAGCTACGTCGGGTTGGGAACTATAAGTGTGGATAACATCCATATCCAAGTCAACTATTGCATCTAAGAGTGAATCCCATTCAAACTCATGAGAGTCTGTTGCTGAATTATTGTTGGGGCCTCGTGATGTAGAAGCCTTAAGGTTTGGAAGAGTTTCCCCTCCTCTAACAATTTTTTCAATCACAAAATTATTTGAATTATCACCATCTGTCGCAGCTAGGATGGAGACACTATCCATAGTCAATCTAGCATTCATATAGTCACTATCTATCACAGCTGGGATAGGAGGACTGTCAATTGTTAAATCTCTTGAATCTCCCCAGAGCAGATTTGTTGAAGGTACCCAATCATCTATCATGTCTTGTTGATTTGTCAAATCTGGTACATATTATGTGTCATCTTTACTGTCCCGCCTATCATGAATGGGGATAGTGCACTTGTTATTGTTCATAAAGCCTAGGCCAACCGGTTTCTTAGACTTACATCCAAAAAGATCATGATTGAGTGGTTCGGCTCTAGCATCTAACCTATGACTAAGAGAGCCATATCCTGGATAACCCATCTTCTTGACAAAATTATATCCTCTCCCATAGGACTTAGGAGAGGGGAAGAAATTTTAATTGTGCTGGTACTTCTCCTCTTTGTATATCCAATCTCGAATAGCTACTTCCTTTTTTCATCTTGTATTGGTACTGAGGATTCAACAAACGTGTCAAATAGTGTCATTGTCGAAGAAGATGATTTCATCTCCTGTGAAGGCTTTCCATAGGTCCTAGGGGAAACAAGCATCTTTGCAAAAGAGTCAAGTTGATACCCCCCCATGCCAAGGTCTAATGATTTAAACTTGTCTTGACAATTTTCTAAAGTTGCTTGATAATACTCTGCTTCTCGATTAAGAGGGACATGAACATTAGCTGAGATTGAATTGACTGATAAGGTGTTATCCCCTGGTATGCAAATTTCTACTCCATTGTAGGGGAACTTAACACACTGGTGGTAGGTAGATGACACTATCTGCATGTCATGAATCCATTGTCTACCCAATAAAATTTTGTATGCAAGGGGTCCAACATCAACAATTTGGAACAAGATATCTTTTTCAACTGGGCCAATCCTAACAAGAAGGACAACCAACCCCTTAGAACTTCGTTCTGCCTCATCATAGGCCTTTATAGTGATCTTCTTTCTAGTGTCGATCACTTGCTTTGAATATCCCAAAGTTTTTAACAAACTTAAAGTACAAATATTTAGCCCAACACCCCCATCTATCAACACGTGCCTGACACGGGTTTTATGAATCATTACTTCAATGTGAAGGGAAAGATTGTGTGGATGGCTTATGGATTTGTCATCATCTTCTGAGAAAGAGAGGTAATGTGGGCTAGTAATGTGATTCACCATGCCTTGAAATTGGTTGACATCTAAATTGTTGGGAACATTGGCTATGCGCAAAGCATCCTCAGGGACCTGTTTGTGTCTTGGGGACAACTCTAAAAGCTCCAAGATTGAAATCTGAGTTGGAGTTTTCTGTAACTGATCTACAAGATTGTAGTTTGGTTTGGGAGCAATGGCGGACTTTGTGGTGACATTCTTGGATGCCACTTGCTTGGGTTTATTGGATGGACCTGAACTAGGACCTCTAAGAATGATAGGGCCTTGACTCCTGGTAACGGCATTAAGGTCTTGAGAAGATAGCCTAGAATGAGGACCTCTCAGCACCACAATAGGTTTTTTGTCAAAGATAGGGGGAGAGTCATAACCATGTAGGTCTTTACTCCTCATCATATTAACACTTGGCTCCACAAATTCAAGCATGTTTACCACATTTTCTGCCACTGTGTAAGTGTAGTTGATTGCAGCCTTGCCATCCTTTAGTTTAGAGGTTTCCCCCTTGTCATACTTAGGCAATGGCTCTTTAAATGCTTTGTGATCAGCATTGGTGTTTAGTCCATCCACCTTAAGCTTTCCATTCTCAATGAGATCTTGGATAATGTGCTTGAGTTTCCAACAATTCTCAATGGTATGCCCAATGCCATTATGAAATGTGCAGAAAGCCTTCTCATCCCACCAATGTGGCTTAATGTCAGGGATTTAATGTTTTGTGGGATCTTCTGGTTGCACAAGATTATTGGCAATGAGCATTTTGAAAACATCCTCATAAGAATCACCAAGCTTTGAAAATTGTCGCCTCTCTTTCTTGGGCTTCTCTTGGTACCTTGGTCTACTCTCTTGTTGAGGAGGTGCATTGAGCTTCATAGCTTGAACTGCACTGGACAAGTGAAGGACACCTTGATCTTTAGGTTGGGGAGAATCTACAACTCCATCGTTGACCACTTGTTTGTTTTTGTTCCAATGTGCATTCTTCCCTTTATCCTTGTTGGAATTATTATTGTTTTGATAGTTGTTGTTATTGTTGCCATATTTTGTCAAAATTCCTTGCTCTTTAAGACATCCTCAATTCGGCACGCGGTTTCGACCATGTTATTGAAGGAATTGAAGATAATCTTTTGAACCTCATACCGCATTTCAGGCACTGAGTTACTGACAAGGATGTCAATTTTCTCATCTTCATGAATGGTCCTAGGATAACAAGAGCACTGTCGCCTCCACCTCTGCAAGAATGCGACAAAGGATTCCCCTTGGTTTTTCTTTAGGTTACATAGGTCCAACATAGTGATAGATCTTGAAAGATTGTATGCAAAGTGTTGAACAAATCTATGAACAAGTTCTCTAAAAGTCTTGACAGGGGGAGTGATATTGGTAAACCATTCCATTGCTTGTCCTTTAAGACTTCTAGGGAATAACCTCATCAAATAGGAGTCATCCTAATGAAATTCAAAGCTCATAGTATAGAACTGGCGCACATGGTCATGTGGATCACCACTACCATCATATTTATCATATTGAGGGAATTCCACCCTCCTTGGAAAATCCTTCATACTCACACTCTTGTCGAATGGATTAGGACAAATCAAGTCTAGTGAGAATGAGCTCTTAGGTTGCATCATTTTCTCCATCATTTGCTTCATTTGGTGGATTTCTTCCTCTTGAGAGCCCGATTTTGCTTTTGTATTTTGTTGTCCACATCAAAATTATAAGGGACTCTGGCGCCCTTGTTGATTAGACTTTCCAAGAATTTATCTTTGTTTTGTTCCAAATACCTATCCACGTACTGTTGGAAGATAGGCTCTTGTTGTATTTGCATAAAGTCTTGAGTATCAAGGTCATAATGTGAGCTACCACCTCCATGTTGGGAACCATGATGTACATGTTGGGAGTGTGGTCTTGAGTTTCTGGGAGGGGTGGAGGGTGGGTGGGTGCCAAAATGTGTGAACTGAAAATGATCACACTACTATGAATCCTTGCATCCAAGAATACTCAATAATGAGATCTCGAATATCGATCCACAACTCTCTATTGTGGAGTGCATGGCTTTCTATGAGGCCCTCAGATTGAACCCATGCAAGTACACCACAGAATGAGAGATTCAAGGAGGAGAAGAAAGAATGCTAATCTCCATTGAATCAAGTTCTTGCATGGAAATGAAACTAATCTATATGATTGCAAATGCAAGAAAATAAACTAATTTATTGAAATGAAGATTAAATATATGATTGCAAGAAATAAACTATTTTATTGAAATTAATCTATATGCAATAAGGGAAATAAGCTACTTCACTAATTAATCTATATGAAAATTAAACTAAATGTGCAATCTAAAATGATAATTTCTAAAGCTCTAATGTTGTCAAGAAAATCTTCAGCATAATGATAATATGAAAATTCTAGATTTTTAATTGAGAAGGAGAGGGCTCCTTATATAAGAAACTGATGAAAATAATGCATCTCCAAGATCAATGTGGGATTAACGCAAAAGGAGGAAAGAAAAATCATTTTTAGAAAGTGTGGAGAGAAAAGGAAATCTCTTTATTTTATTTCACTTATTTCCTTTTTCATCACAAAAGATATTTTGAGAGGATTTTATTTATTTTAAAAGAATAATTCTCTTTTAATTAAATAAAATAAAGTTATTTAATTAAAATATGAATATTAATTAAATAAAATAAAATCATTTAATTAAAAAGGGTTTTAATTAAATAAATTTATTTTACTTAATAGATATTACTTTCAATTAAATAAATTTATTTTATTTATTTAAAAGGGATTATTTCTTTTAATTAAATAAAATTATTGATGACATGATTAAACCTTAGGAGATTATTGAAATGATTAAAATAGTTATGATTTGATCAAGGAAATTGATTTGAATATACTGTAAAGCATTGATTCAGAAAATTGATATTTGACAAATTGAATAAATGGGGCCCAAAGTCTAGGTGACCATTTTAGGGTGCATACAGTATTTTCAAAAATTAGGGTTGGAATTCCTTGGGCAAATGATTTGCCTAAGATTCTACAACTAGGAGTAGTTGTTCCTAGGAAACCATTCCTACTGAACCTTGATGCTGAGCAACTCATGCATCATCAAAAGTGGGCACAGATTAGGAGGGATTTCCTTCGGAAGTGGAACCTACTGGACGAACCCGGGAACTATCTGTGGCTAGAAGAATTCATCAACATTATCCTCTCTTTAGACTTCCACACAGAAAGAAGGGAGCCTCAACCAGATAGTCTGTGATTCTACATAGTCTCTACTCTCTAGTCCCTCTACTATGTCTCCCTCTGGTGGTGTTAGCTTACCAGGGTTTTTGAAATGATATAAATTGTAATCACAATGCACATATGTTAAAAAATATAATATGAAAATGTTTTAAGAATTTCAAAGAGCTACCGGTTTGCTTTTTTGTTTTGATTATAAGAATTGTTAATAGATATGGTCTATGGGCATATTTGAATTGTAATGAAATTTTGCCTTATATAATATAAAAAATTTGCGTTGCACTTTTGTTTCATGTAATAATTAAATGTTTCCAAACTTTATCATTTCTGGTTCAAATTTCATGGATAAGCTATTCTAAGTGAATATAGTTAATAATTAATATTCATTAGTGTGTGTTAAATTATTAATATTTTAAAATCGTGACAATTGTTGGATTAAGAGAGATGAACGTTTGAAGTTGTATTTTGGAAGAACTATGGGTTTCAAAAAGCTTTTCTGAAAACTCACTCTGAAAATGTGACACGTTGACATGTAATTTGCCGAAAAGATTAACGGTTACGTGTGGTATGTTTTAGAAAGATTACATTACACGTAGTATGTTTTAGAAAGATTATGTTACAACTTACACATGTTTTAGAAAGATTACTTTACCATTATAGTATAATTATATACCATTACATTTAACGAAAGGTTTTTAACCTTTTCTTTTTATTAACCTAGCGACTCGTAGCAACAGAGCTAAAAAGAATTGTTGAATCATCGCTGAAGATTTTGAGACTATAATTTGTGAGAGCCTTAGCCGTTCTAACTTATATCCATTCCGATTTCAAAGTTTAATTTTGGGTAAGTTTAACTTGATTTTGAAATTTTAATTCTTGCATGTACAATTGGGGTTTTCTTAAATTGGGGTTTTATTAATTAGTTAGTTATTATCTGTGATTTTGTTTGTAAATATTTGTGAATCTGTGTTTTTTAATTCTTCCAAAGAACAATGGGGAAAGCGAAAACTCAAGGCCAAGGGCAAGGAGATGGGAAAACTTTAATAGACTACAAAAAATTAGTAGAAATCCCTTATTTCACTGATGAGTATCACGATGTTTATGATCATGTTATCGACTATGAAAAGAGAGTTATAGCAATTAAACATTCATTGTGTAGTAAGGCAACTAGGCCAAAAAGGTCTAATTTTATAAAATTTAACCCAGCGGTAGGTGCAAAAACAAATAAAAATGCTTCGTGGGATGTTGGTTTGGGTCACATGTTGTTACCCAAAGTTTTCCCTTGCCCAGAAATTGTCTTGATTTGTGCAAAAAATTATGATGAAGAAAGAACAACAATTATGAATTAAAAAAATCAGGAAGAAATTTTATCGATAACCAGAGAAGAATTTCACAGTTTGCTAGACCTAGGGTTTGACTAACAAAATTGTAATGTCTGTATTGACCTGGGATCACTGGCAAAGCAATATGAGGCAGTCTCTCCAAACGCAAAAGATTCATTTATAAAGGGTCTAATAGTTCCAAAGGCAAAGGCTTCATTGGGTGAGAACCATAAGCCTCCTCATGATTTTAACATTTTTGTGCCATGGGTTTAGGATACTATATCCTCACTAGTATTTTGCCTGAGACTGGAAAACAATGGGGAAGTGGTTCAATTCATTTGGGATATCCATTGTGTCAATGAACCTGTAAGATATAATTTTGTTGGACACGTGGTTCAATCGATGCAAGAACAATTAGCATTGATTAAAAGAGACAATTCTAAGACATTTAGGTTCACAACCTACTTCTGCTATCTTTTGCTAGCCAAGCATGCAACAATATTAATGAGCAATGACAACAAGCTTGAAATTCAGAGGGGGACAGGTACTCCAATATATAACTGGACACCTCAAATAAGAATGTATGATAACATAAGGAATTACAGTAATTTTGTAGACTTCTTTTTGGCACCATTGTACAAAAAAATAACAAGCACTCCAATGCCCAAATTGTCTGCTTCATGTAGGGATTGCATCCAACTTGGAAGCACAATTCAATTGGTTGATTGGTACTTAATGGAAGATTACACCATGCTAAGGTTTTACAGATCAGAACTGCAACCCCACAAACTTCCAATGCATGTGACAGACAGGGTGTTTGCAATAGAATATGTAGTACAACTAGAGAGCACAAATAGACTCTTCGCTGGCCAATTGAAGAAGAGCATATTCCCTTCCTTACCTTTCTCAATTAGAGGGTTAACATTTGAGATAAAGGCATTCAAAGTGGCAAAATATTTTTTAGATATTTTTCAATTTGATTTAGAGTGGTACTGGAAGTATGATCCACTCAACATCATTCAAACAATGCTTGTTGCTAATAAGAACCTGCAAACTTATTTCAACATGAAAGTAAACCATTGCTAGAGAGGTTGAAAAACAAGAATAGCTGGGATGACATTTCAAAAGAGATGGAGAAAGTTTTCGGTGAGGAAAAAATTTTAGTTCAATAGTTGTCATCACAAATTATGACAACAATAAACCAGGGCATTGTACAGCCTAGGATGTCCTACAATTTCTATAAAAAAAGTTGTTAATCCATCAAACATAAAAAATACCAAAGAGAATAGCAGAAGCTTGTAAGGATAGAAAATGAACTAGAAGGAAAATGGATTATTTTTGGAGTATGAGAAAGGATCTTGGTGAACCAAAGACCAGTCAAGATCTGGATGAAATAGATGAGCATATAGAGTGATGCAGGAGCATCCTGGGTGTAAGAGCAATCTTGCATCACCCAAAAATATTTCTATTTTTGTATTCAATAAGGGCTATCTTATGTAGAGCTGATATTTATGGAAACTTACTATTTTTAGTAAGTTGGTCATACGATCTTAGAATATTTTGATTTCACATGTGGAGGTTCATCTCAATCATATCAGCCTACCAGTAAAGTTTCATGGCTAGATCAGGTCTAGTTTTGAAGATATTGAAGATTTTTGGTATTGGCAGTAGGGTACAGAAACTTTGAATTCAATTTTGAAGGCTTTAGAGGCCCCATATGAGATCTAAAATTTTGTTGATAGGCACTTGCTTGAGTCAAGCTTGTAGAGCGCTTCATGGCTTTTCTGAAATGGGGTCATAATAGTCAATCAGGTCAAATAGTGATGACTTATGGTCTCCGAAAGTTGGACACTTGAAATGGCGAAAAATAATTTTTCTTCAAAATTTATGTTCAGATTTCAAAAGTTATTTTGAGCCGACTTTGTTGTAATAAATTGAAAAATAAAATAATTCTAAGTTTGGTCGGCCCTAAGGGCTAAATTTTTGGAACCTTCTCGAGTGGTGGAAAATGCTTATATAAAGAAGGCCCGTAGTGTTCTCTAGGGCAATTTTGGGTAGTAGATCTAGGTAATAACTCAAGGCTTTGTCCTACAGAATATTGTAAGGGAATGCCCATGTGGCTTTGCATATTGTAATTCTGAAAGTTTGTAATTCTACATTTGTGGAGATAATAAGAAGCCAATTTATTGTTCTTGCATATTGTTGTTGTTTCTCTGTTTCTGTTATGTGTTTGTGGTATTAAGGGGAGCACCCTTCATCAAGTGGTATCAGAGTAGGAGTTCCTAAGCATGTAAATAGATCACTGACTGTGAGGCAGTTTACACCAGGACCATGGTTAGAGTTTCAACACTCATCGTGAAAATACCTCCACGAAGGGAACGTGGTAGAAGAGTTGGCGTTGTAACACTTGAGGTTAGAGCACTCCAGAGACAAGTGCGAGCATTGCAAGAAGAGATTCATAGATGAATGAATCTTAATGTTAGAGATGAAAGTGAGGATGAAGCCAAAGAAGAAGATCAAGAAGGGGAAGTCGAAGTTGTGAACCAAGAGGAAGAAAGACTTTTTTGGGCCATTTCCAAGATTGTTAAAAGACCTAAGATTGAGGTTCCTGCATTTTTGAGAAATCTTAACCCAGAGGATTTGATCAACTGGATCAATGAATGTGAAGAATATTTTGAGTATGAAGATATTGACGATCATGATAGGGTCAAATTTGTGAAGGCCAGACTGAAAGGTCATGCCAAGATCTGGTGGCAAGAGATTCAATTGAAGCAAAATAGAAGAGGGAAAGATAAAATCACAAGATGGGATTGAATGGTGGATAAATTGAAGTAGCAGTTCATTCCTGTTGATTATGAGCTTGACCTTCTGAAGAAGATGCAAAGTTTGAAGCAAGCAGGAAGATCTGTTCAAGAGTATACAGAGGAGTTCTATCGAATCCTCATCATAACAGGTCATGCGAAAGTTGATAAGGAGAAAGTTGCACGTTACCTTAATGGGTTGAGGCCGAGCATTCAAGAGGAGTTGAATTTGGTTCGAATGAATAGTATTGAAGAGGCATATCAGTTTTCCCTAAAATTAGAGGAAAAAGGAAGAGGTCGCAGTGGATGATCTGGTGTATGGTCATATGGAGGCTAAAATGAAGATCTGAAAAAGAAGGATGAGACTAGTAGCAGTCAAAATTAGAGAGGAAACAATTTCAGTCATTTCCAAGATCAAAACAATAGAGATCAGAGAGGAAGAGGAAGAGGAAAAGGTTCAGGAAGAGGAAGCTTCCATGGAACATGTTTTCACTGTGGAGAAGAAGTTCATAGGGAATTTGAATGTCCTCAATGCCAAGAAAGGACGGATAGGAGGAATGAAGGCCAGGCTAGAGTGGCACATGTAGATGAAGATGCCAAATCCTCAAATTCTAAAGATGCTGAAAGAGGAGAAACGTTGATCAACAGAAGAGTCCTACTGAGTGGTGAGAATGAACCTAAACAAAGGAGGAGCCTATTTCACACTCAATGCAAGTGTGAGGGTAAATGTTGTGATGTGATTATTGATAGTGGAAGCACTGACAATTTGGTGTTAGAAGAGATGGTGACAAAGTTGAAGCTCAAGAGACAGAAACACCTACATCCATATCGGATTGCCTAGGTGCAGGATTACCACAAGGTCATGGTCAGTGAACAGTGCCTAGTAAAGTTCAAGATCAGCAGGTACCAAGATGAGGTACTATGTGATATCATATCTATGGATGCATGTCATATGTTGTTGGGTAGACCGTGGTAGTTTGACAGATATGTTGTACATGATGGTCATGCGAATACCTATTTCTTGACAAAGGATGGAGTGTGACATAAGCTAAAGCCATTGAATGACACAGAAGAAAAGGTATGTGGTAGTGCAAGAATAACTTTTGTTGATGGAAGAAAATTCCTAGATGGTATGAGACATGAGCATGTGTGTTTTGCTTTAATTCTAAAAGCTGGTAAAGAGGAAGTAGAAGATGTGTCTATAGAAGTTGTAGATTTGTTGAATGAAGTTCAGGATATTGTATCCGATAATGTGCCTGATGGATTACCACTAGTCAAGAAGATCAGTCATCAAATGGACTTGATCCCAGGAGCAAGTTTGCTGAATAAGGCAGCACATAGAATGACACTTGCGGAAAGTGAGGAGTTGAATAGACAAGTACATGAGTTGTTGTAGAAAATATTGATCTGTGAGAGTCTGAGTCCCTGTACTGTACCAACGGTATTAGCACCAAAGAAGAATGGAAAGTGGAGGATGTGTATAGATTCCAGAGCAATAAATAAGATCACAATCAAGTATAAGTTTTCATTGCCACGAATGGATGATATTATAGATTGTTTGAGTGGAGCTATGTATTTCTCAAAGATAGATATAAAGAGTAGATATCATCAGATTTAGATCAGAGAAGGAGATGAATGGAAGACTGCCTTCAAGACAAAGGAAGGACTATATGAGTGGTTAGTCATGTCTTTTGGGCTAACCAATGCATCGAGCACTTTCATGAGGTTGACGAACAAGGTTTTGAAAGAATTTATGAGTAAGTTTGTCATTGTTTATCTAGATGATATTTTGATCTTTAGTAAGACATTGGAAGAGCATATGATGCATATTCCTATGGTATTTGAGAAGCTGAGAGAAGAGAAATTGTTGATTAATTTGAAGAAGTGCAATTTTGTGAAGAAAGAGTTAGTGTATTTGGGATTTGTAGTTTCAACAGAAGGTCTAAAAATGGACCCAAAGAAGGTACATGCTATCCTTGAATGGCCTACTCCAAGGAGTGCTACTGAGGTAATATCTTTTCATGGTCTAGCTAGTTTTTATAGAAAGTTTATCAAAAAATTTAGTAGTATTTGTGGACCCTTAACTGAAACAATGAGAGGGGATAGAAAAGAGTTTAAGTGGACTCATGGGGCAGAAAAAAGTTTTCAATTATTGAAACAAAAAGTTACAGAACAACCTATTTTAGCACTTCCAAATTTTAATAAGGTGTTTCAAGTAGACTGTTATGCTAGTGGTACTACAATAGGAGTTGTTATGAGCCAAGAAGGTAAACCTATTGCTTATTTCAGTGAGAAGTTAAATGATGCCAAGAGAAAATATTATGTTTATGATCAGGAATTTTATACTATAGTTTAGGCATTGAAGAAGTGGAGACACTATCTCCTTCCTAAGGAGTTTGTTTTGTATATTGATCATCAAGCTTTGCAATATTTGAATAGTCAAGGACAGTTGAATCAAAGGTATTTGAAATGGGTTGAGTTTTTGCAGAGTTATACATTTGTTTTAAAACACAGGAGTGGAAAGTCTAACAGGGTTGCAAAAGCTCTTAGCAAAAGGCAACTGTTGTTGACAAAAATGCAGATTGAAGTGGTTGGGTTCAAGGAACTCAAGAATTTGTATCCAGAGGATCCTGATTTTGGTGAAGCTTGGAAAGCTTGTAAAGAACTTGTTACTCTAGATAGAATGAAGTGGTTAGATTTTATCATCTAGGATGATATGCTATTTAGAGGGATTCAGTTATGCATTCCATGAAGTTCTATGAGGGAGAATCTCATCAAGGAGAAGCATAGCAGAGGATTGGCTGAACATTTTGGTCGTGATAAAATCTTTGCTTTGGTTAGTGAGAATTATTATTGGCCACAGTTGCAGCAAGATATCAAGAAGTTTGTACAAAGTTGCAAAGTATGTCAGATGGCAAAAGGAGTGAAGTAGAATACAGGGTTATATTAGCCATTACCTATACCAGAGAAGCCTTGGGAGGATATCAGTATGGACTTTGTTCTTGGTTTACTGAGGACATATTGGGGACATGATTCTATTTTTGTGGTGGTTGAAAGATTTTCGAAGATGACACATTTCATTCCCTGCAAGAAGACTAATGATGTTGTTTATGTAGTAGAATTATTTTTCAGAAAGGTAGTGAGACTACATGGTTTGCCAAAGACCATAGTTTCAGATCGGGACCCTAAGTTTGTAGGCTATTTCTGGTGTATATTGTGAAAGAAATTGAAGATAGATTTGAAGTTCAGTTCATCACATCATCCATAGACTGATGGACAAATGAAAGTGGCGAATAGGAGTTTGAGAAATTTGCTAAGATGTTTGGTTGGAGATAAGCCGACAGGATGGGATTTGATTTTACCATAGGCAGAATTTGCATACAATAATTCTATCAATGGGAGTACTAGTAAATCACCATTCCAGATTGTATATGAAAATAGTCCCAGAAATGCATCTGAGTTGAAAAAGATAGATCAAGGAGAAATAAGTAGTGCTAAAGTTGAGGATTTTGTAGAACATTTGAAGAACATCCATGAGGAGGTGAGGAAGCACATTACCAAGATGAATGCATAGTATAAGGCTAAGGCAAATGAGAAAAGGAGGCATAAGGAATTTCAGGTTGGAGATGAAGTCATGGTTCATTTGCGAAAGAAGCGATTTAAAGTTGGCACATATAACAAATTAAAAATGAAGAAGTGTGGGCCATGTAAAATACTGAAGAAGCATGATTCAAGAAATGCATATGATGTAGAATTGCCTACTAAGCTGAATATTTCACCAGTGTTTAACATTTTAGATCTGACAGAGTATCATGAGGGAGGTGTTGAAGATGAGATCATAGCAGCACAGTGGAGTATTCCAGCAACTAGTTTAGATACCAAAGAGATTGAAGATATACTAGATAGTCGTGTTGGCAGAAGCACACAGAATAGGACATATGAAGAATATATGATCAAGTGGAAAGGACGACCTGTTGAAGATTCATCATGGCTAACAAAGGAGGTTAACCGTCTTGGTTTTCCTCTTCACACCTAAGTCATGACAGGGTCACTTCTCAAATTAGGTGTCTGATGTAGGAGCATCCTGGGTGTAAGAGCAATCTTGCATCACCCAAAAATATTTCTATTTTTGTATTCAATAAGGGCTATCTTGTGTAGAGCTGCTATTTATGGAAACTTGCTATTTTTAGTAAGTTGGTCATATGATCTCAGAATGTTTTGATTTCACATGTGGAGGTTCATCTCAATCATATCAGCCTGCCAGTAAAGTTTCATGGCTAGATCAGGTCTAGTTTTGAAGATATTGAAAATTTTCGGTATTGGCAGTAGGGTACAGAAACTTTGAACTCAGTTTTAAAGGCTTTAAAGGCCCCCGGATGAGGTTGAAAATTTGGGTGATAGGAACTTGCACTAGTCATGCCTGTAGAGCGCTTCATGGCTTTTCTGAAATGGGGTCATAATAGTCAATCGGGTCAACTAGTGATGACTTATGGTCTTTGGAAGTCGGGCACCTGAAATGGCAAAAAATAATTTTCCTTTAAAATTTTTGTTCGGGTTTCAAAATTTATTTTGAGCCAACTTTGATGTAATAAATTGAAAAATAAAATAATTCTAAGTTTGGTCGGCCCTAAGGGCTAAATTTTTGGAACCTTCTCGAGCGGTGGAAAATGCCTATATAAAGAAGGTCCGTAGTGTTGTATAGGGTAGTTCTGGGTAGTAGATCTAAGTAATAACTCAAGGCTTTGTCCTACAAAATATTGTAAGGGAATGCCCATGTGGCTTTGCATATTGTAATTCTGAAAGTTTGTAATTCCACATTTGTGGAGATAATAAGAAGCCAATTTTTTTTTCTTGCATATTGTTGTTGTTTCTCTGTTTCTATTATGTATTTGTGGTATTAAGGGGAGCACCCTTCATCAGAGAGTTTAGAAAATTGTGGAATTTGGAGCATACTAACATGGCATACGACAGTGAGGATGATAATCCAGACAATGAGGATGATAATCCACCAATTGCATTTACTCTAGGCCAGAGTGGAACCAGCCAGGACCGAAAAAAAGTATATACCAAAGGGGCAGAAATTGTGGAAAAAATGGGTTATACAAGTGGTGGTTTGGGTCCCACAGGAGAAGGCGTCTGGAATACAATTGAGATAGAAAAAACTTCTTATGATTATGGTGTAGGCATTGGGTTTGAATCTACTAGTACTGCTACTGGGTCTGGTAGTGGCACTGGTGCCAGTGGGACTGGGAAACTTATACAACAAGTTCCCTCTCTAAAGAGGCCAGTAGAATCTACATAGAATACCATAGCACAAGATAGTGTCAAGAAGATAAAGCTTTGCGGTTCCAGAAGAACACCGACAACAATGTCATTCGATCCTAAAGAACTGTTTGTAGTTTTAGGTTCAGCAAAACCCTCTAGAAGTTTAAATCCTCAAAGAGCATTAGTTAGATTAACAGGCATTGCAAGCTTTTCCTTTTAGTCTGGTTCACCTTTCAAACATTCAAATCCTTTTGCAACACCAGATTTTTGTTTCAATGATTTCTATAATAAATTTGCAGAAACAAGAACCAAGAATAAGGAAATAAATAAGACATTGCGGACTGGTGCCCTTAAAGCAGTTGTACAAGAACAACCTACATCCAACAGGGTTTTACCAATATATGACCCAAAAAGAGACATGATGGAGTTTATGGTTGTTATTCCACCAAATAAAGATGGAAACCCACCAGAGAGTCAGATAGATCCATCTGAATTTTAAGTTAGCACTCTCCAAATGGATTTTTCCAAAGTTAAAAATGTGGACAAAATCAATGTGTCAAAGTCTACAAACCAAGTGGTCTACAGTGCACTGCTAAAGCTGGAAAGAGAGAAAAGCAAGCTCGAGAAAAATATAGAAAAGTTACAAGCATACATTGGCAATGAAAAAGAAAAGAGGAAAGCTTCAGAGAACAGTTTGAAATAATTACAGAAAAAGATTAAAAAATCAACCTCTACATTAGTAGATATAGAGCAGGAACATGTGGAGGCAGTAGTGAAGGAACAGGAGGAGGTAGAGTTGAAGGCACTGAGGGGAAAATTGGTAGAAATTAGTAAAAAATTAGAGGAAGAAATAGTCAGTTCAAAAAAGTCATTTAAAACCATGGAGAGTAATGTTGCCTCCAACCGGGAACTGCAAAAGCAATTGGACTCTCAGGTGGATAAAGCCAATCATTGGGAACAGAAAGCAGTGGAAGAGAAAAATAATTGTGAAAAAATGGCAGAAGATCTAAAGAAGGCCAATAATACAATTCAAACTTTAACAAATACTAATAATAATTTAGTGAAGATTGCAAAAGAACACATTTGGGGCCAAATATTGGTGATGTGTGATAGCTTGTATGAGTGGTTTGAAATGCTTCAAAGTATGAGAGTATGTTATTTGAAGCTCCATAAGAACATTGAACAGAACATGGATGTTGTCAAGAAAGAAAAGAAAGCAAAAGATATTATGCAACAACTCTATAGTAAGAGTGATAGTTATCTATCAAATAAGGGAATTAGCAACCACCTTGATGCCTCAATAAAGGTATCAAGTATCATTCGAAAATGTGAGAAGCTACAGGAAGCACAAGAATTGGATGAAAAAGCTTAGCAGAAGATCACAAAGATGGAACAAAGGAAAGCGAATATGAAAAGTCTTGGTTTGCCTAAGGGATTTGACGCAAATAACTTCATTGGAAGAGAAAATTAAAAAATAAGGTTGCATGACAAAATAAATATTGTTTTATGCTTTCTTCCTACAAACATATCTCCTGATACATTCATGGATTTCATCAAACCAGTGAGAACTTTGAATGGAGTTTTAGAAGCAACTTTGTTGTCAAGTCACATTTCCAAATATGAATTGCTAATGAAGTTGCAGGAGTGTGACTATACTATGAACCAAATTGTTTTGCCATCAGAGGATGTTTGGACTGGCCTACAAAGATTGCTCTGAATTTTGAACTACTGTAAATTGTAATATATTACAAATGAATACAAAACAAATTGAACTACTATAAATTGTAATATATTGCAAATGAATACAAAACAAATTGTGCTTTATGTAATTTTCATGTTTTCCAATTCAATGTATGTTGAGTTACTCTATTTTATTCAGTTATTCTTAGTGGATTTACTCTATTATATGCTATTGGAATACAAAATTTCATTCAAGAATTTCAAATTCAAATATGAATGATCATTGATGATATGATACAAAGTTACAAACCACACTCTACAGTAATAATACTCTTTTTTTCTCAAATTTTAATGATGAAACCTAATACATTCTTACTTTTCTAAAATGAACATTGAATGATAGGATATAGTAGTTAATAAGTTCAAAAAATACCTATTGATTGCTACTGCTAATTTAGCAGAAATTTCCTAAATTTTCCAATTCATCTCCGTGTCGTCATCATCATCCAATTTTGGTATTCCAGTTTCTTCATTGTTTTCTTCATTTTCATTTGTGTCTTCTTCACTCTGAGTCTGACCTCCACTTCTATCGCCACCTGTACTTGTCCCACTCAGAGTCGATGTTGGAGATTGGTTAATGGTGTTGCCCAACCCTCTTCTTTTGCATCTTTTCTTCTAGATTTCCATTGCTTTTTGATAAGGAAAAGTATTGACATCATACCTAGATGTGTAGACCCTCAAGCATGTTTCCAAATTCTTATCTAGTTTGTTTCTTAGCTATGATTTTAGGAAGCCCAAAGCACTGAAAAATCTCT
The DNA here is from genome assembly GCA_027943335.1 of Chamaecyparis obtusa. Taxonomy (NCBI): domain Eukaryota; kingdom Viridiplantae; phylum Streptophyta; class Pinopsida; order Cupressales; family Cupressaceae; genus Chamaecyparis; species Chamaecyparis obtusa. Next base: position 1,436,319 of record BSBK01000559.1, read on the forward strand.
CATCCTCCACTAAACCCAATATCATGGTCTGACATAGATCAACAAGCTTGAAGAACTCTAAAATTTCTTCATGCAACATTGTGCTCTATTTTAGTTCTGTCCAAAGCCTTGTTACCGAGCCCTCTTCATGTGGGTTATGCATTAATTGATATTGATTCCCCATAGTCTTTTCAAAAGTGCCTGATTGTTGTCTAAGAAGACCCTCATATAAAATTCCATTGATAGTCACTCCATTGAATTCTACAGATTTGCAAAATTCCTTTATCAAAGTCATCAGCCTATTACAATAATCTTCCTTAGAGTTTAAGGTCCAATATTGAGGAAAGACAATTGTCATGGCCTCAAGTAGTTATTCATATGGGAATCGGGATCTTATTTCAGAAGAAACTTTATAGGCTATGTCCCTTGCATTACCTGCTATAGACTCGACGATCTTGGTAAACTCTTCCCTTGTAACTCTTGTAGCTCGCTTCTTTGGGGCACTGTAGTACATTGGTATCTAAAATCCCCTTACACAAACACATAAATCCCCATTTTCAACAATTTTTAAATAATTATCAAGATTGTCCAAATCTGTTAGTTTTCGCCAGTGATTAAATCTTTCATCGAATAAATTTAGGTCATTTCAATAGAGACTATCGAGGGCTTGGCATGACATTTTACATAAGTAAGCATATTTTGCAATATACATGGCTCTTTGCTGGGCTTTTTTCATAATGAACGTCATTTCTTCTAGCATGGGAAGAAGAGATGCTAAAATCAAAAGTGTCTCTATATTGCTTAACCTCCAAAGCAAGTCGCCACATCTCTGATTTTCTGCATTGTCCTGATTTCTGTACATTAGTCCAATCAAAGATTGATATTCGGAAAAAACTTGATGTGCTGGTCCATCCAAAGAGATCCATCTGGTATCAACATCTTTAAGAAGTTTGTTTCCATTGGTAATTCCATCAGCAAAGTGTTGAAATTCCCTAAAACATTTGGGACTTCGACAAAAATATGAGTACAACTCTCTTACTAAATCTTCAACCTTGTTTACTAAAGGGAACTTCTTCACAACTCTAAAAGCAAAATTCATCCCGTGGGCCATACAGTGAATGCCAACGACATAAGGTGAACACGAAGTCTGCATCTTTGTGCAAAGACCATTCCTTTGACCTTGCATTACTGAAGCTCCATCTGCTCCAACACAGATCAACTTCTTCGCTATTGTCAATTGATCCATACCTCCATATTTAATTAAATGGCTCTTTACTAATTGAAATAAAGTTTTCGATGTCGCATTGTCCCTCAATTTTGCAATAGTTAGTAGATGTGGTTGGCAGACATTATTCTGTATAGTATAAACATGCATGCATACCCACGACATATTATCTATTACCATAACTTCATCTAAGCACAATGCAATAAAGGTTGACTCTTTTATTTTTCTCTGTACATCCTCTATTTCAACCTAGGCAATACAACTTGCCAAATCCCACCCATTGTTTATTGACCAATGAGTGACAGGATAGTTAAGAACTTTCAGAAAGTGTAACAAACCACTCATTTCTAGATAGTCTATCATTGGACGCCCTCTGCTCAAAATATGAAAAATATTACTTAATTGAACAATTTTTCCGCGTTCTTCTACTTCACTTGCTTTTGCAAAAATAGCATTAATAGAACCTTGAACTTCACCAGGCTTCATCTTAAATTTTTGAAACAAATAATATTCCTCAGCATTCCTTTTATGTTGACATTGCTCCTTTGTTTTATATCTTACCATTTTTATTTCCTTTCCATCAACAGTTGAGGTTTCGTAAACCTTACCAACATGTTTCTCTATGGTGTCTAGTTTAAGTTGCAACCGCTTTTCCTTTTTATACTTCCAACTACAAATCGTACATCTGCATTCTACTGGCAGCTCACCTACAATTGGATTGTCCACGGGTTCAATGAATGGATACTTTACCACCCAATCAAATTTAAATCTCCTCAACATCTCCCATTAACGATCAATTTTTTCTTTTGTTTTTCCTCTCCCTTTAGTGTTACTATTAATTGAACCATCATCATCACTGAAGTTGATCGATTCATCCTGGTACTGGTTATTTACTTGAAATTCTTCTTCAAGGTCATCTTCATCAGAGATATCAGATTCCACAACTTTGTCACCAGATTTATTAGGCTCCCTAATTTGTTCATTAAACTCCTGTGTAGGTTGAGAACCTTGAAATTGTACAAGTTCCTCTGATGATGTACCTTCCTCACTTTGACCAACACTATTGCGTCTGCCCACACCAAAGTATGAATATATATTTCTGCATTTTGTTGGCCTCTCTTGGACATCTCCACCTTCAATAGTCCTCTTCCTGTTTAACTTTGACTGTGACATCTCCAAGAAATTAAGGCTGCAATAAAATTTTACTTGAATAAGATACTACAAACTGGTAGTCATTCGCTACCGATCGCAATTGTGAGCTCAGAATCAACTAAATCTCTTGAAGTCTCCTTCTCTCCGGCATGTTTCAATAATGAAACTCATATCTCTTAAATAGACAACTACAAGTAAACCATTTTCATATCAGTCATCAGATTTTGCCTCATTATCTCCATCGTCCATTTTGGCGAAGGGGCCGACAGTTGCTTATGATAACAACTAATATTTGGTGAGCCCCACGTAATTTTAAATAATTGACTGAGCAAATAGGGTGGGAATTTGGGACACGATTATGTATGATGCATGGCAAATTAGGTCCTAGTGCAAATAAAAATTTCACTTGGGACAATGGGCCTTTGGCGAATGTTGATCCTCGATAAATACACCAAATTTAATCCGTGGTGAATAAGAGTAAAATAGTAAATAGAAATATGGGCGAAGAACCTGACTACCTGACTAAAATTACGTAAAAATAGTGGCGAACAATCCGACCACTATATGAGCATTTTATAAAATATGGGTGAACCGATCAACTAGTATATGAGCATTTTTTTAAAAAATTTCCTTCCGCCGATCGGCACATATTCACCAATTGGCGAATAATCACCACTAAAAAAATCCCTCGTCATTCCATCTGATAATTTTTTTTTGAAATTTATATTTTGATATTGTCTTTTATTTACTAATGATGTTATTGATGCTCGTGAAGGTCGTCGAGGCATCAATGACCAACTTCCTAGAGGAATAAAAATTTATCCTAGTCAATTTAGTAGGTTGTCGTACTACAAAGATCTCTCAATCGTACATTTGTTTGATGCTATGCATATTGAAAAGAATGTAACAGAGACAATATGGAAAATATTGGATGGAAAGCGTGACAAAGAAAAAATGGCCAAAATTTATAATGACATTCATGAATCCAATCATGCACTGAAAACTTTCATTGATACAAATAGCAATGGAGACCACATAAATATGAGTGCCCTTCCTTGGTTATTAACTGAGTAGCAAAGTGATGCATTAAAAGAAGTCATAAAAAAAAAAAAATTTCTAACAGGATTTGCTGCAAATATAAACAGTTTTGTATCAAAGAAATGTGATTTTGGGCCAAAGTTGAAAACACATGATTGATATACCTTCGTCAAGGTAAGTCATGTTCTCTATTTACAATATATTTGTAAAATTGCACGTAGTTTTTATTGTATTATTTTACAATATATTGAAAATATCATTTTTCTTATCATTGCAGTACGTCTTACCTCTATCCCTCCCAGACCAGTTTGACAACAGTGTTAAACAAGTTATATACGATCTTGGAGAATACATGAGGTTATAAGTGTTATTATATTTATGACTTGCTTTACTTTTTATGTAATTTATTATATATTTTTATCTAAAATCTTGTTTATATGTTCTTGCAAGTTGAATCTCTTTTAGGTGGTTATCGTCTAAAAAAATTGATTAAAAAGATATAAAATATTGGAAGAGAAAAATTCTCCAGCTTATGTGTGAAATGCAAAAGTGTCTACCTCCAACTTTTTTCAATGCTCAAAAACACTACCTCATACATCTAGTTGAGGAGATTGAATTGTGTGGACATGTACAAACTAGGTTAATGTGAATGGTTGAGAGGCACTTGAAATTTATGAAATGCTTGGTTCGACAAAGAGCACGTCCTGAGGGTTCTATGGTGGAGGGATATATGGTATACCAAACCATGGTGTACATTAGTGAATATCTTCTCAAGTTTGCAGTAAATATTCATGTAGATCGCATTTGGGATCCCAACTATATTAACAAATCCAAAGGAGAGTACTTGATGGGGAAAGGTAGATTAAGGAAAGTGAGAGGTAATTATACAATGTTATTGTAGTTTATTAATTCTTATAGATCTTCAATATAAGTTATTTCTAAGCGGTCTATTTATTTTCTTTATAGTTGGTCGTGAGTGGGATGCACTACATTTGTATATTGCAAACAATCTTGATTGGATGATGGTATGGATTCAACAATCTCAAAAAAATGGTCGTTCATTAACATGGGATGGTGTTGCATCATTGGTTAAAAAAACTCATTTTAATAGAGATCTCAATGTTACACCAATGGTACTTGATCTAGCATATGGTTTAAGAGGTAGAAAGGTACGTATAAGTTTACTAACCATGACCCATAAGTTTAATATCAACTCATGGATTGATGCAAATAATCTTGACATGTTTGAATAATTGCAGATCAAACACCACAAAGCTATGTACTACCATGGCCATAAATTTTGCATAAAAAAGTTAGACGACATGAAGAAAACTTGTGATTCTGGGATAAGTACAGTCTTCAAGGTCATTAATATTTCATCTAGAAATGACATACATCATCAACAATCTGAAAATCGATACTATGACATTTTGGATGATATACTTGAGTGTGACTTTAATTCATTCAAATTAGTTCTATTTGTCATCAAATGGTATAGGCTATGACTGAATCAAAATGATCCTGATAGGACTGTTATTGAACATAATAATGGATTTACAATGATTAATACACAGTCATTTGAGCCAGTTGGAGATTAGCCCTATGTTCTTCCAAGCCAATGTGAGCAAGTGTTTTAATTTTTCATTCCACATAAACCAGGTTGGTCATTTGTTCTTAGACATGATCCAAGAGGAAGGCCGATATAGTATAACGTGATGGAAGAAGAAGATATTGAAGAATTAGAAGACGAAGTAAATGATGATCACGAATGACTGTTACACAATGAAGAAGAAGAAGAAGAAGAAGAAGAAAATGATGATGATTTTGGTGATGCTAACAATATTGATGGTGATGATGGTGATGATCATGATCATGGTGATGAAGATGCTATTGATTAAGGCGATGATGGTCATGATGATGATAGTCATGATGATGGTGATGATGATGATGATGATATTAGTCATGATGATGATGATGACATGGATGAGGAGGATGATCAATAACATGATCAATGAAATGTATGTCAAGGTATGATCAATGTCACATATGAGGTATTGATTTATTCATAGAAATTTGAATTAAGTTATTATGTGTTGAACTCTATAGTCATGAAGTATATTTTGCATCATGTAAATTTTATCTTCTATGTAATTTGTAGCTTACATATCATGTAATTTTTCGCTAACTTAAGATAAATGATTTACGTATGCAGGAAATTTAACGCCTTTGACATGGATCGACAAGTATAATTTATTATTTAGTTTCCTTCTCTTTAGTCAGCAAAATATATAGATCCTACTATGTCTCTCATTTGATGGATTGCAAGTATCACCAAATAGGTATTTGTCTGATCTGTCTTCCTCAAGTGAGAAAAATGCGGGAATAGAAGACAAAAGTGAGACATCTAGTAGGTCTAAAATAGGGAGATCAACTAGAGGTCAAAAGATTAGAAGAAAATTTGATAAATGAATACAATTTTTCCTTGCTGAAGGGGGGTTATGTTCTTATGATAATGAGACCAAAGGCGACATGAAGGTTCCCTCAAGGTACACACATCTTCAGAAAGAATGGGTACCCAAGGAACTACCTCCAGTTAATACTAATTTTTCTATTAACGAAAGGATATATTGCATAGCTCCATCTTCATTACATGGTTTGGGCTTATTTTCCATGGATGACATAAAGGTCAGTTATAATCAAGTTGTTGAATTGATGGAGTATGTAGGACCTTGTTACAATTACAAGAATTGGATGTAGATTGTGCAATATAAAAAAAGTATGTGTAGGTATGCATTGTCAGCAAATTATATACAATGCAAAGAAAATGATCAAACTAAAAGGCTTGCTATGTATATTGATGCAAGGCCAAAAGCAATAGGGAATATTATAGGTTTTATAAATAGTTTTCGACCTGTGTCAACTAATAAGCGGCCAAATTATATATTTGAGGCACGCAAGGGAAATCGTGTATTTGTATATATGATAAAATTAATAAGTGCAAGGGAAGAGCTTCTAATAGATTACAATTTGAATCGTGTAGATACAAAAAAATTCCCTATCATGGGACTGGTAAGTATAACATTTAAACCAATTGCCTCCAATTAATATTGACTCCAATTGCTTCTGATTGCTAAGAATTACTAATCTTTGTCACAGGGTGACATGGATCCAGCTCAAGATATAGGCGGGGATGTTCCTCACAGTACACCTTCTTCATCAAAGGTAAATGTTAATTAGTGTAATTTTATAAATTATATAGAAACAAATGTCATATTATTATGTTCTTTTCTTTATGGATTTGGAGTTATTTTGAAAGAATTTTACTGATATTAATGTCACAACTTGATACTTATTGATAGAGAAAAGCAAAAATGGCAGCAAATCAATTGCGATCTGAAGTTGAGGCACCATTTATAGATGACCTCAAATCTAACTCTAACTATGTATTCATGGCTAGTCAAATAAAAAGTAAATATGGTAAAGAAATTCTTAACCTTATAATAGAACCAAATAAAAATGAGGAGACAGAGGAACTCAGACAAGAATTGGAACGTAGAGTCAATTGTATTAATGTAAGTAGTAATTAATCTTAAGCAATACTTAAAGTTCAATAGATGTTTATATTTTATACTATCTTATGGATCATGATCTAAAATATGATGTGTTCTTCTTACAGGATTATTTGAAATCTCTGGATCATGGTCAATATGGTGAGGGTTGTAGCGCTGCACAACCTTCATGTAAATAATCCTTAAACCTTTAACCATTCATTTAACCTTAATTTGTATGCATTATTGACTCAACTTATGTTTGGGATGCTTCTAGTACCCCATTTAATCTTTATCCATTGCAAATGTCTTTTCTAACAATGTATTCTTTAGCTCATGATGAAGTCCAGACACCTCCTTCGATTAACATTCCACATTCGACGACTGCATTGTCCGCAACAAGGTGCTTGTAGACATCTTCCTCTGTACCAACTACAACTGGTAAAACCTTATTTTTCTATATTTTGTTATGTGCTAATCATGCATTGATTATTTTTCTTGTGTGAATTTTATACACTGCATGGACCTATTTTGTGCACTAATAAATGCACCTACACCTGGTACAAGAACAGATCAGACCAGTACTAGTGAAGATCAACCATTTCCTGGATCAGCCCGTGTTACTAGTACTAGTTCATTTGTAGGGATATTGTTGTTGAACAAGAACAATACAGTTTCGTTAAAAGTACCAAAGCTTCTAGGTGCTTTAAAATTGTTATTATTTACAGTGTAATTGTAGTTTACTTATTCATAACTCGTTTTGGACCGATAGTCCCATCATATTTTTGTAGGAAATAATATTTTGTATGATCATCTTTTTGAAATGACATTGAAGCTATTTGGGCCCACCATACATAAAAGGTACGTAGCTTCATAATATTGGTACAATATTTTTCTTATCTTCCATTTATTGTACTATATTAAAGTTATGATATCTAACAATTTTATTTTTTCAAAAAAGGTGGAATGAATAGGATGCTGACTTAAAAAATCAGCTCATTAAATCTTTAGAGGACCTCTTTGGAAATAAAACTTTTGATAGAGTCATGATTCTTAAAAGAGCATCCAAACATATAAAGACTGTGAAGGACCAATATAGAAGGGCTCTAAAGGATAACCCAAAGTACGAGCATCCTCCTATGATTCCACCGATGGAGTGGAATGAAATAATGGAAGATGCAAAAGAGAAAAGGCTAAAGGGTAGTGGAATTCAACCAGAAGACGAAAAATGAAAGTATGTCATGATAGTATTAAGTAGAATGTAATCATGCACTAATTAGTGATCTTTGTAAATATATAATCTAACATGTTTCAAACTTTTCATAGACTGCAAGACACATCAAAAGCCACACAAGCAAGATTAACAAAGGTTGGCCAACACAAACTTGGCTCTGGTGGCTATATGAAACTTCACTCTCAACTTGTAAGTAACATCATTGGAATTTCATATCAAATTTGTATATATAAGGTTGCAAAAAATTCTGTTTAATCAAATCATACATGTAAAAGTGACAATATTAAACAAAAAATAAAGGGCACAAAATTCAATGTAGAGCCCACAGAAGAAGACAAGAGAATAGCCTTGAAGAAAGGCTATGAAGTCGTGGCTGCACGCCTACGCCAAGAATTCGAAAGCCACAACGAAGAATCTACTGCTCTAGATGAGACATAGGTAAATTGGTCAAATGAAAAGTAAATCAAATTGAATAGTTAATTTCGAACATAAATTGACTATTTCATGATAACAATGTGCATGACATTTCACTACAGCCTTCAAATCCTATCACAGAACCTAGGCACGACAAAGGCCATGATGTGCATCACAGTGTTGGAGGTATTAATTTGTTATTGAAAATAAATTTTGTAATTTTTAATAGAATTTAACATCTTTAATTGCGATTGGCTATGTAACCTTTTTTTGAATATTTTAGAGCATGTTGAGCATGTTGAGGTGGCGGAAGATCAAAATGTTATTGTACATGATGATGTGGCATTGTCAGGTAAAGAAAAATGCATGTTATGTTCTACTGGTTAATGAAATACATGTAACAGTAAAAAAAAGTATGCAAATTTAACCTATTTACTTGTTATTGCAGCAGAGCCACCTTTAGTGCAGTAGCGTCGTCCTCCTTGAGACATGAGGAAGCATCATAATTTGAGATCACAACCACAAGAGGAGGAAGATAATATTGATGCTCCTCTCAGCCTTTACCTAAATAAGAAATCTAAGAAAAACCCAAAAAAGAAATGATTTCTTAAAAATGCTCTTTGATAAAACTTGTTTGATTAACTTTGTTGGATAATGAAATAACGTTGTTTTAAGTAATTATCTATGAATGTTGTGTATTAATATTGAATTATATGTCATGTTAATGAATATTATTATGTGTTAATGAATTCTTGGTTAGTGTTGTGTATTAATGAATGTTATATCATATTAATGAATGTTATGTGATTGTATTGATTGAATGTTATAGTTCATAAATTGATGAATGAAGTGTGTAATTAGATGTTAATGGGGAATTTAGATTGATGTTAGGGGGAGGGGGGGTGAGGCCAGATGAGCTTCCACCTTCATGTGGTTGGCCTTGTTAAGTAGAGAATATTAAAGTATTCTCGAAACCAAGTGAAGCTCAAACTAACATACCTTCATTATTTAATCAATTTCATTCATTCTAGGTCTTTGCTCATAAGTGCATTTTGAATGTGTCATTGTCAGGCAACTATCAAATAAAAAACTAGAGAGGCCAATAGTCAACTTCTCATTGTCATTGGCTAGCATGATTCGACTTCATTTTGTGTAAGTATTCTCGTATTGAATGTGTCAACCTCTCTTGGCATAATGTGGATTATTTCATTGGTTTGTGTTTTTGAGTAGGTGAAGTGTTAAATCAGTTCCTATTTGTGTTAAATTAGTCATTGTTTCTCTAGTAAATCTATTTATGTCCATTGAGTCCTACTATTCCCTTGAAGGTTTTATTGGGTAATATAAGTTATGGAGCTTTGTTGGTTGACTTTGTTTTTGAAATGGTGTGGGAACTATTTGAAACATGGGCATTGCTCTTGGAAGGGTTTACATTTCTTATGATTTTTTTTGTAACTTTTAAGCTCTAGGATAATGCTTGTCATCCTTATATGGCAGACAAATGAACCCAATAAGGAAGCTTTTAGGAAATATTTGGAGTCAAGCGGCGTGCTTGATGCCCTCACAAAAGGTCTCCATGATTTCTATTTTTGTACTTGTATTGAACAATGAATGCAAGGCTAACATTTTTCTTAGGCTTGTTATAGAATTCATTAGTTTCTTACAAGAACAATCATTTAAATCATAAAGAAGCTGAACCTTATGTTTTCTTTGAGAAGTTCTAGATGGCTATCTTTTTGTTGCAGTTCTTGTTGCTTTGTATGAGGAGAATCAGAAACCCTCGGTGGCAATTGAGTAAACTTTTGAATCAAATAATTTCTTTCATTATAAAAAATTGTGTGTTTATCGACATAGATGAAATTGTGGCAGCAAAATAATTTATTATAAGAATGCGTGGATAGCACATAGTTGTGGAAATTCGCAAAAAAAGTGTGATTAATTGGCATTCAACCTGGACACCAATTTGTTCATTTAAAATATTGTGATTTTTTAGTTTAATTGGTTAACCCAACTATTGATCCCCTTTTTAGTGATTTCATTAGAAAAATCCATTTTTTAAGATAAAAACATGATTTTTTGGTAAATGTTTTAATGGTTTATGGGCTTTTTTTTATCGTTTGTGGTATTCTTTTTGTTCTAAGTTTTCCTAATCCTTACCCAATATTTTCCTAATTAATTGAAAAAAATACACCGATCTCACTTTATTTCAGAGATTACACAATCCACATTTCTGCCAAGAGATGTGAACCCTCCTTTGCTCCATGAAGGGACATAAAATGAAACTAGTGCTTCTTATGCAAAGTATTGTCTCTGAGCGAGAAGCTAGTTTAAGTTGATAAAAATACCTCATGCCTCCAACCTCTAATATTAACATGTTATACTTTATTAATTTGATGTTGCATTAAACTCTTTGAGAGCAAACGTCCAAAATATCTAGTAGGTATAACATGGATAGCTTCAAGAACACAAATGTTATGTGAAGCAACCATATGTAAAGGAGAAACTGAGTATAAATACCCTCAAAATAAAACATCTTTGCTCTTATAAACTTTGAATTTGCAAAATAAATTCTCCTTGAGACATACTTCTCTAACTTATTACATCTAATTTAGAACAAGTACCCTAAAAAAGTTCATAGGCCCATACAAGACACCCACCAAAATATAGACCATCAATTTATAGAACCCTTGCAAGATATCCCAAGGAATGACAAGTAGTGAAAACCAGATAGATCAAAAAAAGAACATAACTATATGTTGCCTCACCTGTTTGAGGTAAGCCAAACTCGGTCCAATTCTCTTAACAATGGTACATATCCGTCCAAGTGCAGCAACCTTCAAAGATTTGTAGCGGTAAAGAAAATCCCCATATTTTATCAGCCTAACATAGTCTTTGGCCACTTTGGCAATCAGATTGTGAACAATATTGATCTGGCCAAGGGCTAACTTATAGTGATCTTTATCATAGAAAACATTTAGTAGATCTCCATAAAATGGATGCACATCATCTTGGCGGGGGAAATCATCTTGGCATATCTCCATAAAATGGATGCACACCATAGCTATCAGTTGAACTAGACTTTCTTTGTTGTAGAATTGATTTAGTATAGAATATTTTCCAGCAGCATTTTTTTTTAAAAAGCAAGGTTTTCGTAGCATTATCTACCACTTGAGTAAAATTTTCCATAGCTAAATTTCCTTGCCACAGTTAATATTGCTCTAAAGACTTACAAGTTAGTAAGTCCTCGGCTAAAGGGCTAATAAACTAAATAAAGTTTCAAACATATGAACAGATAAAACTCATACAAGCAAAAGCCGGAGCCAAATTGAATAGCACTGGCTATTTGTCAGCGGAAGGTCCCTGCTAGAACAGACACATTTGTCACTTCATTAAGATGACAATTATGTACTAAGTTTCCTAACAGTATAAATCATCGTCATCTTTATTAACTGTTGTAGCAAATACATCCGAAGCACCAGCAAAAGCACCAGGAAATCAAAATTCAGAACCAAAGCCTTGAGATTGTTGTAGTGTTTGTGCAAAGGCTTGATACTTCCAAATATCAACATCATTGACACTTCTTCGGGCATATTTCATTGACTCCTCAAAATGAGCAGCCTTTATTTCAGCTACCTCATCACTATCATCCTCATCCATTTCCTCGGGGTTCTCACTTCTTTTTCTTTCACATTCAATATCCTGTAAAAGTGCAGAGGAAAGAGAACATGACAAATTGAAATAATAAGATACAAGTTGAGGAAAATTGAATCAAAAAATGTAAAATTCTAACAAACCAGTTAAAAAAAAACATTAAGAAATTCATAACCAAATCTAGTTTGCAAAAGCCACCACAATTGAAACTCACCTTTTCAATATTTTTTCTAATAACATACTTGCAAGCCTGCTGACAAATCTCTGTAATAATAAATATAATAGACGAGGCATTCTTCTCAGCCTCCTCAAAAGCCTTCCAGAGATTGCTTTCACTTTCTCCAGCCAACTTTGACATGATCTCAGGTCCATTGATACAGAAAAAGAAGGCACCAGTTTCATTTGCCACTTCCCTAGTAATTAAGGTTTTCCCAGAACCACGATGCCCATAGAGTAGAATACCCTTTTGGGGCTTCACACCAATAGACTTGAAGAGCTATGGGCATCTAAGAGGAAGCTCTACCAATTCACAGATCACTAGTCAAAGCCTATCTCTCAAATAGTTCAAACAAAATGAAAAAACCCACAGTTTCACGTAGAGCAGAGCAAATGGATTGCTAGAGCCCAAAGCAATCTGGAAAATAGAACGAGCAAGGACCCGCTGGCAACAAGCAACAAAATGAGTGTGGACACCGGAAGATAAATATCTAGACTAATCACCGATCAGGATGCCATTGGTGATTAGTTTGGATATTTATCTTCAATTTTTTTTAAACACTATGTATTTCGTTGAAATTTAGACTCACCATGGTCAACGTTTCGATTCACCGTCATCGAAAGCATGGCCTAGTTTGGTCTAAAAATTGACCATTCTATGTCGAAATGTGGTGTCATGGGTTTGGTATCCTGGTCAGAGCTGCTAAATATTTCAACCAATATTGGTCTAAAGTGCGACGACGTGTGGTCGAAATATGATTGTCGCGAGTTTGGCATCTTGGTCGAAGCTGCCAGATATTTTGACCAATATTGGTCTAAAGTGCGACAAAATTTGGTCAAAATATGACCATAGTGAGTTTGGCATCCTGGTCGGAGCGACCAAATATTTCAACCAATATTAATCTATATTGGTCGAATGATTGACAAATATACCAACACTTGCTAATGTTATTTTCAACCAAGATTGCCCTCATTTTTTACCAATATTGATGTCGATCATTCTATGATTTCAACAATGGGTTGATATTTCAACACCAATAATAGCGATGAACCAATTGGTCGACTATTCGACCGAGGTGGGTAGAAAATTCAACCAATAGTGCGTCAAAAAATGGTGCAAAATATACTAGTATTTAGGTAAAATCATTGCAAATCATGTCTTATGCATTTGCCTTAGTTTTCATAACTACCTACACCTTAAAATTCCCTTGAACTATTTCACAATTAACATTATCAATCTTTCATCTATATTGCCTATCTCTATTTGGAGGGAATCTGTTAATGATAGAATCTAAGGACTATTTCACATTTACCAATATCAATCTTTCATCTATATTGCCTATCTCTATTTGGAGAGAATCTACTAATGATAGAATATGAGGACCTTTTTTATTACAATAGGGTGAGGCCTTGCAAGGCCAATTGCAAAATGAGGAATGTGTTTCCAACCCTCTTGGTAAAGAAGGTTTAGCATTGGGCCCATCAATTGGGTTTAGAAGTTACTATTGAACTCTGCCCCCACCACTATCAGGTAATGTATTCCCGTTGAGAAATGAGTCCCCTTCATAGTGGGCTCGTGGCATACCACAACTAAGTTTTCTTTTGACACATCAAGATTTAACCCCATTTTGTTTTGTGGATTATGTTTGTTTTGAGTTGTTTACATTTTGTCTTATGTCATTTTCAAAGAAAATACAGAGATTAAAAAGTGGAGATAAAATAAAGACATAGAGGAACTATTTTTGCACACCTTGTCTCAACCTAGGCCTGACAAACACTTTGAAAATTTATTTAATATAATGTTGTCCCCTATTTTCTTAAGTTGGGTCCCCTTTCTACTATATCCAAGGTCACCCTCAAACTGTCTACTTTGGAAAACTGAACCCAAATAAAAATACTTGTTCCAACACTGGGTCCCTCTGAAAGCCTATTCTCAGACTAGGTCCCTCCAAAATGGAATGAAGGTCTTCAAACCTCCAATGCATACAACGTTTTTTGAAACCCTATGAGTTGTTTCCTCCTTTCAAACTTACATTGACATGCAAATATCAAACAATATCACATACAATATGTGGAATTTAAGAAAGTGTGGGCTTTCACTCATGTGAAAGTCACATCTCTAAAATGGATGGTAAAAATATTTAAAAACAAATGATGATGAGATTTTATGGGAAGGTTTTATTAATAAATGAGACAAACATGACCTATGACTAATTAAATTAATATATAAAATTAATTAAATGATTAGAGCAAATGATTAATTAGATTACTTAATTTGGTATTATTAAACTAATGGTACAAGAGAAACATGGAATTAAATAAACATTTATTTTATTTTTACGTAATATATGTGATGGACTTCATGTTGGCTAAAATTTTTGTAAGCCACTAAGACTACACCTTACAAAAGTGTAACTTTAGGCAACGTCTCATGAGATTTCTCTCTCCTCTCAGCAATAGGGGAGGCTCCCTTCTTACCGTAGGTGGCTTCAACAAGAACTTAACTGAAATTACAAAAAGGGTGGTTCTCTTAATCAATTCCTCTTTTTTAGGAATGATTTGCGCACAACTACTACTTTCTAACTTAACAAAAAGTGCCTTATTGCTACGATAATATTGGTGACTTTGGAGTTGACATAAGAAAAATACCAAGAGTAACAACTTTCTTTTTTATATTTTGTGAAACAAAAACAGGAACCCAAAGTCTCTTGCGCTTGTCTCATGAGGATTCAAGTAGAATAACTAGTAAGGCACAAAGTCTCTTACTGGATACTCTCAAATTTAATAAAAATACTTACAACTAAAGCCCAAAGTCTTCAACTCTAAGTAATTGCAGCCACTACTATCCATCACAATTTGTTCTTCTGCAGCACAAAGTCTTCAAAAGTTTAAATTGGCTCTGAATGCAACAGGCAACTCAAAGTCTGCGCAATTGAATTCAAATCCCTCTTTAATCAAATCATTAAAACTCACAATCAACTCAAGAAAATGTCGTCACATAATAGTTTAAATTGGCACAAAGTCTTAAAACAATCTGTCTCTTTTATTGAAAGCGATTTGATTTACATCCAAGTACAAAGTCATAGAGTGCACAATACAAACTGGCATAATTTTATTGCCTTGCCAAAAGATGATTATTTACAATGATATCCCTCCTTTATATAGGAAAAGATTGAAGAGAAAGGTGGAGAAAGAATGGGAAAACCCTTAACCACCTTGACTTATTCTCTAACTAACTAACTAACTAACTAATTTTGACTTATTCAAAGTTACATGCATAATGCACTTGTAACTTGATTAAATGCTACAACTTTGCATGTGATACTATCACATGCAATTACATATGTCAAATACAAATTACAAAGGCATGATGAAAATATTCTAAGTGCCTGACAAGACACTACCCCTATTCCATCATCATTTATTGATCTCCATGTTGCTACAAGATTTCTGATGTCTAATATGCTCTAGTTTGGTGAAATCATCTTGATCTAGAATAGGAATATGCATCCTTGATTGTTGCGTTGAGTGTTTATTGACCATTTTTGTCTTGAAAGCATTCTATGCTTGTAATCTCTCGAACCTTTCCAGGAAAAATATCCAATCTTCTTATCCTGCTTTTTTTCTAATTTTGATTCACTTGATTCCCTCGAAGTTGAATTTTTCTCAAGGGTTTCCTTTGAGCTCTCCTACGGGCTTCTCTTTCTCTTTGTATCCTTTCTCTTTCCTCATGTTCCAATCTTTCTCTAAGCCCCCTTTCAATTACGTGTCTCTCTTTCAAATTCAATACCAACTTCCTCTTCTTCCTCCAAGATGGCCCGAGTAGTTGTATAGTGTGTGTCAACTTCTTTTTTATTCCAAATGAAAGTCCCTAAGTCTAAAATAATATCTTCCTGCCTTACGTTTACATCCAAACCTAGTTGCACAACTGGATAGTTACCATAGGACGAGAACACCATCTTAGATCATTCTTTTAGTTTTGCCTCTCACGTTTCAAACTTTAATCTTGATTCTCCCTTTCAATCCTTTGGGGCTTTTCTTCTTCATTTTCTGGTGTTGGCTAGAGATTCTCCTAACATAGCAATATGATATGCCTGAGTAGTTGTAGCATGAAAATTTTAAAACATGAGTACATCTTCATGTGATGGATCCATTTTAGGCATAAGTGAAGTTTTTTGGGTAAGGTAACTCGCTGGAATGCTTGTGAACAATGGAAGAACAAATGAGTTTGGGTTAGATTGGCTCATGTGTGGTGAGAAAAACCAAAAATGAGTTTGTCAGAGGGTATACATATGAATGGACAACAAGTATTAGGTGAGAAAATAAAGCATGGATAGGTCTATTGCACACTTTTTGATGTACAAGTATGGATTTTGGAATGGTGTGAACAAAAGGAATGGTTGTAAAACCTTGGGACAACAAAAAGGTGGATGAGTTTGGCTCAAGATGGTCACTCATATGGTGAGAAAAAACAAAAAAAAAGGTTTTTCAAAGGGGATTGCATATGGAGACAACGAGAATTATAAAGGATAAAATGATAAGCAAATGAATGGATATCATTTCTTCTTATAATGGAGTTGAATTAACCACCATCATGAGTTTTAAGTCATGTGGAAGTGGTAGGGACAATGGTTTATGCAAGTGGGATTTTTGAAGGATAATGCACATGTGGACTTATTCCTCTTGTCATCATAGAACGGGGTTTTTAATTCCGACTGCATATGCAAGCAAGAACAAACTCTTGCATATGCAACTTAAGAATGAAAGATAGAAGTAGAAGAATCATGAATTTAAACACATGCAAATCCAAAAATGAAATTTTACATGTTAACGAAATACCTGGGGAAGAAAATACGAAAAAGACTTAAGGAAGAAATTATCTCAATCCTCAAGAAGAAATCTTTCCAAATCTTGGGGAAAATCTGAAATGAATCCAATGGATTTTCGGATTTAGGAAATATGAGATTTAAAAACTATATAGAAATCTCTTTCCTAGTCTTGTTCCTTCAATTTTGGAGAGTCAATATGCATTCACAGCCAAGTGGGAAGAAAAGAGAGATTAAATGCAAGGAAATAGCAACCATTTTGACCATTTCCAATGCACATGTAATGGCAACCAAAAACGGCACCTAGGGCATAAAAAATATCTTATAAATAATGATAAACAAGCTGAAAATGAAAGGTAATTCCTAAGAACTCATCTTAGAAGCAAAAAAATTGATTTTGAAGAAGAAAAATGGCAAACAAATGGGCAGTTTTTGGGCAAAAACATCCAAAAATGTACCTTAAATGGGTTGTTTTGAGAGTAAAACACCTTCTAAAATGCAATTTTGATGATCCAAGAATGAACCTTGAGAAATTTAGTGCAAAATCGACCCTATAAGCAGCCAAAATGATTAAGTTTTGACCATTTTTCATTGGTTTTCTTGCCTTAAAATCTTGTTTTTTTTTAAACACCCCCCAAAAGTGGGTTTTTAGAAGTCAAAAGCATGTGTTTTCCTCTCAAAAATTGTCACTTCCCAAAAACACAGTCAAAGGGAAGTTAAAACACATTATTAAGATGCAAATGCATGTTTAAAAAGACATATAAATGCCAACAAATTTCACGTCCATTGCTGCTTGGTTAAATACGTTGTTTTAAACATGTCTTTGTATATTCAAAAAGACATGCAAATGCCTCCAAAATTGGCATCCTTAAGTGTTGGGTTAAAAACACACTTTAAACATGTTAAAACATGTTAACAAAAACAAGTAAGTGGCTCCAAAAACAACACCCAAGTGTTGGGTTTAAAAATGTTGTGTTATGTATTTGTTTGCATATTTTAAAAGACATGTAATCCTCTCCAAAATTGACGCCCAAGGAGGATGATTAAAAATTTTATTTTAGTGATGTCTTTTGCACATAAAAAGACATGCATTTGTGTTTAAAATCAACACCTTAAGAGCTGGGCATTAAAAACACACTTATTCAATGCAATTACACATTATAAAGAATATGTCTTTAATTAGAAAAAAGCCACTTCAAGTCTTTTAAATATGTTGTTTTATATATGTAGTTGCATATAAAAACAACACTTATAAGAGGATTAAATACATTCTTTGGAGTTCAACTGCACATTCTTATAAAACATGTTTTTGACTTAAAAAAAGCCACTTTTACATGTTTTGCATGTGCAGTTGCATATAAAAACAACGTATTTAATGTGTAAATGACTTAATTTTAAGAGATAGGTTTCAAAAAGTGATTTGCATGTTGATGATATGCAATTAAGAACAAAAACTGCACTTCTTTAAACTTAAGTGATTTAATTTTTAAATTTAATTTAATATATAACTATAGTATTAATAAAGTAACATGAAATTAAATCATTTTAAAGCTAATTTCACAAAAACATTAAAAATTATAGCTAAATCAACTCGAAATGAGCTAAAATTTGAAAATGGACATCAAAATATATTTTATATATTAAATATAATTCAAACTCGTGCAATTAACTATGAAAAAACCCACTTTTTAAGGATTTTTCAAAGAATATGCAGTCAGCCTGAAAAACCCCACCTTTTGCATCATAACTTGAGTTATACAACTTTGTTTGACGTCTAAGATAGCTCGAAACAAGCATATTTCAAAGGGCTATTGACTCGAGGGAAAATCAAGATTAAAAATTGCTAACAAGAAATAGAAAAAATTAAAAAAATGACTTAAAGGTTACCAAAAACCAAGCGCTTGCAGTCAGAGAAGAAAAACTCATCCTGACAAGCAATAAGGTGATTAACTTGATGGGAACCCTCAAAAAGGATGTATGAAATATGCAAAATAAAGAGCATTTTAGGGATGACGAATTGTCTTTATAACGCATTATCCAAAACACCAAAATCGTAGAGGATACACCCACGAATCCATAAGAAAAATTGTGTAGGGTTGCCACAATTTTGTGATGTCAAAATTGAGGACATGTGGTTTTAACTGGGGAATGTACCTCATTTGTTCTTAGAAACAATGAGGAGTGTAGAATCCAAACCTCTAAGTGCCTTCATCTACTCCATTGCGCTATAGAGTCAAGCAACTAAAAACAAAAAGACTCAAAAAGGATGACGCGGCCAATGCAAAGCAAACCTAGAACAAACTTGTGCAAATGCACTTATTGAAAATAAAGAAAAACCTACCTAATTAAAACTAATCGACAATGCAACTTTGCAAATGAAACCATTTACTGGTTCAACAAAATAGCTACCTTTTTTAGTAGCTTGCAGTACCTTTCATGTTCACAGGCAACTTTGTATAGATAGAGCACGAACAACTGGAGCAATGATGTCAATGCTTGATGTAACATCTCTTGGAAGAGATGAACAAATTCACCTTTTTGAGATGAATCATATGTACTGCTACTCCAAGATAAGTCCATGAATTCAAACTGCTCCTGTTGAAATGCAAATGTATGTTTAACCTCTTCTTCAATTCTATCTTCATGCACAAGTACACATGGAATTAATGATTTTCCATTGGCCTCCAACCAAGCAAGATGTCTTATGGGACATCTCGTTGATCAAACAAATTTTGAATTATTCTTGTCGACTCTCGCAACTTGAGTAACTGGTTCATCAATTATGACATCCTCAAGCTGATCAAGATAGGTTACATCATTGCTTCCTTCTACTTCATCCTGGTTACAAATTTCAGACATAAGAGAATTGTCTTCAATATTTGACCAAAATTCTCCTATGATGTTCATGATAAGATCCTCATCAAGTTCTGGGGTAAATTTTTCATGCAACACTCTTTCAAGTTCATGACCTTGAAATGAAGATGCAATATTTTCAACTTGACTGAGACCTTCATGCATTTTCACATGTTCATGTCTAACGACATGATCATATTCATTTTCTTGAACATTGGAAGAATGATGTTCATCTTTCTGATTTTCATCAACAACTTTTTGAGACTGCGTAAACGAGAAATAAGAGTCGCCAGCTAATTCTACTTCCTTTTCTTGGAAGAGAATAGCAAGATCACTAGCCTCGGATTCAAGATGCTTTGTTGTTGCCTTTGCTGATGGTGCCTCAATAGCAAGCTTCTTTGACGATGAAACTAATCATTGTTGATTCTCACCGGTAGAACTATGAGCAATAGTGGAAGGGGTGTCCTTTCTACATCTTCATGAGGAATGAAAAAGATACCTTGAGCTATTTTCTTTTTGAGGGCAACTAACTCATTTTCCAATCTTTGCACTACAAGATCCATCCTTGTAATGGAAGAAAATGAATCGAAAGAGAGATTACTTTCTTCAAAACCATTTTCTTCAATTCTTATCAGCCCAACAAGAATGAGATCATCTTCAATTTTAATCGCCAAAGTCTGTGTAGCTGAAAGAGTAGTTGGGGTTGCTCTTCTCAATATAAAATTGACTTCGGGAATTTATGCATTTACAAAGAAGCATTTCAAATTTGTAGATGTGGGTTGAGTAATAGATGGAATCCTCTATGTCAACTTGTTGAAATGAGCAACAAATTCATGCATAGGAACGTGAGATGCCTTCTTCAGTTGGGTGAGTTGGGCCAATAGCGCATGAGCATCTTCAGGAGGCTTGAACCTTTCTTCAAACTTGGCTATGAGAGTAGCCCAGTTTGTGATAGTATGTGGTGCAAGATGATAAAACCAATCAACAATCACGCCTTGGAGAGTTTCTACGAATAACCTCATAGACATGTCTTCATGTTCAACACCATGAACACCGCATGCAATATAAAAAGAAGCGATATATTCATCAAGTTGTTGTTGTCCATCACCAAAGAACTTGGGAAAATTCTTCTATGAGCCATCAAGGAGAGCATGTAAAGGCAGAGCTAGATTCAATGGACCAAAAGTATTTCCCCAAGGACCTTGGGCCATTTACATATCCTTGGTAAAAGCTTGAAAAACTAACAAAAATTAATTGCAATGACTATTCACAATGAAAATGACACAAGTATACTTCAAATGAAAATGTGAGACTTTCAAATGCGCGCTGCATCCCTAGTAGAGTTGCCAAAAACTGTTGGCTAAAATTTTTGTAAGCCGCTAAGACTACACCTTACAAAATTGTAACTTTAGGCAACCTCTCATGAGATTTCTCTCTCCTCTCAGCAATAGGGAAGGCTCCCTTCTTACCATAGGTGGTTTCAACAAGAACTTAACTGAAATTACAAAAATGGTGGTTCTCTTAATCAATTCCTCTTATTTCAGAAATGATTTGCGTACAACTACTACTTTCTAACTTAACAAAAAATGTCTTATTGCTATGATAATATTGGTGACCTGGAGCTAACATAAGAACAATACCAAGAGCAACAACTTTTTTTTTTATATTTTGTGAAACAAAAATAGGAACCCAAAGTCTCTTGCGCTTGTCTTGTGAGGATTCAAGTAGAATACTCAGTAAGGCACAAAGTCTCTTACTGGATACTCTCAAATTTAATAAAAATACTTACAACTGAAGCCCAAAGTCTTCGGGTCTAAGTAATTGAAGCTACTACTATCTATCACAATTTGTCCTTCTGCAACACAAAGTCTTCAAAAGTTCAAATTGGCTCTAAATGCAACAGGCAGCTCAAAGTCTGCGTAATTGAATCATTAAAACTCACAATCAACTCAAGAAAATATCATCACATAACAGTTTGAATTGGCACAAAGTCTCAAAATAATCTCTCTTTTATTGAAAGCAATCTGATTTACATCCAAGTACAAAGTCATAGAGTGCACAATACAAACTGGCAGAATTTTCTTGCCATGCCAAAAGATGATTATTTACAATGATATCTCTCCTTTATATAGGAAAAGAGTGGAGAGAGGTGGAGAAAGAATGGGAAAACCCTTAACCACCTTCACTTATTCCCTAACTAACTAACTAACTAATTTTGACTTATTCAAAGTTGCATGCCTAATGCACTTGCAACTTGATTACATGTTACAACTTTGCACGTGATACTATCACATGCAATTACATATGTCAAATACAAATTACAAAGGCACGATGAAAATATTTCAAGTGCCTGACAAGACACTACCCCTATTACATCATCTTTTATTGATCTCCGTGTTGCTGCAAGATGCCTGCTATTTGATATACTCTAGTTTGGTGAAATCATCTTGATCTGGAACAGGAATATGCATCCTTGATTATTGTGTTGAGTGTTCATTGACCATTTTTGTCTTGAAAGCATTCTATGCTTGTAATCTTTCGAACCTTTCTAGAGAGAAAGATCCAATCTTCTTATCCAGCTTTTGTTATAATTTTGATTCACTTGATTCCCTTGAAGTTGAATTTCTCTTAAGGGTGGCATTTGAGCTCTCCTATGGGCTTCTTTTTCTCTTTGTATCCTTTCTCTTTCCTCATGTTCCAATCTTTCTCTAATCCCCCTTTAAATTCTGTGTCTTTCTCTTTCAGATTTAATACCAACTTCCTCATCTTCCTCCAAGATGGTCTGAGCAATTGTATAGTGTGCGTCATCTTCTCTTTGAATCGAAATGAAAGCCCCCAAGTCTGAAATGATATCTTCCTGCCTTACATTTACATCCAAACCTGGTTGCACAATCGGATAGTTAGCATAAGAAGGCAACACCATCTTAGATCATTCTTTCAGTTTTGCCTCTCACGTTTCAAACTTTCTTGATTCTCCCTTTTAATCCTTTGGGCCTTTTCTTCTTCCTTTTTTGGTGTTGGCTAGAGATTCTCCTAACATAGCAATATGATATGTCCAAGTAGTTGTAGCATGAAAATTTCAAAACATGAGTACATCTTCATGTGATGGATCCATTTTAGGCATAAGTGAGGTTTTTTGAGTAAGGTAACTGGCTGGAATACTTGTGAACAACAAAAGAACAAATGGGTTTGGGTTAGATTGGCTCTTGTGTGGTGAGAAAAACCAAAAATAGAGTTTTCAGAGGGTATTACATATGAATAGACAAGTATTAGGTGAGAAAATAAAGCATGGATGGGTCTATTGCACATTTTTTTATGTACAAGTATGGATTTTGGAATGGTGTGAACAAGAGGAATGGTTATAAAACTTCGGGACAACAAAAAGTTGGATGAGTTTGGCTCAAATTAGTCACTCATATGGTGAGAAAAAAAAAAAAAAAAGGGTTTTTCAAAGGGGATTGCATATGGAGACAACGAGAATTATGAAGGATAAAAAGGTAAGCAAATGAATGGATATCATTTCTTCTTATAATGGAGTTGAATCAACCACCATTATGATTTTTAAGTCATATGGCAGTGGTAGGGACAACGGTTTATGCAAGTGGGCCTTTTGAAGGATAATGCACATATGGACTTATTCATTTCTTCATCATAGAATGGGGTTTTTGACCTGACTGCATTTGCAAGCAAGAAGAGACTCTTGCATATGCAACTTAAGAATGAAAGATAGAAGTAGAAGAATCACAAATTTAAACATATGAAAATCCAAAAATGAAAGTTTACATGTTAAAAAAATACTTTGGGAAGAAAATAGGAAAAAGACTTAAGGAAGAAATTACCTTAATCCTCAAGAAGAAATCTTTCCAAATCTTGGAAAATTTTTGAAATGAATCCAATGGATTTTCGAATTTAGAAAAGATGAGATTTAAAAACTATATACAAATTTATTTCGTAGTTTTTTTCCTTCATTTTTGGAGAGTCAACATGCATTCACAACCAAGTGGGAAGAAAAGAGAGATTAAATGCAAGGAAATAACAACCGTTTTGACCATTTCCAATGCACATGTAATGGCAACAAAAAATGGCACCTAGGGCATCAAAAACATCTTAGAAATAATGATAAACAAGCTGCAAATGAAAGGTAATGCCCAAGAACTCATCTTAGAAGCAAAAGATTTGATTTTGATGAAAAAAAATGGCAAAAAAATGGATCATTTTTGGGCAAAACTGTGTCTTAAATGGGTTGTTTTGAGAGTAAAAAACTTTCTAAAATGCAATTTTGATGATCCAAGAATGACCCTTGGGCAATTTAGTGCAAAATCGACCCTATAAGCAACCAAGACGGTTAATTTTTGACCATTTTTCATTGGTTATCTTGCCTCAAAATCTCATTTTTTTCAAAACGTCTCAAAAAAGTGGGTTTTTAGAAGTAAAAAACATGCGTTTTCCTCTCAAAAATTGTCACTTCCCAAAAACATAGCCAAAGGGAACTTAAAACACATTTGTAAGATGCAAATGCATATTTAAAAAGACATGTAAATGCCAACAAATTCAGCGTCCATGACTGCTTGGTTAAATACGGTGTTTTAAACATGTCTTTGCATATTCAAAACGACATGCAAATGCCTCCAAAATCGACATCCTTAAGTGATAGGTTAAAAACGCACTTTAAACGTGTTAAAACATGTAAGTGGCTCCAAAAACAACACTTATGTATGTGTTTGCATGTTTTAAAAGACATGTAATCCTCTCCAAAATCGACGCCCAAGGAGGATTAAAAACTTTGTTTTAGTGATGCCTTTGCACATAAAAATACATGCATTTTTGTTTAAAAACAACACCTTAAGAGTTGGACATTAAAAATGCACCTTTTCAATGCAATTACACATTATAAAGAATGTCTTTAATTAGAAAAAAGTCACTTCAAGTCTTTAAACACGTTGTTTTATATATGCAATTGCATATAAAAGCAACACTTATAAGAGGATTAAATAAGTTCTTTTGGAGTTCAACTGCACATTCTCATAAAACATGTTTTTGGCTTAGAAAAAGCCACTTTTACATGTTTTACATATGCAGTTGCATATAAAAACAACGTATTTAATGTGTAAATGACTTAATTTCAAGATGTGGGTTTCAAAAAGTGATTTGCATGTTGATGATATGCAATGAAGAACAAAAACCACACTTCTTTGAACTTGTGTGATTTAATTTTTATATTAAATTTAATATGTAACTATAGTATTAATAAAGTAACATGAAATTAGATCATTTTAAAGCTAATTTCACGAAAACATAAAAAACTATAGTTAAATCAACTCAAAATGAATTGAAATTTGAAAATGGACATCAAAATCTATTTTATATATTAAATATAATTCAAACTCGTGCAATCAACTATAAAAAACCCACATTTCAAAGATTTTTCAAAGAATATGCAATCAGCTTGAAAACCCCACCTTTTGCATTATAACTTGAGTTATACAACTCTATTTGATGTCAAAGATAGCTCGAAACAAGCTTATTTCAAAGGACTATTGACTCAAGGGAAAATCAAAATTAAAAATTGCTAACAAGAAAAAGAACAATAAAGAAAATGATTTAAAGGTTATCAAAAATCAAGCACTTGCAGTTGGAGAAGAAAACTCGTCCTTATAAGCAATAAGGTGATTAACTTGACGGAAACCCTCAAAAAGGATGTATGAAATATGTAAAATAAAGAGCATTTCAGGGATGACGAATTGTCTTTATAATACATTATCCAAAACACCAAAATCGTAGAGGATACACCCACGAATTCATAAGAAAAATTGCATAGAGTTGCCACAATTTTGTGATGTCAAAATTGAGGACAACACTTCAATAAATAAATTTTGATGTATTTAAAGTTAAACTTTATAAATAAAATTAATTAATCTAAATATTAAAAGAATTACTAGAATTTTATCTATTTAGTTTTATTAATATTAGAAGATATTAACCCAATCAATTAATAAATACAATTTTATTTAATTAATTTGAAGATGATCACAAGAATCAGGTTGGTGATAAAAAAATTGTCAAATGATGATTTTAGCCATCTACATATTGGTTGGAGGGAATAAATTCCTTATATTTGATCTTCATGGTTTTGATCTTAAATGGTCATTACAATCTTTAATGGATCCTAAGATTTATATGCCACTCTCTTGTAACTTATTTAATGTTTTTTTTATTAAAATCAGCAACCTAACAAGAGGGTTGACTTTAGCAGGGGTGTTGACAACCCCTAAAGGTGTCAAAGAAAACAACACATTAGCAAGGGTGTTGACTTTTACAAGTAGAGGTTATCAACAACTCACTAACAATACACTAACAATAAAGGTGATGGCAAACACCCATATAAAATATAAAACAACAGACTGACAGTAAAGGTGATGGCAAACACTCGTATAAAATATAAAACAACACGCTAGTATAAAAGCTAGTAGCCCTCCTCAAGAGTAGGAGGGCAACTCACTCACCACTTGTGGAGAAGAATTTGAGTTTAAAGAGCTATTTTTCCTATGTTGTCAGACAACTGTCTAGGTAATGTTGTCCTTAGAATTTCCACAAGGGGGAGCAGCTAATGAAACTCTAGTTGGACAACTATCAACACAAGGGCCAGAGTCTTGAGAATGTTGTACATTGTCAACTGAAGATTAGAGGAGAGCAAGACTAGCAGGTGAAGAAGGGTTGTCCCAGCCAAAGGGGCTCGCACCAGTAGTACGCATGGCATTCTCATGGACGATACGATTTACAACAAGAGCGTTGCTCAAATTTGCTAACTTATTTAATGTTAAATAAGTTTTGTAACCAAAATTTTCTTCAAATCCCCTCCAGCTAAAAAAAGTTTGGAGTTAATTTTATCATTAATCATAAACGTTGGTGTCCTAGACAAATACTGTGTCTAGTTAAATTAAAGGTTTGAATAAAAAGATGTGTTGTATCATCCATAAAAATCCTTTGTTTATTTGAAAGGCTAATATAAAGAGATGTTTTAAGGTACATTCATAATGAAGTTACTAAAAAGGGATGAGGACAGGATTATACCCCAAACGATTTTGATGGAATAGATACCCCTCATCCCTTGTCTCATAGTCGAAAAGGTTCAACCTATGACTCATGCTCGAAGTGGTTCTGGCTGTCCCAACCGGTGCTGAGAGGGGAGGGATGAATCAACACTTCAAAAAAAAATTTCTCACTAAATCCAATGAAGTAAACTTACAGCACAAAAAGGCAAATAGATTTAAACAAATAATAATAGTAAGTAAACAATCACAAAGTGACACCAGATTTATCACGTGGAGACCCGATTAGGGTAAAAACCATGGTGTGAGGAAACCTCACAAATTTTGTACTCTCCTAAAGTACGCCCTGTTAAGAGTCTTCCCGGTTAAAGGATAAAAACGCACTTGATAGATGCGACCCAGTCAAAGGATTTGTTACAATAAGGTCTGTTAAGACCTGTCTGGTTAAAGGACTTTAAACACCTTGAAAGATGTCACCCAGTTAAGGGATTTTGATACAAGGGACCTTTTAGAGTCCACCCAAATACTGGGATTTGTCTATTGTAGTTTGCTAGAAAACAATAGAAGTGTGATCTTTACAGATGGTTTTGCTTAGCCTGATAAGATCCATATTTATGCTCAACTGAGAATTAACACCAATCGCCGCAGGTGTATTCTCATCTACTATTGTGCTGCTTTGCACAATCTTCTATTTCTCTTTCTCTACTTTCTTTTACCCCTGCTTCTGTAGCATATAAGTTCACTCTTTTTTCTCGACAGAATGAAGGCAACTCTTCTTCTCAACAGGCATAAGAATATATACAGTTTTGTTGCCCTAACTGCGTCTCAAATGCATGACCTAATCCTGAGATCTTGCGATTATATCACTCAGAGGAGTAATGGTTCACTGAGCAAACATCAGATGCATGCTCTAGCTTTATCCGCTTCATGAAGAAAACAACAGTTGTGTGTCAGGCAACCTTCCTTCATAGGAGATAACACCTTGATTTAAAGTCACTGAATCCGGCTTTAAATCCTTCAGTTGTGCCTCAAGTTCCTTTACCCGCGCCTCAAGCCGATCACCAAGACAATTCAAGATCACTCGGATGTACTGCAATAAATCCCGGTAGAAAGAGCTAGTTGGAACAGATAGTTGACAGTTGACTATGACTTCCTCAGTTCATACCGGAGTCATAATATATCCGTCCTTCGATCTGTTGCAGTTTCTTTCTTGTCTTACCGGTTGCATTGTCCTCGATGTGCTTCCTTTTGCGTGGATTACCGGTTACATTGTCCCGTTTGTGTTATAGACACTAGTTGGATATTGCTTTTAGATGTACTTGTCTATACCAGTTGTAGTTCGGTTCTTGGTTGAAACTGGAATACTCTCTTCCCTAATTGAGTGCATTGCTCGGTTACCAATGCTTAGTGTAGCGATTGGTTACAATGAATTTATTCTTTAATATGCCAAACTAGCCTCTCTTGAAGTAGATTTTCTTAGAGCTTCAATCTGTATAGAAATGACAAATCTCCATCTTCTGTTGTCAATCAATGACAATACTTGGACCGAAAGAGAGCTTACCAGTTACTATCATTTGATGCTAACAATCTCCCCCTTTAGCATTGATGGCAAAACTATGAAGGGCATTTGGAGTCTTGCATTACTTCCCCGATTTACCAATTGGTTTGATTGTCGATTGCCAATTGCCACACACAATCTCCCCCCCTTTTTGACAATAATGCCAAAAGCCTAATCAGAAATATTTTCATTCTCTAATCTGCTCCCCCTACGAGCAACAGTCATTTTCATCAATTCATAAAAGATGAGGTGTAACCTTCTGTTGAATCATAATGAACTGATGACTCCCTGTTGATGATTATTGATGATCTGAGAGGGGTACAACCCCCAATCTACCTCTGAGATACTCAAGAGTACTCTTTGGTAATGGCTTTGTAAATATATCAGCAATCTGTTCTTTGGTGGGGACATACTCTAATCTTACTTCTTTATCCTGCACTAGTTCCCTCAAGTAGTGATACTTGATGGCAATGTACTTGGTCTTGGAGTGCATAATAAGATTTTTGGATATGTTGATGGCATTGGTACTGTCACAGTGAATTGCGATCGGTTTAGGTACCTGTTCCTGAATACCTTCCAGCAGTTGTTTGATCCAAATCACATGTGTGCAGTTGATTGCAGTAGCAACATATTCAGCTTCAGCAGTGGACTAAGATGTGTAGTTCTGCTTCTTATTTGTCCACAATACAATCCTCCCACCAAGAAAGAATGCACCACCGCTTGTGCTCTTTCTGTCATCAACATTGCCAGCCCAGTCTGCATCAGTGTAGGCTTTTATTTGGAATCCTCCTTTGTGTGGAAACCACAAGCCATATTCCTCAGTTCCTTTTAAATACCTGAAGATTCTCTTTACTGCCATCAGATGTGTTTCTTTGGGATTAGTTGAGAATCTTGCCACTATACCAACTGCATGAGCAATGTCCGGTCTGCTGTGAACAACATACTGCAATTTTCCTATCATGGACCGATACATTGTTTCATTTACTTCTTTGGCATCATCCTCTTTTGATAACTTGATATTAGTTATCATAGAAGTTCCAACCGATTTGGATTCTTCTAGTCCAAAAGTCTTAAGAATTTATTTTATGTACTTGGACTGAGAGATGAAGATACCTTCTTTTAGCTGATGAACTTGTAGTCCAATAAAGAATTTTATGAGCCCAATCATAGACATCTTAAATTCTTTCTTCATTTCTTCAGCAAAGGCTTTGCTCATCCTGTCATCTCCTCCAAAAATGATGTCATCAACAAAAATTTCGGCAATTAGATTTCAATCTTTTCCGGTCTTGAGATACATATTGTTGTTGTCACCGGTTCTTGTGAATCCAATGGTCAGAAGGTATGAATGCAACCTTTCATACCAAGCCCTTGGAGCTTGCTTAAGCCCATAAAGAGCTTTTTTTAGTTTGCAGACCATATCAGTCTTTTGAGCAAATGTAAACCGTTCTGGTTGCTCAATGTAGACTTCCTCCTCCAGTATTCCATTGAGGAATGCGGACTTCACATCCATCTGATAAACTTTAAACCTTTTGTGAGCTACATAGGCAAGAAGAATTCTTACCCCTTCCAATCTAGCCACTGGTGCAAAAGTTTCTCCATAGTCTAGTCCAGCTTCCTAAACATATCATTTGCAAACCAGTCTTGCTTTATTCCTGACGACTTTACCATCCTCACTCAGTTTGTTCCTGTAGACCCATTTTGTCCCAATGACATTTTTGTCCTGAGGTCTAAGCACAAGTTTCCATATATCATTCTTCTCTGTTTGTTCGATTTCTTCATCTATGGCCTTGACCCAATTCTCATCTTCCAGAGCTTCTCTAGTGGATTTGGGCTCAATACATGAAAGCAGACAAATGTTCTCTTTGGCCTTATTCCTGGTCAAGACATTCCCATGTTTGTCACCAATTATGTTGTCAGTAGGATGATATGTGACATACCTTAGAAGAACAGGTCTCTGTTCCCAGTCTGGTTCTTCCGGTTGAGCATTGTCTTCATCATGGTTCGGGACATCAACTTGTTCGCCATCCTGTATCAACCTATTGGGTTCAGGTACATTCTCTTGCTCCAGATGTCTGTCCATGTGTATTTCTTCGTCATCTTTGGTCATAGCTTTATTGAACTCAAAGGCATTCCCTTCGTTTAGGCCTTGAAGACTGTTATGATGATCATGATCGGTCTTCATTTTTGGTTCTAAAGATTCATCAACTTTTACATTGATGCTTTCAACTATCTTCCATGTTCTTTTGTTCAGACACCGATAGGCCTTACTTTTGGTAGAGTAACCCAAGAATGTTCTCTCATCGCTCTTGGGATCAAACTTTCCATAGTACATATCTCTTTTAACATAGCACTTACTACCAAAGATTTTGAAGTAGCCTACACTGGGAGTATGTTTGAACCAAAGTTCATAAGGAGTCTTACCAGTTCCCTTTTTTACTTGAACTCGGTTGAGTGTGTACACTGTAGTACTAACAGCTTCCCTCCAGAAGTGATGAGGCAGATATTTTTGAATCAACAATGTTCTAGCACAATCAATCAGCATTCTGTTTCTTCTTTCTACTACTCCATTTTACTCAGGAGTCCTTGGTGCAGATAGTTGTCTTTTTATTCCATGTTCCTCACAGTAGTGAGTGAACTCTTGAGAGGTAAATTCACCTCCTCTGTCTGATTTCAGACACTTCAAGCTTTTACCGGTCTCTTTTTCCACTCTAGTTTTGTAGATTTTGAACATATGGAAAACTTCTGATTTCTCTTTAAGAAAGAGTGTCCATATCATTTTGGAGAAGTCATCCACAAAGAGCATAAAGTAACAGTCTCCATGGTAACTCTTTGTTCTCATAGGTCCACACAAGTCAGTGTGCACCAGATCTAGAACATTCTCAACAGAGAAGGACTTACTATTGAAGGATGTTCTGGTCAGCTTTCCCAACTAACAATCTTTACAAACGCCCTTGATGGCCTTTGTAATTTCATGAAGTCCTCTTACCATTTTCTTTTTGCTCACTTTGACAATATTGTCAAAGTTTATATGGCAGAGCCTCCTGTGCCATAACCAGTTGTTGTCTTCTTTGGTCATAAGATAGATTTTGCTTGATTCTCCTTTGATCAAGGCTATGAGACAGGCTCCTTCCATTGAGTCAAGATAGAAAAGATTACCTTTGCTCTGTCTACTAGTTGCGACATGAGTTCCAGATTGATTCTTTACTATACAGGAACCTTGTCTGAATTCTAGCAGGAATCCTTTGTTGTTCAGTTGTGCAACACTCATCAAGTTGTACCTGAGTCCTTCAACCCAGTACACATCTTCACAGACAACATTGTTGCAGAGATCAATAAAGCCTTTACCTTTGATGTCATAGGGAGCATTGTTCCCAAAGATAATTGATCCGTTGTCATTAAGCTCGAGGTTGATAAACTTGCTCTTGTCACCGATAATGTGGTGAGTGCATCCATTGTCAATGATCCAGTCATTATACTGATGAGATCTTGATATGAGTGAAACTTCTTCTATTATTGGGTTCTCCTCCTTTATTGCAACAAATGCAATTTTTGGATCATCTGAATCTTCAGATTCGTTATCTGTGACTCCTTCTGCAAGATAACACTCCTTTGCTTTATTCTTGAACCAGTCTCTTTTATCTTTATGTTCATTATCAGGACATCTTGCAACAATATGACCTATTTTATTGCAAGAGAAGCATTTCAAAGGGAGCTTTCCCTTGTACTTTCATTTCCCTCTAGCGAATCTTCTTGCAATGAGTGCTTCAAACTCTTCTTGCTCCATCTCTTCTGAGAGCAGATTCTCAACAAGGTTGCTAATCTTACTAGTAGAGCAGTTACCAATTTGTCTTCCCTTTTTAGAGGAAGAGATATTGACAAAAGACTTGAAAGCTGCTTCTTGAATAGATAAGCTATTATCAAAATTACTTAATTCAAAGGCAGCCAACTTACCAATAAGGGAGTCTAGAGTGACTTGATCTTTGGTCACCGATTTGAGCTCTTGAATGGCAGAGATCTTGATAGCTACTGAGGTCTGAGAGTTCTCATTATTTTGTTGATTACTTCCTCTTCACTAAGCTTTCCTTCGGCACATCTGATGGAGTTGATCACTTCTTTGATCCGGTTGTTATATTGCTCGATGTCTTCTTCTTCGTTCATCCTCATATCGTCATACTTTCCTCTGAGGCTTTTGACCTTGGCTCTTTGAACATTAGGATCCCCTCCATAGACTGTTTGCAGCTTGCCCCACATCTTGAAGGCAGATTCAAGATGTTCAATCTCAACATAGACATGATCAGGTAGCGTGCTAGCTATCATATCCATAGATGTCGTGTGCCCAGTCTTGATCTTTTCTTGATCAGGTGTCAAGGTGCCAGTGGGCTCACTGTAATCGGTGGTAATGTGATTCCAGTATTGGTCACCGATGGTCTTCATATACAGCTTCATTCTATTGCACCATAAGGTGAAGTTTTCTTTTGAAAACTTTGGTCATTCCTTCCTCATCATCTTGACTTTTTTCTTGTGCGTTTAATCAGCAAAGAAAACAAGACTTGGCTCTAATACCAATTGACAGTCCCAACTGGTGCTAAGAGGGGAGGGGTGAATCAGCACTTCAAAAAACTTTTTCTCACTAAATCGGGTGAAGTAAACTTACATCACAAAAAGGCAAACATATTTAAACAAATAATAACAGTAAGTAAACAATCACAAAGTGACACCGGATTTATCACGTGGAAACCCGATTAGGGTAAAAACCACGGTGTGAGGAAACCTCACAAATTTTGTACTCTCCTGGAGTACGCCCTATTAAGAGCCTTCCCGGTTAAAGGATAAAAGCGCACTTGCTAGATGCGACCTGGTCAAAGGATTTGTTACAATAAAGTTTGTTAAGACCTGTCTGGTTAAAGAACTTAAAACACTTTGAAAGATATTACCCGGTTAAGGGATTTTGATACAAGGGACCTGTCAGAGTCCACCCAAATACTGAGATTTGTCTATTGTAGTTTGCTAGAAAATAATAGAAGTGTGATCTTTACAGATGACTTTGCTTAGTCTGATAAGATCCATATTTATGCTCAACTGAGAATCAACACTAATCGCCGCAGGTGTATTCTCATCTACTGTTGTGCTGCTTTGCACAATCTTCTATCTCTCTTTCTCTACTTTCTTTTACCCCTGCTTTTATAGCATATAGGTTCACTCTTTTTTCTCAGCAGAATGAAGGCAACTCTTCTTGTCAACAAGCATAAGAATATATACAATTTTGTTGCCCTAACTGTGCTTCAAATGCATGACCTAATCCTGAGATCTTGCGATTATATCACTCAGAGGAGTAATGGTTCATTGAGCAAACATCCGATGCATGCTTTAGCTTTATCCGCTTCATGAAGAAAACATCATTTGCATGTCAGACAACCTTCCTTCATAGGAGATAACACCTTGATTTAAAGCCACTGAATTTGGCTTTAAATCCTTCAGTTGCGCCTCAAGCCGATCACCAAGACAACTCAAGATCACTCGGATGTACAGCAATAAATCTCGGTAGAAAGAGTTGGTTGGAACAGATAGTTGACAATTGACTATGACTTTCTCAGTTCATACTAGAGTCATAATATATCCATCCTTCAATCTGTTGCAATTTCTTTCTTGTCTTACCGGTTGCATTGTCCTTGGTGTGCTTCCTTTTGCATGGATTACCGGTTACATTGTCCCAGTTGTGTTAGAGACACTAGTTGGATATTGTTTTTAGCTGTACTTGTCTATACCAATTGTAGTTCAGTTCTTGGTTGAAACTAGAATACTCTCTTCCCTAATTGAGTGCATTGCCCAGTTACTGATGCTTAGTGTAGCAACCGGTTACAATGAATTTATTCTTTAATATGCTAAACCAGCCTCTCTTGATGTAGATTTTTTTAGAGCTTCAACCTGTATAGAGATGACAAATCTCTATCTTCTTTTGCCAATCAATGACAATACTTAGACCAATAGAGAGCTTACCGGTTACCATCATTTGATGCTAACATGTTCAGCATATTGAGTAGCTACACGTCAATAGGTGTGAATAAAAGCCTCCATTAAAAAGCAAAAATAGTCTATTTAAGTCACCTGTTTGACTATTTCTCAAGGTATAATGACAGCGCACATTTCCGAAAAAGAGTTTCTCAAGCTGATGGTCAAAATCTCAAACAAATTGGGAAAGACCAAATATTGTAGGCGAAATGGTGGCCATGATTTAACTCAAATGAAGAAAAGCAGGCAATTGAAGGTGATCAAGCTCTGCCTAGCTGCTTTAAAATCAATGGGGATTAAGTTGTTCCTGATGAGCGATTTTGTGTTAATAAGTTACTGAAAAAGTCAAAGAGAGGTTCAAGAGAAGCTTTATTGATCATAATGGTGGACTTTAGCTGGCAGAGCATCTAGCTCTTCATATGTCGGAAAATGTTGCTCCTGAGCATTCTGACTCTAAACCACTAACCGATGCTAAAGTTGCTCTTGTTAAAACAATAAAAAGACGATCTTTTCTTATGACTGGTTATCAGTTATTTACTGTTATAAACCCCATGTTTCTGTGTATTTTACAGAGACAGTATTGTAGTAGCTTGAAGTGGTCTCTCGGATCTCTGCTGATAATTTCTCATAGCCTAACTATCAGATTGTACCTGCTTTTTGTGAACTATTATACAATATTAAAAATTAAAATTGAAAATTATTAAAAAAAGTTTTGCTCCATAAGCTTGTTTTGTCTACAATTTTTCCTATTGCAATCATGTATGTCATAGTCAGCATGAAAACCAGAAGAAAAGTGAAGAAAAATATTAATCATGAAGATGAGAAAATGAAAAATGAAGTTGCATCGGTGTGTGTGCCTACAACCTGGTAGAGATTATAGAGAATTCCTGTTTGCCTATTTTTCAATATCAGAATTAAGTGCATCAGCTAATAATTTTCATGGTCGAGTACAACACTATCGCAATACATCTTTATTACAAAAATGACCTTCCAAGATAGCTTCTGAAAAGGAAGCATTCAAAGTTTTAAAAGAATGTGAATCAAAATATACAGATGATATGATCCATATATGTTGTTTGCTAAAGAATCTTGACTCGTGAGGATATGGTACAAACAAAATTTCAATGCAGTTTCCTAGTACATGATTGTTTTCTCTATAGACTAGTGGCTGCATGAAGTTTAGGACAAGAAACAATAGTTTTAGTTTTTATGATGACAAGAATCCTATTTGCGTGTAACAAAATTTATGCTTTCGCTGCCTCTATAATTTATGGGGTGGCTTTAACAGGTTAACAGATCAATATACCGAGACTACTCAACTGAATTAAAAAATGCATCATCATGCATCTGCTGTGAAATATTTTGGCAAACCACAATTCGCTGTTACAAAATGTTATGGGGCCACAACACCACCAATTGTATACAACAGAGATTCAGTCCAATCAGCTTTGAAAATTAGAGCCTGTAATGTCTCTATGGCATCGTAACTTGGATCTAACTTTCTTTGCCAACCCTGAAAAAATAAAAATAGTATGTTGATAATATGTTAAATAAATGCCAAAGCAAAAATCTAAATATAGATACTGCAAGATGAAGCGATTGCACTACTAATTTGATAGCACCACCAATAGTTTTTACTTTCTACTCCATTGAAATTTGATATGATCTCCCTCTGTTTCACAAGGGCACTGTGCCTGGAAGATTCTATTTGCAACTTAAGAGTATGTTACTTTTCCCCATTCCTGGTTCTATTTTACTTTTACTATTGGCAATACTTTTCCCTCGTCAAAACCACATACCTCAAGGACCAATGTCGTCACCATCACAGTGCATACATTTCCATCAATATTCACTCTATGCCGTCTCACTTGTTCAAGCAACTTGTGCATGCAATCGGACTGATGTAAATCTTTACATTCAGGTGTACGCCACAATTTGAATGTAGAATCAACATCCTGCATACATATGGAAACACACCAATGTATGAACTCATGCAAGCTACTAGTATACAAAATCTTGATAATAGGCCATGAATAGTGCATAGACAACATATTTCCTTATTAATGTTAAACAAGACTAAATTTAAAGAACTAAGGTGTAAGTTAAATCTAAGTTCATGCATTCACTAACAAAATATGACACAACAAGAACAGGTCAATTATGCCCAAGGTAATTTTATACTCTTTCAAAACAAACCCTGAGATATCTTCCACATTAGTTGCAAACTTTAAAAGGTACTAGAAAATTTTCCATACTAAATTTATCATTAGATCAGCCCAATGAACACACAACAATACAGGTTGGGTAATGTTTGAAAAGATGGCAATAAACCCAAATGCAAAACATAGATGTTCACTACCAAAGTAAACATTTGATGTGGACTTGTACATACAAGGAAGTGAAATTGGCATGAAGGTTCAAAGGATGCAGATAACAATAGCCAACAGATTGCACATGTTGTTTATGTGGATCATAACTTTAGCTAGCATGTACCTTAACCAATTTATGCTCCTATATGTTCAAACCTCAAGATGGCATCACATCTCAATAACAGGAATCTCTTAAATACTTTAATGATTTATGGGTCAAGGGTACATAGTAAAAACTTTTGATGCCATATAGAGCATAATTTAATCCAAATGAATGTTTTCCTCAAACCCACCAAAAAATGACCTTCAGGAGGAAATCTATATACTTGATGGTGAAGAATAATAAATATAATTGTGTGATAAAGTAAATTCCCGATATAATATATTTGGTATCCTATCACAACCAAAAAGAATAATGAAAGCTAACTTGGTGAAATGTTGAAGTGAAATGCAAATTCATAATGGAAATCACATGTTGAGACCTTTGATTGAGGCACATTGCCATTTAAAAGAGTACAGAATTTTAGCACTCTGTTTTCCCATCTACCATTACACAGTACAAAGAAAAGCCCTGTACCTTAATGAAAGCATCTGGATCAGGACAGGTCTGATGTCTTGAAAACTTCAAAGTGTACTTTGCAATTGCCTGGCCATCCCTTATTGCAATAGCTTTGAAGAACTCCAACATATTCAGCCTGTCATTCTCAGAGAGCTCTGCTGTCATACCTACATCGAGCAAAACCACATGGGGCTTACATGGAAAAAGGTGTTTACTAGAAGGTCTATCTGACCTCGTACGAACCAGAATATTTCCAGGATGCATATCTGCATGGATAAAATTATCAACCTGCAATAACATCAGATATCAATTAGAAAGAAAGTTTACCTTCTTTCAATTACCTTTTTTATTGACTCTCCAAGAAATTATTATTGATAATAAAGTCTTCAAATATAAACAAAAATTTTCCATCAACAACTATTCAGTCAAATCAACAATTACTCAGTTGTGGTTTGGAATCTTAGCTTGTAAGTTTAATAGTGATCCACTTTGGTCAGCTTCCAAAATCCACTTCCATTGGATAATGAATTATGACGCATTGTATCCTTTCATCAAGCAATATGTATGCTAACTGGATAGGATAAAAATTAAGCCAATTAACATTTAACTCAGTTTGTGTGGTCGAAATACATTGAATGGCTGGCCTTCACTTCCTGTTTGGCACTAGGTTCGAACATGTTGAATGCATAGATAACATTCAAGTGACAACTTTGAAAACTGAAAGATGAACCATGCTTGAATGACCTAAACTACAAAAATTGTCACATCAATCCTCTTCCATGTGAATGAAGCACAACTGTTTAAAAAACTCAAACTAAAGACATTGTAATCCAATCCTAACAGTCAACACAGAGATACCATGCAGAAAGAGTTTTTTGTCAATTTTGACTATAATCTTAATCAAAACTGTGAGAATTTTTTAAGCTGAATCCATTTCAGCACAAAGTTTGAATGCAAAACCCTTCAATGACTAAAAAATTGACAAAATTGAAGGAAGATCCATGTTTGAGAGGGATTGAATTACATAGATCATCTCATCAATCCAAGTGATTATTTGTATCCCATATGAAACAATTTCCATTATGATCAAAATGTTTGATCTGATGAAAAGGTATGACTAAATTAAAGTTTTAAATTCACTGATTATCTGTTGGATGTGCAAATTGCTTGAGATACAAAACATTTTGGTCACTGTAATGGTTAAAACCAAAAGTTTAAACACTTGTTAAACAATGCCGGACATAATGATGATATTTCATGTGAAAGTACATGTCAAGATTATCGAGAAATACATAAAAAGGTAAAGATGATTTTTTAGGTCCCAGCCTAGCCAGCAAGCCAATTTGGTGCATGAGATTCCATCAGGTAAACAAGAAGACTTTTGAGACAAAGCTCAACATTAAACTAAGCCTCATCAATCTGCACGTAACATGTATATGCTCAATGAAAGTCCTATGTACAAATTTTCCATGTAAACCTCTCTTGAGAGGTATATGATATGGAAGTTCGTGAAAAGATCTTTACAACGTAAACAAAAAGGTGGACTTGAAATTTTAAATCTTATCTTGATGTAAGAAGCCACTTGCCAAACAAGAAACTTTTGAGTCAAAGCTTGCCATAAGCCAAGCCTTACCTCAATCTGTATATAACATGTCCCTATTCAACAAAAGTTCAATGGACACATCTTCTGACACAATTCAAGCAATCTCCTCCCTCCTTGCCCAAGATGAGAGCATACAAGTTCCCTTGAGATTTATGACAGCCAGCTATCTAAGATACCGATGTGCAGGGTTTTGGCCCGGAGGTGGATCCTGATGCGCGGGGAGCCGGAAGCTGATCCGGGTGCCCTGTGGATGCCACTCGGAAGCGCATCCTAGGCCCTCGAATGCCCAGTGCATCACAGTGCATCCGGGGACCCAGGATGCGCTTCCGAGTGGCATCACAACGCATCCAGGGGCCCAAGATGCCCTTCCGGATGGCATCACAGCGCATCCAGGGGCCCAAGATGCCCTTTCCGGTGGCATCCACAGGGCACCCGAGCGCATCCTTGGGCCCAATGTCTGAATAGATACTTTTTGCAAAAAAATAACTTAAAAGCACATTAAGACGTGTATATTACATTTTTTATCTTTTTTGTTTCTCCTAAACTCTAAAATGGCCCTAAAAGAGGCCATTCAATCATTTTGCATCTCATTTTGTAAAGTATCATACTATCAAGTGGCACTACATAGGTTCTGCATGGAGCCAGGAGTTGTATGCATGGATGTGACTTGATTCCTAGCATTGTGCACATGGTGCAAGGAGCTATGCATTGGATTGCACAACATTGTGCAAAGTACTAAGATTGGCATTCATGCTTGTGCGTTAAGATGCAAATCATATGCCCCTTCTTATGTACATTAATCCCAAATGTGCTGAAAGATAGTTGTGCAATCTAGTGTTGAGGTGCAAGGCATGTCAAAATTGTGGAATCATTCCAAGAATCCGATATCTCTTCCCACTAATTGATATTGTGATGCTTTGAGAATTGGTATTTAGACAACTTGGCAACAATGCAAGTAGGGATGCCTAAGAATTATCATGTCAATGTGATGTCCCCTTCAAGCTAGTGACATCATGCTG
Source organism: Chamaecyparis obtusa (assembly GCA_027943335.1). Taxonomy (NCBI): domain Eukaryota; kingdom Viridiplantae; phylum Streptophyta; class Pinopsida; order Cupressales; family Cupressaceae; genus Chamaecyparis; species Chamaecyparis obtusa. The sequence goes on from BSBK01000559.1 coordinate 1,476,618, forward strand.
GCTAATGGTTAGCCTATCAGTGGACCCTCGTAGGCTAGTAGACATGGATAGGGGGTCAGTAATGGCACAGGGGAGGTATGATCTTCTAATGGTTCAGTTTTGGCAGAGCTCAGTGTTCTCAGTTGGCTTGTGAGATGGTTTTTGGCTCACTTATTTGGATTCTGCTCTGTTTGGCAGAAATGGCTATTTTTAGGCTTATTTTGGAGCTATAGAGATGGACCCCTGCTATTTTTAGAAATACCTCATGGTCACATGGAGAATATTTTCACTAACTCCCAATTCAGACAGCTTGATCAAATTCACAATATTACGGGAGTTATGACATTTTTTGTGGCTAAGTATTAAAGAAGAATAATTATTTAATATAAAGTTATATTATAACTTTATATTAAAATCACTTAAGTTGAGGGTCTTAATATCATGAGAAGGGGGCCAAATTTATTAATAATTTATATGACTTCTTAAGTCTAAATGATAAAATAAATCATTAATTTAATGTTTATAACATTAAATCGTACTTGCTTGAGAGAAATCGCGATTCTTGCTTTTTGGGTGCGATTTAGACTTAGAAGGTTATATATGCTTAGCGTGAGAAGAAAAGGGCATCCAGTTTTCATTATTGATTGAATTTTCTTCAACTCTTGAGCTCTGAGAAAGGGTTTGACAGTGCAGCCATTGGAGAACGTAGTTCTTCTATGTGTTCATCATTTGAGCCAGTGAGATATTTGGTGAATTTGATATCCAGCGGAGGTTTCATCCAGAGACTTCTATTGTGCTTCAGCGGAGATTTACTTCAGCATTTACAACATTGATTTACAGTTTCGGAGAAGTGGGATCGCAGACAGTATGTCATCATTCATCCAGCGTGAGTAGAATACTACAGCAGGCGTCAGTTATGCTGGGAAAGTGCGATTTTCATCAATAAATTCCCAGGTTTTTAATGTGTATTGAATCCAATCTTATTTGCTGTTATTTATTCAGATATTATCATTTGTACTGAGTTTGGCTCAAAGGAATTAAATAAGGCAATAGTAGTTCATTTTCTATTCAGTATTTCAGCGTTATGTTATTTGCTTTTTATGTCAAAAACCCTTGCAAAAATAAAATAAAACATTATAAAACCATCAAAACAAACAGTACAACAGCAAGAGCCTGAAAGGGGTTCTTACAGTCAAATACTAGCTCCTTCCAAAAAGGATAAATAACATATGTGCAACAACATTGACAAGTGACGTGTATATTTTTGGTACCATGGGATTTGTTCCATCCCAAATTATAAGACTGCAGATGAACCCGCATCTACAAATGGAAAAGACATTGTGCTTTAGCATCTAGCATAAATGTTCGAGTTCTTGCACTAAAACTAGCAGCTTCAAGGTTCATTTTTTCTACATCAAGCTCATGTAAATCCTCTGCTTCTAAGTGCATAAACAAGTTCTTCTATGATGGAATTTTGCAATGGTGTGGCTACTGGTTTTGCATTTGTCACACCATTTACTAGTCTTGGACGGTTAATTTTTGTCGAAAGAATTCATTTTCTTTGGCACGAGAAAGATGTCCTATTTGGCCTTCAATCTTGATTTCTCACGAATTGTTCTGTAGCAATAGATTTCTCCAATCATCTTGGTTATTTGAGGACTTCGGTGTTTTGACTCAAATGTGCCCGACTTCACATAGGGGTAGTGGAAGGCATTGATGAAGGAATGGATTGACTGGTCATGTGCTTGCCACAGTTGTTGCCACTAAATATAGCAATCATCATAGGCATCTTCAAAATAGTATGCAAATTGCAACCTTTAAGGCTTCCAAGTAGTTCTCCCAAGTTGGCTCAGATCTTCTTTACCTATAGATCTCCCACAAATCATGGGCTTACCATCATTTCTTGTCAAGTGAAAAGATTTTTGAAAGAGCAAACTTAATATTTTCTTTATCAAAAAATTCATACATAGATAGATATGATTCTAATTGATCTAGCCATTTCTCTACTACATTTGCAACTGTTTTACACTCAAAAATACAAATGTCTAAATTCACTTGGAACCACATGTTTCAGGTCTTTCACAAACTGGTTGAACAGAAATTTCTATTATTCTCATAAAGCCTTCACAATTTCATCTTTGATCATCACATTGACTGCATTTTGGACTTATTCCATCTAAAAGCATTGAAATGGCTTGAAGATAATCTTATAGATCTCGTGGTTTGTATTACATTAATATTGTAATATTTAGCTTATAATGGTCATTTAAGTCATTTAAGTAGTTTAGCTGGTAACTTGATATTATATAAGTCAGTCAATTTTATTAACTTCCATTTATGTCTTTAGTTCTCGATCGTGTTTCCATTATGGAAAGATCCTTTGTAATCTTCTACATAAGGAGCATTCCTCTCCTTTGTTTAACACAACAATTAATTATCATTTCATGGTATTAGGGCAGAGGTTGACTTTTGGCAAATTTTTCTAATAGAATTTGTAGTTTAATAACCTAGAAATTTCGAGATAATTTCTATAAGTTTTTTACCCAATTTTTTAAAAAAAAAGCAATGGGAATTTTTTGCAATTTTTTTGTTTAATAAAATTGGTGGTTTTACCTAGAAATTCTTTTCTAGAAGTTTTTGGATGATTTTATTTTTAAAAACATGGGCATTTTTCCGGACATGTACTGCACACAAGGGTTTCTTAATACCGCTTGACAAAGTTTTTTGCAATTTTTTCATTAAAAAAAATCATGGGTCTTGTTTTTATTAGAATATTAGAATAATATATACTTGAATGGTCAATAATGTATTTTTAGGTATATTAGATTTGTTTCTAATTTAGTCTTCAGTGTTCAATTGTTTCTTTAGGAAACATCAACAACATAATTGCCTATATATGTACATTTCATTCTTTCAATAAATACAAGCAATTATTGTAACACGGTATTAGAGCAGAATAAAAACAATTATAATCTTAAAATTTTCTGAGCAAAATTTTTTTCAAAGTTTTATCTTTTGGATCATGTGGCTGTGAAATCGCAGTTTTGAAAAAAATATTGTTTGCTTCTTCAAACACAAAGTTTCATTTAGGGTCGTCGTGTTTCAAATCAGGGAGTTGTCCATATTTTCCTTTCAACAACGTTTGTTTTTCCGAGTCACGTTTCTCCAAGCTGTTTTCCTCCTTGCTCGACGGCTTTGTCTAAGACCATTGGTTTTTTTGCATTTTATGAAACCCGCATTTCTATTAGTGGATGATTTCCAACTCGCCTCTGCCTCTATGACTTCAGTGTTTATGATTTCTAGCTTGCCTTTGTGCTTTCTACGAATGGAGCCCGTGTTCTATATTTGATGTGGCTTTCTCCTACATATAAACCCAAGAATCTGTTCTTTTTAGCAAGCCTTCACACACACACTTCTGAACTTGTGTCGTTTGATGACTTCTTTTGCAGACACGATTTTGCAAATCACTAGTTTTGTCTCTTTCTCAATCGCAAATTAGGGTGTTATGGATCATTTTTTTGCAAAGGCATTCAAGTTCTGTTTTGATCTAGGGTTTGCAATATATTTATGGGTTTTCAAAAACCCTATGTTTTCTGGGCATATTTTCTTTCCCTGTGGCTAGGGTTTATGGCTCTTTGAAATAGCAAACATTTATTCTATCTCAAGATTTGTGCCTACATTTGAACATGCCTTCGTTTTTTGTGTATTGGAATCTATGCCTAGACTTTTGTGTCATCAAAGTTAAGCCTCTTCAAATTTTTCTCATTTTTTTGTGCCTTGAAAACCATAAAAGATGGCTTCTTTGACCAACATAATGTTGGAAGGCAAACAAAAGTTCAATGGTCACAACTACAACGCCTGGAAGTAGCGGATGATGACAATTTTTGAAGATCAATGCCTTGACCCGATCCTTCTAAGCAAGTCTACTCGTCCTACAACGGAAGGACCAGATCAGGACAAATTTGATGAACGAAATCGAGAAACTATGATGCTCATTGAATTGTCAATCATAGACGATCAGCTGCAACAAGTACCCTCAGGCAAGATAGTTGTTGAAATATGGGATTATTTGAAAGTCTTGCATGAAACATTTGACAAAAGTCGTGTGTTCTTTCTGAAGAACATGCTTTTCTTAGTCATGATGGATGAGAGGATGTCCCTGCAAGAGCATCTCACAAAAATCAAGGACATCCATGATCAGTTGGAGGCGATTGGTAAAACAATGAAGGAAGAAGACATCGTAGTAATCACTCTAGAAAGTCTATCAAAGTCTTATAAGCACTTTATTGAGATGTAATGTTGACTTGAAGTTTCTAGATCTTTGCACCAAACTTCTTTAGCAAGATCGATGCAGACAGTAGTTCAATAGCGGTGCTAGTTTATCCTCCACAAAATAGGCCTTCAAAGCAAACTCCTTTGCTCAAGACAAAGGGAACAATGAGTTATCTCAGCAAAAAGGTCCAGGTCAATCTTAGGACAGCTCCAAGAAGAAGAACATTCAGTGCAATTATTGCCACAAGTATGGTCACATGGAGAAAGACCGTTGGCACCATTTGGCTTTTGAACAAAAGAAGCAGGGAGTGTGTCAAGAGAAGGCCAATGTAGCAAAGAACACTGAGGACACTAAGCAAAGGAGTTTGCCTTCTATGCCTTTAAGGACAAACAGCCAGCAGATCATGTCAAATTGTCTACCTAGTATATCGACCTGGGTGCTTCTCGGCACTTTACTTATTGTCAAGATTGGTTCACTAAGTATACACCATTCACTTGTTTAATTATTTTTGGAGGAGAAGAGTATACTATTGTCAGAAAAGGCAACGTGTAGATTCAATCTTGAGAGAGGAAATTTATTTCCCTCAATGTATACTACATTCCAAGCATGGAACTCAACCTTATCTCTGTCAGTCAAAATATGAGACCCTCTCCTCAGCTAGCTCAGCTAGATGTGGTATTCAATTCACACAAATGTAGTATTATTGATCAAGAGACTCACACTACAATTGTTGTGGGTATTGAGGATCATGGTGTTTATAGACTTGTTGACACTGGAGATTCTCAAGAGCATGCCATGGAAGCCAAAATTTCTTCCATTTGCAATCTCTAGCATCAGAGATATGGGCATCTAAACATACACTGTCTGTCTCAACTAGTTCGAGAGGATCTGGCTGTTGGCTTATCTGAGATTCAGACTTTTAATCATGGAGTTTGCGGAGCTTGTCAGGTTGGAAAGCAGCATCGGACTCCACTTTCAGATGGTCATACTGTTATTCCTAACCGGTTACTGAGAGGGGGGTTGAATCAATAAATACTATTTCTATTGTGATTTAAAACTTGTATAATGATTCTTGCAAGATAAACAAAATGTAAACAATCGCCCACAAGCATAAATAGAAATACTCAAATCAACACATTATGTATATGTGGAAACCATCAGTTAGAAGGAAAAAGCCAAAGTGAGACAAAGCTCACAACTTCACTACTGCAATAATAAAGACGCCCTGTTAGGAGCTTACAAAGCACTTGTAAGAGTGCTACCCGGTAAACGGATTTGATATAAGACCGATTAAGATCTTGACCCTGTTAGGAGTCGCCTTGCAAAAGGACTTTAAACACCAGTTAAGATGTTACTCGGTTAAAGGATTTTTACAAAAGAACCTGCTAGGGTTCACCTTGTTTAAGGGATTTGAAACTACTTTAACCAATAAAAGCAATGATCTCAATTGACACTCTTTGTCTAATTAGATCATACCTGTTGATCTTCCTGATCTGCCTGGCTATTGATCCTTTCTGCCTTTCACCTCTGTGACTGTAGGTCTTCTCAAAAGATATCTCTCTTCTGCTCTGAATAATCAATAACTTTTCTTGCATCCTATCACCTGTATATATAAGAAATTAATCTTATTAACTCATAGAACCACCAGGCTATAAACTCGTCCTTAAATCATGCAGCAAAAAGCTTGCGAGATGATCTGGAGTTTACCTTGAAAACATTTGCGTAGAAATAAAATCAACTCCTGATAAAAAGCTAACTTCAGTTCTGAACGGTGGGTATACCGTATAATCCAGTTTTAAAACAAATGGTTCCGCATAATCCGGTGCGGATTTATATGCAGTTGACCGATATCAATCTTATACCTAGTCAATCCCTGTATGCAATATACAACTGGTACCATGTACTCTGTTCGGTCTACCAATGTATACCTCTATTTAATCTACCAGTGTGTATACTCTGTTTCTAGTCTTCCGGTGTATACAGTATAAGATAAGTGATCTACCGGTGAGCCGCCTCTACCGGTGGGAATGGTGTTTGCATTCTTCACTAATGAAAACTTATATTGCTAACAATCTTCCCCTTTGTCATTGGTGGCAAAACCATTATTCACTTATCACATCCTTGATCTGTAGACTGCTACCTACCCTGTGTACTGTACACTTCAGCTTTTCTCTCTTTTGTTTGCAGACTTCCCCTTGACTGATGCTTCCCCTATTCTGATCTCTCTCTTCTTCTGCTTATTCTTCTTCCCCTTTTTGCCTCCATAGGACAAAGGGTTTATAGCTGTAACTTGGCAAAGATGTCTTTGTAAATATTCTTTTCAGCTAGAAGAAATGTGTTCCACTAACCGGTTACATGTTCTAGATTCAACTGTGCTGCTTGGAGAGAGACAATGATGTTCTCCATGTCCTCTATAGTCTTATGGTCTGGTTTGTTGATCAGATTCTCAGCATCTATGGCAGATTTTTGCATGAAATCAAATGTTGGAGCCAGAAATAATTGAAATCCAATAATATCTTGGTTTCTCTGTCTTTTCTTCTGATGCCTTTCTCAGAATGAGAGCTAGGCTTGTCATTTCTTTGCTGAAGTCTGTTGCACACTTGTTCTTTATGTCAAATTGAGAAGACAAAACTTTCATGTCTTCAGAGGTCTTAGATGACTTCTCTGTCAGATCTTGCATGAATGTATCAAAATTTGAAGTTCTGGTCATCAGATTACTTGCAACTTGTAAATGTTGATGAAGAATACTCAGGATGGTTGATACTGTTACCTTTAATTCTTCAATCTGTTTGTTGAGAATTTCTAATCTCTTTTTCTCAAAATGATCAATGGCAATTGTGTCTGGATCGGTGACATCTTCTCCTATTGCTTCAGCCAAAATCTCCAATTGATCAATTACTGGTTATCTTCGTCAATGTCTGCATTAGGTACGAAGTTGTACAGGATGTTCTTTACACTTGTAAGGACCATGCCCTGTTTTCTCTTTGTCAGCTCCTTCAGTTGTCTAGTTGACATTTTACTTATGTCAACTACAGTCTCGCTAACCTTGCTCTTCTTAGCTTATGTGCCTGCTGCAAAGGATAGCTTCCTCTTGGATGAGGATGAACTTGGAACATCTACCGGTTCCTTTGGGCTTTTCTCCTGTTTCGTTTGTTCTTGCTCATTGTGTACAGGTAATTGTTGTTCCTGTTCATGTTTATCCTTAATTCCCGGTTGGACCAACTTCTCTTTCGATATAACTTCTTCTTTAGGCCTTTGCTCTATTTGTTCTTCCTCTTCCAATTGCTTTTGATCTTCCACTTCTAGTTGCTCTTGATCTTTTGGTTGAGCATTTTCTTCTTGTGGCAATTGCTCATCTTGTGGGACTTCTTCCTATTGCTGCTCTTCAGCTGAGCGTAGATCACCCATTGCAATTTCTCCTTCAACGCCTATAGTGTTGTCAGTGGTCATCTTGTCTGATGACTCTCCCAAATTAATTTGTTCACCAGAAATATCCTTCTTACCGATTGTAGGTTCTTCACGATAAGTGAATTGAACAAGTGGATCCTGTGATGTTTCAGTTTGATCCTGTGGACCTGTTGCTTCAAGAGCACTGAAATTATATTGCTGCCAAAAATCTAATGTCTCTCTGTAGACTTCATTCTCAAAACCATTAATTATTCTAGCAACTCTGTTTCCTGTATCTAAATTCATTGATGCTTCCTCCAACAGAAGCTTTATCCTTTCTTTACTGAGACCAGGTCTGACTATTGACAGTGTCTCTTTATTAATTCTAGTATTGATGCCTAGACCGGCTCTCCATTTAGTCATAAGCCTAGAATTAAGCTCAGGGGGAAACTTAGCCCTATAGTCTCTTGGGAATCTGTTGTAATCCAAAAAAGTTTCCAACAGAGCGTCTATTAAAGCTTGCTTGTCTTCCTCCCCGAGCACACTATACCATTTGGCTGCATTCTCTACTTCTCCAAAATCCATCACTCCATCAACTAATTCATTGATAGTCATGGTGCGAGTCTTACCTTTTTCTGGAGAGATAAGAACAGTTGGATGAGTTCGATCATCATCTTTATCACCAGTGATGTCGACGATAACTGGTATTGTAGGAAAAAAAATTTCTTTGACTAGTACTTCTGCTCCAAGTACTCCTTTTCCTTTACCGGTGTTAATGACCGGTGGCTCAGTCGCCCTTTGGTGTGCTTCTTCTGCTTGTTTCTGGGTCTGAAGGAGTTTGGTCCAAATAGCTACTCCTTCCTCATGAACCTTCTTAGCTTCTCCTATAAGCATTCGTCTGATCCTCTTCTTTGTCGGGAAGTTTTGCTGATACATTTCGGCTTGGTGCATGGCCTCTTCCAGAGTGAGAAGACTCTGGACCTCAAGTAGAGCTCGAATCCTCAGTTCTTTTTCTCTGTCCATTGAAACTTTCCATCTAGCTTCAAGAATCTCATAAAGATCATTAGGAACAATCCTATGAAGTTCAATAGGAGAGAGGTTAAATTTATAGATACAGTCAACTACTGCTTCTTCTATTTTTCTCCTATCTTCATCATTTGCTAGTTGATATCTTCTGCTAATTGATCCCATTCCACCAGTTTCTTTCATTCCTGCCACAAGTTCATCAATGGTGGGTTTTCCTTTCCTTGATGGATCTTTCTTTACCGGTTTATCTGATTTCCTCTTCCTAACTAGAGGAACTATTTCTTCAGTCTTTGTTTCCTCTGGTTCTTCTTCTTGAGTGCTTGCTACCGGTTGCGCTCTTTTCCTTTGAGCCTTAGGTTGATCTGTCACCGGTTTCTTCTTCGGTGTGGGAGTACTCTTCACATAGACATTCTTGATTGGTGCCCTTTTCGTCAAATTATCCTGGATCTCTTCATAGGTACCAAACTAGTATGCAAAGAGATCTAGGTCAGCTTCGGTCAGGGCATCTACATATGCCTTAGTTGTCTTTGAGGAGATCCCGTAACCGAGCTCCGGTGCATACTCATCTCTTGGTTCCACAGCTTGAATGATGCAATGATCGGTTGAAACCAGAAAACATACATCATCCTTATATGAGTCAACAATAGTTGACGCCACCCACTCCCTTGCGTGCATTCGCAGTTGGAATTCCTCAAAGTAATCGGTCATTACCTTACCGAACTGGTTTCCCAGTTGGTTGGCCATATCACTTATCTGCATCATAACTGGCCGATTTGTTGCACATGTCACCTTTCCTATTCCTGGGGAAGTAATTTGAATAGTAGAAATAAAGACATACCAGTAGGGTCCCATACTTTAGGGATTTCTTCTTTACGATACCTAGCTTCTTCATATTTTCAAATATTTGAGCTCGAAGCATTCCGCAAATATCATATTGTGCACTGTCATGAATTATCCGGTGAGCGGCATGAATAGCTCCTCCCGGTATGCTATTTAGGTTGCTGGACTAATAGATTTTATAACCTATTACAGCAGAGGCGAACCGAACTCCTTCATCTTCGATGTCGATCACTGTCATAAGCCAACCATCAGATCTTGTTTTGTCAGCTTAGTGACGATCGCATTGGAGATCATTCTTAGGGTTAATGCTTCCCCTTCCTGACTGTACCCGGTTGCTCGATGCAAATCCTCCTTTGTGATTTGTGTAGCTGCACCCTTTTGGAGCCAAAACCTTGGATCGTGCACATGACTGAGAACCAGTCAAATCCAATCTGGTCGGAAGATGGTTGGATAGCTGACTCCATTGATGAGACCAGACGACACCAGCGTTGCGTATCTATCAGGAAGCTTTCCATCCTCACATAGCGAGAGATACTCACTCTGGATGTATGTCTCTCCTAGTTCTTCTTGCTTGGCGTGAATGAATGCGGTCCCATCTTCCGTCATGAAAACACCATCGGGCACACTTGATAATGCACCATCCATGTCATTTGCCCTATTCTGAGTCGCCATGACATCATAGGAAAGTCGGTCGATTTGATTTGCAGGAATCAGCTTGGCGATAGATGATGAAGATGTCATTGCTAACAACCGATTAATAGAAAGTGGCTTGATCGGTCTAACAGACAATATCTTTCGATGATCAAAGCACGAGAGTATTACTCAAGCATAAAAATTGTTAATCACAAAATCGCAAAGTAAAAGTAAATGAGTAATCATCCTTTCCTTATATAGGGTTAGGGCATAACGGTAATTACCAAACGGTAACTATTGTTTAACAGCTACACCATTAAATGCCTTACCTAACCTTTCTTTCCTTTTTCGCCAACCGGTATTTAGGCTTTTTCGGTTCAACAAACCCCGGTTGATCAACACTTACCTGTCCGGTTACACTTCCTAACTGAGTGAGTGGATTTCTCACCAGTCCTACCAGGAACAGTAGACGAGTTACTGGTTCCCCCTAAGCCCTGTAAGCTCAGTTTGCTGAAGAGATATCACCGTCGGCCGATGATGATCTTTCCTCTCTCTTCTCCTCAGTGGAGCTCTTTGATTCCTTTTTTAACCAAATCTGCTAGACTGTTTTCTCAGTCTTCTCTTCTTTATTGTTCTTCTCATTTGAAGACAAGGTCTTCTCCACCGGTTTGACCAATCCCTTCCTTTTGTTTATCGGCCGATTCCTGCAGTCTTTAGCCAGGTGTCCAATTTTGTTGCAAGAGTAACAGACTATTCTGGTTGACTTCCATGGATTCACCCTTCTTTCATCAGGTGATTTGCACCAGGAGTCATTATGACTGTGCATGCCACAATTAGCACAGTTGGTTGTGCTTCGGTTCCTATTCTTTTTGGGGAATATCGGTCTCGGTGGGAATCTGAATGCCATGGTCTTGGATATGCATTCATCAGTTTTGTGTCCAAACTTGTTGCATGCGTAGCAATAGCCCTTGAAGCTTACCTTGCTTCCATTGGACACAGTTGTGGGGCTTGACCAACATTCATTAGTCTTGTGGCCATACTTGCAATAGTTTTTGCAGTAACTATTAGTTGGTTTGACCAGTGCATTTCTGCAGTTGCTTGTTTTATGGCCTGATTTCCCACAATGTTTGCAAGAATTGTTGAAGGTCTTTTTACTCTTTTGTTCTCCTAGTTTCTTCTTTTCCTTCTTGCTTTCGTTGGCTCTTGATGACTCACCAATATCTTTGGTGTCTTTACTGGTGATTCCAAGACCGGTGGGATCTTTGTGCTTTCTTTGAGCTTTTAATTGCTCATCAAGCTTGACTGCGCTTTCGGTGTATTTCCTTAGGGTTTCATTCCTTTCTTCAAGTTCTTTCATCTGCCCCTTCAATTGATACAGCTCTATTGCCAGCTTTTTGCATGCATCATCTCTATCATGCCAACCCTTTTGCATGTTGGCATTTTCTCGAGTGACGATTTGCATGTCTTCTTGAAGTTGCAGAACGACAAGATCATTCTCCCTTACCACTTCCTCTGCAAGATTCCTTGCTCTCTCAAAGGTTGTTAATGACTTGACAGCTATGTTTCTTTCATCTTCAGCTTTCCTCTTTTTCTCAATCAATTCAGTCATCCTTAGGGCATTGTCTTCATGCTCCCTCTTCAGGTTGGAGATTTGATCGGTTAAGATCTGGTTCCTCTCCATGAGCTCAGAGACTACCTCCTCAGCATCATTTGATCCACTCTGCCCAGAGAGTTCATCAATTGTTTCATTGCTCTCACTTAACTACAAAGTTAGCTCCTTTCTTTTAGCAAGTGATCTTCTCAGCCTATTCTCCAAAGAGACAATGATGTCGTTGGCTTCCTCAAGTTGTTTCTGATACCTATAACCCTCCATGATCTTTTTCTCAAGCGGTTAAGCTTTATATATTAGAGAACAAGGCTCTGATACCAATTGTTATTCCTAACCGGTTACTGAGAGGGGGGTGAATCAGTAAATACTATTTCTATTGTGATTTTAAACTTGTATAATGATTCTTGCACGATAAACAGAATGTAAACAATCACCCACAAGCATAAATAGAAATACTCAGATCAACACATTATGTATACGTGGAAACCCTCGGTTAGAAGGAAAAAACCACGGTGAGACAGAACTCACAACTTCACTACTGTAGTAATAAAGATGCCCTACTAGGAGCTTACAAAGCACTTGTAAGAGTGCTACCCGGTAAAGGGATTTGATATAAGACCGGTTGAGATCTTGACCCTGTTAGGAGTCGCCTTGCAAAAGGACTTTAAACACCAGTTAAGATGTTATCCGGTTAAAGGATTTTTACAAAAGAACCTGCTGGGGTTCACTTTGTTTAAGGGATTTGAAACTGCTTTAACCAATAAAAGCAATGATCTCAATTGACACTCTTTGTCTGATTAGATCAAACCTGTTGATCTTCCTGATCTGCCTGGCTGTTGATCCTTTCTGCCTTTCACCTCTGTGACTATAGCTCTTCTCAAAAGATATCTCTCTTTTGCTTTGAATAATCAACAACTTTTCTTCCGTCCTATCACCTATATATATAAGAAATTAATCTTATTAACTCATAGAACCGCCAGGCTGTAAACTCGTCCTTAAATCATGCAGCAAAAAGCTTGCAAGATGATCTGGAGTTTACCTTGAAAACATCCGTGTAGAAATAAAATCAACTCTTGTTAAAAAGCTAACTTCAATTCTGAACGGTGGGTGTTCCGTATAATCCAGTTTTAAAACAAACGGTTCCACATAATCCTATGCGAATTTATATGCAGTTTACCGGTATCAATCTCATACCCGGTCAATCCCTATATGCAATATACGATCAGTACCATGCACTCTGTTCGGTCTACCGGTGTATTACCTCTGTTTAATCTACCAGTGCATATACTCTATTTTTAGTCTACCGGTGTATATAGTATAAGATAAGTGATCTACTGGTGATCCTCTACCAGTGGGAATGGTGTTTGCATTCTTCACTAATGACAACTTATATTGCTAACAGATACTCAGCGAGCTTCGAAGGTATTACAATTGGTTCAAGTTGATGTATGTGGACCAATAAACACAACTTCAGTTACTGGGTCCAGGTATTTTCTATTATTTGTTGATGATTTTAGCCACAAAACATAGGCGTATTTTCTTAAACAAAATTCAAAGGTGTTTAGCATGTTTCAGAAGTTTAAGGCATTGGTAACAAAAGAGTCAAGTCAACAAATAATTGTTAAATTTTGGATCAGATTATGTCTTTTAATTTACTTTAAAATTCAATTTATATATATAATCTCTTAATATATATATGATATATATTTCAACAAAATAATCAATATTATATGAGATGAAATCAGAATTTATTTATTTCAAGTTTTATATATATATATATATCATTCATGTTATCGTTGATGAGAAACTCAGATTACTTATCTTTACGGTACAAATCACTGTCACTGTTTTGTGTTGCTGAATTTGTATATCGCTGAATCTATAAATACTTGATAATAACCAGTCAGTGATCTTAGTTGTGCTCCTATTTATATCTTCTTCTCTGTTGTGCGCATCGCTCATATTCTATTCATCTATCTCATTGAAATGAGACATCCCTAAATATCTTTATTGCTGTTCATCGCTATTCCCTTTTGTATATGCTGCATCTTCAATATTTAACAGCACCTCAACCAGCGTGCATATATATGTAAAGAAAAGGGGGAGGCGGCTATTCGAGGAGGCACCTTCACGATGGACGTGACTCCTCATGGAGTCACGTCCATCGTGGATGTGTCTCCACAATGGAGTCGCTCCACAATACTTTGCTTAATGCGGCTGTTAACAAATATAACAAATAGCTCAATTCGATAATCATGCAGATTGTTAATATTATAATAATATAATATATATATATATATATATATATATATATATATATATATATATATATATATTGTTTATCCGATATGAGCTATTAACATTAACAAACCAATATCAATCGGTATGACATATGAGATTAATATTAGTTATCTATCAACTAAAATATATACATTGTATATGCATATTGATATATACAACAATATCATTATTATTATATATATCAATATGTATATATAATGTAGAATAATATTATCTTATATCAATTTAATGATGTTTATTTATATTCTCATAATATAGTGATCATTTTATCTGATCAAAACTATAAACATCAACAATAATAACTCTTAGGTCAGACAATGGGGGGGATTTTGTTCTTCTGATTTCTCCAACTTTTGTGCACATCATGGTATCAAGCATTAGCTTACCACACCTTACATCCCATAGCAGAATGTTGTTGTTGAGCAGAGAAGCCACACAATCGCCAAGATGGACCGGTCTATATTGGAACATAGAAATGTTCCAAAGAAATTTTGGGCAGAAGCAGTCCACACTGTTGTCTATCTTCTAAACAGGTGTCCCAAGCATGCCATTAAGAAGAAGACTCCAAAGTAAATCTGCTCTGGCCAAACACCTAAAATCACTCACCTAAAAGTCTTTGCCTCTTCAGCTTATGGTTAGATTCTAGATGTCATGCGCTCAAAACTAGATTCCAAGAGCTAGAAGCTCATGTTCAAAAGATACAATGAAAACCGCAAATTATATCGGTTGATTGATGTAGACACTAATCGTCTCATGTTCAATCGGGATTTTGTCTTTGATGAAGAAAAAAGGCCTTTTCAGCTCTCTTCTGTTTCGAGTCCTGAGCATTAGCCTTTGCAAGCTAAGGATTTGGGTGTTGTCTTCCATTAGGTCCACTTGATGGAAGGGGTTCAAATTACTCTAACTCTGAAGTTGTGGAGTCTCCTAGGCATGATATTACACCACCCAACTTTCCTCACTAAGATATTGATCTACATCCTGTTGAACCTATTCCAACCATCCCAGAATCAAATATTAGTACTTCTACTCTGGCCTAAATGGTGGTCCAAGACCATAGGTGATCTCCATGATGATGAGCTCATTGAGGGTAGATCAACTAGAAACAAGAACAAAAACAAAATACAGTTAATTTTGCTCTTATGGCTAACTTTCACAGTGTTTATGAGCCTAAATCTTATTCAGAGGCTAAAGGTATACCTGAGTGGGAACAGGCAATGGAAGTTGAACACCAAACTCTTTAGAAAAACAACACTTGGGTCGTTTATGATGTTCCACCTGGGAAGAAGCCCATTGGCTCCAAATGGGTGTATAAGACTATTAAGAAAATGCTATACATATGATACTTAAAATGCTAGTTATGAAAAGATGTATAAGATTATTAAGAAGTAAAATGCCAAATACTAAATACTAAAATAGTAAATATTTGAACATTGAACATTGGACATTGAACATTGACTATTGAACATTGAAGTTTTCTCAGCTCTTCACTGTTCTTCTTCTTGCTGTAGCAATCAATTAGAAATCAAAATGTGAAAACAAATGAAGCTTGGAGACCTTTTGAAGGAATGGAAGACCATAGATGGGCCCCACATACCCTTCCTTAGGGTTTGAATAGATCCAAAGAAACAATTAAAAAATGTGTTTTCTTAAAAACATACTTTTTATGTTGCCGCAGCGAGGGACGCTTGGGCATCTCCGGGACGCTTGAGGGGCGCACAAGCATCCCCCTCAGCATTCCGGGGACACTGGGACATCCCTGCGTTCCCAGCAGTGGGAGCAAAATATGGTGGCACCGCTAGGGACGCCAAAACGCCATCCCCAAGTCCTGAGTGCATCCCCATTTCGAAAACGCTCGGGATTTTGGGGGGACACGTCCCCGGGGTACACTAGTTTTCACAGAAAGAAGGCATCAACTATGAGGAGAGTTTTGCTCCTACAACCAAAATGAGTACAATTCGGCTCCTCCTTGCCATGTCAACCCAGTTTGGTTGGAAAGTCCATCAAATGGACATCAAGTGTGCATTCTTCAATGTTAAATTGCAGGAAGAAGTCTATATGATGTAGCCTCCCTAATTCAAGGTTGTTGGTAAACAAAACCAGGTTTGCAAACTAGTGAAAGCACTCTATGGCTTGAAATAGGCTCCTCGGGCTTGGTACATAAAGATCGATAAGTACCTCAGTGATCAAGGTTTTTAGAGGAGTCCTTCTGATTCCAATCTGTACGTCAAAACTACTAGTGGTGATATTCTTCTACTTGTCATCTATGTTGATGATCTAATTACTACTGGTAGTTCAACACTCTTGATCAAGCAGATCAAACACAAAGTTTGTGTTAGTCCTTTGACATGACAGATTTGGGACTTTTGAATCACTACTTAGGTGTTGAGGTTTGGCATACAGATGACAATATCTTTATCTCCCAGTTGAAGTATGCCAAGAGTTTGCAAGACAAATTTTGGATGCAAGATTGCAAACTTGCATCCACACCTGTGGAGAAAGGGTTGAAGTTGTCAACCAAATCAGATTCACCTCTAGTAGATGAATCTGCATTCAAGCAACTCGTGGGCAGTCTTATCTATCTCATTGCCACTAGACCTGACCTCAATTTTGTTGCAAACTACATTTGTCACTTCATGATAGCCCCTAGACCTAAACACTATTAGAACAAGATCTGCGAATATCTTTTTATTTAATGGTCAATATTGTGTATCTTGTAAATATTAGAATGTTTCTAATGCTCTTTTATTATTTTGTTACTAGAATGTTTCTAATAATGTCTCTTTTGAAATCTATATAATGAGTGTCTTGCTCATTTATTAATCATTCAATTATTTTACCAATTACTTGCGTAATATGGTATCAGAGTCGTTATATTTTTTTCGAAAAATTTTCTAATTTCTTCATTGAAATTATCTTATCTAAATTTTTAGAATTTCCTTTGGGGGTCTGTTCTTCATTGATTGTAAAAAAATTTCACAATCTCTTTGCCTATACCTATATAAGGTTTTTCATCATTGTATTTTCAGGTTTGCAGGATTGCTACACGACATGTGTAGTGCCCACGTCTATCTTTTTTTGTTGTTCCTTTTTCCTGTCGGTGACATATCTTCCCTCCATGTTTGGCATCATTGGTGATTTTCATGCTGCCCTTACTAGTTCTACACGACCATTAACATGGTCATTCAACTTTCAAACCAATCCCCAACCCATCCCTACTCGCATTTTTTCCATACAAAACCGCGCAATGGATTTTCTCTTGCCAACATTTGTCGAAAAATTGTGCCTACTCTCCAACCTTTTCTCAATTCATCAAGAGTTTCTTGGCCCATTTTTACCTGTTTAGTGGTCGTTTTTGGCGTCCTACATTTTTTCTAAGTTTTTGTGTTCAACGCGGCTAGGGTTCTCTATTGCCTGCAAGCGCCTTCACTCTAATCACAGCCACCTAGGGTTTTCTTTCTGCCCTATCTTTTTCCGGCGACCTAGCCTTCAATTTCTTAAACTCGCATTTTTTTGGAGTTTGCAAACATTTCGTTCAACCGCCTAGGGTTTCCTTGGAAACCTCTGTTTGTTTTGTCCGTTTCAAATTTTAACTTCAGATTCTTGGTGGGTTTTTCAAGAACTCAACTCATTTTTTTGGGTCTCATTTTCTGTGCCTCAAATTTTATGTCAATTGGAATTTTATTTTGAACACAGATTCTTGGTGAGTTTTTTGAGACCTCAACTAGGTTGCCTTTGGATTTTTCTGGGTGTCTCAATTCCTATACCTCGATTTTTGTGCCAGCGGATTCACATTGAAATGTGCCTATACCTACCTCTATAAACAACACATTCAAATTTGTGCATTCAGCCATCTAGTCTTCTTGTTTTTCATGCCTTGAAAAGCATGCAATGACATCTTTGACCAGCATTCTGTTTGAAGGCAGTCAAAAATTCAATGGCAAGAACTACAATACCTGGAAGCAGGGTATGATGACGATTTTTGAGTATAGGTGTCTTGACAAAATTGTGTTGGGCACGACTAAATGTCCCGAGGATGCAAGCAGAGAGCAAGAAAAAATTGATGAGCAAAATCGAGAAGTTGTCATGCTCAATAAACTTTTTGTCACTGATGATCAGCTCCCACAAGTTCCTTGCAGTAAAACAGCTGCACAAATTTGGAGCCATCTGAAAGGTTTGCATGAAACCTCGGACAAAAGTCGTGCATTCTTTCTGAAGAACATGCCCTTCTAGATCATGACGGATGATTAGGTATCTCTACAAGAGCATCTTAATAAAATCAAGGATATTCCTAATCAATCGAAAGCCATCGGACACAAAATGGAAGAAGACATGGTGGTGATCACCCTGAAGAGTCTCCCATCTTCCTACGAGCACTTTGTTGAAACTCTCAACATTGCTTACACTCATTTTGACGTTTCGTTTTCCAATCTTTGTATAATACTTCTCCAAAAAGATCGCTAGAAACAACAATTTGGTAGTGGTACCAGACCATCTTCAAACACTCAAGTCTTCTCAGCTAAATCTGCAGGTAACTATCAGTTCTCTCAGTCTTCTCAGTAGAATCCCTCTGCTCAGTCATCAGAAGGCCCAAAGAAGAAAAATGTTCAGTGCAACTACTGCCATAAGTTTCAACATATGAAGTTGGAGTGTTGGAAACGCTTAACTGCTCAAGCCAAGCAATCTAGTTCACAGACTCAAGCGCATGCTGCAGAGCACACTAAGCCAGGTGAATCTACCTTTTACACCTTCATGGCTAAAAGACCTACAAATCATGTAAAATCGTCTACCTACTATATTGATTCAAGTGCCTCCCACCACTTCACTCATCGTCGAGATTGGTTCACAGGTTTCCAATCATTCTCAAATTCAATTATTTTTGGAGAAGAGTACACCATTGTCAACAGAGGCAATATCTAGATTCAGTCTAGAGGGAGGAAATTGATTTTCCTTGATGTGTACTATGTTCCAGGCATGGAACTCAATCTTCTCTTCGTCAATCAAATTCTGGGACATTCTCCTCGGCTTGATGTGACCTTCAGTTTACATCAGTGCAGTATCATTGATCGGGAAACTCAGTCCACAATTGTCGTTGGTGTTGAAGATCATGGTCTTTTCAGACTTGTTGACTCTAGGGAATCTTAGGAGCTTGCTATGGCATCCCATCGCTCCTCTATTAGTGCACTTTGGCATCAGCGATATGGGCAGTTGAATGTGCACTATCTTTCTCAGCTTGTTTGGGAAGATCTTGTCATCGGAGTGCAGACGATTCAAACCCAAAATCTTGGAGTTTGTGGAGCATGTCAGGGTGGAAAGCAACATCGCACTCCTTTTTCAGATGGCAACTCCTAGAGAGCTTCTAATGTATTACAACTGGTCCACGTTGATGTTTGTGGACCTATGGCTACTCCCTCTGTTACTGGATTCAGGGATTTTTTACTTTTTGTTGATGATTTCACTCGTAAAATGTGGGTGTATTTCCTTTGTCAAAAATCAAAGGTGTTTGATGTATTTCAAAAGTTCAAATCATTTGTAGAAAGAGTCTGGTCAACATATTATTACTCTTAGAACTGTCAATGGGGGAGAGTTTTGTTCCTCTTCCTTCTCCCATTTCAGTGATCAACATGGCATAAAGCGCCAATTAACAACACCCTACACCCCTCAGCAAAACGATGTCGTTGAGCATTGAAAATGCACAATCATCAAAATGGCCTGGTCTATGCTTGAACACAAGCAAGTTCCAAAGAAATTTTGGGCTGAAGTTGTCCACAATGTCGTCTATCTTCTCAACCGCTCTCCTATAGTGGTTGTCAAGAAGCAGACTCTAGAAGAGGCCTGGTCAAGTCGTAAGCCCAAAATCAATCATGTCAATTTTTTTGGCTCCATTGCATTTGTCTAGATCCCTAATGCTAAATGCACCAAGTTAGATGCCAAGAGCTAAAAACTCATGCTCACTGCCTGCAGTGGTAATCACAAAGCCTACCACCTGGTTGACATCGAGACTAATCATCTCATCTTCAGTCGTGATGTGGTCTTTGATGAGGAACGAGGGCCATTTCAACTCTCTCCTCCAGCTATGAATTCAGAGGATTAGTCTCTTCAAGCTCAAGACTTGGATATCCATCTCCCATTAGGTTCAACTGAAAAGGCTCTAGCTATTCCTATTCCTGCCTCTCCACCAATTCCTTCTCCTGTAGCCTCATCCAGACATGCAACCACCCCACCTAATTTTGCCTAAGATTTATCCGATCTTCTATTCGATGATGATGATCCCATTGCAACTCCTACTTCTGATGTTAGCATTTCTACTCTCCGGCCTAAATGGTGGGCTAAGACGATTGGCAATCTTCATGATGATGAGCTCATCAAGGGTAGAACAGCTCGGAAGAAGAGCACACCTTCTGACTGTAAATTTTTCTCTCATGGCCAATATTCACAGTGTATGAACCTCAAACATACACAGCGACAAAAGGGATACTTGAGTGGGAAGAAGATATGCAGACTGAGTATCATAGCCTGTTGAAAAGCAACACTCGGATTCTAGCCGATCTTCCAATAGGAAAGAAACCCATCGGCTACAAATGGGTCTACAAAGTCAAATACAAAGCTAATGGTACTTTAGATAAGTACAAGGCTCGTCTTGTTGTCAATGGCTTCTCTCAGCAAGAAGGAATTGATTATGAAGAGACCTTTGCTCCCACTGCAAAGATGAGCACCATTAGATTAGTCCTCACCATGGCAACCCACTGTGGTTGGCAAGGCCATCAAATGGACGTAAAGAGTGCTTTCCTAAATGGTGAGTTACAAGAAGTGTACATGACCCAACTTCTTGGATTCAAGGTTGCCAGTAAAGAACACCAAGTACTCAAACTGGCTAAAGCACTCTATGGCCTCAAACAAGCTCCTCGGGCATGGTACATGAAAATTGACAAGTACCCCACAGATCAGGTTTCCAGAGGAGTCCTTCTGACTCAAATCTATATGTCAAGACTACTAGCAGTGATATCGTCATTCTGGTCATATATGTTGATGATTTGATCATCACTGGCAAGTCTGAATCATTGATTCAAGAAATCAAACAAAGTCTATGTCAATCCTTTGACATTACTGACCTTGGACTTCTCCACTACTGCCTAGGGGTGGAGGTTTGGCAACAGTTACATGGCATCTTCATCTCTCAGTTTAAGTATGCACGAGCTCTACTCGACAAATTCAAAATGCAAGATTGTAAACCTACATCTACACCTATAGAGTTTCTAAAGTTATCAGCCAAATCTGGCACTCCTGTTGAGAATGAATCTGCCTTCAGACAACTAGTGAGCAGTTTCATATATCTCACTGCCACTAGACCTGATCTCATCTTTGTTGTAAGTTACATATCTCACTTCATGACAACTCCCACTTCGGATCATTGGGGTGCAGCAAAGCGCATCCTGCGCTATGTCAAGGGCACTCATGATTTTGGTATCCTCTATGAGCGAACTTGAGATGCCCGACTTATCGATTACACAGACTTGGATTGGGGAGGCTCAGTTGATGACAAAAAGTCTACTTCCGAGTATGTCTTCAGTTTCGACACAGGTGCTATTACTTGGGCCAGTAAGAAGCACTAGGCCATATCTCTTTCCTCAACAGAAGTTGAATATCGACGAACAGTCAAAGCAGGTTGTGAGGCAGTTTGGCTTTGTAGGATAATTTCCAACATCCATATGCCTCAGGCAGGCCCTTCACCCTTCTTTTGCAACAAATAAGGGGTACTCAAACTTGCCAAAATTTCAGTCTTCCATGAGCGCACTAAGCATATTGACATTCATTGTCATTTTATTTGTCAGCTGGTTGAAGATGAATCTGTGGATTTGCAGTTTGTTCCTACAGCTAATCAAACTATCGATATTCTCACCAAGTCACTCCTTCCAGAAAAAATTATTAAGTTCAGGGGACTCCTTGGTGTAGTTGACAGATTGACCATTAAGGGAGGGTATTAGAATAACATCTCCAAATATCTTCTTATTTCATGGCTAATATTGTGTATCTTGTAAATATTAGAATATTTCTAATATCCTTTTATTCTTTCGTTATTAGAATGTTTCTAATAATGTCTCTTTTGTAATCTATATTATGAGCGTCTTGCTCATTCATTAATCATTCAGTTATTTTACCAATTACTTCAATAATAAACACTGGGTTGCAACAAAGCATGTGCTGAGATATCTGAAGGGCACTTCTGACTTTGGCATTTTGTACAGCTGAAGCAAAGATCCTAGACTCATTGGTTTCAAAGTCTCAGATTGGACAGCTTTTATTGATGACAGAAAGTCAACATCTGGGTATGTATTCAATCTAGGATTTGGTGCAGTGCAATCAATGGAATAGCCAGAAACAACAAGCGGTAGCTCTTTTCTCAACTGAAGTAGAGTATCGGGGAACTATTAAAGCAGCTTGTGAGGCAATTTAGCTTCAAAGGATCCTTTCTGACATACACGTCTCAAGCAAGTCCTTCACCCCTATTTTGTGACAATCAAGGGGTGCTCTAACTTGCCAAATATAAATTTTTCCATGAGCGAACCAAGCAAGTTGAGCTTCACTGTCATTACAACCCAAAGCTTCTAGAAGATGGATCAATATAATTGCATTTTGTTCCAACTAAAGATCAAACTGGAGACATTCTCACCAAGTCTCTAGGCCCGAACACATTAGTAAAATTTAGGGGGCAACTTGGTGTAATTGATAGATTGACTATTAAGAGAGGGTATTAGAATATTAGAATAATATATAATTTAATGGCCAATAATGCATTTTTAGGTAGATTAGATTTGTTTCTAATTTAGGCTTCAATTTTCAATTGTTTTAATTAATACGAACAATTACCATAACAATTTCTAGTGCAACAGAAGGGTCTTTTTGTTCGTGTGAAGGGTTTTTGCAGTGTTGCAGTACCACGCAACAAAGGTTTTCTTGACTAGTGGAAGGTTTTGCATGTTTTTTCCCAAAAACTATGGTTTTTTTATCTAAGAGGATTTTGCAAGATTTTTCCAAAAAATCACAATTTTCTTTGTTGTGAGGGATGGCTTTGTTACCCAACATCATGTTGGAAGGCAACCAATGCATGCTCAACTTTTCAAGTCTCAGGATCTTGCATTGGCTGCAACAAGTTCATCCATTAGTATTTTTTTGCACAAGTTTGTAAAATTTTGTGTAATGTCCCCTATTTTTAGCAATTGGCAAGTAGTCAATGAGGCCAATCCATCATTGTGATCCTCGTGGTCTGGCTGGTTGTTTAGAGGGTCCATAGAGATCAACTTGCTATTTATATTAAGTCAGTGATGGCAGTTTCCATTTCTGGCAGGCACCTAGGTGCTACAGTTCGGTGATGGTATTGGCACTTTCAGTGGTATATATTGAATTAAGTTTATAAATTGCTTTTGGGTGCCTAGTGGGGGTATTAATCATTAATTTACATGGAATATAATCCTAAGTCTTAAAAGCAATGCTTTTAGTGAAAGGTGTGTTGAAGAAGCCTTTTAACTGAAAAGTGTCTTTGTGAAGCTTTTACCTTTGGAGTTATTTAAATTAATTCAAAGTTATTACATGAAGGCTTCTAATCGAAAAGTGTATTGATGAAGGCTTCCAAATGAAAAGTGTGTGAGAGAAGCTATTTGCCTTTGGTGTCTTGAAGAAGATATCTTTTATTATAGCAGCAATGCTCTATGCAAAACCAATTCATTCCATTGTGCATTTGATATTGTTGATTTGTGAATTTGGTATTGGGAGACGCCAAGGGTTTGGGAGTTCCTTGCAACTGAAAGAATTGTAAATTCTCTCAGTGGTTTGCACCTTGAATTGGACAATCTGGTCCAGTGAATCGTGCTAGCTGGTGGCTTATCTCAGGGCGATCGTTGTGCCCAAGTTGGAGATCAATTGTGTAGCGAATTTGTGTAGTAATCAGCGGTTGTTCTCATGGACAGTCTACAAAGCTTTGGGAATCAGTGGTGATTGCAGATCATTCACCTATGAGGGCAGCGTTAGAAGATTTGGACTGCTGCGACTCTGCATAAAGGGACGGCATTTGCCTGCAAAAGCAGCGTTTGGGATGGTAGGCCAGCGTCCAGCATAAATCAGATATGTTTGGGTTATTAAAGTGCCTTGCATTTAATGTCCAAGCTTCAGCATCAGCATGGGATCATTTCCAGCAGCCTGCATTTCAAAATTGAGGGTTGATTTGTGCTTACAACCAGTCCCAGGTTTCCTTAATAAATTTCCCAATTAAAATTTCCTTTCGTTGTATTTGATTTATTGTTTAATAGTGGAATCAAGGAATAGAGGAGTTTGTGTTTACAAGCAATGTAATTAGTTTATTAAATCTCATGCATTGGTAACGATTTTGAAATGCAAATCATTAAACAAATACATAAACACTCAGAAATCAAAACTTGAACATTGTAAGCCAACTGTTTGACAAAATGTCAAACATCTAGATTTGAGTTTCCAGGAGTTAGAACCAGCAGGGTTCTTTACAGTGGTATCGAAGCTTGCCTTCAAAACATTTGACAAAATGTCAAACATTCAAGATTGACAACAAAAATCAGATTTGAGGCAATATCCAAGTTGGGGATATTACAGTGGTATCAAAACAATTTCCTGCCTTCCTGCGGGGTTGGAAATTTTGAGTTCCCACGCTTGATTTGTGAGTGATCAGCACCCTCGCAGGTTATTTCGATCATGGATAAATACAGGAAATCCAATAAATATGGAAACCATTTGAGCAATGTGTCTAAGTTTAGGAAGCAAACAGTTAACTTGTCAAATGAAATGGAGAAACTGAGGCAAACTCAGGAAAGGCTAAAAATGCAAGGCTTTCCGAACTAGCAATTGTTGACAGGGCAGCTAAATTTATGGTTTCTTTCTTCAAAAGTCTTCCTCACAAAGAATGCAGGAAGAGAAACTAGAGATTTTCAAAGGTGAGACATCCAGGAGTCTTCACGATGAGTTTTCAACAGCTAGTGATCATGGTGAAATGATCGTGTGCTTACTGGGGCAGCCACTAGTCATATCTGCAGTTATGATGTTGGAGATTCTACACAGAGACATATGGATGTGTCCATTTCATTAGAGGACAGCAGCATCGACTCCCAGCATCTTGATGAGAGTGTTGTTTTTGAAGACTACGAAGAGGATATGAGCATTGACAGTTTTGAGTTTTATGGCAGTAGTCATAGTGTCGGATCAGTGCAGGGGACAGCAGTCTTGTCATGTGTAGAAGACGAGGGCATGAAGTCACTTGGTGATAACACTCACGATTTGAGTGTTGAGGAGTTACACGATGTAGATTCATGCCATAGTGATGTTGATCTACATGTTGACATTGAGTCATGTATGCAGCAATAGGAGATAGCAGAGGAGTCTCAATTAGACGATGTGGGTACTAGTGTTATGGGCACCTCTAATGATTTGTATGAGGATGTTTCATGTTGCAGCGAGTCCAGATTATCATGTCAGACATTGAGTGATGACTCAAAGTTGTCATGGCACGATGATAGGTCCCAGGATCATGGTTTACAGTGACTTATTGCAGAGGGGGAAGCAAAGGCATGCGAAGAGTTTGATATAGTTGTGGCTTCCACTTTTTCAGATGAGATATTTGCAAAGGTACCCAGTAGCAATACCTTGTTGATGGACATGTGCAAGGTTGTTAGCACACATGATGTTACTGATCATGTGGTGAGCAGTGAGGATACAACTTCCTATCATGGTGCAGTTAATGAGTCAGGGAGCATACATGGGAGCCAGGGCATGCAGAGACATCATGTGACCAGACAACTGAAGGTGAGCGATAGTGATATTTCTTCAGCTCTTGAGCATTATGATGCTATCCGGAAGATGTTGGCTATATATGGTTGGGGTGGTCCTATGTCAGATGAACACGGTGGTAGTTGCCTTTCCCTAGCAAAGATTCATTCACTTTGAGAGGCTGTCAAGATCTTGAGGCATAATTATTTACAGTTGGTAACTAACAAGGATTACCTCCTTGAGTGAGGTAGCTCTTGTTACGAGGCATTGTTAGGAAAAGAGGAGGCGGTGGTTGAGCTCACCCATGAGATTGAGGCTACTTTTGAGGTGTTGGAGAGCACCTAGTTGGCTCTTCAGGAGTCGCAACTGCAATTGAGTGAGGTGACCGTGGAGTTGGAGAGAGTACAGTCTATGCCAGTCACAGATCCAATTCAGCTACATATAGTGGTGATTGGTAGTGAGTTGATATCCACGGATTGTAGTGATGGATGCGTTGAGGACACAGTTACATCCATCTTTGATACAGGTGTAGTAGTTACAAATGTGATGAGTACATCAGTGGAGGACTGCAGAGAGCTTGTTGTATCAAGTCCTCCAGTAGTTAGCACACTAACAGATTATGCGGAACAGGTTATTGAGAGTCCTAATGTGACAGTAGTGTTTCTTCAAAGAGTTGTGTGCCAGTTCCTGACACTACTCCCTCTTCTTCAGAAGACTTGGGCAGGGTATCATCTGATTTGGAGACGAGCTTTCATGGGGATTTGTTTCCTTTTGCCGAAAGCAAATCTATTACTTTATCTCATACAGTTGATTGCGATAGATAGTTGGTAGTGCCACAGTTTCAAAGGGATCAGTTGTGGGTTGCAGGGGATATTACATTTTGGGACAAACTTGGTGTAGTTAGTAGACTAACCATTAAGGAAGGGTATTAAAGTAATATTGTAATATTTAGCTTATAATGGTCATTTAAGTCATTTAAGTCGTTTAGTTAGTAACTTTCTATTCTATTAGTCATTCTGACAGTTTTAGTAACTTTCGTTTGTCTTTAGTTCTCGGTAATACAACAATCAATTATCATTTTAGTTTGCCGTCAAGGCTTAGATACTCTGATCAATTTGATAGGACGTCAAAGATGAACCAATCTAGTACCAATTATTTAGATCCCAAGTGATCTGAGGGCAACACTCTAAATTTGGATTTAGATGTGTTTTTGTATACAAAAGCATTATAGAGACAAGGATTCAAGCAGAGAAGAATACTATAACTAAAACTGAAATTGTATTAATTTGTAGGATGTATACATGGCATACTCTCAAAGGAGATGTATGGCTGTGTATTTTCTTTTAGATATCCTATGTCTCTATCTCTATATCTGCTTAAGTAACAAATGTACATTTACAGATAACATCTTCATGAAGACAACAATTCATTATGTAAGTTGAAAGGGGTGAGCTTCCATGTATTACAATTCATCTCCAAGTACATGGAATTCTAGTTGTATTTTGACAAATGGTATGTTATAAAATGAGTTCAACAGCTGCACCAAATTAGTGTAGTGTTTGAGATGTCATGTGACATTTTGTGCTTACTCCCACATCTTGTGAGCAGTAACACATGTAGTTGTAAATGTGGCATGAAGCTCATACCAAGTTGCCTGTGCAGTTGTGTGGTGTGATCCTTTGTGATGTGCAAGTGGCAAATGCTGCAAAGGGTTGCATAAGAGTTGCATGATGTCTTCTACATTGTGTGGCATGGTTCCAAGCATTTCGAAAGTAGCACATGGAGCAAGGACTTACATTCAATGGAACAAAATGATTCCCAGCACTACATGGGTGACACATAAAGAAACAAATTGCATGCATTGGCCTAACATGATTAAAGGCATAATGGCATTGTGCACATGGTGCACAACGCAAGGAATTGCACATTAGATTGTGTAGTGTTGTGTGAAGTATTGAGACTGGCATGCATGCTGTGTGGTAATGCATCAGATCGCTTGTTTACAAACATGATTTAGTGATGACCATCCACCATACAAAGATTTCACATTTCTTTACATCCAAGCATTACTAATCATCCTTGTTCTACTTTGTTTTATGTTGTTGTGTACAAGTTTCCATTGTTTTTGCTTAGCAGGAACAACAAAATGTAACATAAATAGTCCAACTTTGAACCACGTAGATAGATATGGATTATAGGCGAGTTAACTTTTGTCAATGGGTTCAGTATGTATACCTAGAAAGGCTTTGGAATAAACAACTAATACTCTTTAACTTTAAACATTTAAAGTTAAACATCAATGGGCTAGAACTTGTTCTACCTCATTACATGAGCACTTAAGGACTGAAGATCAGCCAGATACGAGACCACTATGAATTAGGGGCTCATATGTCAACATGTCTGAAAGTCAACCTAGTAAATCTTTAAACCAATTATATAATAATATGAAAGCAGACTAACTTTTATTGAGTCTATTAAGATGAAGATGAATACAAAGATATAACAGGTGCATTTTGTGTTTGAATAAATAGCTGTAACTATTTTCGATAATAACCTTAGCATAGGAATTTATTATTTTATACTTACATGGAGTTCTATTTCACTTTATAAGCCTTGCTGCTATGTAAAGAGCTTTGCAGCTCTTTAATTTGCAATGATAATTTTCCAATAAAACTAACAATTTGTATTTCTCAAGCTTCTCAAAAGAAACAACAATTCCTCCTGCCTTCGAAAATTACTAAGTTAAAAAACTTATGAAAATTTATTGAATGAAATTCCATGCCAATTATCAAAGGGAAACAAGTGCACTTCACGTTATTAATTTTAACATAAATCGAAATGTAGTCATTGGCACCTGATTACATACAGGCTGCTATCAAATGCCTCCAGCTGAAGCATTCATGTGGCCATTACTTGATGCAGCTGCTGCTGTAGATACCGCTTGGTATCTAATTCCCTGATCAGCATGTGAAATCCCTGCAGATGAATAAATGAACCCCAACAGTACATGCCTAGTCTGCAAACAGCTAACATTCAATGTCGTACGGCTCTAGCAATATCCGTACGGTCCAGGTATTAAATCTGCAGGCTGTCAATACTCAAAAACACTGGCATTCTTCACATTATTCAATGGCATTTGGTACCCATCTCACAATGCAATCTTGGGAGAAATAACGTTTCCCCAAAGCTCCTTCAAACCCTTGCTTTCACAAGTTTCGAACTCTTCCAAAATTTCTCAATTTTGGTGATCATAACATGAATGAATAAAATCGCAAGCCTTGGTCTTTTATTAAAAGACATCAAATCTTCTTCCACACACCACCATCCAGCTTCAAAGATACACTTCTCACTTAAGTGTTATCAATTGTCAAGCACACACTTTTAATTTATAACACTTAAAGTAATATAATAAAATTAAGCCAAGCTTCATTCCATAAACATAAGGAAGGTGGTAATTGGAATTCAAGAACGAACTCCAAAGAAGACTGTGGACCAAAACCAACGCCCAACTGCCACCCGAAATAGAAACCGGGTATAACTGACTTACTAAAAATAGTAAGTGTGACACAGAGATCCCCTAATCATCCCGTCAGCTCACAAGGATCACATTGATGAACTAACAATAACAAGCACAAGTACCTGCTAAATTGGGGACATTACAGTCCTCCCTCCCCGAGATTGCTTGTCCTCAAGCAATCACAAACCAGGATGCTGCAAAATATCCTCTGACTCCCAAGTAGCATCCTCATCCGGAAGACCATGCGACTTAACCAAAAACTCTCGAATAACTTGTCTGCGCAAATATCTCTCCCTGGTATCCAAAATAGCTTCAAGAACCAATTCCAGCTTCCCCTCATCATCCAATGGCGGTAAAACAAGCGAGGGAATAACATGCCTTCCCAATGCTTTCTTCAGACGAGACACATGAAATACATTGTGCACCTTACTACCAATAGGCAAATCCAGCTCATAGGCAACCTCGCCAACTCGCCGAACCACACAAAAAGGACCATAATACCGGGGTTTAAGCTTTTCAGCCCCGCTTCTCCAAATGGACGACCACTTGTATGGCTGCAGCATCAAATACACCATGTCCCCAACCTCAAAAGAACGAGCTACTCTCCTCTGATCAACATACTGCTTCTGTTGATTCTGTGCTCACTGTTTATTATCCCGCAAAGTGCTTAAAACATCCTGACTATCCTATAACAAATCCCCTGCACTAGACACTCTGCTATTGCTGAGCATCAAATCAAGGAAACTGGGAGGGTCATATCCATACAAAGCTCGAAAAGGAGTCATACAGATGGACATATGATGAGTCGAATTATAGCAGTACTCACATAAATAGATCCACTTCACCCAAGCCCTCTGCTAAGCAGAAACATAGTTATGTAGATAGCCCTCCACCCATTTATTAACAATCTTAGTCTGACCGTCAATCTACGGGTGATAGCTAGTGCTGGGAGTCAATTTTGTACCACATAACCTTAACAACTCCTGCCAAAAGTGACTCATGAAACGGCTATCCCAGTCACTCACAATACTTCGCGGTAATCCATGTAACTGAAAAATCTCCCTGAAAAACAATTCTGCCACCTGTACTGCTGAAAAAGTAGCAGTTGTTGTCGGGATATTTGAATGTACCGGTTATTATATTAATAAAATATTATGTTAGCATCGGTCATTAGTGACCGAGAGGTTAGACAATTACGTCACGACATTTCAGTCATGGCCCTTCGGGTAGTTTATATACCCTCTCGAAGGATAGACACAGGACATATTATTGTATTATCATTATGATGTAAATGTACTTGCCACTCTGGAATGATTAATGAAAGTATTTATTATTCTCTAATATATTCTGTGTTTATTATATTCCTGTACTATGTCTGTGCAATACTAAGTTTGCCCCAGCGGGCAAACATTTGGCGCCGCTGCCAAACGAATCAGGCAAGTGACGGAATGAGTGGACAGATGGGAATAGCATTGGAAGATAATATCAATTGATGATTGAATAGAATTTATGCCTAATCAATTGAATAAAAATAGAAATTTAAAGAAGGAACTAGAAGAAGAACAAGCCGCTATAATTGTCGTACTCACACAGCAGCAAGCTGAGCGAAGGGAGAGATTCCAAAGACGCGCCAAAGGATTACCAAAGGGAGTAAGTTAAGGCGAGGGTCTGGAGGAATCTAACTGGGAGGCAGGAAGAAGTGACGAGGACCGCCTAGAGGAAACAAGGAGCTTGTTCGGGTCCTTAGCCTTAACCCCACGAATGGAAGCAAGAGAAGCCCGAAGGAAGGAAGAAGAGGAAGCCGCACGGAGGGAGGCTCAAGATACCGCTGCCACCGAGAATGTTGAAGTGACAGAGGGGCACGAGGATCACAGTAGCCCACCAGGCTTGGACAGTTCCAGTAATTCGGGGACATCAAGCGATATGGTACCAAACAATTCCGGAGGACCGATGCCGGCAGTACCATCCCAACCTGTAACACAACCGGTGTTGCAAACACAGTCAGCACCTAGAAAAGTAAACATGGCAACTAGCAAAGAAAAGCTGCCAAAATTCCATGGCGATGGGAAGGAAAATCCAGTATGGCATTGTCGTACGTGCGAGACAATCTGGTCAGGGAATGGAGTCAGCAACCACGCAGAATGGGTAAAACAGTTTCCGGCCACACTGAGAGGGGTAGCCATCGACTGGTACTCCGATGTGAACAAAAATAAGGTGACCACTTGGGACGAACTCAAGGCAGAATTCCAGAAGGAGTTTCGGCTCCTGAGGGATGACAATGAAATTGTTTCCGAGATATACAGTACCAAACAGAGTAAGAAAGAGACTATGCAGGCTTACAGTCGCCGACTGAAGGAGTTAGTCGAAAAAATGGATAACCAACCATCGGATGGCCTGAAGAAAAGATGGTTTGTGGAGGGCCTGAAATCTAACCTACGGAGGAAAATGAAGATAGTGCCCCCCACTTCATAAGTAGATGCCTATAACTGGGCGATGGACTTGGAGAGAAAACAGAAGACCTCCAAGAAGAAAAGAAGCAAGTCCTCTTCCGACAAAGATGGCACTTCGGACAATGACAGTGGCAATGATGGCGAGTCGAAGGGAAAAGTCAGGGCACTTCAAAAAGACATGGAGAGAATGATGAAGGAATTCAAGACCATGAAAGGGGGTACCAGCAAGGGGGAAGTTGACATTTGGTGTACGGATTGCAAGGCGTGCAGCCATACAAAGGGGTCGTGTCCCAAAATGGCATTCTGTGACATTTGTCAAATCATGGGCCATTCCACCAAGGGATGCCCATACAACATGAAGGTGAGGAATCAACAAGTGCTATTTACCCAAGAGCAACCATCTACATCAGGGGCAGAGACTAACAATAACGCATCCTTCTACGGGTACGGAGGCAACCGACGTGGTGGCGGAAGGGGCAATAACAACACCAACACAAGTCGAATACAATATGACTCCAAGGGTCGACCGATGATCCAATGCCGAGCTTGCAATCAATGGGGCCACTTTGCAAGAGACTGTGACAAGGGCGACACCCCGCAGAAGCTCTGCCGCTGGTGTGGTCCTAGCAACCACGAGGATGCCAACTGCCCAAAATCCGGGGTCAACTTGCTCAACATCGAGGGAACGAGAAGTGACGAGGGGGTACTAGCCATCACACGATCACAAGAAAAACAAGCAACATGGGTGGATAAGGAAGAAATAGAGAAGGCAATGAAGGCACCAAAAGAAAAATGGGAGATGGCTACCACCTCAGGCCGAAGGGAGGCAAAACAAAATATTCTGAGACAAATGTTACAATTAGAGGTACCGGTGAAACTCCAGGACCTCCTGCACACCATGCCTCACTTGGGAACGACATTGTTGGGGAACTTGGCCACACAGCCGAACACCACACATACAGACATCCCTGGAGGGTCTGCAACGGACCCGATGATACTTGTTGTAAACAGCGGAAGGTACCCGACAGTCATCAAGATGGGCATCCTTGGCACCATCCTAACAGACACTATAGTGGACAGAGGGTCAGGAGTGAACGTCCTTCCGGAGGCAACGTGGAAAAAACTAGGAAAGCCCACCTTGTGGCCACCAACCTTCAACTTACTGGGTGCAGATCAGCAGGGTATCAAACCACTCGGGACACTGATGGCACAACCGGTCACGATCGGTACACAACCGTTTGTACTCGACTTTGTCGTCATTCCACTGAAGCAGAAAGGCTATGACACCATACTGGGTAGAGGATGGTTAGTAACAACCAAAGCGAACCATAATTGGAAAAGGAATACCCTTTCGATGGAGAGTGGAGGAAAAAATTTCACAATTGATCTCCATACCCAGTTGGTGAGTGAGGAGATAGCTTCCTCCTCTAAAGCTGAATCTGACTCCAAAGGAGAAAATGATCAAAGGGATGAAAGAAGGGACGGAATGGAACCGAATAGTGAAGGCGTGCTAAGATTGGGAGAATACGCAGAGGATGATGCAGATTCACTGAATGGTCTCTTCCACTGGAAAATAGAGGATTACGAACCCTTCCGACCAGCATGTAATGTACTAAGTATTGAGGAGGTGCCGGAAACATCTCCGTCCGAGTACGGTGAATACAACGAAAGGGATGCGAAAGTAAGCAAAGTCCGGATGCATAAATTTGATGAGCGAAACCCCTTGAGGTATAAGAAGGAAGAGGAACCTAAGATCCTTCTTGTCCGCGACGATTGGAATCCTGTGTGGAAGACCGTAGCCTTCAAAATCTTTATTCTCCTTATGTACGGGAAGGAGACCGTGGTCCCTGTAGAATTTATGGTTCGAAACCTTTGGATCGCCATTGAAAACAGACTCGGCGACAGAGAAAGCTTGAGGGAACGGCTGCCCAATGAGATTAAGCGAGGAAAATTTCAGGAAGTTAGTAGCTACGACGGGGCTGTCAAGTTGTGGACTCTCAACGAACTAGAGATACACGAGGCCATCAACGAGTCCAAATTGAAACCTTACCCAAAGAGGATGGGCCAGAGAGCCGGAGGATGGAAAGGGACTCGAGAGGTCAGGCAGACGACTCGAGAGACGGAGGATGGAAAGGGACTTGAGCGCTCAAGCAGGCGACCCGAGAGCAGTCCATACGAGTGACCAGAGAAGCATCCAGACAACAAATTGGAAAAATACCCGTATAGCTATGCATGACCATACGGTTGAAAAAGGGAAAAAAAAAAAATTTAAATGAAAAAAAGTGAAAAAATGAAAAAGAAAGAGCACCGACTGTACGGCAAAAGAAAGAAAGAAAATGCACACTCGCTGTACGGAAGCAGAGATCGTGCACGTGCAGGAAGAAACATCTGAGCATAGATTGTCGTACGGTACAGATGGAGGAGCATCAGGAAGGCACCGTACAATGGAAAGCAAGGCTCACTCAGGAACGAGTTATGGTCGTACGACCGTACGAAGGTAGACACAACCATGAACCAAGGACTTGTCATGCGGAAGTCAATCGTACGGCATTCAAAGAAGAATGCCCACTGTACGGCCAAAACCATAAAGTCACGCACGGAAATGAATTTGTGAGCATCATGAACATCCATACGGACCGCACGGTCATGAGCACAGACAACAGCATTAGCCCGCATCCGTACGACACTCAAAAGCAAACGCAGGGAATGAAAGTGTAGACCACAAGGGTGAAAGGAGATAATAAATAGCATCATAGTTTTTCGTACGGTCAGAGTTTTGTGAAGATTATTTGATTGTCCATACGGCAGAGAGGGAAAAATGAAAAACGGCAGTCTGTGTTGAGGACTTTCGTACGGTCACAGGAAGAGAAACGAAAGGAAGAATTCGTATGGAATTTGAAAGACTGTTATTGATGGCAAGGAGTGGCAGTAGCGAGAGGAAGGTTTTGTAATAAAAAAAAAACAACAAATACAAACAGTTTCCAATGAATACCGTATGGTACCAAAGGGAAGGACATAAACAGGTAGTGAAGAAAACATAAGCGCCTAGCAGAAAAGAGTATAGGATCGGAAGAAAATCACAAAAATGGTGTGTTCCATGGACTTTTGTGTGGGTTTAAGGGTGCTAATTTGGTCTTGGCGGCGGGGCCGCTACCCCTCAAGACCTCGCCCTGTACCGCGGTGCGCATGGGGCTCTACCCCAGGACCCTGCGGGGGCTCTGCCCCTCGACCACGCTGCGGGCGTTGCCCCCTAGACCCACAATCAATTCAGTTATCAGCCTTTGGGGAATGTGACCAATTGATGAGACCCGGAGCTGTTGCAAGCATGGAGTGTTTGCATGCCAAGGGTGGAGAGAGCACTGGAGCAAGCCTTTTGAGAGGGGTACTACGCTTTGAGGCACTCGGAGTAGGTGTTGGCTGGATGTGAGGCTGTCTTGGTGGATGCATAGAGAGCTTGGGAGGAGCTAACCACCCGGTTGGAGGCAGTAGAGCGACACTTGGCTCAGCATACCCAGGACTTGGAAGACAGTATTGGTTGAACAAGAGTTAGTGGAGGCTATAGCTGAAAAGTATGTTTTGGAGACACATTTGGTGCAGGCATGGGAGTAATGTGATGTGACAGAAAAGACCCACTGGAAGCAGCATTGATGGGGAGGGCGGCACTTCAACTTTTTCAGGGACGCCCCTCCGCCCCTTCTCTTCAGTGATTTTCTTATTCTATGTAGCGTATTTCATCTCCCTGTTGTTGTAAGTCGTCGGAAACGACTTGTTTTTTGGGGGGGATGATGTTGTCGGGATATTTGAATGTACCAGTTATTATATTAATAAAGTATTATGTTAGCATCGGTCATTAGTGACCAAGAGGTTAGACAGTTACGTCACGACATTTCGGTCGTGGCCCTTCAAGTAGTTTATATACCCTCTCGAAGGATGGACATGGGAGATATTATTGTATTATCATTATGATGTAAATGTACTTGCCAGTCTAGAATGATTAATGAAATTATTTATTATTCTCTAATATATTCTGTGTTTATTATATTCCTATACTATGTATGTGCAATACTAAGTTTACCCCAGCGGGCAAACAGCACTAATCAGAAAGAAGTGAGCAAATTTTGTAAGGTGATCCACTACCACATAAATACAGTCTCTACCTTGAACCTTAGGCAGGCCCACAATAAAATCCATAGAAATGCACTCCCACTTTCGGTCAAGGATAGGAAGTGGCTGCAATAAACCTGCTGGATATGTATGTTCCTGCTTGTTCTATTGACAAATAGAACATTCCCTGACATAACTTTGAACATCATGTTTGAGACCCCTCCATGTGAAATGTTCACGCACCTGCCTATAGGTTTTAAAGAAACCCGGATGTCCAAGGGAGAATAAATGCTCGCAGCACCAACTGTATCACACTCGAACTGGCCACCAACCAAACCCTTCCCTTGTAAATGATCAACTCATTCACAAGAGCATACCTGTCATCCTGGATGGTCCCATCAAGAAAGTTAGGGGCCCACTGATCCCTCACATAATCAACAATCAAATGTTTCCAATTCTCAGAAACCTCTGTCAAAACACACAAATGTGGTCTCCTAGAGAGAGCATCAACAACAACATTTTGCGTCCCCTTGATATAGGCGATATCAAAATCATAAGACTGAAGCTTGCTGACCCATTTTTGTTGCTGCTCATTCAAATCACGCTACCCTAGGAAATATTTCAGACTATCGTGATCAGTTTTAATATGGAATTTGTTACCAACCAAGTACTGTCTGAATTTAGCCAAAGCATGCATGATGGCTAACATCTCCTTATCATAAACACTGAAAGTCCTCTCAGGACCCCTGAGCTTCCTACTCTCATACACAATAGGATGATGGTCCTGTGAAAGAACAGCACCAATGCCATCACCTGATGCATCACAATGCAAATCAAAAGGCCTGGAGAAATCAGGCATAGCCAAAACCGGGCAAGAAGTCATAATCAATTTGAATTTCTCAAAACACTCCTATGCCTAAGGAGTCCACTGAAAAGCACCCTTACGTGTCAAATTAGTAAGGGGAGCTACATGTTGAGAAAAGCCTACAACAAATCTGTGGTAAAAGGCACACAAACCAATAAACCCTCTAAGCTGAGTCAAACCCTCTGGAACTGGCCAATCAATGATAGCGCGAACCTTATCCGGATCCATACGAACTCCCTCTACGCTAATAATATGTCCCAGATATAGTAACTCAGACATGCCCAAAGCACACTTAGACTCCTTAGAAAACAAGGAAGCCTCAGCCAAAATACCCAGCACGATGTCCAAATGCACCAAGTGATCCTCCCACGTCCTACTATAAACCAAGATATCATCAAAAAAAACCAACACAAACCTCCTCAACTACCTGTGGAAGACCTTGTTCATTGTAGACTAAAATGTTGCCAAAGCGTTAGTCAACCCAAAAGGCATGACCAGAAACTCAAAGTGTCCATAATGACATCTGAAGGCTGTCTTCTCTATATCTTCTTCCCAAACCCGAATCTGATGGTATCCGGATCTCAAATCTATTTTAGAAAAGAAGGCAGCCCCCGTGCAACTCATCAATCAGCTCATCAATGCGAGGAATAGGATACTTGTTCTTAATTGTTTTATGATTCAGCATTCTATAATCAATACACATCTTCATGGTGCCATCCTTCTTCACCAATACTACCGATGAAGCAAAAAGGGACTTACTCGGCCTGATGTGACCCATAGAGAGCAACTCCTCAATAGTCTTATCGATCTCATCTTTCAGCCGCTTGGGATGCTGGTAGGGGGTGATCATGATGGGTTTAGTACCCTCCTCTAACTCAATAATATGCTCTATGCCTCTGTCAGGTGGCCTGCCATGTGGTAAATCACTAAACACTTTGGAGTGTTTAATCCAGAGTTCCTGTATGTCAAGGTGATAGACTGGCTTCTCAGCCTCCTCAACTATGGGTAACATCTTGCACTCTGCTGCCCATTCCACTGCATCATGATTAATAAGACATTGCATACGTCTAAATGTAATTGTTTCTAAGTTCTCTTCTTCGATAGCTTTCAGAATGTGCTTCTTTCCATCCACCTCAAAACTCATTTCCATATCCTTAACGCTAAGATAAAAAGCCTCAATGGAATGCAACCAACTCATGCCTAGAACCAATTTTGTCCCGCCCATATCAACTACATAAAAATCAAATTTAAAGTCATAATTATTTAACCTGAGGGGCAGATTCAAAATCATTTTGTCACACTTAAGAGTGTAACCATCAGCAACCTTGACACTAATTCCCTCAAAGTCTTCAGTCTGCAAACCTCTCCTGGATACTAACTCTGAATCAATAAAATTATGTGTAGCCCCTGTATCCAATAAGGCAATGACACGCTGTCCCGCTAAGAGCCCACGTAATCTAAAAGATCCCTCCTTTTGCATGCTAGAAAGATAAACCACCTTAAGCTTAGGATCCTCACTAGCTTTCCTCTCAGTAGTTATTCCCTCTTCATTGTCAACCTGCTGTTCTGAAAAATCAGACATGCTCATCCTCATAAAACCATTCCATAAACCTAT